>CM075195.1:7020000-7650000 GCA_037577475.1 Chaunax sp. Z400 | reverse complement strand
GTTAGGGCTAGGGTTAGGGTTGGGGCTAGGGTTAGGGTTAGGGTTGCGGCTAGGGTTAGGGTTAGGGTTAGGGTTAGGGTTGGGGCTAGGGTTAGGGTTAGGGTTAGGGTTGGGGCTAGGGTTAGGGTTAGGGCTAGGGTTAGGGTTAGGGTTTTGGCTAGGGCTAGGGTTGGGGCTAGGGTTAGTGTTAGGGTTTTGGCTAGGGTTAGGGTTTTGGCTAGGGTTAGGGTTAGGGTTAGGGTTTTGGACTAGGGTTAGGGTTAGGGTTGAACTAGGGTTAGGGTTAGGGTTTTTGCTAGGGTTAGGGTTAGGGTTGGTTAGGTTTAGGGTTAGGGTTAGGGTTGGACTAGGGTTAGGGTTTGGGTTAATACATCGTATTTCAAGGTAGGATTACTCGAAATGTACAAGGTACAAGTACTTCATAAGGGTTAGGGTTAGGTCTTAGAGACTCTTGACCAACGTCTGTCTCTGGGTTTTTGGGGTCTCTGAGAACGCCAGTCTTTGTCCCGAGTCTCTACGAGATTCCCTTCCCGAGATATGACATATCGTGTTGGGGGTATATCGAATATGTGTATTTCGGGAACGGAAGGTCGTAGAGACTCGGGGACAAGTCTGGCGTGTTCAGCACCCCCGAAATATGGCAGACGGATCTTGGTTCCAAGTTGCTCCGACCTTCAATTCCTGAGTTATACTTAAGTTTATTTTCTCATTGTTAGGGTTAGGGTTGAACTAGGGTTAGGGTTAGAGTTTGACTAAGGTTAGGGTTAGAGTTGGGTTAGGGTTCTCTCTGTGTTCTCTCATCAGCCCGACTAAACCTGCCAGCAGCTTTGTGAGTCTACAGATATAAATATTCTCATATTTATTCCTCGCCTATACATTGCATTTTCTGTGAAACTAATGTACCGTTACTAAAGATTATATAATAATTATCTTCTGCTCTTTGAAATATTTTTTTCTTTCTCATTCAGGTACAGATATGATACATCGTAGACTTTTTCTTTGTGGGGCATTATATATTACCTTTGTTGTGATCTATTATTATTATGGGAATAATATATTCTGTAATTGTTAATCTGTGATTCTCATACCTAGGTCTATCAAGGTTTGTATCATAAACACAAGGCCCATCATAATTACCTGTAGATGCAGCAGCTGCTCCAAGTAGTATAGGAGGTATTGCAAATATGAGTATGACAAAACCACCAACAAAGCAACTACGCTTTGCTGAGGCTGTGGAAGAAGCTGACAAGGTCCTCTGGTGGAAGCTCTGGTATCCCAAACCCCTCAGTGCCTTAAAGTAAACCAGTTAGCTGGTTAATTCAACAATTTAAGCTTTGCATCCACCTTAAACTTTACAACTACACTCAGAGAATAGTTAATTTCACTTTGACACTACAAACTGATTCTTCAGTCAGAAAAAAATAGTTGACTCTTCAAATATGTATGACATTTTTTACAGATATCAAGAGACTAGAGTGAATTATATTTGATATCTATGTATTGTAGCCTCCTTACGAAGAATAAAAACTAACTAATCATTAGCCTGGTCTTTTTCAGCTCTGGTCGACTAATCCATGGAACATGTAAGGTGTTGTTCATCATTGTCTGACTGATGTCCAAGGTAGAAGGATTCATCAAAACAAATGGAACACAGATGCACTGATAATGAAAAGGAAATAACACACAAGTTTTAGAGAAATCATTTCAACTTTTTGATGCCTGTTAAACTGCCTGGTAACTAACCAAGCCAAGCAATATGAGGATCATCTGTATAACATCTGTGTAGGCCACAGAGTACAGACCTCCCAGCAGTGTGTAGGTGATGGCAACAGCAGCAGAGATCAGATACAAACAGAGAAGGATAAATCCAGGACCACACTCATGGTTCCTCCTGTCAAACACATTCAGTCAGTAACTAATTTTAAAACCAGTCTTTGTATGAATATTTCCAGTTTGTGTGTGTGTGTGTGTGTATGTGTCAAAACATGGACAGAACGTACCTAAACCAGTGAGTGTTGCAGGCACCCAGGTCACATCATTAAAAAGTGAAAACAGGCTCATTGCAGCTGCTGCTACTTTTCCGTACTTGATGTGGAAAGGGTCCAGCATCTTCACACAGTTTCTTTCTCTTAATGGCTTGGCAAACACCAGACCTCCTTTATTAAAACACATTGAACAGGAAAATTATATTCAAGGTGTGATGAGCAAATACAGAAACAAGCTAAATCTAGCATTATTACAAGCAATTTTTGAACTGATTTCTTTAAGGCTTGTGGCATTTAAAAAGCCTCATAATTATGCAACTTTAAGGTTCAGTGGGTGATTCAAATTAAATAAATTCAAAAGATAAATGCGAGAAATAAACATAAATAATCTGTATTCAAGATTAGACTTTTAAAACAACGTATGGTTACTGATGTGTCCATTACAATAACAAGGATGTATTCAAAAATTTCAAACTTTTAATTTCTATGTTTTTTAATAGCAAATATTTTAGATACACATGGCACCACTTTGATGTGGAACTGGATGCTGTATTGAAGCATCATTAAGGGGGGAAGTGGACCAACAACTGCAGTTTTTGTGAACCATGCTAATCAGCTGTGGCGTGGAAGATTTGTGATTAAACAACCCAAAGATAGAATGAACGCAACCAGGCCAAATCGGCAGAGGGGAAGATTGTTCAGCTCAGGAGGGAGCTTGAGTCCCTGAAACACCAGTAAAGGAAGGCAAGTGAGGAGGATAGAACTCCTACATTGACACCACAGTGCAGAGGGGAGGAGTCCCAGGTTTGCCTGGTTACATAGAGCACATAGGAGTGATCAGTGAGGCAAGGGAGAACAGAGGAGACCTGGCAGTTGTTTGGCTTGACCTTGCCAATGTCTAGACGTGACGAAGCACCATGTCCCAGAGAGGATTAAAGATCTCATACTGGACTAGTAAAACAGATTCAGTTTGAGACTTACCTCTGGGACAACCTGCTTGGCTCAGAGAAAGGCATCATCACTGTGTGCACCACATCAATGTCCCTTGTCTAGATCTGGCACCAGTCAACCTTCGACCAGTGTCTTTATGGATGACATGACTGTCACAACTGCACCAGAGCCGGGATGCCAGTGGCTCCTCCAAGGACTGGAGAGGGTCAATACTTGGGCTAGAATGACCTTCAAGCCAGCCAAATCCAACAGACACTAGTTCTGAAGGAGAGTGTCTGACAAGCACTGCTTTTCTTTGGGAGGAGTCCAGATCCTGTCAGTGTCTAAGAAGTTTGTGGAGAGCCTGGGGAAGATTTTTGACTGCACCCTGAGAGACACAACAGCGGTCCAATCAACTTGTGTTGAACTAAAAACATGGCTCTTAGCAGTGGATAAAAAGGGAAGTTGAAGGCATGGATCTATCAGCATGGCATCCTGTCAAGATTTCTCTGGCCACTACTAATATATGAAGACCCAGTGACCATCGTGGAGGACTTAGAATGTAACATCAGTAAGTTCCTATGGAGGTGGCTGGGCCTGCCAAATAGCTTAAGCAGCATTGCTCTATATGGGCACACCAATAAGCTGTAGATCCCTTTTACCAGCCTAACTGAGGAATTCAAGGTCTCCAGAGTCAGAGAGGTATTACTCCACAGTGACTCAACTGACAACAGAGTCTCCTCTGCAGGTATCTCGGTTAAAACACGGAGGAAGTGGCGGCTACAGCAGACCCCAATATGACAAAGCCAAGGGGAAACAGCAACACCAGCATGATCAAGGGGGAGATCTGTGCAGAGGCAGAAGAGGAGTGCTGCTGCAGGATCATGGCAATGCGCAGGCAGGGAGCTTGGATTAACTGGGACCATGCAGCTGCCCATAAGATCACCTTGATGGAGCTTTGGAAATCAGAACCAGCCAGACTAAAGTTCCTGATCTAGGCAATCTATAGTGTTCTTCCATGTCCATCCAACCTGCATTGCTGGGGTCTTGCCAACACGCAGGCATGCCCACTGTACCTGAGGAGAGGTTCTCTGGAGCACATTCTAAGTAGCTGCCCGAAAGGCCTTGGAGAGAGGAGGTGCAGGTGGCGCCATGACCAGGTGCTGAAGGCAGTAGCAGACACCATCTGCACGGGAATCAAGCTCAGTCCGCAGCTGCTACACACTAAGCACAGCATCACCTTTGTCAGATCAGGAGAGAGATCAGGGCCTCTACTGGGCTGCTTGTCACAGCCCGCAACTGGCAGCTTTGCGTCAATCTAGGGACTGTTGTGAATGTGGGTCTTCAAGTGAAATTTGTTACCTATTGCTTAAAATTGCATAATCCCTGCTCATAAATCTTTGCTTAAAATATATTATTTTATTATTATTATGTGCCTTAGTGAGAGAACCGGTTTTGACTAGTTTTGATAGAAAAGGAGGATTGCTTACGCAGGATGTCAGAAGGCACAAGATGTCAGCAGCTGGTGCAGCAACGCACACACTGCTATAGACAGGAAATAGCCATAAGTGTACAAATATCTGTGCAGTCTGTTGAGGTTTCTCATGTTCTTCACATTTCAAGAAGGAGTCAGATTACATGTTAGCCTGGAGGGTTACTGGTTCAAAGAGCCGTACCACGTATTAGAGCCCATGGTGTCTGTCAACGGCTCTGTCCAGCAGCAGCAGTCTGCCAAACCAAGCCGTCTGAGGAACAGTGGCTCAGGTTGAATGTTAAATGTTTTACTGCAAGGCACAGGAGAAACACTAAAGGTAGCACGGTTAACGCAAACTTCACTGCTGAGTGATTCTCTGGAAAGGCCCAACCGACTTAAAAGCTCCTGTAATACGATGTAGCTGTGAGCTGAACTTCTACAAGCTTTTAAAAATGATTTATGAGGGTGGATACGCAGACAGCAGCCCTTTAGAGTATTTCAACACAACCACACAAACATTACTGTTTAGTTTAAGCAAACATTTACACACTCTTGCTTTCTTGTTCCCTCTCTCTGACTCTTGTACTCGCCCCATGTTTCTTTCCCAATAGACGCTTTCAACCTCTTAAAACAGTTATAACCACTATTTTCCTGTGAATGATACATTGATATATCATGGATGTTATGGCTCGTGCTCTAATTCCCTTGTAACATTACAGGCCGGCCTTTTTAGAGTCATTTGAGTTCAAGCTGAAAGCAGGTCTACAGTACAAGCTAATGTAGGGAGTTCTTATCAATATAATAATGATGATATCCACGAGTCTCTAACTTACGCCTAACACATTATAACAAGATACCCTTTATGTGTCACTTTACATACAATCATTGCTGTTCTATAGTTACCCAAAGGCCTAGTGGTGACTGATTTGTAAAGATGTCTGGGAAACTCACATTCATCTTGCTCAAATTTGACTGAAATTGTGAGCTACTACATGCAAACAGTATAGGCTTAATCCCAAAGTGAGTGTCAAGTGCAAACATTCCTGGATAATTTGTGACTGAACTTTTTTGCTGTGAAATGCCTCCTGCTGGATCTGAGCTGTAGGTTTTCTCAAAAACAGACAAGAATTATTTCTCACCTCTCACTAAGAATGGTGAACTTTGGCATGATTTCCTCGGTGGATCAGATTAGATAAGATAAAATTAGATTTTACTAACCCTCTTGTTTCTGTCGTTTTGAGGGTTACGTTCACAAAGTTTGAATATTGCATGTAAAACTGCCATTCTTGGAAAAAAATTTAAGAGAGAAAATAGTCAAAAGGTGCCTTCACAGCTTGTCCCTGGGGTGTTAAGACTCATTTAATGTGTTTACTCAAGGAACTCTCCATTTGAATAATGCCTCAAGTTATTATTATGCACATAGAGCAACCTCCCTTATTGGAACACACCCTTTCTTTCAGAATAGATATGTCACGAAGGCACCATGTCCCAAATAAGTTAAGCTCCAACTGCTTAGACCAGACGTTAAAACTCAGTGTCTCAGTTTTTGGATTGGACAAGTGATCCAGGAAAGGAGATAAAACCTACACAGAGCATATCCTCACCTGAGGGTGAACGAGTCACCATCTCCACAGGACCTTGACATTAGTCCACACTTTAACTAAGGAGAGCAGTTCAGGCCTCAGCATTGGAAACTCTACTGAATCCACTTCTGTCAAACACTGACAAGGTAAGACTGCAGCTCTCAATGAAGGCTCAAAATACTTCTACTACTATGTTATGACTGCTACCATTGCTGCCACATAACACTGCCTGCTGCTGACAGTGCTACCAATGCTGTTACCAGTAGTGGAAGATGTACTCAAGTACTGTAACTGAGTAAAATAGCAATACTCTGGGGAGCAGTTTGTGGGTTCAAAATGTGGAATTCCTTATCCAATAAAAAAAAAAGAAAAGGATCTCAATGAATCTCATGAATGACTGGAGTGTTGAGGTTTATGCTCAATTTATTGCATCACTCTTTGTAGTTTGGGTCTCATTTGGTTTGTTTTAATACATTTTAGTATTTTAATAATAATAATAATAAAAACTTGAATTTGTATACCACCTGGTGCGGCACAGTGGCACAGTTGGTAGCGCTGTTGCCTCACATCAAGAAGGTCCTGGATTCAAATCCACCTGAGGACCTGGGACTTTTCTGTGTGAGGTTTGCATGTTCTCCCCGTGTCTGTGTGGGTTTTCTCCGGGTTCTCCGGCTTCCTCCCACCACCAAAACCATGTAATATAGGTGAATTGGTGACTCTAAATTGACCGTAGGTATGAATGTGATTGTAAATGGTTGTTTGTCTTTCTATGTGTTTCCCTGTGATGAACTGGCGACTTGTCCAAGGGTGAACCCTGCCTCACGCCCAAAGTCAGCTGGGATAGGCTCCAGCCCCCCCCGGGACCCTACACAGGATAAGCGGTTATAGAAAATGGATGAATGTTTATCACCAAGATACCCAAGGCCACTTTACAGAGTAAGGAACTATGGTATAACTACGGTGCATGCTCGCTTACTGTTGCCAAACTGAAATATTTTGTCCACCACTATCTGTTACTTCTGCAATCACTAGCACTATAACACTAGTATGTCCACTGCTGTTTGTGCTACTACTGCTCCCAATATTTCCCCTGTAGTTATTTTGACTATCTACTATCTATCTTACTGTGTTCTGCTGCTATTGTAACCAACAAAACCAGTTGTTCTTCCAGGTCCCCAACTAATTATGAAACTGAAAATGAATTCAATTTCTTCATAATGATGTCTAGACTATTAAAAACATCATTTTGGGATTAAGGCAATAACCAACTGGGATTATTGACCATAATTTTCCATTTGATTGTCTTGAGTTCTGATAATGTGTATACTTATATGTTTTCACTGGCATCTGTTTGTTTGTTTGTCCATCTGTTAGCAGGATTACACAAAAACTGCATGACACATTTTCATGAAACTTGGTAAATAGGTTGGACTTGTGGTGAGGAAGAACCCATTAAATTTGTGAACAGATCCGGATAAAGGCACAGATCCAGGAATTTTGATTCCAACATAGCTTTTTTTCACTATACTATCCATCTATAACACATAAACTGCCTCACAGATGTTGATGAATAACTACCTGCCTGATGTTGATGAAACTTGGTTGAAGGCTTGAGCATGTAGGAAGGAAGAAACTGTTACCTGATAAAGAGGTGAATTTGGTAATAGGGCTTTTCTCAGCGTTTTTGTCACTTAAGCATAAACTATTTGACAGATTTCCTTGAAACTTGTTAGACTAGGTTAATATTTGGAGTTTGGATTAGGGACTGTTGGCCTATTATCTCTCTTGTTCTTTTGCACTGCATCCTCTGAAAAGGAAACTTATACATGTTTTTGAACAAATGCAAAACGGCTCATAAAAGCGTGGGATCGAGCAGGTTTTGACAAAGAACACTGCAATGCAGGCTGTGACGAACAAAACAGTTTTTCATGTCGACTAATTGCCTCTCATGTCAGTTTGGCTACAAATAATAGACTTGATTACTGATTTCATTTAGGCAGTACAGAACACTCATACATATAAAAGACATTTGCCCCTGAGAGAAAGAACAATCCAGAAAAGCGAGTTTTTGTTGCCGCTAAACGTTTAAACTGCTGAAGCCTGGAGGTTAGGAAATAATAGGGGATCCAAGGACCATGTGTCCAATTATCTAGGCATGTACCTTGTTCACATAGTTCCCAGCCATATTCACATAGTCAAGTAAGTTTCATTATTTGTCAAATTCGTGGTCAACTTCTGACATTAAAAGCAATTAATCACAACTCTGAGGATGATCAACCCGTGTGGAAAAAAATGTGGCAATAAGCCATAAATTACAGCTATTAATGCAATGTTTCCCTATTCCCCCTTCCAAATAACCATACTCAAGGAATTTAAAAACACACCACTATGTTTACATGCCATGTGCCATTATTTTTTAAAATTATTATATATTTAAGACAGAGGAGCGGTTTGCACGATACCTCACACTCAATGTTTACCAAAAAGGTAGCTTGTGAATAACCCTCAGGATAATGTGTTCAGAGTCAGAGACAGTGAAAAACCTTTTACTCTCTGTGTATCTGTTTGGTGAAAACTGCAGATTTGTTTTGTGTCATCTATTTCACTCTGTCACTCACTTCTGTGCACAATAGACTTTAGTAATGTCATAATTAAAGCAGCTTTACAACTATAAACTGAAGGAGTGTATTATATTTTCAAATTAAATACTAGTAAACAGTAATACTCCCAACATGGTGAGCTGTTCTCTTACTCACACCATTATGAACGCTCCAGCTACTTCTCCTTTATCCACATGTTATATGTGTCCCACCCTTTATGCTGTAAAGTTTTCTTTTGCAGCTAACTTAAGATCTGACCTGATGTACTTGTTATTTTTAAAAGACATTGGGTTTCACTTTGTCATTTTAGCCAAACAAACAACACATTGCATTTTACTTCTGGAGTTTCCAATAAGGCTCTGATCTTCTTCTCTTTGTTTCTGTTTGTTATCTAAAAGGTGGAGTGGATTACTTTCTGATATTGTTGAATGATGTTGAAAATAATGTAAGATCAGGGCAGAATTTCACACAGACTTGACCCATTCTCTCCTTCCTGAGAGAATCTGACATGCGAATTTCAGTTACATTAAAACACAAACAAAGACAAACAATGGCCTCAATGAATTAACTGTCACACAGGCTGCAGTTGGCAAAGCTGGAATGACAGATTCCTTATTTCAAAGTAATTCCCAGCAAAGTAAATACCAAGGAACAAATGTCAGGTTTACTTTCGGAATTCTGCTCTTTAAATATTGGATATTTGGGTATGGTTTTAGTGAGGCATCAATGCAACGCTGTCTCACAAGGCGATGTCACTGTTGAAATGTCACACTGGGTGTAATTCTATCATCACACCAGTGACAACGTGTTATAGAAACATGCTTTCTTCTTTCAGCAGTAATACAACCCTGAGCATGGGGAGTCCAGACTGCACGGCACACTCGCCCCTCTACATCAGTCCCTCCCACCAGACTGACACCAGGATGGCCTGGATGGATGAGACGGAGGACATCAAACCACCCCGCAGCTTGTTGGGGCTGCCTGAGCTCAGCTGGCCAGGGGTCTACCACCCCTGCTGTGACAGATTAGCAATAGAGGGCAACCCCTGGGTAATGAGGATGACAGAGGCCCCTGCTTCTGTTCCTCCTCCCTCCAGGACTCCGGAGCTGATCCCAGCCAAGCCCAGCCAAGCACAGGATCCTCCCTCTGGGATGGAGGGTCAGGTGGAAGAGCGCTGTCTGGAGCAGGTCCAGACCATGGTGGTGGGAGAGGTGTTGAAGGACGTCGACACGGCTTGCAAACTGCTCAACATATCGTCAGGTAAGACGTCAGGTTAAGGTTAGAATGAATCACGATACAATAAAATAGGCAAAAAAAAAACTTTTTGTATGAACTGTTGGCAAAAGTTGTGCATTGTTTGCTCTCACATCAACAACCACAGTGACACCGATACCTGGTGAGCATCGCAGGAACCTACCTACCTTGTGCAAATAGTTCTGTTGACAGACCGTCTTGACTTCTTACAAAGAAACGCGTCTGTTGACAGATGACCTTCTCATTTATGAACCAAGTCTCTATCTAGAGCCTTAAAATCATAAACTGTGTGTGTGAGATTATTTGCTTATTCAAATTCAGACTGTGGAAGGTATACAGGCTCATTGTAGCTATTGAATCATAGTGCTATCATAATTTGAAAAAGAATTTAATGTGTGTGTTGTACTGTGACTCACAACACAGCTTTTTTTTATGAGATATCCTGACTTTTTTAAATCACTCTTTATCCAGGCAAAAGAAACACTGGATTCTACATTTCCTTTTTGTTACACTGTACCTGCATGGCACATTCCATTGACTGTATTAAACGTGGATGAGTGTGCAGGTCTGAAAACCGAAGCCTCTGAGTCCTGTATTCTTTCTAATTAATGACCAGCAAGGGGCGATGCCACAGTTTTCAAAAAGAAGTCAGACCCTATGAGAAAATGACCATATTTTTCACTTGATTTATTACCTCAGTAAATAATTTATGTAATGTGTTTATGGTCTTAATCACAAGTTTAAAGTCCTCTTCAATACAGCATGATGCTCAGTTTATAAATCATGGTCCCAATTAGAATAAAGTAGACGATAAAGCAGGAGATGGTTTACAGCATGGCTACCTTGTCATTTACAAGTCGCTCCCATGTTGCGTCTTAGGGTTCTCAGTCACATCCTATTAGGATATCCTACCAAGCTCCACCCTCCTGTCCAAATATGGTCAACCAAGATGGCTCAAAGCTTTAAAATGGTATTCCACAAGCCAGCGGTGACGTCTCAATGGGTTTCCAACGTCAAATGTTAAATTTTACTGACTTTATATTCTAAATTTGTAGTTTCTGAGCCTAGAATGAGACTGAATATCCCCTGAGGACTTATGCATTGTGTCCATCCAGAGTAGTTCTCTATGTGATGCGTAAAATCAGTAATGTGGTTTTCTATTCTGGCTTGGCTAAATTATCTTCTCAGAGCACAAAGTTAACTTTCTTTGTCTTGTGACATTTTTATTGGCTGCAGCAGTCATGTTAAAATGATTCCTGACTGTCAAAAAAAAAAGAATGATTTTGAATGATGTTGAATGAGGGGTCCAATGATTTAGTATTGTACTTTCATAATGGGTGACTGACATATGACACATGACAAAAAAATCGAAACAACAACACAATCAACCACAAGATGATAATCTGACACATAATCTGGTTAAGTGAAAGATAGAAATAAGGGTGGTAGAGAATATGCATAATCTAGAATTATCATCAATAGTGGGTGTCATGTTTTTTTAATTGGAGAATCTGTGAAATCTGTTTCATTTTGCCACTGTTTAAGGTCTGATTACTGGCATGTCTTCAGCGTCAGTAAGTCAAAGCTGAACATATGAAGAGCTGAGTAAAGGAAAATGCCTTTTCTCTCTGCTCTTCTCTTTAGACCCCTTGGATTGGAGCTGTGTGCACGTTCAGAAGTGGCTGCTCTGGACCGAGCACCTGTACAGGCTGCCACAGGTCAGCACCATGTTTCAGGAGCTGAGCGGAAGGGATCTGTGCTCCATGACAGAAGCAGACTTCAGACAGCGGTCCTCGCAATTTGGAGACATGCTGTATGCTCATCTGGACATATGGAGATCTGGTAAGAACAGCAGGATGACTGGAAAATTAACCTGCGTCAGGTCTACTGTTAGGAAGTTAAGAAAGGCTGGTTGTGAAGTGACCGTGGTGAGACCAATAGCAAATCTGTGGTGTTAAAATAGCCACATGATTCTCTCCTTTTTTTCTGCTTCTTTAGCTGCAGCAATGAAGGAGCGTTGTCCACCAGAAGACAGCCGATCTGGTGAGTTCTTGGTTACTATAACTATATTTCTTTACAATTTAAGTTTATAGCTGCAGTCGTTTCTACCGATTAAAATATTGAGGTGCAAGGTAAATGAGCAAAATGTCTTGTTTCTGAAACTTTCTAAGCAGCTGATGATGATTCCTGGTCAGATGTGATGTGTAACTACCCCAGTCAGCCCATCCACCTGTGGCAGTTCCTCCGAGAGCTGCTCCTTAAGCCCCATAACTACAGCCGCTGCATCCGCTGGCTGAACAAAGAAAAAGGTGAGGTGCTGGAGTCACTAAATGTTTCATGGGTGCAGTATAACTGATTGACTATTATATGCTTTCATAGGTCTTTTTCACTGGAGACATTATGGCTTGTCATAATAGGAAAAGCTCAGGTATAATGAATAAAATGAAAGAAGGCTGAATTCCATTTCGCTCGTCTGTTATAGTCCAGGTATTGTTCAAGATGTCACACTGCCATGTCATTCTGAGACACATGAATAAAAGGGAGCCATTGCTAATGTTATGTGCTCCCCACTATTACTGTCTTCTTTGAACCAGGTGTAGTAATCCCTCCAGGTAGTTTAGAGGTAATACATGGAAATGAAATGGAGTGAAAAGCCCTATTTTCTAATGTTAAAGAATGTAAAAAAAAAAATCCTGAATCTGCCCCTTTAGTTGTATCTTCTTCAAAATGTGGCTTTTTTTCTTTCAAATGCTCAACCCTCCCACCAAGTTTCATATTTTGTAATCCTTTCTTCTATTTTATCTTTTGTGCTAGATTTTATATCGAGTTTATATTCTATCTTTATTCTTATGCGCCAACAGGAGTGGCACTCTTGATTTCATTGTATTTTGCATATACAATGACAATAAAGGCTTTCTATTCTAGTCTATTCTAGAGTGTACACAAACAAGCAATTAACAAACAGATGCAGGTGAAAACATAATCTACTAATGAACTAGTTTGTATCTTGGAAACACCTTTCTTTATGTCCCTCATATTTAACATTTACACCCATTATACAGAGATTTAAACACTGGTCAGAAACAGACTGTAATGATGTCTGACAAAGCTTTAAAAACATTTTTATGGGTTTAGAAATGTACCATAGCCTATTTAACACACTTATTCTGTAACTGCGAACACTCTAAATGAAGGTGGTGAAGACAATAAACATCATACCTGCCATAGATAAGCATTTCACTTGAAGTACTGTTGTACCTGTACAACCTCACTGAGCTGCTAGCATGGCTGTACACTCAGAATCCAAAGTGGTTAAATTGTCTTTCTTCTGTCCAAAGGCATTTTCAAAATAGAAGACTCAGCTCACGTGGCCAGGCTATGGGGAATCAGGAAGAACCGCCCGGCCATGAACTATGACAAACTGAGCCGCTCCATACGTCAGTACTACAAGAAAGGCATTATTCGGAAGCCTGATGTGTCACGCAGACTGGTGTACCAGTTCGTCAACCCTGTATGATGAAGAGGACGGCTGATCCGAGGAGAATGAGCTGAAGAGGACCCAGAGATATGCTGGACATACTGTGCAGTAGAAGCAACACAATCTCTGAAGCTTGTTCGATCATTACTGTATTTCATTTTTAATTTTAATTGCAATTGTACTGCCTATTGAACTATGCACTCCTGCCTATCACAACTTTCCACTTTATTATTCTTGTCTATTTGTTGTTCTTAGAACTCTCTTTTGAAATGTATTTTGGTGTGATGTTTGGTTACTTAAAGGAAACATATTTAATCTTTTATCTATGCAATTTTTTGAAAATAAATAAGAAATATACCTAGCTGCATTTTTTGTTTTTTAACCAAGAGTTAGATAAGAAGATTAATACCACTGTCAAATCTATATGGTAAATATCTAGCTGGTGCCAGAAGTTGGTTAGCTTAGCTTGGCATAACGGCTGGAAACAGCTAGCCTGGCTCTGTCCAAAGGTTAAGAAAATCTTCATATGAGCTCCGGTAAATCTCACCGGATTCTAGTCTTTGTGCTAAGCTAAGCTAACTGACTAAGCTCCCGCTACATATTTGGAGTATTGGCATGTGAGTGGTGTCAATTTTCTCATCTAACTATTGGCAAGAACACAAATAAGCAATACTGTATTTCCCAAATGAAAATCTGTTCTTCTAAATTTTCATTTTTTCCCTTTTTTATTCCCATTCATGTGTCAATATTTAGAAGTTGCAGAGCAATTCCAAAGTATAAGAACATTTTATTAAACCTGCCTTGATGGATAGTCCTTTTTTTTTTTTTTTTTTACATTTCTCTCCATGGGTTTATGATCAGGAGCTACATTAAAGTAATAAATTACCGAAAGTTATGAGTCACTCAAAATCACCAGTGGAGGCCGTACAAAAACCACACAGACACTAACTTGTTTTGTTTTTTTTCAACAAACTTGTTTCCCTCTCAAACCAATATCGCAATATTGACACCATCACAACAAATTCGAGTCGGGTTTTTCATCACTATCTTCATTATTAATCTGTGATCATAATCATCTTTATGCATATTTAAATGAACTTCTTGTTACATCAAGATGAACAGGCACTACACCAGTTAGGAGATAAAAGTACATCACTAACTATGAACATACATCTTCTAGACTGCTAATATAGGGTTTCCACAACATGAGCGGCTGTCCCCTGTGTGCATAAGGAAGAGATCATCAACATAAAAAAAGCATTTACATGTACACCTTTTTACTGCCTCAACATGGTTAGGTCTCATTTTCAACTCAACACAGTTGTACAGTTACAATAGAATATAATCTTTAAATTACATCATCATATACAAAGCTGACAGCGTGGGATAACGTCACGCATTTATGATACACTGACAATTCCATTGCAATGAAATTCATACGATATGGTACCTATTACTTTATATGTTTTCAATTGCTGTTATTTTAATGAAACACATTTACATGTATAACACTACATTTTGTCTTAATAGTCAATCACTTGCATTTTTTTTTTTTTTACAGTTTTTTTCTGTTACATTTACACAACTCATACACACTGGATGATGATGTTTTTCCCCAAAAATATTGACCTGGTAATGTGGATTATGTGTTTGGCCTTTGTATGTTTGTGTATATTGTGTATTAAATTCATCTGTGTTTGTATGTTAAGGTGTGTTTGTGTGCATGTGCACAACGAGAATGTGGGACAATTTGATGATAGAGTCCTTTTTGCTATGCTGGACAGCTTACCCTAAGACACAACTTGTGAGCTGGTGATGTGTTTCTCCTCACGTGTGAGACCCAAACCTGTCAAATCCTGTTCCAGACACAGAGCTTAACACATCTGACCGCTGATTCTAAAACTTCAGGACAACTAAGATATAAAAACATCAGTATCATCTAATCAGAGATTTATTTGCAACTCTGTGAGATGACACACTAATCAATATGTGATAAATGAAATTCCTGCTATAAATGTAATCTCTATAGAGCAAGTCAAAGATTTAAAATGAATCATGTTGTGCACTGTCTAACAGATGCAGTTCCAATACTGATAATGAATATATTTATTCCCTGTGTCATTGTGATTGTTTTGCGGATAAATTAAGTTTGAGTGGACTGGGAGGCAGCTACAAGTTGATCTTCACTGAAGCTATTTCACATGTGATATGTAGAGTTATTGCATGAAGAGAAAACGTGCAGTTGATGGTATTGGGTCATTCTTTGGCTCAGCATGGGAAACGGGCCACATAACTAGTGCTTTTTGCTAGGTAGGGCTTAAAATAACAGTGGAGAACCATGTCTAGATAACATGCCGTCTTTCAAGCCCAAACACTAGTACATTCATGTCCTGTTGGAGAGGCTTCGATCTTCAGACCAGTGCATTGCCTGTAGCACAGAGATGCACTGACATGCCTCTATTGGTCTCTAGCTCTGGAAGAAAAATGCCCTGCACAGGCATTGTTCAAAAACCCTCCTCTGATAATGCAGTGGCAACCTCAAGAAGATGTTAGCAGTAGGGGATGAGACCTGAATTACTGAACCGAGAACGAAAGCTTCTGGAGAGAGTGTATCCTTTCCGGATTGCATGGAGATGATGTTGTCAAAGGGAAAAAAAAAATGGCAAAAATAAAACAAACCAACATAAAATCGATCCATGATCAAGCTTCCTTTCATCAAAACAGAAGTGAACGATGCTGACAGGTGAACTCTGCATTTGTCGTTGAAGTGTTGCATCATGTTGCAGCCTAAAGGAGGCTGCAGGATTCAGGGAATGCAAGTCGGTGCATAGCGCATGCTGCTATGCAAGTTCAGAAACAGTTTCAAACACATAGCACTGCACACACTGGAAAGAGGTCGGACCAAATCACAAAGAAAAACAAAAAACAAAACAAAAGAAAAATAGAGGATACTGTCTGTGGTACTTTAAACACTACACAGCATTCCTGATGTCAGGATGACGACTGACCACGCACAGCATTAGAAATGCTACACAAAAATGGCATCACACTGTATATACACAATGCAGGTTAAAGAAGCTGGTCTTTGTTGAATGGGTACAACTGATTATATCATCTTCCCATTTTCACAAGAGAACAGTCAGCAGCGTACTGCAAGTTTTAATAAGCTGCATTATATGTTTAACACAGCAACACAGAGAAGCAATGTGTTCCTGCACTGTTTTGATGTTATAGTTGAGTGTGTATATACTCGAATAACTGCTGCTCCTGTTTTTAAATGTAAGTCCACCCACCCAAAATACTGGATAAAATATATTATACTGATATATTGTCTTTTAGGTTACTAAGTTTTTATTTAGGCAAGACTGCTTGGCGCATCTGTTGGGCAAGGGGTGTGTTGCTCTTAAGTCTCTGGCTATGTGCGATGCAATTGGACGGGACAGTTCAAGCTGCCTCCAATGGCGTGTCCTTGTCCAGTAACGTGACTAGATCGGCTCGACATAATTGGCCGGGTACAGTCCCTCTCGACCGTTGTCCAAACGACCTCTACACCAGCCTTGTTCGTCTTCATCCTCAGTCTTGGTCAGTTCATCACCTGTGAATGAGAAACCACTATTTAATCAACACACAGTCCTGTTTCAAATAGTGTAAATGTGAAAAGATATCTGAAGATACTACTGCACATTTTGGCTGATTTAAGTTTTGCAATACTTATTGATATAATGTGTGTTTGTACAGTATCGTAGCCGGTATTTTAGAATTAGATCATGGCTCCAAGTCTCCCCAGTTTCTAAAAAATGTAACCGGCAAGAACATTTTTGGATATTTCGTATTTTCTTTAATCAGCTATCCAGCTAATAATAATAATAATAATAATAATAATAATAATAATAATAATAATAATAATAATAATAATCAGAAACAGAGCACAGTTCAAGAGTAACATGTTAAAAGGTTCCAACAAACATACCCCGCCCCGCAAAAACCATAACTTATCATTTTTTACACTTATTTTTTCATAACAAATTAATTAGTGAGCAATAGGGGTGATAATAGGCAGATTTTGCACTCTTTGCACTACAGTGAGTAAGTATATTTCCCAAAGAGTGAAGTCACAGGGTCTGGAGGTACACTTGTCCATCATTACAGCAAGGTGACTTCATAAAAAATGCCTCATCTCAAGCTGCTGTTAAAAATAGGATCTGGAGCGCCTCAAATTGTTAGTCATGTCACGGTGTGGGGCTTTAATGCACATTTGTTATGCAACTTGTGTTAACTGGTGGCGAGTGCCTGTAATTTGTTTTCCATGGGGCTGCTGTTGACTAATCACTGCTACCTACCATAAAGGAAGGGAGCTCTACAATAGAAACGAAGACAGAGTTGGTGATTTCTGACCACCTGTGTGATGTCTAATGATAACCCAGGTCCTTTACATGCATATGATGCCAGACAAACTCTTACATCATGTCATCTGGAGTCTGATAATTACCTGCTTTGAAGGAGAGCTCATCCTGTTCCTGGCCTTCATAATCATACAGAGCGCGGACACGGACCCCTTTCCCTGCGCTGGAATCATCTTCAAATGAATTCCCATTTCCACCATTTTCATTGCCAGAGAACGTAGTGGGCTGCTCATCATCAGACCACTCAGTAGAGTAAGCTTGATTCTTATCATAGCTGCTCACACTGCAGGACAGAGAAAATGTAGGGCAAGATTTGGTGGTAAATGACCACCCCAAAATAAACAAAATAATTGGTGCATTTTTTAAAGTCTGTCACCAGATCCCATGTAAAGGTCAAAACATAGATGATTTGATCCTATTGTATTAACAAGCATTGTCTGTGCAGCTTATTCCTCTAGATCTGAGATACATCATTAAGCCTTTCCACTTGAAGAGACAAATCAGAGGGTCGGTGGTGCGATAGAAGTGTCTCTGAGCAAGATACTATAGCTCCAAACTGCTCTTCCATTGGTGTGTGAGTGTATGTGTTAATGGTTGAGCACTGAAATATTGTGCTGTGCTTTCCATAGTAAGCACTGTATCGCTCCTGATGACTTGAAAAGTGAAATGCCAGTTGACCCAACACACACTAATACACTCACTAGCATCCGCAGCTGAATATAGTCCCCAACAAATGCACATTTTACTCCCAGTTAATGCACATTTAATAAAAACTACAGGGAAAACCTTCTAAGAAAACCACGTAGCCTTTAAAAAAATACTGTAAATGTATGAATATGCAACCCATCTTTAAAGGTTCTTGTAGGAGCCCATGGGCTTGAGAGCGAGAGGCTCAAACAAGGCAGGGAACAGTGAACATCCTGAAATAGCAACAATATATTGCATTTTCATGGGATTTGTAGGCGAAAAAAACACAAATATCAGTACAACCACATTTATCCTGGAAGAATTAAGGATAATAAATCGCCTCATACTTGTGACAAAATATAATTTCCTGATCAAATAGAGCGTGCCTCAACGCGACTAATCTGAGGGTCAACAGATTCCTTGAACTAACCTGCTACGATCACCAGGTGGAGCCACATGGTCAGTACTTGGAGTGGGTGGGGCTCCATCTGGTTTCTTCTTCTTTGGAGGAGCGCTGGCCTGCTCTGGGTTGTACTCCTGGAGATTAGAGTGACAACAGAATCAAGACCAGCAGCACCAAATGAGAAGGAGAGGCTTCTGATGTTCTCCTGTGAAGGTTTAATGTTGTACCTCAAATGCAGGCCAGTTCATATGCATGTCAGGGCCGTGGTTGTTACTGAACCACTTCAGGTCCTCTTGTGTGTTTGCAGCCAGGATTGTGCGCTCCAGTTCTCTGTATATTGTGGCATAGCTGAGGACAGGAAAATGGGACAAATAGTGGCAATGAGAGTGCCAGAAGAGACCAGGGGGTGCTGCCAATTTGGCAACAAAACCCACTTTGTAATTCAAATCTGCGTTGAGAGCGATCCAACATTGGGTCGTGTCTCCCTGAGTTTTGTGATGAAGCTGAAGCTCTCAACAGCTTCAGTTTTTGGCCTGAATAATGCTAATAATGCTTTGTAGTGATATAATTGTTACAGGTGTATGGGAGTGTGGGAAAACAGGCTGATGTAAGTGTATCTAAGAGAGGAAAATATAGATTGACATCACTTGCACTGTGGTCATCATGATCATACTGAATCCAGAATTTAAGTAGCCGACATACTGTTACAGCATTTTCATTTTGGCAATAATGACTTTGGCTAATAAAACTAAACCAGCCAGTGTTAATATACACTGTTTTTAATAAGCTGAATGTGCCTTTTTATGAGTGGAATCTGGCAAATAAAGTGACAAAAATATTCAATATTCAAGCTCATTTAAATCTCCTTTATGAGCTTTGTGGGATTGTGAACATTTTGTGGATAAATAACTATGTTTTAAAGATTCATTTAATGGTTTGACAGAGCACTGAATATAAACAACATAATATTATATTATTATTATATTATCAATACCCATAGAAGCAGCATCCCTTAAAATCGAGCTTTCACATTTTCTTCACAAAAGCCACCCCTTCTGGAAAACACAGGTGAGGTCATGGAAAGTAAAGGATCAGTGTGAAATGGCTCAAATGTATCTGATCCAGAATGAACGATGAAACCACAACAACTGCACACCTGTAAACAACAAAGGGCTTGAACCGTCCATGACAAAATGAAAATCACTTTGCCATGGGTCCGGCCTTCGTTACTACGCACAGGTTAAAAACAGCCCATAATATGACAAGCAGTCACTCTGAACAAAATTCAGTTTGGCAGAAACGTCATTGACTGAATCATCAATTAATTAGTGCAGTGAGTCTGAGGGCTAATGAGAAATGCATGCCTGGTGGAGAAATGTGTTGAGATTAATCAATGTGAAGTGAACTGAAAGTGACACAACAAATCAAACTAATCTATTATAAATTTGTTTGCAATGTGATTATGTTTGATTAAACATAAAGGTACAGTATGCAGTAATATGTTGCACACAGTAACGCTATTAATTATGTATGAAAATGATGTCATTGATTCACCAAAATGACATCTAAATGAGAAGGAATACTGCAGGGGAAAGACTTGATGCTGTCCCAAGAAACATACAGAGATGGTGGGTAAACGGTTTCTAAGGTGTGTTTTTATCTTTCATACTGTATTTTATTAAATAATATGTAAGGAAGACACAGTCAGTCAGCCTCATCCAGCAGATGTATGAAACCCAAATAGAACCAGCTCCTTCAGCCTGGCTAACCTTGGGTTCTCGGTGAGGTTAAGATGGCGTTTGATATCCAGCAGGGCCTCCTTGAGGAAGGTCAGCCTCTTGACTTCATGCTGCTGGCACTGGTCAAACACCTGCTCCATGCTCTCCATGTATTGCGGGGTGCACTTATTCAGCTCCTCCAGAGATTTGTCATATTTTTCTTTAGCCTGAGCCAGAAAACAGAAAACACACTGGTGACTGAAGCCTCTGTGGAAAATAAACAGCTAGAAAGAACCAGAGTGGTCCAACTATTATTTCTATTTTCATTGCTGGCTGATTCTCCTTTGTAACTATATATTCTATAAGTAATGACCCCTTAAAGGGTTTTAGGGTACATCATTGCACTTGGACAAAACTAAATGTCTGCTCCTGAAACATTTATCACATTAAAAATAGGAAAACCCACTTTTGCCTTCATAAAGCCTGCATCTATCACAACATAACATCTTAAACTGTTTATTTGAATGAGAACATGCCAAAAGCCCGATTAATAGCCATTTAAAAGTCTGCCAGGAGAACCTGGATCAGCAAGATGAGTCAGATGCTACTTAACACATATCCATAATAAACAACAACAAAAACATTGAACATATTAATGTTAAAAATATATATATTACAATATTTTTGATGAATGTGTAGTACATATCAGCAGACAGGTATGTTTTATATGTTCGTGACTGTGTGCATTTGTGGGTGTTGATCTGCTCTTCAGGGATTAAAGTGGGCCGGAATTCAGCGTGATATCTGATTTATGCTGGAGGATCCATCTTGGAGAGCTCCCCGGTTATGTGACCAGTATTGTAGCAAAAAATGTCTAAAATAGATATAATAATATATATATATAAAACAGAGCAGCAGTACATGGAAACATTAGAAAATGGCCATGAATGATTCTAACGGACCCGGCACCACCGGAGAGGGAATCGACAAGAGAGCTGACAGGCATTGGAAAAACGGTGGCAGGATGGCTGAAGGCGGTCAGAAACTGGCTCTTTTGAATAGAGCATTGGACTTCTGGTCAAACACACGAGGAGTGATTCAAAGGTTGTGGGTTCGTATCCCACCTTCTCCTCACCTTCTGCACATCCTGTTTGCATTTGTCCACTTTCTCGTGGAGTTTCTTCTGCTGGTCTGGCGTGACAGAAGCCTCAGTCTTGCCATTGGCCTCTCGGGTTGCAGCCAACTTCTCCTCCTTGCAGGCCATGTGGTAGGATTTCTTAGCAGCCTCCATCTGCATGTCCAAACACAGGGGCTGTCAGCATCTCAAACAACAAAAAAATAACATATTTATAACATAACATATTTCACCATCTGAAAAGTTACACCACCAGCTACTGCCTTGTCATACAGACTACAGCGTTTTCAGTCGTTTTTGTGGATCCATGTGTACGGGGGATCGTTTCGGGAAACAAATATTTTGAAAACGCAAAGAAAAAAAACGTCTCAGTTTTCAGCAAAAACGTTGATGTGTAAACGAGGCCTAATACTGTCTTAGTCTTCTCATATCATACATGGCCAGACACTGAAAAAAGAGACCCAAAAAGTCCTCAAAGGCCAAAATAAAGAGACATTTAACCTTGAACAACAGCTCTAGGCAGTGAATCAGTGTCTACAAAGTGTCTCTCTAAGCTGGAAATCAAGACTCGGCCTACTGACAATTACTCTGATACCTCATAGAGCTTTTCTTTGAAATATCACATGAAATGAAATAATCTAAAGCCGTGAATCAGGATTTGTGTCATTAATACCGCGACGGGTGCAGCCGTAGACAGTGTCATGGAGAAGCTCCAGGGTTGGCTTCGAGACGATCGTTAGTGAGTGAGTGAGGAGGCTTTTTGGTTTTGATGTGACACAGCTGGACACAAAGCAGCCAGAAAGCAGCTCATTTATGTTCTATGTACACAGAGGATAAAGATGACGAGTCAAATAAATCACCCCTCACCTCCTTGAGCTTTTTGGCCCACGGTTTCTGAGCTTTCTTGAAGCCTTCCTCCGCTTCCTTGGCCTCTTTGAAGCCTCCAATCATTTGCTTGTGATAGGCTTCCTTCTGCCAGTTCTTCACTTTCTCTACGTCATCGTTCGTCAGGTTGTTCTTCATATCTTGGTGCAGCTCACTCACCTTATCTGCCTCAGTCATCAGAGCCAACCAGGCTCTCTCCACAGAGCCATACTGTGGGCCTGGGGATAAATTTAATGCAATATCACACAGCTAAATATTAGGCATCAACATCAAACTGTGTAAACAGAGCTTTGGTAAATTCAAAGAGGGTTTAAAGTAAATGAATTGGATGGACTATGTATTTTGTTGACCCAGTCCCAAAATGCTGACCCTTTTCAATGAGCTGCCTCCATCTCTTGGACCACGCAGTTAGCTGATCACCATAGGCTTTTTCTATTTTGGCACGTTCCTGCAGGCAGCCCATAAGGTCATTGCAGAGCCGATGGCCATCGTCGAATCTCTTGACTGCACGTTTGTAGTTCCCCACCTGAGAACAGAGGGACAAATAGCCCGAAGGAATCAACAGGAGAAGAAAAAACACAATGCTCGTCTACATCAAATTATACATCAACCCTCTAGGTGTGTAGATACTCCCCTTAAGGCTGCTTTAATGCGGTTTAGCTTTAAATGTTTCCGAGCATGAAATGCAAAGAAAATATAATGTTTTAGTTTTTCAGACTACATAGAAATATGTAAGTGTGGAAGGAATAAAAAAAAATTATATCATTAACAGAATAAACAAATATAGCCTAATTTTGGTGTAAACGTCTGCATGGCTCCTCACATTAATTTCCTCCTTGATTAATAAATTGCTATTCTGTGTACGTCTTGGTCAAAACACAAAGATAATTTAAAACTAGAACAGACATATTAGATCACATTTTCTCAGAATCTGTTGCTGTGCACAGCTACAAATCAGAAAGATGGACAAATTGCAGCCATTACTCTATGTAGGCAACACTTAAACACTGGCTTTACTTCGATTTATTGTGCACTGACTTTGTGGGTGGATGCTTTGCCCACTGTAATGCATGCTATCCAGCATAAACACAATGGATGGCTAGTTCTGACATGTTTTGAAAAATATCTTTATCTAGAAAGATACATGATGATACATGATTGCAATATATGACATGCTAAAAATTAAAGCAGAAAACATCTTAAGATAAAGTCATTTTCTCAATACAGGCATTATAGTAACATTTTTTTTTTTTTTTTTTTTGCTGACCAACTCAATCAACTTATTTTCCATTCAAATTAGTTTGCTGCCTTTTCTTTTAGATCTTTCCACCTTAAGTGAGACCGCCTTAATAAAGCAGCACCAGGCTGCGTGTCTCCGCCTCTTCATTGCCTGCAGGGGGCGTGAGCTCATGGTGCATGATGAAGGAAGGGTTAGTAGTGATGGGGAGGGGGATGCTCGTGCTTGTGCATGTGTAGTTATGCAATGACAAGGGCTTGTGTTTGTGTTTTTCATGTGTGTGTTTGTGTGTGTGTGTGTGTGTGTGTGTACACAAGCTGTGAATGCTTTAATCCTCTTGAGTGGTGTAATGCAGGCTGACAGATTCTCAGGGATGGATGACGATGTAGAGACAGAAATACATAGAAACCACAGGCTGTGTGTGTATATTCTGTAAATACACACAATCAGTCATATACATCATTGCACAGACTGTGCTGTGTTCATTGGCTGCAGAGCTGCTCTGTGATTGGTCCTAATGTTAGCATGCACGTGTGGTTACTCTCTGAGATGTGAGAGCTGAAGGGAGGCAGGGAGACAGGTGTGTGACAGTATGTGTTTTGGCCAGTCCGACAGTTTGCCAAGTCACACCACCAACAACATGCAGGTGGGCGGGTTATACACACAAACACACATATGTGCTCCTGTTTTTTTGCATCATTCAACAATGTGATGATTACTTTATGGTTGAGTATGACTGTGCTTCTCAGCAGAGCTGTATCAAATATCAATGCTCGTGTTTTCTGGCATTGATTAAACCATTTATGAAACATAAGCTGAACAGAGCTGTGTGGCTGATGCACAGATGCTACAGGCAGGTGCATGTGGTGAAAGGTCGCCTCAAAAGGCCTGATGACTACAGCTCTTTGTCTGTGTCTCCATAGAGCCGCTATACAAAAGAGGACTCTGTACTGAATGGATTCATTAACACACACGCACGCACGCATGCGCACACACACACACACACACACACACACACACACACACACACACACACACACACACACACACACACACACACACACACACACTGCATCTTAGCCAAAGTGAGGACAGAGAGATCTTACATGACGTTTATATTTGTTGTGATCATTTAGAAACAATTGGGTCAAAGAAGCAATACCACATATTGCTCCCATACATTAATGTCATTGCTCTCTTTAAAAATGCTTAAATTCATTTTCCATGACCTGGCAGGGAAAACACACACACACACACACATGCACACACACACCTGTACTGACACACACAAAAGCTAAAAAAATATTCATATTTACTACAAACTGAAATGTATTTTTTCATGGGAAGAATAAGCTCATGGGAACTAGATTTGACTATAATGACTAAAAATACAGACATTTCAACTTTCTATTCACGTGAAATATTTTTAGGTCAACTTCTGCTTAATTAGGTGGAAGAATTCCAAATCAGGTCACCTTTAAGACGCTATTAATTTAAAGCAATTGTTCCACATATGGGGAAATATGCAGTTTTTTTTAAAAAGAGATTAGGATGAGAAGATCCTTATTATTCTCGTATCTGTCTTTTAAATTTAAAGCTAGTAGCTGGCGAGCATAGCTTAGCATATAATGTAAAAACAAGGCAGATATGAGTGGTATCAATCATTATTCTATAAAAAAAACTATTGCTTTTATTATATATTTCTGTGTTTTTAATGCCTGAGAAGTGGCTAACAACATCAGGACCCCCCTGACTTCAAGTTCTCTGAGTATCGAACAGAATCGCTTCAACTCCTGAGACTGATGTTCCTGTAAGGACTTGGGGCTAAAGGTTGAAAACCCATCAGAACAGACATGACGGCTCGTCCGTACCTCCCAGAAGCTGTCCATGGTGTCGTCAGCACCTGCACTTTCATCGTAGGAGCCAGACATTTTCCTGGATGTGGCAAAGCACTCTAATGACTAAACCTGTACTCTGTAGCAGAGCTGGGTTCCTCATGCACTGAAAGAGACAAAAAAGAGCAAAAAAAAAAGTGAGACGGTGACATTGCATCACAAGACCACAGACACAAAACAGTGCAGTGGGGTGCATGAGCAGATATGAGAAGCAGAACATGGCCAGGCTAGCCTCTGTCTAACAAAGAGTAAAAACAATCAAGCGGTTTTTCCCGGCAACTGGAGGGAACCTTTCAGGGCCAAGGTTTCTATGAGACACATTTATGATAATGAGATAAAAATAGTCTCCTCCACCATGCATACAGCTCCGTGCCCTGAGGAAGGAGAGGGGCATCTTATATAGGCATGTCCTAGAAAATAATGCCAGAGAGTGGAGCACCACAGCTATCACAGACCTCTGACACTGCATACTTCCACAGTGCAAATACTTATTCTTTATTCAGATTATATCTGAAACATATATGAACAACACACACACATATGCTACACTGTGTTTAGCAGATAAGAATGCATGCTATTTTACTGGACTATAAGTCTAGTCCGTTGTTTTTGCTATTTTTCAAGTGTGCTTTGTATTGTGCGTTTTGTGTGTCATCCATGTCCTTTGTCTGTTTTGGTATATTCTATCACTGTCTCGATCTGTGAAATCTTTATTCAGTATTTAGTTGTTATGCACCGATAACAAAAAATTAAAAACAGAAACTTGTTGAACAATCTTCCTCGAAATTGTCCAGGTTTCTGATTACATTTATGTAATAGAGTAGCATAAAACAAGATCTGCACACCTATGTTTAGAAGCATAGACACCCTTTAAAGGTGAGGTTTCATCTCATTGCCTATTACTTTGTGAAGCCTACAGACTACGTCTCCTGCAGGATTTCTTAAAGTGATTTATATTTATTTGTTTGACGCCTGGTCGATATTTTACCACCATGGTTAAAACAGAAGAGACTGCGAGATGCTATATTGGTATTGAACTCTGTTTTAGGCCTAATCTGTTTTGCTCAATGGCTTTCCCTTAATGAAGAGCTCTTCATCACACTGTAACAGCTAATATGACAATATAATATACTGTTTGTGTCAAATAATAATAATAATATTGCTGCTCTTACATGCATGATCTTAACAATTAAATGTGGCTGACTGGGGTTCTAATCTAACTCTGCACAGGGTTCAGCAGTGCAAAACCCAACTTTATTATAGCTTTTAATTAAAATGTTATCGAGAGCACTGTATAATTATAATTAAATGTTAGTTAAGTGTGATAGATAAAAGGAACTGCAGATGAAAGATGATTTGTGGCCTTATCAGATTAGTCTGCTGATTCACAAGGAAGATTTTGGTGAAATATAACCGGTACCCTCTGGTCTTCATCCTTCAATTTCCCTCCACAGTCAAGTGCAAATTAATCTCTGCAGCATCCTTCATCCCTGGAATGAGTCATGTAAAATGACTTCCTGCATCAGGCTCAGTTTGAACTGGCCTGACCTCATTGTCCTTATACACAACATGACAACATAAGGGTCCTTAGAAAATAAGAGTAATAATTACAAGGTCGGCTCATGAGGGGAAAGTACTTTCATTAACAGCTCCTGCCACACACTCAACATTTATACCCGCTGTTGTTGGTTCTGGTTTCTGGCGGGAGCTTGGTCAGTGTTTCTACAAAACATTGACTGATTTGGCCCAGCTGTATTATGTCAAAGGCATTTTTTTTTACAGTCACCAGCCATCACACCAGCCAGTGGGCTCTTACAACCCAGGCTCTCAGACACTGGCTGTTTCAAGAGTGCACAATATAAAAACATCCAAAACTATGATTCCATTATTGAATCCATTTTACCATCAATGTCTGAATCAGAGACAACTTGTGCCTTCTACATGCACTGGGATCAGCAATAAAGTATTTTTTGGTAATTCAACTTCTTCTTTTTTTTATGAAAAAAGGATCCAGGGCTCAGGGAATAAAATAATAAAAGCAATGTTTTCAGAGCACTCTACTCTTCTATCACACTTCCAGGCTTTGATACAATTGGAAGCAATTTCTATCTGAGAAAAAAAAACCCATCCTGCTGATGAACTGGAACACTGGAGCTTTTCCCCCAAAATCTTACTGATCCTAATCCAGACCAATAGATACTGTCATTATTATTATCATTAGTATTATTATTATTATTATTATTATTATAGTATGTGTCATTATCTGTAAAGTTCAGTGTAGTATATTGTCAAAGTATGCATAAATACATTTTTTATGTTTCCACATAAACTCCGTCAAAAATTCGCTTTGTATCTTTTCATTAATTGATTCACCATCATTATAGTTTAATTTTTCTTTAAGAGTGGGATGCCAAAACCCATCTTGAAAGGGCTTGATTTAAGACCCAACAGGGTCTTACAGGTACTACAGGGAGTACAAGATGGTTCAAGATCTTACACCCCCTTTCTGCCAACCCACACAGTACTGAGGAAGCATGTTAGCCCTCCTCACAACCTACCAAAGACATTCATAACCCATACTTGGCATCAATGAAGATGATTCAAAACAATAAATATACATTCAATTTCCGCTTTTGCTAAAAAAGTGAAAAAATAAAAAAAGATCTTGGATCTGCCCCATTATCAGGATGCTTATAACAACACCTAATTTCAATGACATGTGAACGTTTAGTTAAATTAAGCATACCATGTTAGTTTCATATTTGCTGCTTAACTTTTATTCAATGTTTCGACTTGGTGAGATAAGTCTCCTCAGCAAATACAGACATGATCATAAAAACAGCAGACATTTAAGACACGTGGGCCTCAATTCCATACCATAAACAATGTGTTTGTATTCACTAGAGGATATCTTTTATCGAAGACCATGACATAACAATGTGACTATATGATGCAAGAAGGCCCAGTGTAGCTGAGCAGCCCTAAAGCAGCATGTCTTTCCCCACTGTGGGACTAATAAAGGAATGTCTCATCTTATCTTATCTTATCTTATCTTAATCTCAGCAACAAAGAAACATGATTGGATCAGCTTCCTGTTCATTAGTCAAGTCCTCCAATTAGCCTCTGCATCCGTGACTACGACACCTAGTGACATCAAAGCCCATTAAGCTTGCACACAGTGTCAAAATCTCAGCTCACGACAAAACCAAAGTATCTAGAGGCTTAGTTTAAACAAAATTCACACTTAAACCAACATACCACTTGACGAATTTCATAAAGTGTACATATCAACAAGATCATTCCCGGATAGCAGTCCACACGTTTCCTTTAATCAACAATCTTCAACTAGGACGCAGACAAATTATACTGTATGTATATAAAAATGGAGGTAGTACTGACATTCATATAGGCACACAGTTTGTTATTTGTATTAAAGGACAGCGAGAAGCTAAGCTACAGTTATTGAGGTCAATCCACCTCTATGGCAGTGAACACAACACCTATTCCCCAATGTATTAAATGCTGAGTGCTGTTAATGTAACTCGTGTTTTAGGTAAACAACTGTAACATACAGTAATTGGGACAAGATAATGGAATTGATCTATAAATAATGCAAAGAAACACCTGAAATATTGCATTCATATGTAAAATATAACAATAAATTTGACACTGCTAATAACCCACTCACTGACCATGCACTCACTTGCATTGTGGTTACAGAGGCTGCTTTAATGTCTGAAGCTGACAAAATACCACAACTCAAACTTTTATACATTTGCAAGGAAACAAACTCTTCTGCGCTTTCACTTACCATGGTTGACTCCATTGAAACACAAAAAAAAGAAGAAAAAAACGTATCTTGAAATTTGAAAACAAACACAACTCCTTACAGAGGAATGAATTTGTATTCCAAGTCTGTCCTTTACAGTTGGAAATGCAAAAGGTGTTTTTGCAGCTTTGAGCTCTGTGTCCAGAGTGAACCCTGAGAGGACGATAAGTCTGACCACACCAGCGTGTCTCAGAGGCTGAGGGATAATCCTGCAGTGTGCTACTTGAATAGCTTTAGAGGGGGATGGTGCTAGCTAGGAAGAAGACCAAAGAAGAAGATAGGATGAGTGAGAAAGGGGAGCAGAAACTGAATAGAGGTGTGGTATTATACTGTATACTGACAGGATTGCTTAGCTTGTTTCTGCATATGGACAAACTGGAGCTTGGGACAAAAAGGGTACAGATACAAAAGTTTCCTAATGTCAACTTAATCGCAAATGCACTTCTGGCACAATCAGCTCTGCACACCTGAGACCGAGCTCACAGCAACGTGACGTAACCAAATTCTGCAGGTACCTGCTGTGCATGAATGCTTTGAACAGAGTTAAAGGGAACCCAGATGAGACAAATGTTGCTGACACAGTCAAGAAAGTCCAATGTTGACAAGCCTGTCAGGCACTGAATGGGAACCACAACAAACACGTAAGCTTGTTACAGTAAGAAGATTTCAGAGAGATGAACTAACTTTACTCCAGCACTATAAAGCTCACTGTGTCCTGCCTGATTAAACAGGCAATTCAAAGACATCGTTGCTGACCAAAAAAACTGAATCTTATTATGTTTACATTCACCTGCTGTTGTAATAATTATTTTATAATGCATTCTGTTTGTCTGTGGATTCTGTTTGATAAGCGCAGCATGCCCTCCTCTTGTCCTGACGGAGCAAAAAGGACACACAAGGAGAGAGAGGGAGGTCTTTCATTGAGACATGAGCAATGAGAGAGTGACAGCGAGAAACAGTGGCAGTAAGGAGAAGAGGCAGGGAGGCGAGGTGAAGACCGAGATGGGGGTAGGGGGGGAAAATGACAGGAGAGGGGGTGAGGGAGAAGAGATAGGGGCAGCAAGCTCACGATGTAACGTGGAGCTGCTCAGACAACCGAGCTGTGCCTGAGTGGAATACAGAGAGCCACGGGACCAGAACGGCAGCTAAAACGCATTAGATGTGATTCATCTCACGGCGCAGCACAGAATAAGCAGCCTGTTGCATGTTGCCAGGAGACAGAGCTGCCTTGTGCACACTTCACACAGGCCGTAACACCCGAGGTCATCATTAATGCTGCCATGTGACCAATGATTTAGACAGGAGCGAGAAGGCTGGTTCAGAGACACTTGTCCGTCCCACAGTCCGATAGTGGGACATCCTCAAGTATGGGTACTAAACCAAAAGAGAGAGGGACAGAGTGTGGAGGAGGAGGAGAAATATTCATAAAAGTCATCAGGGCTGGATGAAAAGAGGCAGAGCAGGAAGTGAAGGAATCTCATTGAGAGTGGAGGTTGCGTGTTGTTGTTTTGTATTTATCAACTGAACATGTAGCGCAGTGAATCCTCCTCATTGCTCACTGGAGCAGGGACTATAGAGTCAAAGCCGGTGCTTATTTTTTGCAGGTATTTGGTCATCAAGTATTGGAAAAATTAATACTCTGACCTGATGATGGTGCAACATGATTCATTCTGATGGGATATGACCGTCTGTGCCAAATTTCATGGTAAACCATCCAATAGTTGTTGAGACAATGCCCCCCTCACCCACTAACAAAAAAAAAAGAAAGGCACTATGGGGATAAGTCAGGAGATGGCCAATTCATTATCATTCATCCACTGAAGACATCTGAATGTATATGTGTGACCTAAACCTACTATCATACGTGCAATATTGAAAAGAGGAAGGAAGCACTCAGATCCTTTACTTAGCTGAAAGTACCAATAACTCAATGTGAAAATACTTAAAGTACATACATAATACATATGTTTCTGCACTTAAAACCCAATATGAGGACTACTGTTAGAATCCTAAAAGCACTGTTAATCCATAAAATCTGCTCCTGTGACTGACATATTTTAATAAATCAAACTATTAAGTAGCATAAAATAAAAAAAATACTCAACTTCAGTACACGACTAGAGTAAATTTGCACTTATTGACATTCTAACACTGCATACATGTGTGGATGTGGGTGGGACTTTGCTTCACTCTGAGCTACAGGATTCCACTGAGATCGACTGACACGACTCTTGCAACCTGTCACAAGGTGTCGCTCTCAATCTGTCTCCATCATCAAACTCATTATATACTCTGGAAATAAATATGACTCCATAATTACAGAGCCTTTCAGTCCGATTTGTAACGTCTATTTGAATACAAGAGTCAGACATTGCAGATAGACATTGCAGGCAAGCTGATGACTCAGCTATCTGATCATGAACGTCTCCAGAGGCGCTCTGGGTTGCTGCACAGGAATCAGGTTTCTGCATCACTGAGTGAGTGTGTGTGTGTGTGTGTGTGTGTGTGTGTGTGTGTGGATGCAGGGGCAGGAGGGATTTTCCTGCTGCTTATTTTTAATCCATATCTATTTTGTGTAACTGTGTGAGTCACTCCCGGAACAACAGACCACAAAATAATTCATCAGCGCCGAGATGTAAGTAAGAGAAAAGACAACAGAATCTTTAGTGAACATTTGGAATGCTGTCTTTCTCTTTGCCCACCCCACAGGGAGGTCAGAAGTCGTGGTCAGCCACATATCATTTGGAGCTGGCAGGGATTGAGGAGGGTAGATGCTGACACAGGATGCAGAGTGTCATCTGACAGCCCCTAAAACAGTTTGCACTCCGGTTCAATCCCTAATATGTGGTTGGATACAAGGACTATTCAATGTCACCAGTGAGAGGAGGTAATGCCCAGGTGCTATGAAAGGCTTATAGAGGCTTAAGTTTCCGACTGAATGTGAACAAAGATTAGGTGTGCATAATACTTTGGAAAACTAAACTTAATGAAAAATAGCCAAGCTTGTTTTTGAAGCATTGTGTCATAACTGTATGATAATAATAGAATGTCTCTTAATACAGTCCATGCAATCTGGAATATTATTTGGATCCAGGTCAGACTTTGATGTGTGGTAGATCTTATGGGGATGTCATCGTATCATTTTTGCCAAAGCATTATGGGCATTATTCATGAAGTTGGGAGCATTCTGTATTCTGTATTGAGATGATCACCACCAAAATCTAATGAATTCTTCCTTGGGCCATAACGTACCTCTCCAAACAATTGCATCAAAATCCACTTGTAACTTTTGGAGTAATCCTGCTAAAAGGCAGACAGACAAACAAACCAACGCTGCTTATAAATATTACACACCACATTTCATGGTAATCCCTCCACTTGTTGTGGAAATATGTGAATCTGGAGTGAAGTAATGGATCAACAGATGGACAGAGAGCAACACAGTTAGCCTAGCTTACAACTGAAACATAAAGCCTAAACTAAAGTGAGTCTTCTATTCATATTGCATTTTACTTTACAGTAACCTCAATTGTCTTCTTGTACATGAAAGATTATTGATGATGATGATGGTTGTTATGCTCTTGCAAAGTGCAATACTGGAAAACATCTGGAATACAATGTAAGCACCTAATTTACTACCTGCTTTAATTAGCAACAAGAAATGAAAAACATCTGTGAAGGATTTAATGAGTCCTTCAGTGACTTCAGTCAATGAGCTATAATCATGAATGACTGTCTAACCTTGGTCTGTCTAGTCAAGTTCATTGACAAGACTGCATATATATAAATACAGTTGTGCATCTTTGTCAGAATAAGAAATCCAAAGTAGCATTGCAGTAAGAAGCACCTAATCACAAAGCCTTTAATGTGACCTACGCTGCTGAGGAGGGGATGAAATTATAGTTTGAGCTTCGGAGGAATTCTTAAATGAAGCAAAGCCTGCGAGCTAGTTCAGGCAGACAACTCGAGCTGTGCTGCGTACACACAATGTTCACATGACAGGCCTCATTCTCCTCAAACATCATCTAACAAACCCTACCAATTGGTGGACTATTTAAGCTGCGACAATTTCCCATCTCCCCCTCTGCTTGTCAATGCTGCTGCTTCCCTGCATGCGTATTGCTGCCTGCACTTTCAGCCCCACCACCATACCAGCACATCCACCTGTAGGTTCCAGTTAGGGAGTTCATGAAGTCTGCTCATCACTCCCCAATGCCTCTATGTAAACATATCTGCAGGGAGTGATCAAAGTCGGAGCCTAGACGCCAAACCCAAACTTACTGAATGTTCTGCTGTTGTGATAAACATTTCAAACTTGTGAGCTGTCTGACTGAAATAATACATACATACAGTAGCATACAATATAGATATCTAATTGAATTATCTGAAAATCAAACATTTTTCAGAAAGAACAGATAAACAGTGAGAGATCTCAGATATCTGGGAATAAACAGAGGAAAAGAAAGAAATTAGAATCCAGACAATAAAGAAACTATTGAATAGATGTCGCCTGGATCAATCCCCAAAGCGGAAATATACATTTTATATACCATACCACCTATAAACAAACACACACTTTGCAACTGAGTAGTGATTTAACAGAGCGTTCTGAGCGCTGCTGCAGTGATTACGTAACTATCTAGTCTCTCGCCACAAGCCTCCTGGTGACAGTGTGGTGAAGACAGGGGGAAAAAAAACAGTTGGGGGAGGGCAGGGAGAGATGGACCAGAGAGGCCGAGAGAGGGGAGATGGGCATATTGTGATGGGTGGTGATGAAGGAATGAACTGCAGCAGTGGCTGTGATATGTAGCAGAGAGGATGGAGGCTCTGGTTCCAGTCCAGTTTTTGCTGTTGTCCAGGCAGACAGAGGCAGCAGAGGAAGGGAGGGACTAAATGAGGAAGGCAATAGTCAATCTAGGAACGTCGTTCTTCAAACACGGCAGCCCTCTGCGTTCTTATCGTTTAGCTGCCTGATGCTGCACTGAATACTGATGGGCTGCCTTCAAACGCGTGGCCTGTGTGTTGGTGCATGTGAATTTATGAGGTATGCGGCCAGTGGGAGGTGGAGTTATTGGAGAGGAGAGAAAGCTACACTTTACTCCAGATAAAAAGGGATATTCATACAAATATACCGTATGAAAAATGAAATCAACCAATCATTTCATTTAAAAAAAAACCCCAAAAAACATTTTTTAAATATTACAGCCTCTATCAACACTGGAACTTAAATTAAAACAGATCCAAATCTTGTTTGGTTCACTTTCTAAAGCAAGTATTACATATTTACTGTCAAATGCAATGCTTTCATATTGATAATTGAGAAGATCTCTGCTCCTGTAGACAAAAATCTCTCCTTTATTTGTGTGTTGAGAGAAAAGAGAAGGAGCTACTTGCACTGCCATCCATAGAGCCATGATGCTAGCATGGCTGTGAATTGGAAATCTTAAAATCTGACCACCAACATAGGAACCACATATGATCAAGCTGTCTCCCTCAAAATGCTGCTAAAAATGTTGTAAAATGCTGTGGCATCTCCCTCAATCCATTTTCAATAAGCAAGTAATTATAATTTATATAGCACTTTTTAAAACACACAGTTACAAAGTTCTGTCCACATATAAGAAAAGAGGGAAATAAACAAAAAAAGTGCATAAATAAAGAAGGCAAAAAATGTTAACACACACAGAAGCACAGGATAAAATGCACAATCCACAAGGACACACACAGACACACAGACACACAGACACACACACACACACACACACACACACACACACACACACACACACACACACACACACACAAGATAGCCCACATATGCACTCATACATATGCACACACTGCATATTGTTGGGCTACAAAGACACTTGCCTAGAGAGGTGAGTTTTTAAAAGCCGCTTAAAACAGTCCAGATTTTCACACAGATTGGGGAGGGCCCTTCCAAAGGGTTGGGGCGAACACAGCGAAGGCACGATCACCTATTGTTGTGCAATTAGAGTTGGGAACGGATAAGAGTCGAAGATTAAAGATTGGAAGAACGGAGTGGTCAAGAGGCCGAGTGAGGAAAACCAGAAGGTCGGCAATGTAACTGAGGGCGAGGTTGTGCAGCGCCTCGCTCATGCACACATTAATCATGTGAGGGAAATTCAATATATAAAAGCCTCAAATAAGAAACTAGAATGACCTGCGGTTAATAACTGGAGTGGCCGGAGCTTATCACAGATGACAATAAATGAGAGGCGGGGTCCACCACATCACAGGGCCGACAGAAACAAGCAACTTCTCACCTTTACATTCACACTTAAGAGAAATTACGAGTCATTAAGTCATCTATATTGCATGTTTTTGGACTGTAGGAGGAAGGCAGAGCACCTGGAGGGAACCCACACAGACCCAGGAACAACATGCAAACTCCACACAGAAAGGCCGCATGTCTGGATTTGACCTCAGAACCTTCTTGCTGTCGGACACCAGTGCAAAACTGTATCACAACAATGTTGTGCCCTGAAAATCTCCTTGACACTATTAGCTATGATCAAGATAACAGGATATTAACAGGGGGAGGATATAAGCAACGACGCCAGATATACGTCAACTGATTGTCCAGGTTGTAATCATCTTACATCCCTATTTATATGCACTTCTAATACCTAGAGGCTAATTAGGTTGAGTGACTGACTGATTCCACTAAGCCCAGTGAAAGAGCTGGTGACTGAGAATTAAATCAGACCAGAGTCACAAAAATCAAGGGCTTGGATTCACAACTGGACCAGGACTTGTTTACAGTGAGGGTCAGTTCACAAGTAAATTGACTGCTCAACATAACTAAACATTTGAGAGCAAAACCTTAAGACTTGGATAGAAAAAAAAAACCCTAATCATACTTGACCAAGTGAAATTACAGCAAAATCACTTTAACAATTGGCTGCAGCATTTATGAGGCAGCCTTGACAACAGATATTGCCAATTTGGCTTGGAGAGTGAGTGATGGATGTGTCTAATCATGAGACAAAATTGTGCTGGTGGTTGTTTAAGAAGGAAGGACTCTGTTTTGTGATTGTTTTCAATTGGCTAATCTGCCTGAAGGCAAAAACAAGACACTTTTTCCTGGGAGAACTCCCCAGCTGGTGCGAAGAAGAAGCACTAATCAACTTTATATCTGATTTTAGAAGTTAGAATCACTATCCTACTTCCTTCATTTAAACAGGCCATACAGCAAAGTGTGGCTGAGTGCAGGCAACAAAGGTTGGCGTTATTTCTTTACTTTCTCTTTATATATTATTCCTGGCTATGTTGCAAGCAAAACAATACTTCCTTTATGTAGATGGAGCTGTTTTTGTAATTGTTTTATTGCAGCTGTAGTGTATTCATTGATTTATGATTTTCCCTAATAATTGTCAAGACTAGATCATGACTTCACTTGCACCAAAAACACCTTAAAAACATTTTGTACAGTGATTCAAAAACATTTTGGTCAATTATTATGAACCCTACTGTAGTGTTCCGGTCAAATCTGACTGATTTCAGTGTTTTCTCTCTACAAAATGTAGTTAATTTCATCTATTTGTCATAAGGTTCCATGACTTTGTTCACACATCTGAACAAGCAAAGTAAATTTTGAGAATTTTTTGTTATTCATCAGGTTTACCAGGGTCATCAGCCACCACCACCAGTGTCTGGACTCCAAGGGGGGATATATATCTTGCTCCTGCTCAGGACAGACACCCTTTGATCTCAATCTCCCTGAAGAGTCTAAGCGCCAAAGACTTTCTGACACCAAAGACTTTCTGACACCAAAGACTTTCCGACATACTAATAAAAATTTTGAAATATTGCTGCTGGTGATATTATTTCCTTGCAGCTGTATTCTTTGTTTACTTAAACATTCAGGCTCTATTCTTCTGACCCAGCTTTCTCTCCCAGTCCAAACAGCAGAGGATCCCTGGAGAGGCCCTACTAAACTGGATAATCATGTTCTGATGAGCCTCCCTGCACACACAAACAAATATCTGAGCTCATCATACAGCTGCTTAGCTTCTCTACTGCAGCGAGGTTCCATATAATGCCCACAAAACGGAGAGATCAAACAAGAAAATCAATAATTACTCCTGAATTATCATTTTTTTTTTCCTGTCAGACGGCAACAGCTACTCGAACTGAGGTAATAAGAGCATATTCTGAGACAATCTTGTCTAAAGACAAACACAAAAACATAAATTATTAAGAGAGTCAAAATATTGCTGCAAACCAAAAAAGAAAACAGATCGGTGAATACAATCGTCTGTAGCTAGAGAGCTTACAACTCTACAGCAGCAATTTAAACCTATACGGAATGTTCATCATGCAGTACATGCTCAGGCACACGTTAATCATATGAGCGAAATTCAATATAAAAGTCTCAAATTAGAGACTAGAATAACCTCCAGTTATCCCTCTGACAGACTGGAACACCCTCATCAAATATTAACAGCACTGACTTAGAGCTATTAATTCATGATGTATTTATCATTATGACTTACGAGGTCCTTAAGACGACTGCTAGGGTTTCTGTGGATTGCTTGTGAAGGTTCAACTAACTGAGAATCAAGCAAGCAGGAACATTTTAGCTAGAAAAAAAAACAGCACAAAGAATTGCAACTCACCTTCTCCACCAATGGGAGGTCAGGTTTCCATAAACCCTAGAGAGAGAGCTGTTGGTCCCCTGCAGGAGATCACCTGTGCAGAGGAGAAACATTGTAGGTTTAAGTGCCTCTAAATGCCTCTAAATGGCAATTTCACCGAAATAAAATGTAAAAGCACCAATTACCTTCACAGCAGTCAAAGTATTACGAGGTAAGTTAAATCTTATTTTGAACCATCATAATCAAATGGAGATTAGTAAACTCTGACGCAGTGGGAGTTGGAAGATTTAATAACCTCAGCCTCCTCTGTTTCCTTGGTGTTACAGTAATGCACCAGCTGTTGTACATAATTAATGTTGATAGAATTATAAACCAGTTAGATAATTATGTACTGTATGGTCCATATGGAGTGAAAGGACGATGACGTTTTGGATAATATGTGACAGTAGATGACAAATTACGCTAGTATAAGATGAGCAAATAATAATGTATGCATTCAGGACTCATTTTAAAAGTGTAACCTTTCTGCTGTCACTAACTCATATCACAGTAACAGCATGCAGCCCACACAGCATGAGATTCAGCACATTCTGCTCACCCACACTACAAAAGCCAAACCCAGCTAGTATTAGGGAGGTCTATTAGATAAAGCTAAAAATTTAAGGTACTATAATACGACCACAAGCGACGAATTGATCAATCATTAGTTGGGTTTAAACATCTCACACCTATAATTGGGGCGAGAAAGCAATTATCACTTCCTATCTATACTGTTTACATCTGCCATGAAAGGTTCCTGACATGACGGTTGTTCTTTTTCTCCTTGAGTTATTGCATTGTTGGTTTGAAATATTTGAATTTGCATAAAAAATAAACAGAACTTTGAGAGAGACACACACTCTGAGGGGTTTCTGGCACACCTACTCACAAGTTGCATGGAGAAGGGAAAAGGTCGAAAGGCAAAAAACTCCAGCAACACTTTTAGTATACGAACAACTTTATATTTGGTTTGGCACTTCTTGGAACGCAAGAACAATTATAGTCAATTAATTGCTTGACAGAAAATTAATTGAAAAAAAGCAAAAACATTTTTTTTAGGGTGTGAAGAGCGATGGTTTGGTGTTTTTCTCTATTTTAAATGATTGTTAATGGAATATCTTTGTATTTTAGACTGACTGAATGAGCTTTAGACACGAAAGGCATTTGGTTTTTACAATGAAATCCAACAAATAATATATGGATATAATATATGAACGAAATACGAATCAGCAATGAAACAGCTCTAGCTTCAACATGTTCATGTCATCATATGTCCATTTTGTGTTCTCTTTACTGGGTAGAGATTAATGTTAATGAGGTTATAATGACCTCGGTTAAGCTTTCTGTCTTGACATGGGTAGTTCTTTTATTTCTGTATTTGAATGAGTCTGTGTTTTTAGTCATGTGTGTAGTGTGACTGAATATTTCTCCTTGTGCAGGGTGCACCCCACCTCTCATGCAGTGTGTGTGTACTGGTATATACTCCTGCACCTTACAAACAGGATAAGCCGTTTAGAAAATGGATGGACTGAATTTTCAGTCAGAACCCTGATGAAGCAGCCCACCCATCAAACGCAGCAATCTGACATCCGTGCAGCATTGGATACCTGGCAGCGGTCACCTCCAACAGGTTCTGGCACAAATTCATATTAAAATGCTGAGTCATGGCCACTTCATGCCACTGTCGTTTTTCATCTGACTGTTCAAAATTTTTAAGAACGTAGAGAAGAGCAATACAGAGCAGTCCCAATGTCAACGTTTTGAAGCTCGCTCCAGTTTGAAATGATTTCTGATTAACTGATAAGTTGAAGAGAAAATAAATTATTGTACATTGATACTTTTCTAAAGAACAAGTGCCAAGAATCATCTAATTCCGACCTCCTAAATGTGAATATTTGCTTTTTTTCTTATCATTTTAAAATCCGTTTGGGTTTTAGCTCAGAAAAAAATAACACATTTGACGATGTGAGCCTGACATCTTACAGACCAAACAACTGATTAATTGGTTAAAACATGATTGATGAATGTTTGGAAACAATCATACACACATACCACGATGAACTGCTTTGCTATCCAGTCAAGAAGATTATGTCATTTGTATCTCTGTCTTTAAGTCACCGAACATGTCCATGAGGAACACACCCCCTAGTGTTTAAAGAGACCTGAAGCTGGTGCATTCGCAGTTATGTTCAAAGGTCACCAGTGCATAGAAAAAAGGAAAAAAACAACTGATGTTGATGTTTATCCATTCAGCTTTTATCCATTCAGTATTGATCCAAACTCTAGTACATAATTCATGCCCTCAGTTCGTACACTGAGACACCAATGTGAATCGCCCAAAGTATCAGAACACGTACTAAATCAGAGCTCTGCCTCAGGTTGAGCCAAACAAAAAGGATTCAGAGTAGGGCTATTACTGGCATCCTGTGGTGACACAGCATGGAAGACAATAGGGAACATGAACCTCATGCATACACTGTTCTACAAAAAGAAATAGTAGAAAAGTAGAGAAAAATGATCTACTGACACTGACACCTTCGCCCAAGGAGGTTAAGTGATCGGCTCTGTTTGTCTGTCTGTCTTTAAACAGGATTACACCAAAACTACTGGATGGATTGGTGGGAGGTTTGTGCATGCAGTAATGAAGAACCGATTAAATTTAAGAGTAGATGCGGATAAAGAGAGAGATCCAGGATATTCTTTTCACTTCTTTTTATCGTTCCGAGACAGGGCTCTTTTCAGCATTTCAGTGTATTACACAGAAACTACTTGACAGATTTTAATGAAACATAGTAGAAGGGTTGGACATGTAGCAAGGACGAATCCTTTAGAGTTTGGAGTGAATACGGATAAAGGGATGGATTCAAGATTTTTTTTCTCCACTTGCTTTAATATTGCGAGAGCCCCAAGGGCGGCCATTGAGCTCAAAAAGTTATTCACAAATTTGCATTCAACTTTTTTTCAGAGATAGGCTTCCTTCGTGGATGGGAACAGGAGATTACATTTTGGGAAGAATATGCCCTGTGGAACAGGAAATACCGGCTCTTCTGGAACAGATGTTTTTCCCAAAAACAAAAGTTAAGGATGGATCCAAGTTCTAGCTGTATGTTTTATATGAATGTTGTTTGTGGGGAGACGGCACCTTTGGAGGAAATGTTCCGCCACACTCTCTGCATTTGTTGGCATCAAAATCAGATATCAGATATCAGATTTTGAGGAGCGACTAGTCCATGAATATTTCATGAAATAAATAGAATCCTACTTGTATTTATCTCTCAGGCCTTTGGCGTAAAATCTTACACATGGAAACAGATTCATGGAGGCCAAAATTCTTTTTGTGGTGCAAAAGGTGTGGTGGACATTTCTAATAATCTCCAATATCGTAAATCTTCAAGGATCGAGTCTTCCTTTCTGTGTGTGTTCTCCTCTGTTCTGAGAAAAATAGGAGACTCCAGCCGCCCTTCAGACTCTCTGCTCTTACATTGGCTTTTTTCACACCTTGTCAGAAACCACTGTCTCCTTCAACAGAGTGACCCTTTCATCAACGAGCACATTAGAGAGGATAAAAACAACAACAACAACCACACTATTTCACACATTTCCTCTCTGCCTCACATGTGATGTCTCAGGACCGTCCGCAAACACCGAAGTTTGACAATGTAACACAACACCGACAAAGGTCATCAACACGAGTGAATACCATGTTCCTCCATGTGAGACACAACAAGAATCAAATCAAACCACAAGCTGTTTTTAACTGCTTGGATGCAGGTTTGCATTTGAAAAATGATTTGCATATATCAGCATTCTGCATCAGTTCCTCTAGATCTCACATTAAATGACAAATAGCATTAAAGACAATAGCTTGAACTGTAGACCTTCCCACAAAACACTCCCGTTAATCCTTTCATGTAAAGTGGACACGACCGAAAAGAGACCAAATTTAAGAGGAGCCAGATTAAAAATGACATAAAACCTTTCAATTTCCCCTCCTGTATTAATCTTGCCTGACACAACCACTATGTTCCCAACAGTAGATAACATTTATCTCACAACTACTGGTTTCTATTGACAGTTAAAGATAACCACAGATTAGGCCAGCGGCTGCATGAGTGCAGATCATAGTTACAGTTCTGTAAGAAGACACTACCTCACCATAATCAACAACAAAACAAGTCAAGCATGGAAACACAAGATGAACTATACTGCCAACACATTGTAAACATTACAGGAAGTGAGAGAGGACAAAGTTGTGGCTTTAGAAAATAAACACACCGCCTCAAAGGAGAAGGAAGAGTAGTTTGCGACTTAATTAGCAGCTATATGACTTCTCAAGGATGCAGACATAAACAAATGCACATACAGAGTTTTAATATTCATACCATAAATCTACATTTTCTCTTGTAACTTCTTATATCATAAATGATGCATAAGCAGCAGCACAAGTCCTTTGATCACTTGATTGGTATTTTTTTAAATTTTAATCAGGAACAGGATAATAAATATGCAATGCAAGCTTGTGATACTTGACAATTTTCTATATTTGGTGCTATAAGAAGCCCTTTCAGTTAGCACCAAAAAGGGTACAGAGGTCTGATGGGCAATTTTAGAAACCTATTAGGTCTGGACTGAATTTCGTTCTGAACAGGTCGCCATCAGTAGGTACCAGTCTGTCGAAAGAAAACAAATCTGAAGATGAATCTAAAGGATCATAAGACAATCAATGGATAAGAATCAAAAATAAAACATCCGTGTTAAACAAGTGGATGTTTATCTTTATATGATTTTCATTAATTATTTCAGTGTTCACATTTAATGCATAAAGGCTACAATTTTTGTGCCTTTTGTGGTCACACCCACACACTGCTTCATTTCACAAGCCATAAAAGAACCACAGCTACAGATAGATAGATAGATAGATAGATAGATAGATAAACTTGTCTCCACCATGAAGACAAAGGAGTCTGCTAATAAATAGGAAGCACTCTTTAACTGCAACCTCCCACAAAACAATTGGATTACCCCCCGACTGTATCATCATCTCCTCCCTGCAGCCTCGTGTCCAGCTCTCTTGGGGGCACCTTGACCGCTGACAGATATGAACTACATCAAACAGTGGATTCAGCACCACGGACAGCTCCAAAACAAGCTGAGGCGGACACGAGCGGTGTTTGTCATCTCCTACGTCATCACTGGGTGAAAAGCTGCAGGGTTTGATACGAAAATACACAACAGCCCTTTAATCAGCCATGCATTCTCTGTGGATAACAGGGTCTAGGCTAAAACTGGAAGCCAGCTGGGTTTAAAAGAAGTGATGCTAAAAGCACCAGAGCACGGCGTAATTTACGCATAAATGTGGCTATGGGATACTTTCTTCAGCTGTAAGCCTGGATGCATTTCATCCCTGGAGCAGATTTGATGAATGATTAAAAGGCCACATACGCCTAATCCCATGTAGACAACAGGATGCTCCTCCTCTGTGGTACAGTTGGTTTGTCAGTGAGAAAAACAATGACGCTAGAGATAGCTCCTCGCTGTGCTGTGACAGCCAATTACATAACGTCAGAGCGGAGCGCTCTCATTAACATTCATGCCCATTTCACCGCGAAATACACAGAAAAACAACCCAACCTGCGATCAAGTGTATTTGTACCGATAAAACCCATCATATAGATAAAGTAGTGATATTTAAGACACGTTTGATCGACGTGCTTCAGATTCAGAGCCCTAGTTTAACCATTTGACGCACGCAAAGGATCGTAAAATGGCAAACCATCCCTAGCTTTGACCACCATCTCCATCTATAGTGTTACTTAACATGGCACCAGTCTTTGATGTCATACTGACACTATCTGTGCTCATCTTTCTGACCACAATTTAAGCAGATAATACTATTACATTGCTGATGCGTTTTGGACACTGAGGTCAAATTAGCTCATTCGAAGGACAACATAAACAGCTGCATAGTAAAAACAACACAGCAAAACCAAACTGAATCACTCAAGAATATAGTTTCGCCTGCAATAGTAATCCAAGATGCAAGATGGTCCACTTCACCCTTGACGTATGCAAACGGTGCACCATTTAAAATGACGCATGCATAATTCGAAATTGCTATAGCTATAGTATTGCTAAAGAATCTGTAGTACTTAGTCGGTCTCGCAGCAGAGAGGGGAACAGACATGATGCACACGATGGGAAATGATGCGAGATGCCTTTATCCCTGCGTCGCCCTTTGCTAAAAAAAAAAAAGAAGGATGCTCAGCTTCTCTTCCCTTTGCAGCATGTGACATCAACACGGGTTGACTTACCAGAGGCGCTGCCTGCTGCTGAGGTGCACAACAACCTAACAGTCTATGGTGCAGTTTATTCAGTATTTCCTCTTGCCGTGACAGAAGGTGACCCTGCGTTCTCTGCAAGACTCTGCATCCACTCGATCACGATGCGCGCAGCAAGGGGGAGCTCCACAGCACAGGCGCGCGTCGGGGGGGATGGCCCAGCGATTTCCTTTCAATGGACGGCAGAAATAGGCAGCAGGGAAACGAATGAGCAAATGTAACTTTTCAAATTCCCTTTCCAACAATGGCCACGTGAGCTTCGGTCGGCTTTGCTCTGTATATCCGCACCTATAAGTGGGAGCGGGTCATTTAAATTTTAAAGCGTGAGCATGAACGTTTTGCGTGAATTATATCTGAGTCCGTGAAAAAACACGTTTCCATTAAAGACAATAGCCAATTTATATGATACTACTGTATTTTTTTGTTTATGATATATACTGGGGAGAGCCCCAAATGTGACTTCCACTTTCCAGCCAATAAGCAGAGCGAATGGTGGGAGGAGGCGTCTCCCCTTTCTTGTCAATTACGTCCGCTTCTCCACACTGCAGGGGAGGGAGTGTTCGTCCATAGGCTGCCAAACAGGCGCACTGAATTCCCATGAATTGTTTCAAGTACTCAAGGAAGCTCTGTTCACCTGCTAGTTTACAGCTTATAGTTGTGCTTAACATTTTTTTTTTTTACCAATACACTCTCTCTGTAGCTGCATAACATAGGAGAGAGTTGGATTACATCCAGAGAGCCAGAGTGAACAGAGTGGTGAACAAGCAAGGCCGAGAGGCAGAAAGATCATATCTTAGACATGTTTGAAAACATGGTGCAGCTAAAGAGAAGTGCAGCACTGAGATCTTTTATTCTGTGTTTTTGTCTCTCTTCTTTTTTTTCTTTTTTTTGGACGACTGATTACATCCACCAACAGGAGCTGGAGGAGGTCATGTGATCGCCCATGTTTGTTTGCTGGTTTGTATGTTTGGTTGTTTGTATGATGTCTCCAAAAGCTGTCAATGGATTTTGACAGCAGTTTTGTTTATGGGTGGCTCTTTGGCCAAAGAAGAGTTGAAAAGATTTTGATACGTATCCAGGTCCAGATGCCAATTCTGGATCACTTTTTTTTTTTAACTTTCTTCCAACATTATGAGACCAGGCCTTTTTTTTCTTTCTTTTTTTTCAACATTTTGCCAATATCATGAAAATTATAGATAGATATAATAAAATTCACTTTGTCTAACCAAAGTTAAAAAAGGTAGCCGTTAGCTTATAGAGAACTCATGATGTCCCATAACTATGGGCAATTGGATCCTGATTAAAAAAAGATTAAAATATAAAAGCCTATTTTGAGGGTACCAGAGAGTGATAGAGATGATACTGTCATTTAAATAGATTCCATGTTGGCCTAAATCAGGGGATAGACTATTTTTGTTTGATGCAGTTATGATCTTTTCAGCTCTAATTGGAGCAAAGGGCTCTGCCAGCGTGACTCAACATGTAACACAAACAGTATGAAGAGGTTTTTTCTTTTTTTTTTCTTGGCTGGAGATGAAGTTGCTTGATGAGCAAATGCCTTAAAGCAGATCAACAGGATCCTGGTTTTGGTCTGACTCTGAGAAATCATTTTATGCTAATGTTTTAATAAAGCTGCTTTTAATGTATATTTGAGTTGAGGGACATTCAATCTCAGAGGAGGTGAGTAAATGGGCCGATTTTCTGTGCTAATCCAAACCTCTTTAAAGAATGTGTTTATTTTGGTCTACTGATTAAACCTTAGCTGACAGATTATAATGTCATAACTTGACATTATGGCACGCCAACACATACAAGTATGTTGTAACAAAATTTTCAACATTTACATAATCATGGGAGATTGATTACAAATTGTATCCTGAACGATGCCCTCTTCTTGTATACCAAAGGTATTCATCGACATCTAGTGGCAGCAGACTGACGATGCAAAAAAAATAAAAATAAAACAGAAGCTGCTGTAGGTGAGAATACTATGAGACATTTTTTCATCTAGTTGTATTATAAAGTTATATGTGACATACAATATAGTGTATACATTCAACGGATTTATTTATTTATTTATATTTTAAACATAGAATTAAAAAACATAAATAAGGAGAAACAAGAATAACAATGTTCAAAAAGGAGTAAAGAGAAGTATATACTTATAAATTCCCACTCCTTTCTCACTATTCTTCCATTAAACCATATGAAATTTAAAAACAAGTATCCCATATTTATTTACAACCCAGATATTCACCAGGTGTCAAAAATAAGTGAAACCAACCCCTTAACACAACCCTCCGTCAAAACTGAAACCACAATGTGTTCTAGCATAAGGGAGAAATTGGAGCGTCAAAGGAGGAAAACAAACGACTGAACACCCTGTTAAAGGCTCACTCTACGATAGCAAAAACACAATAATTCTTAGTTCCAGGTGATTATACACTAATTAAAACATAATAATGAATATTATGGTGGTGATATGAGCAAAGCAGGAGAACAAGAGTAAAATAACAAGTTAGGAGTTTAGCAGTACATGTACAGTGCAGGTTTCCCATCTGCTGAAAACTGGAAGCAATAATCGACTTTGCCCAGGAGGAAAACAAAGATCTCCTCTGCTCCCTGACTACAGTCTGGAAAGTGAGCAGCTGAAAACGCTTCTGGATTCCAACACAGACCTGGGGCCTCTCTGTGTTGAGTTTGTCAAGTTCTCCTTGTGTCTGAGTGGGTTCTCTCCTCCCCTCCCTCGATCCAACCGCCTCCTAAATTCTAAATTGCCCATGGGTGTGAATATGTGCATGAATTTGTCTATGCATGCTTAGTGAATTTGAGAGTGAATTCCACCTTTCGCCTAATGTCAGCTACAGTGCAGCATTCTGATGTTGATTTAGAATTTGAATGTCAACTTTATGAATGCAGCTATTCAGTATTGCCCTAAAATGCACACAGGACTGCATGACCCTGGTATCATATACAGCTCGGATACCTGGTACTGCAACCTGTAAAAATTTTACATCACCGAAAGAAAATTTTGGGAATGTATTGAAATAAAAACTTTGGTCCACTTATTTTTAATGGCTGTATGAAGTTGCTGGATATTAGTGGGTACTGGAACACCTTATTCACGTTGATCCAGATCATCCTAGAGTCTAGGATGATCTGGATGTCTAGAACCTAGACATACTTATTAGGTGCCATGTCTGGCGAGTATGCAGGAAAGAACTGTAATGTTTTCAGCTTCCAGGAACGTCCTTGCAACATACAGCTGTGCTCTGTATTACGTTGCAATATGAGGGGATTGCAGTGGATGTATGGCATGACAATGGGCCTCAGGATCTTTTCATGCCATTTCTGTACATTCAAATAGATTCAAATTCAACCTTATGTATGAGAGATGGCTTTTGCTATTTAAAAATCTTTACTTTTTTGCGTTTTCATGGAAAAACTCAAACCTATTCTTATGAAAAGAGTGAGATTCTCTCTTGGACAAATTGAACATGTATTCCAGTAATGATGACAAAAGTATATTTTTAGTTTCATTAGCACGACTTTGATATTTATTTCTAAGTGAAACTGTTAATCTGAAAGAGCTCGTATTCATTCAGTTCGATTTTCAGTTTCCTGGTTGCTATTGTTTTGAAGGGTTCAGACAGGAAGTGCTGTTGCTTCACGGGACAACATATAGCGTCAGTCAAGACAGGCTTTAAACATCACACAGTAAGTGACAGTTTCCTCGAATTTATCGAAACGCAGAATAGGTCTACTGCAGCTAATTAGAGCTCAATTTGATCCAGATGAGGTGTTTCAGATTTTTAGTGAAATAAAACAACCTGTCAGTGACGGTGTCATCCTCCGTCGCAGCTAACGGTACCATTAGCTATGTTTACTAGCTAGTGACGCTGCTAAGGTTTCAGTCGGCTTAGGTCAACGCAGGGCATATAAACAAGGAAGTTCATCGACAGTAGTAGTTAAAATTCAGTGTAGGTGGCTATCTCAGTAAGGAACTAACAGATACTAGCAACTTCCAACAAATTTACCGCAAAACGGTGGCTTGTACTTTACGCTTCTCGATAACACAAATTACTTTAAATACTGAACTGAATTGCCAATTCAACAGAGTTGGCCACCTGGTTGGGTACCTTATCTTCCACTGACCACATGTTACCTTGCAGTTTCCTTGATTTTCTCATTAAATTCTTTTCCTTCCCTCGATCATTCAGATTTCTCACTGATTAGGGAGGGCGGTGATACCATGTGCAAGTCACATGAAGGATGAGGCACGAACAAGCGGGCATCTTGAAGGGAGAATCGCTGCACGGTGTCTGCAATAGGAAGGGGGGTTGCTGCTTGTAAGGGCCCTCCATCAGCGGTCCCCAGTGTCCCCGTCTGCGAAACACATGCAATGAACAGCACGACTCAGCCTCCTGACACCAGGGATGAAGGTGTGGCTGTCGGCTATGTGTTGGTGCCATTTCTCCTCATCACTGTCATTGGAATAGCTGTGGCTGTGGTAAGTGGATAGGTGGGTTGGTGCAAAATGAAAACGCACTGTGATGAAGTAATCATCGGGAGCCCTTCTTAAACACGCTTTACTCTTCTTTTTTTTCTGTGCCTAGGTCATGTATATTCGTAAGAAAAGAAGGTAAGACTTTCAGTCTATGTCTACCGAATATATGGCAAAAGAATTGGGTCATAAATTTGATTGCTTCAGTTTTCTGCCTATGTGTAATTCATTAGAGATCGTGTTTTAATTTTATTTTGTCCCTCAGAGTTGACAGACTCCGTCATCAGCTGTTACCTGTTTACACATATGACCCTTCAGAGGAACTTAATGAAGCTGAACAGGAAATGCTGTGGAGAGACGAGGACACACAGGTGTGATGCACAATTGGGTTTTGTATTTTCTGGGACATTCTAACTGCAAGTGGGACATGTTACAATGCTACCAGAAAGAGGATATGCACATGCCAGATCTTAATACTATTGACCCCATTCTCTACAAAAGACAGATCTACTGTTACCTTGTTTTATGCTTGTTGGAAGTAGTTCCTCGTTTTGTCAGTCACTTCTCCTCCACATAGAAACATAGTCACAAATGTATACTAGAAAGTATAGCATCAGTAGTAGTAGACGTGTCGCAGTACTTGAGTTTTTTTTCCAGCATGAAATCCAGTCAGTCAGTGAATGGTTTTGGTTCCTCTTAAGTGAAATAAATAATTAAGTAAATAATTTGTAAAAAGAAACTAAACAAAAGTTTGCCTTACAAACATTTCCTGTGATCTGTATTTATATTTAGTTTAAAGCAGTTCAAAAATGATAACCTCTTTTAGTATATACAGGTGGCTGTCATGTTATCTAAAGCAGTGGTTCTCAAAGGGGCTCCCCAGCAAAAAGGACAATAAGTCATTTTCACTACAATTCCATCCATACGTAACACAGTGACAGAATATGACTATATTTGTCCTGGGTTTCATACTTTTTCTGTAATAAATCATAAAATTCTTATCAGATGGTTGAACTTGGGAAAAATATTTTCAAGGGGTTCTGTAGTCTAAATTTTGGGCAAGTGGTGGTGCCAGAATTTCAAATTTGCATAGGCCAACATAATTTTGGCCGGGGCTTTTTAATTATAACTTTGTCCGGTTTCGGGGTCCTTGACATGAGAAGTTTCAGAACCACTGATTATAATTATGTCTTGTTCTGAGCCTCCTCTGATAATCCTGGTGGGACACTCAACTTTAGAAATAGTATAAATGGATGGTTATGGCTAGAATTACAGTTTTCAAAATTAAACAATTGGCCTGTTCAATTTCCATTAAAATGATTTATGTAGTTTGCCATTAAAACCACTAGGTGGCAGTGTTTGCCAGGAGCAAAGTTGCTCATCAAGCTATGCTCCACAGTTGTGAAAATGTGAACTGGGAAGAGCAAAGCCATCATATCAGGTCCTACTATGTGCTTAAAGGGCCAGTTCACCCAAATCCCAAAACATTTTGCTAAGTTACAACAATTTTAAATATCCTCATTGAGACAAACATTGCACTTAAGTTATGCCTTTTAACAATGACTGAGCTAAACTAAACTTGCTCTTTGCATTTTATGTCCACAGGTTGTACAAAGTTGGGCCAGAAGTTATCAACCGCAGCGCCCTCGTCTGACCAAAGATGTCGATACATGATGTGATTTCACCACAACAGAACATTTTCAGTATGGAGACACCCGTTAGCTACAGTGATCAACCATTCCTGAAGTCATACAAAAGACCATTTTTTCTTTAACACCATTTTCTATTAACTTTGAGCAAACCAGGAACAGAAGCCAGCATTGTCGTCTTTTCCTGTTTTATATACAGACAGCATGACTGTTCATCTGTGTGGTTCTGAATCTAATCTTCTGTGCCTTACAGACGTGGTACTATTAGCTTATTTATTTGATGTTATTTATTCAGACTTTAACTGTGGTATTCAAGGACTGAAAGTTAAGAAAGGTGGAATTATGCAAAGAGGTTCCTGTTGATTTTCTCTGTTGTTTACATTCACAGTGATATGGTCGATATGCAGAAAGTTCCTGTGGGTTTCAGTAGGCATTTACACAGACTATGGTTTAGATTCTGTCTTAGTGTGGTGAGCCGACTGCTCTACACTTGCTTAAAGTCAGTAATCCTGTTAAAGGGTTTGTGATCATTGTCCAGACTGGTTGTTGTGCAGAGATTGTTTGCTATACTTCCATTAAACACTGCAATATCACTTTGAAAAAGATTAAGTCAGTTTCATATTGATCTATATAGAAATGCTTTCGAATTATTTGTTTGCTTAAGTTTTATTTCAGTTTCTTTTTGAGTTTCAAGGATACACACACCCTCTTTGATTTGAATTTCCTCTCAGGATTTAACTGGCTGCCACACGATCCTGATCTTTTTGTGGTCTAGCCAAATCCTATGACTCTCATCAATGGCATGAAAAGCAAGATATGGAAGTAAATGATACCAACCGCCTTTAATCCCCAAATGAATCGTGACTAGTGCCTTAAAAATGTCCTGTTTACGGGGCATGGCACCAACAAATTTACCTCGTGCTGAAGATGAATGCCATAGGTCTGACTGTGTCAAGCACTCAGGAAACCTTTTTTTTTTTTTCTTTTAATTGCAGCCTTTCCAAATCTTTGCCTGCATTTCTGAATGTAAGTGTAGCACTGTTCTTGTAGGGGAACATGTATCGTACCAATTGTGAATATAAAGGTCTTGGATAGATAATGTTTTAAGAAAAAATTACGTCACGTATGATATATACAGTACTGGTCAAAAGTTTGGACAAGAGTTTCCCATTCAAGTGGATGGGAAGGTATGTCCAAACTATTGACTGGTACTGTATATTATCTTTGGAACACGTTCTTTGTTTTTTCCCAATTATCTTCCTAGGCATTTCACTGGTCATTTTTTATGCATTACCATTTGTGGGGGGGAAAAGTTGCTCATAATTCAAACTGTATCCAATCATGACGTTTGCACTGGTGAAACACCTGGTAAACCTTTAATGGTGAGCTCTAGTTTCAGGTTGTACTTGAAAAGTCAAAGAACTACTGATGTAAATGTGAAGTTATAAGCACTGTTATGAAGCTGCTTCTTCAGACTGTACTCGTTTGCTTTTAGAGAATTGATGACCGTATTTAAACATATAAAGTATTAACTTTGCATTTTGTGCTGGAATTGTCATCTATAGTTTAAGTGGCCCATAAGCTGCCATATAAATACCTAACAATGTGCATCATTAACCTGCATGTGTACCTGAGCCTTTGAGTGGAAAAAATGTGTAAAAAGAAATATGGATGCATGCCTAAAGAAACTGACAGAAAAATGACAAAGAATTCTCTTTATTGACCATTTCTGATACAAATTGTTGTAGGGCACCATAGAAATATAGACATTGTACATTTATATATGGTGTACATTAAAAAGTGATCCCATCCTGTTGAGTTTACAGTATATAAATGAATGATGCAAGATGTCTGTGTGTAAAATGACACTGATATTTCCGAGAAAGGGATGTTGAAAGGGACATGAAATGGCCGTTCCATGACAATGGCGGAGGGTGACTGCGTGTGGTAGTGCCAAACACACTGAGCCCAACAGAACAGTAAAGTGGAAAGATCGCCCAGTCTCGTACGAACACAAACATTTGTCTATGAAACATCTGAACCAATATTTCAGTGCACAAGAAGAATTTTTATTTAAACCGATAAAAACACACCTGCTAATCTACCACAGTCAGCGAACACAGTTGTCAAGCTGACAGGTCTCCCTGACTTGCTTCACACTTTAATACAACCTGTCTGCAAGCTCCGGTTATGAATGAGGCACGACGTGCCGCGTACGCAATCACACCTCGATTATCTCTGATACCTCGTTACAGTCAGGTAGAAAGAAAAAAAAAAAAAAAAAAAAACCTTTGTAAGAACATCTTGCCAACTCATGCTAGAAGTTACATTTAAAAAAAAACAACAAAACAACAGAAAACCAGTTAAATGAAATCATATGGTAATATAAGCTGTTGAGTGAGGTATGAACTTGTAATGCCTGTTTGCAGTTTGCCGGGTTTCGTAACTGAGGTTGTAGCAGCTTAGGTGTGTGGAAAAACCCAGTTACATGGACTGGGACCGTGGGTTCCCTGACACTTAGAAATACACAAAACATTTTCCTGTAGCAGACACACATCATCTTCAAACAGTCTAAGAACATATATTACTGTACTAAGTGATGACAGAAGGACCAAGCTAGATGAAGCCATGAGAGCTAGATGGAATGGATATACAAAATACAGCCCTGTTGGATAGCATCGCCGCCAACTATCCTCTATTACAATCAAACTCGTTGTTTGACCAATTGCAATTTGTCTTGCGAGTGATTGAGTGAGCGCTTGGAAACTGAGGACCATGTGAGGACAAAGATGCCAATGTAACAGCATTTGAAAAAAGCTCCCTGAAGAAACGACACTGACGCTTTCAGCCTAGAACTCTGCCAACTCCTATCCTTAAAAACATACAATACCAAAAAGACTTCAGTTTTATTATAACATGAAAAGCAGCACACTCATGTTTTTTTTTTAAAATGGTATGTAACCCGAAGGAACAAAACAGTAAGTCAGACTATTCTGGTTACAAAAAAAAAAAAATGATACACACAATTCTCCTCTACACACGCCGAGGACAGCGAAGTTTGAGAAGCATTTAGAGAGTCTAAACTGTCCTAAAGGGGGGGAGGGGGGGGAGAGATAGAGGTGGTTCTGCTCTACTGGTGAGAAAGAGGGGCAAAAATCAGTAATGCAGGTTAGTTACCTATTCTTGTCCTAAACGCTGAAGCTCAACTCCATCTATAATACGACGCAAAGGATGGGCTAACCACTTCACACAACACACAAAAACAGTTTTTAAAAAAAAAGTAAGTATAGGTAAAATTCACCTTTGTCCAGTACAAAATATGGAGAGAAATCTATATGCCCTACCATCTCAGATGCGGGTACAACAAATAAGTAACATTAAGCAGAGAAAAATGTCCTACAGACCATTTTTGGGGGAGAAAAGTGGAAATGTCCAGGCTCCTTTGAGCACACCTTCGTCCAGTATAAAAGACTTGTGATAACATTACATGTAGAGAAAAAGGGCTGTTACCTTTTTATGTAATTCTTAGATCTATGCTTGAGCAAGGTCCATCGGTCTATCCAGTGCTGTTGCATGATATTTGTACTGTGTTTAACCCTCCTTTTGGCAACGAGGGCTTTTGTCGTGAACAGTGGTCATGTGGTGGCACTGGTGTTGGACATGCAGCCCAGTTCTGGTTAACAGTAAGTCAGTATGTTGAGTGAGGTAGCATGCGTTGTGGATTACTGGTCCTCTTCTTCCTCCTCGGATGATTCCTGGGACGCCTTCTCTTCCTTCTCCTGTGGCAGGAGAAAGAAAAAAACAAACATTTAAAAAAAAAAAGTAGTCAGGGCTCAACTTCGCCCACAAGGAAAATGCCTTTCATCGACACACAGCAACAATAAGCTGCCTGTGATTCATGCATCGGTGTGACCGTAGCCTAAAGTTCCAACAAGAAAAACAAATGTTATAGATCTCTTTGAAAACCTGCAGAGGCCTGAAGAACACCCAAGGGAAGGATGAGCCATCTGTAGTGAAAAGTGATTCATAGGAGTGGTGAGTCACAATAAGGCATCCTGCTTCGCACTCCTGCCTTTCCTTCTCACACTCACTCAACGCAGCCCAAGATGTTCATTCATAAAAATGAGAGGGATAGTTGGGGGGGGTAACTTTGGGTCATTCCTTTCTATGACTAATTCAATCCAGACTTATTTCAGTGCACGCCCTGCCCACTCATGCACATGACATGACTGTTACTACAAGACCACAATTTCTTCCTAGAATAAACATGCTGCTTTGAATGGCTGTACGTAGCCTGGCAGCTAATTTCGCCGTCACTAAAAGAGAAAGTCAGGCTGGCAGCCACTGTCAGGGAAAGGTGAGGGTTAACATGCAGGTTCTTATTTGCCTTTGCATAAGGTCTTGAGTTAGATCTTATGCATCCAAGAAGCTGCTCTAAATGAACACAGGGACCCCAAATAGCTGTGATGAGTAAAAAAAAATGACTCATCTGAGAGGAATGAGGCGGGCAAGGGAATTAGGAAAATGCAATTTTGCCCCACAAATTGTCATACCAATCATAATTCAATTGGGGGAGAGGAATGCAATAAACAAATGGGAGCACTGATGCTGCCATTTGTCCAGGGACTTACCTCCTTCTTAGGTCTTCCCCTGCGTTTTACCCCTTCAGACGGAGCTGCCGTCGCCTTCTACAAAAGAACACAATCACAAGGTTAATAAAGAGCCATGGATTGGGTACGGCAATGCATTTTCTTGTGATCTTCCTGCTCAGCGACCATCTGATCTGCTAAGTTGAAGCTAAGACTTTTGGGTGGGGGGATTGGTGCCAAAACTTTTGGTATAAACAATCCATGTCTTAAGAGCGCTCTGCCTCTAGCTGCCTGCAGATGGCAGCAGTACCTCTGGAATGAGAGATAGAATGGGGGCATTGGGTTCATTGGCTATTATCTGGAAGGCCGACAGGAACTGCATACAGGGCACTCCAGTTCGCTGGCCACCTGGTCTGAGGCTCAGAGACAGCTGGTGGAACCGAGTGGAGACACAAATGCTCTGCAGCCTGGCCCTGGTCACTAAACCTATATCTTTTATGTATGCACGCTTCGCTCTCCCTCCCTCGATTGCCCTTTCCCGTACACAGCAGCAAAGACATGACAGGGGGAGCTGGAGGGTTGGGGCGAGGGAGAAAAATCAGTTGTTGCTATGGAGACGATGGGCAGAGAAGAACTAGGGCTGTGTGCTAAGTGGGGACGGAGGGGTGCTTAGTGTCAGCTTGGAAACAGTCTTGCAGCCTCTGCACCTGCACCACACTGTGCATGACAAGCTGCAGGAAGCTGGATGACAGGAAGTACAGAGTGAACATCATTAAAAAAAAAAAAAAAAAAAAAAGTAAGGCAGTAAACCAAGGTCTCTACAATGGGAAACCCTAGCCAGGCTATTTTTGACACCAGAAGAGGAAGCAGCTACATTACAGTCACAGAATATATCACAAGCAAGAGCAGGACGTCCTTTGGAGAGGATGAGGTTAGCCACCGTTGATACGTTCGACCAAAAGGAATCGAGGGGATACAAGAAGGGAAACGCTAGAGGATGAGATGCTGTGCATCTTGATTGTGAAGCTGCGGCTCTGGCAATGGTGTCATTCTGGCTCTGGATGTACGATAAGTGTTGCTGAAGTTGTGTCATGACTTACTTTGCCCTTGCTGACCGTCTTGTTTTTGCTGCCCTTTGGTCTCCCTCTGGGCCTCTTTGGAGTAGGGGATCCACTTGGTTCCTAACAATCACAAGATTTGAGTTTGCATATTACTAACATATAATTTTAACAACTTAAATGTTATCGAGTCCTTTAAAGGTACATTGCATTATTAGAGGGATAAAGGTCTTTGCACGAAAAAAATGGTGCATTGATACACTTTTACATGCAAGACTCAAAAATAAAGCTCATTAGTCAAGGCTGAGACTGAGAGATGGTCAGAGATATGGGTTGCCATGGAAACAACATCTAAACTGTTCACAGGGGCATCAACAACAAACACAAGCCATCAGGTTCATGAGATAATTTGTGGTTGTAAGATATGTCATGGCAGATTCGTCTCCTATCACACTTCTTAAGTGTTTACAACCGCGTCTCATAGCAACCAAGCAATTCAATACTAACACACTGACGGCTTCCTGGGCCATTCTCTGCTCCTACCCTGCTACGCCATCCATTACATGACAAGTGGAGGTGGGCCATGAGGGGGCTTAAAGCCAGTGTGAAGGTGTAGGATTACAGGTAGATGACAAATCGATGAGGCACAGGAAGTTTTATGGTAGGGTTACTACATGAGGGGTTTGGCGACTGGTCCCACCAGCTCACTGCTGCCATGTTTTGATTCAGTCCAACAGCAGCAGCCTTTGACATGGGCATGCATGAGCACCTCACCTGCAATAATATCTAAATGGGCATCAGCTGGAACAAATGTGGGCTAAACGCTTGTGTTATTTCTGGGTTTTACAACGTGCTATTGTTAGTCGTGTTTACCTGATATGACACCTTTCCAGGAAATGAAAGAATTGGCGTCAAGAGGTTGTTTTTTTTTTACCTGGGGCTGCTTGCGGGGTCTTCCACGCCCCCTCTTCTCTGTTGCCTCCTTCTCCTTTAGTGAGACAGTCCCCTTGTCCTTGTCGCTCATGTTTGCTTAGCTTTTTCAGACCTGGTAAATAAATCACACCGGTTTAGGCGTCGAGTTCACACGCATACACACCACAGGAAAATAGCAGGGCATTTAAACTCACTGACCGCAACACAAACCACAAGTGACCGGGCGAACCGCGCACCGGTTGCCTCAATTAATCCGCATTTATTTCCAGGTCTATTTCTGTCTCCTTTGCACAGCCTTGCAATCAAGGGATTGCCATGGGACTGGCCCGCACGATACAGGCGGCACAAATCTGCTAAAAGGACTATTTTTTAACAGAACCGAACCATGTTCTAGGCCGATTTGCTGTGGAACTGTAGCCAATATTCAGGCCTTGCATGAATCTCATGGCATGTCTGCAAAGCCGGGGCCATGGAGAGATCTCCACCGACACACACACACACACACACACACACACACAATGGTTGGTGTGTGCTCGGTGGAATTTGCAGCCTGCACGGTAACTCGCGTCATTCTTACAAAGGCGCAGAAAATGCGAGCGAGCGAGGTGATTGGGTTCATTAACGGCAGTGAAAGCCCGGGCCAAAGCAACAAAAGAGGGCTCCACATTTGAAGCATGCAGCCTCCTCTCCGGCTCCAGCTCTGTACAATGCATTCAAATCAGACCGAGGCTTCGGAGCATGCAGTTTTCCGCGCTCACTGTCGCCGTTTCCGTGTACTCACCTCTATCGCTGCTTCTAACCTCTGCTCTGGATTTAAGAAATGTTGCCTTTAAGCCTGGCTGGTCGTACCCGGTTAAAAGCCTTGCGTCGATCTATAGGCTACAGCTTTTATTCGTCAGAGAGCTCACATCCCGCCCCTTCTAAACCCCTCAGCTCGTGCAAAGCGTTCAAAAAAAAAAAAAAGCTGAACTGTGAAGGGAAGAGGATAGATTTGAAGGAAATAAGCTTTTAAATTATTTACCAGCAGGTTGAGAAGTTTGATCCTACGACGTCCTATAAATAGCACGCGTGTCTTCCCTCCTCCAGATAAGAGGAAAAAGGCGCCAGCTAGAAGCAGTTTTGGGGCAATTTAAAGAGCCGCCCTCATGGGAGCTGAAACACTGGAGGGCGGAGATATGATAAATGGGCCACCAACAGCACTAAAGGAGCTCAACCCCCTCCTTTTACTCCTGGATCCCTCATGTTCCCCCGGCTGGATCACCAAACACCAAAAAGCATCTGTTGAAGTCGCAGAGATAGAAGAAAATTGTCATTTTAGAAATAAATAGTATTTGATAGGGTATTTGCGTTATTCTCAACAGGACAAACCTCATTCTCCTCACTGATGGTGAGTGAACTCTGACCTCCCCTAATGTAAACAAACCGGTTTTATGCTCAGACAGGCATCTGTTGTTATTCCCCCCCCCCTTAAAAACCTTATCTCCAGTGGGGAAAGAAGGATTCACATTCTTTACTTTAAAAGTAGCAACAGGCTCCCACATTATTGCAAAAAAAAAAAAAAAAAACATTCCCGTATTTAAAATGTTAATAAAAGTAGGTAAGTCTGCAAAATAAAACCTAAAGCAGCAAAAGTTAGTAAAGACTAATGAATGCAGAAAAAATGGCAAATAGAGTGTTACACTATTATATTTTCAATCATTGTGTAAATTGGATTTTATTCTAGTGGTTCAAGGTGGAAAAATGTTTAATCTACTTTCAATACTGTCGGGTGGTTTAAAATATAACAAAATCGTATTTATTGGGATCTGAATTTGTTGAGTTGAAACTGTGCACAGCTGTCACGGTGAAAACAATTATTTAACTCTGAAATGTAGAGAAATAAAATTATGAAATAGCATGTAATGAAAAAGAAAATTGCAAGCACGGCTGCTCTCGTCTCCTGTATGTATTTTAAAGCTGTACTAAGATGGAGTATTCAGGTAATGCATTTATACATAGCTGCTGTAGAAAGATTGGTAAACTCTAGTGTGTAAATAAATGGCAATTTCTTATTATAGCAGAAGTCCTTCCCTGCTATTTTAGACTGTTGTAAAACAAAATATACATTTATACATATATATATATAAAGCCATGATTGGATTACAGTCACCTTTGTTTTTGTAATTCTATTGAACAGAATATGACCTGATATGCTCTTTGTTCCAAGGATGCAAAGATTGCACAGAAATAGGGGAGTTTTTACAATATGCAAGCTTCTCCTTCTGCCTGGAAGTTTCTGCAGTAAAGGTACTAAAGTTAGGTCTTTCTGAGAATTTAATTATTGCTGCAGAAAAGGTGAACTCTCTTTTCTAACTGCTGATGTTTGGGGGCATTTTAGTTCACCTTCTTTTGACCTGTAACCCCTTAAAGTGAGGCAATGAATAGCAACCCATCATCGAATGTTACAAATCGGTTAAAACTAAGTACATAAACAAAATCAACCAAGAAGGTGATTTCAGCTATTTCTGGAAGCATAAGTAGGAAATCTTCTTTGGTAAAAAGAATAAATAAATAAAGAGAAAAGGTTAAAAAAGAAGAAAGAAAAAAAAAGGAGTAAGAACGGAAAAATAAATTGTGTGCAGAACATGTTTTTTCTTTTTCTGCTTTTTTGTCCTATGAATTATCTTTACACTTATCTTGTGCATCTTAGTGGGGTCTTGATCCCCAGTTTGGGAACTACAGTGTTTAAAAATCTTGGTCTGTATTTTTATATTTTAGATTCTTTAATCAAATGTATTTTATTATTTTAGAATGTGTTATTTTATTTGTTTCTTGGAGGAAATCTTTTATATGACAGTATTAGTATTTTTTAAATCTAATTAAATCTGTCTAATTCTAACTAGTGGCACATTCTGTGTTTTCTGTCTTAATGTTACTTCACTGTTATTGCTGAATTTCTTGATCAGGACACTTCTGAAACAGATTCTTAATCTCAAGGTAACCTTTTTTTAATCTTCCCAAGTTAAAGATAAAATTAAAAAAACCCATTTCAGATGAAGTTTTAATGACTCTGAAACTCTACGAGGAGAGGGCATACGTTTGAAAAAACAACAACTTTTAATTTATACAAAATAAACAGAACAAAAGCAAATGAGGATTCCCCTCCTATTATTGATTATTCACTTGAAATGGGCGTGTAGTTGTTTACTATCTGACCCCTTAACGAACATGTAATGTGCAATTTGTCATGGATGCGTTTACAGCTGCTGCAGTAAATATTTCAGTCAAAGTTTATTCAAGTTCACAAAAATCATCATAGGTTCATATTTATGGATCAAGTTATTTCCGTTGAGAAGAATGTGCCTTCATACCACATGACATTTAATTCCCGATTATGGCTCTGGATCAGTCAATAAGTCAAAACAAAAAACTGTCCATCATATAGACAAAGGTGTTGCCTTCATGACCCAGTGTTGATTTGACCATTTTGCACTTGAAATAAACATCTTGATGTTTATTGGAAGGGTGTGGTGGATACACAGGAGACAAGGTGAGATGGTGTAGAGACAGTGGAGCCACCTAACAGTACTTCCACACAAGCGTTTCAGATGTAATGACCTGCCCATCTGGAGTTGATGGGTCCTCTACTATGCAATTGAAAACAGATTCTGGAAACGGAGGGTGACCACATTTCACCACTCCATCTATTTTTTTAAATTTTTTTTTAGGATTTACCTCAAGTAACTTCAAACTGAATTATTTTGTCATCGTTAAACCATCGTTATCTACAGATAGCAGATAGATATCAACACACTGTATACGCACATGATGTGAAGAGTAGGAGCCTGGTGAAAAGGCGATTGGATAGGGCATGAATGGAGAGCGCGCTTTTCTCAATGAGTCCAATGTTCTGCTCAGCATGTGCTTGCCTTGCATGCCTCCCCCTTCCCTCCCCATTTCTCACTCTATTCACTTCCTTCCTCTCTATCTTCCACAACTACTTCAGCCCCATCCCCCACACCCTCACACATCTCTGCCATATACCCGACTTCTCAGTATGTGGACGAGGAGGGAGAAAATAGGTCCACTCTGTGTGTGTGTGTGTGTGTGTGTGTGTGTGTGTGTGTCTCTGTGTGTGTGTGTGTGTCAGAGAGAGGAATGTCGTCCCTCTCAACCACTGGCACCACCTGGAGACCAGTGAGGGGACTGGATAATGTGACTGATCAGAGATGCTGCGAAACAAATGTTAGCATTTTACATTTAGATATGAAGACGAAGAGTTAAGAGAACAGGGTTTATCCTCTGACATATCGATCGGACGGTATTTTTTTCTGTCTATGTCATTTTGAAGGATTGAATGATTTTACAGGATGGAAATGAATGCCCTATATAAAAAAAAAAAAGTTTTCTGTCTCAAATATTTTAATCAATTTGATGAAATTCCATCCTGAATCAATACTCAAACTGTTTTCCCACTCACATTTTCATAATAACTGTCATTCCTCAAAATCCAAGAGCCAGATAGAGGGATTACTGTAAGATAATGAAATAGATTTACATTAGCAAACAGTAAATTTGTACTGAAGGTATGCCAAATAAAAACACTGCCCCCTTTTTACAGTCTAATGACTTAATGCTTTAATGCTAACCTGTGGCACAAGAAAACTACCAAAATAAAGCGGAGTTATTTTGAATTGAAATGTTGATCAGATTTTAGACATCAGACGCCTTCTTCAGAGCCGTCTCCTGGCTCATGAACTCTGCAGCAGCTCAGGGCAGACAGAATCCTATTAACCACCGGGGGGGTCTTGGCCCACTTTGGCATGCTCACCCATCCCCCCACCTATGTCCTTCTGCCCTCTTTCCCCTCCCCCTATATGCTCATCCGTCTTCCCCTCCAGCATACTCTCTCGCTCATTCAAGCAATCCATTTTTAGGCGCTGTGTAAACCGCAAGAGTGCTGAAGCCAAACCAACTAACAGATGTGGACAAAACATCCTATTCCTGCCTGTGCTTGGGTTTCCCCCTGCCTGTACTGCTGTTGGCCTTGGATGAGCCTGAACATGACTAACATACACATACACCCCCCCCCCCCCATCTCCCCCTTCTTGTTGTCTAAAGAGGAGATAGAGGGGGAAGAAGAAAAAAAAGGAGTAGGAGAGCGAGAGGGAGAGAAAATCCACCAGGAGGGGAGAGGAAGAGTGTGGGAGCAGTTGAAAGGCAAGGTGGGTGGAGATGGGAATATGTGTGTGGGTGTGTTTTATACTTCTGCGAGGGGGCGGATGGAGGTTAGTGGGCGGAGGATGGGGCCAAACTGATTCAGTCTGCTCATGAGTAGTATCTGACTCACAGGAAGCAGCGCGTGCTACTTGTTTAGTGAACACAGCTCTGTATTTATGTGATACTCATATAAGCAGGGGATAATAGGAGTTCTTATCCCAATTTCAACTCCGTACGTCGGTCACTGAGTCAACTCTCCCTTTCAAACAGTTTCATATCCACATCCTGAGATTTTTGGACCGAGACCCAGCGGGTGCATCAGTCATACTGTGACTCAAGCTTGTGAAATTTTTAAGGGTGAAAACAGTGCCATATTTAAAACTTCCTTCGGCAACAACAGCCTCAACATACCAATAGGTCTTTGTGTCTATATTTTGTTTTCATTTTTTTAAAAATTTGTTGTTCCATTCAAATCAATTGGCTCTGATAGAAAATATACCTGTGACTCACACTTTTTCTTAAAATACGTTTACTCGCATTCACACCAATTAATTGCATACATTAATGTCATCATGCATACAGCGGGACTTTTACTCGTCAGCCAACACAATTTAGATCATTACCATAAATCTATACGTCCCTGGAGGCGAGCTCATCTTGCATTGGTGCCTCTAAAAGGTCAGAGGTGAGGGTCGGCTACAGTGCAGCGCTCTTCAAGCTGATGCCAATTATGTGAACTGGAGCAGCTTTTTAACTATGTAATATTTAATCATTTATACATGTGTGCCCTCATAAAGATCTATTTTGTTTCAGAAGCTCCGTGAGCTCAAGATGAACAATTTAGTTTCCTGTAGCTGCAGACTAAGTATCTGTAATAATAAAGGTTAATTCAGGACAATCTGCTCTCCTTACCGATAGGGGGCAGACAGATATTAGATTGTGCAGACCAACTCTATCATATAGAAATGTCGGCATCTTGTGGTGAGACTTGTACACGGACAGGACTTGTTGAGGGAAAGTAATTTCCTTTCAAACATTTTTATTGCTCATTTACTCATTTCACCTCTAGTCATGACATGACATGCATCTTCAGTGTTGTTTGTGTTGATGTTCATATCTCTCCTGATGTCTCAGTGATAATCAGCTCTGGTTGTCAAAGATATCTCCTTGCAGCCAAGCAAAATAGTGAACATGCCCAGCAGAGGGTAGTCTTAGCCCGAGGAAATCCGCTCAGCATTGCTTCCCCTTGAATCTGACGTGTGGCAGGTTTGCAGTTACTGGAAAAAATTTTGCAGTAATCATGAACCTGTCATGTTGAAATAATTATAGCAAACTGTTCCTAAGACAACTCATGCACTCTAAACAATCTATTAAATAACCCTATGAAATAGCTGATTTCAAAAGATAATATACAAGTAATTTATTCTATTCCAAGGTACACAGTTTTGCAAGTGTCCCAGATTCAATGTCCACATAATGAAGTGTGATTTAGCGCCTGCCCTCTAGACAATCAGAGACAGCTCAATTAAGTTACCACTTAATTCAACTGACTCTCATCAGGTTTAAATTCAACTAAAGTAGGGAAAGCAAAGAGCTCTGTCACCCTGACAGATGAGTGTGGATTCAGAGCAGTTTGGGAGTGGTAATAGATGGAGAGTCACCTTGGTGACACTGCATCTGGAGTTTTAGAATTCACGCTGCTCTCCTCTGTCTTACCTGATAGATCAAAAGGGACGGGGCCCACCTGCCCATTTCGGGCCTGTCACAACCCCGCGTGGTAGCTGCAATCCCTGGAGAGAGCAGCAGGTTTGGGTTGGATCTGTGCTGGTTACTTTTAGCGGTGTGTAGTTTTTGAAATTTCCATTGGGAAATCTGAACACATTTTCTTAGCATTGTGATGACCACAAAAAGAAATAAGAGCCATCTTTTAAAGTTAGTAGTAAAATGTGTACAAACTCCTTAAGCTGCAAAAAACATGTGCTAGACTCTGCTGCAGAGCTGAGTCACCTCAGGATCTGTCTTATTGATTGCATTTTGACCGGCATTCCCCTGTCAGGCAAATGGGAAAGAGGCCACTCTTGCCTCTTGACCAGAGTAAACAGAATCTGCAGAGGTGGAGGAATAGAATATGATCAGTTTACCTTGTTTTCAACATAAAGAGGTGCCCCAGCAATTTAATATCTAAAGTCTGGGGAGAAAAACTGAACGTCAGATCTAAAAGTGAACCTTTAAATGCCTAATTAAAAGTACCAATTTAGCATTGCACTATAACTCTATGGTTGGAGTATTAATTAAAATTGCAAGAGGTCCACAAAGTCAACCCTAACCCTAATCCCTAACCTCTTATAATAATAATAATAATAATAATAATAATAATAATAATAATAATAATAATAATAATAATAGGCCTGTCTTTTTTCCCATGATGCATTATCTCGTGATCTGGATTTGGCCTGCAGCCCTCCAGTTGGTTACCCGCCCACCATTGTGAGACTCACAGTACACGTTTTCTTTTCTTCTTTTAAAGTATTAAAAATCAGTGCAGCAGAACCAGAGAGATAATCCTTTTGATTTCATGACTCCTCTTTCTTGTCAAAACCTGGCACCTACCCTATCCACAATTCAATTTGAAAGCCAGGTGTTTTATACAGGGGCGCCATGCTGGTAGCAGCTAATATTGTTTCAAACCATCAGCCTCAAGCAGAAACGAGGAGCAGCTACAGAGGTCTGCTAAACTCACGTCTTTCTGACTGCACACTACATTTTCTTTATTTTCAGACTTGAAATCTTCAGCTTCAACCAACACGGCCTCAAGAGGCAATTTATAAGACTTTGCTTGGTTCCCTCTGGTGCCTCCAGAGGGAACCAAGCAAGCAGTAGTATTCCCAAGACCTGTGAACAGATTTTAGTGTGTGCAATCTGTGGAGCCGCCCCTTTGAACCATATTCATTCATCTGGTAAATAAAACATCAAATTCGTCTTCTTTTTCAATGTCTAGACATGTTGGAAGGGAAGTGGAAGCTTTTAGATAAGCAGATTGTACTTGGATCCAGCTGTTGTAACTGGGAAGTCCCATAGTGGTGTCTGGAATAATATCAGTTGACAGATCCCCTCTCTGACACCAGGATGTCCGTCTCTGGCCTTGACCACATCACAGTGTTCAGTATCTTGTGTAAGCGGGTGTCGGATGGCTGCCTATTGATGAATGATTAGAGTTGCTGGAGATGGACTGTGGTGCTGCCACCCATGGGGCTGCAGGTGAGATGGATGGGCCGATTTGTAATGCAGAAGGGGCTCCACAGCTGCATTAACTATTAAAGTGTGGTTATCTCAGGGTAATGGTATGCCAGCAGCACTTGAAACACGCTACGGCAAGAGTAGGGGTAATCCTAACGTTGATATATGGGACCTGATTCTGCAGATTATAGGGTCTGTTCCTTAATATCTGACCGACTGTCTGTGAAACATCATAGTCGGTTGAACAGTTAAGAGAAAACAATGAAATCTGGCATCAAACTATTGTATGGTCAACACATTAAAGCATATACACTACCAGTCAAAAATTTGGACACAGTTTCCCATTCAAGTGGATGGGAAACTGTGTCCAAACTATTGACTGGTACTGTAAATGATGCCTCACATCATTAGGAACAATAATCATACATGTATCTTATGTCAAACGGAACCCCTTGAAAGTCTAATTTGGATTTTAAAATGCATTTGAGTGTTTACACCTTAATGTCAAGTGCTACTGGCTTCTGCTTTTGCTTTACTAAGCACTTCAATTAGGACTCTTCACAGCTGGTTACTCCACCTGTAAAGGACATCTTTACACGGTGAGTAACCACCTGTAATTTTACTCCACTACGTTTTACTCTACTTTGTGGTACCTCAGATAAAATAGTGTAACAAAGTGTGACACAGTGGGCCTACAAGCCTGAAATGATCATTACCACTGGTTTGCCTCACAGCCAGTAAATGAAAGAAAGACCCATGAAGTAGGGAGGACAGCAAACGTCTAAGGGGTTTCACCTTTGGCTGCCTCTGCTGTTTGTTTTTACTTGCCAGCGGGCTCCATGATGAAGTTAACTTGTTAAACTTTCTACAGATTGTCAATATCTTTATCTGTTCGTAGCAGTATAAAGCCCCGAGAATGGAGAAAAGAGAGATAATTGATTCCACTGTCCTCTCATTTTGTCACCCTGAAGCCCATCTTGTAAAGGTGCCCTCAGAGTAGATTGGCCTGAGGGATGGAGGAGCTCATGGGGGAATAGCTGGGTGCAGGAGTGAGCCATCTATTCTTGGTACCTGGGAAGGGCGGGCGGAGGGGAGCAGGGTGGCATTCCACCTGCCTGCTGAATAAATCATCGCTTCGTCCATTCTGCAGCTGCAGTCCAATTAACCAAAGGGGACCCATGAATACAGTTAGGTGGTATGATTAATTACACAGTACGGACAATGCACGCCAAAGCTCACAATATCCCAAAGGGCAAACACTGAGCAAAGCTTTACTTTGCAGATTTCAGTTCCATTGTTCCCATTGAATGTACAGTGTTATTATTGGGCGTTTTTCCAGACATACAGCAACTAATTAAGTCCATCTCTGTGCTACAATCTCTTACACGCCCACCAACATATTCCAGACATACATACATGTGCAACACTGAACCAAAGTTTAACATACCAAGTTAAGGATAGTGCTTCTTCTTCGATGTGCACTACTGCTCTCCACATTGGAAAACAACGGTGCAGCCAGCACAGAGTGGTTTTATCACTAATCATGGGTGGACACCTTTAGACTTACTACTCCAGCTCATTTAAATAGCGCCTTTAATTGAACATAAAAAGGCAGAGGAGAAGGTGGTATAGAAAGGTTAATGGGGCTGACACAAAGGGCAGACAGCAGAGGCAGTCTAGCCTTAAGTGTCACATTCTGCTTTCATCGCAGCCAATACAAGGAGCCAATTAGACTCAGCCAGTAATTAAGCCGACTCCGGTGGCGAGCTCTGGCCTTAGCTTTCTGGAGGATTAAAGCCCTCTCCAAGACAACTGCTGGTAATAACCTCCATCCTTCTATCAATGATATGCTCACATTGACTTTTGACTGTTGCCACATCAAATAAAAAGGTCACAGAGGATGTAACAAATGAGAGAAGAAGAAAGGAGAGACAAGGAAATAATTGGAGGACTGGTTGAGGAAGAGTGCCCATCCATTGTATACTCTGTGTCAATCTCTCAGTGTTGCAGCGCAGAAGATAACAAAGTTCATTTTTCTATTCACAGCTTGTTTCACGACGGAAACAGAATGAAGGTAAACACGGATGTGACAATTCCAGTGAACCACAACTTAAAGTTTACATTTAATTTGAAAGATAAAACTTGTACAGGATCTCTGTAGAGGGGAAATGAGAGAAAATCAGTGGGTTGGAATATTGGAACAAGATGGATTTTGTGATTTTCATTTAAAAAACCTAACTAATATCGTTAAAGTCCGTCATACTTCACAGCAGAACATGTAGCTAGTAACAACAAACAACCAGATCACATAGGAATTATATTCAAGAAGCATTTTCTTTAAAAAAAAAAAAAAAACCCTGCACAGTCCTCTATTATCATTAACTGTAATTGATATATCTCTCAGAACCAAAGAGCTGACAGCAGAAAACAGAGGAGTACTTAGCAGCTAAAGAACTGGATATTTCCCTGAGGAGTTGGTGGAGACCAAAACAGATCTAGAAGAGAGTAAATGTTGGACTTGCATTTGTCAGGTGGACAGACCCATGACAACAAATATATTAATTATTGATCTAATTGAAAATAATGACATTTGTTTTGTTACTTCCTGTTTTATTTTGAAAGTTATTTTATACATATCATATTTTGCTCTCTTTACTTCCTGTATTCTTTTCTTCTGTTTTGTCCGTCTGGTTCCACTTTCTCTGTTTTAGGGTTTTCAGTTCTGTTCATTCTCCCCCCCTCTGTTCCCATGCATTCTATGTTAGTTTAATGTAGCATATTTCTTGTGTTTTCCCCCCTTTAAGTTTCCCCTCTTCACTTGTTCCTCCTCTGTGATTGTCTGATCGTTTCCACCGGCCTCCTATTGTCTCCTCCTCTCGATGCCACCTGTATGCCATTGCCTCCTCACTCTGTATATTTAGGTCTGTGTGTTTCCGTCCTCTAGTTCATCCTCTTTGGATGCTGATGTTCCAGCACACTATGAAGCTCTGCTCCCGTCATGGTTTCTGAGTCGTTTGATGTCCTTTGTATTTGTTCTGAATTCTGCCTTCGTCTTTTGGTTTTTGGATTTATTACCTTGATTTTCCATTTAAAACACTTGTTTAGTGACTCGATGCATGCAGTGCAGAAAAGAAGCAGGGATATTGGATAGTCTTAATCTGCTGTTGGATGGGAACCAGTTACAGCTGGGAAAAGGTTTCATGAGTGTATCAGCAGTCACTGCACAATAATTTACAAAAGGCTAATTAAATTAAAGCTATTTACTAATTCATATGTAATGGTACAGAACAACTATACAACATCGACCTATACATGACAACATGGTTTCTAAAAAAGGCTATCTTTTTTGTTTTACATATTATTGTTTTGTTCAATTGAGATGTACAGTATATCCTATCCCATATCCTGCAGATTTACCCTCAGCCTGCAGATTTATATGGTGTGTACCAAACACATTTTAGTTTTTTAATCCTCATAGCAGCAGCTGTGTCAAGAACACAAAGTAAGTTATCCTCAAATTGTGAGGGTTTAGTTCTGATGGTCTGATGAAGACTATTATGAGAAAAAAAAGCAATTAAGATAAGCTGGAACACTCGATGTACTTCTTTGCATGTTCAGACCCAGTCATAACTCTATTTAAAAACTTCATTGTGACCATGAGGATTCATCTTTGCATGACTATACATGTTTCTGCACATACATTTGGATTCAGACGGTCGCTAAATCTTTCTATAATTTGCTCACATAACCTCAAAGGCTTTTTTTCTATAGCTGGCCATTGATAATCCTGTTGAATAAACATCATTTTCATGTGTAAATATATTCGTTGGTTCATCTTAGGCTTCCTTCTCCCCCACACGATACAGGTTAATCTGCTGTAAAATGCACTGCAGTTGTGTTGTGACTGCAGCTGCTTCTGAGGATTAAAACCAAACATGACTTATCCTGCTCGCTGTGATTATAAAGACGGTTTGGTGGCTCCTTTCAGATAGGGCGTCTTAATGTATAACAATGACTCTTGGCTGCGGCTGCAAACATTTCTCTGAATTGGATTACATTCTCACAATGTATGGTAGGCAACATTCTCATCCAAGATAAACTGTGGCACCGGAAAAAAGGGGAGGAAGGAAAAAGCACATCTCTGCAGGAAGAAGTCACAATTCATCTTAAAAATGAGATAGGAAGACTGCAAGCTCACTGTGTGCTCAAAGGATTTTTTCAATATTTTGGGAAAAATGTTTTTTCTTCTTTTTTTTCTTCTTATTGCTGTCATACCTGCCTGTCAAAAGTAAGGTTACTGCCAGGACATGTTTACTTAGCTCAGCATTAGACTGGAAACAGGGTCCCTAAAGGGCAGTGTGTTGTATGGATTAAACAAACAAGATAAGTGCTAATCAGTGAGCTTTAGAGGTGCTGGTATGGGTGGTATTTTATTACCTCAAGATAAATCAAGGCTATCTGTTTCCACCTGTTTCCAGTCTTTATGACGGAATAAACTAAGCTAAGATAAGCTAAGCTAAGGTTTCGGGCTGTGTAGCTTCATATTTAACAGACATATGAGTATGATCTCGATCTCCTGATCAAACTATAGTGAATAAGCTCATTTACCAAAAAGTCAAGTCATTATTGAAATTGAAATATGATAATAAACCTAATGTATGATATGCTATTATGGAACAAATCAGAGCAGGTGAACAACAAACTGAGGCAGTTGTGAATTGAATTTGTTGGGTTTTTCCTTTTGTTATTATGATCTGCAAGGTAAAATAACTGTTTCTGTAAATGGAGTCTGGTGTTTTTGAGGTGAGTGATTCAGCTGCAATTTCTGGTAAAACAAAAAGGTTCTTACTCTAAAACAAAAGGTAAAAAGAAATGATGTCACACACTCAGAATAACAAGATGAACCTGCCAGTGACAAGAACGAGCAGCTGCAGCCCAAACACAGACTGTCCCTCAACAACATTAGTGTAAGATTGCCCAGCTATTGCGAGAAGCCACAAATGACTAAGAAATAAATAAAGTGTAAAACAACATAAGACTTCCAAGTTTGATGTCAACTGAAATATGTCTTGCCATCAAAAACAGCAGAGAGACACCATAGATTTAGTGTTTAAAGGATTTAAGACAATGATCATGGTCAATCATGTGAGTTATTCCTCCTTTCCTCACTACCTGTATGTCTTTTCAATGCTGTACTTTGGTGCATTATTGTTTTATGCAAGGCCGTAGTGTATTTGATTGCTAGGCTTGGTCCCTGTGAAGTCCTATGAGACAAACTGTTCTCATGATTAATGGCAAAAGAAAGAAACCTGACTTCACATTCTTTATTGCAAGGAGTGTGAGAGAATTACATTACAAATAATATTTCATGTGCCTTGATAAATAAACCATCCAGTATATAAACTAGAGTAGACTCTCTAACACCAGAGCTAACATTGATGACATACAGTTGGAAGTACAGTCATTCAGTCCCACATTGTGTATTAGGTTTATTGGCAAATATACTATTTTTCAGATGTTTGCAAAAACCAAATACACAAGAACAGTTTCAATAGATACAGATACCAACAGATTTAATTTTTTTTTCCCACATTCAACACAAAATGCTGCTTTTTAATGACTACTGCAGTCTCAAAATTACTCACCCACGAGTAGCCACGAATAGCATCATTCGTAAGAGCACACATTTGCAAATCAGTTGTTGTTGAAACACTGTGCCAACTTTCATAGACTTTCTTTAGCAGTAGAGTCCCAAAGCATTTCCAGTTAAGGCCTAACTTTACATGATGAAACAAACTATAACTTTCCAGGCCTATGGATCAGCCGTATGTCTGGAGGAGGAAGATTGAAGCATATGCTGAAAAGAACACCCTACATACAGTGAAGCATAGTGGTGGATGCTCTGGGGCTGCTTTGCTTCCTTAGACACTGGAAACCTGCAGCATGCAGAGGGTAAGATGCATTCCATCAAATATCAGGAAATCCTACCAGAAAACATCTCATCATCTGTGAGGAAGTTGAAGCTTGGGCGTCATTGGACGTTCCTAAAGGACAATGATCTCCAGTAAACCTCAAAGTCCACTAAGGCTTGGTTTCAGAAGACGTCCTGGATCATTCTAGAGTGGTTGTCACAAACCTGACTTGAATCCCGTAAAAAAAAATGTCTGGTGGGATTTGAAGAAGGCGGTTGCAGCATGTAAAACCCAAGAATATTCCAGAACTGGAGGCCTTTATCCCTGAGGAATGGGCTAAGATTCCTCAGGAATGCTGCCAGAAGCTGCTGGCTATGCATCATGTTTGCAGCAGGTTATAGAAGCTAAAGGGTCTCTACAAAGTACTAGAGACACTTGTTATTAAGGGGTTCAGTGATTTTGAGACTGAAGTAGCATTTTTTTGTTATAGTTGGGAAAATCACCTGTTAGTGCAAACAGCTGATAAATAGTACATTTTGCCAATAGACCTATTATACAATATTGATTGAATAATTTTGCTTCCTCTATTTTAATTAAACTGTTTCAGCAGTAAAGGCATCTATATAATATATCTCTAAATATATCCTTGACCATAATCTGTGTGCCAAATTTTGAATCATGAAATGATGATTTAACAAAGCGAGGTTGAGGAACATACATTTTTCTTTTCTCACTAATGTATGCTGCATCATTTCTCATCATAGTCTGATTAGTTAGTTTGCAAATGGGGGTGACGGCAACAATCGTATTGAGGCCCTGCATGTCTTTATGTTTAAGCAGCCTGATCACTGAAGCTTTAAATTGGCTTTCTGTGAGCCTGTCTCAAAATGTCATGTAAGACCGACATTTCTGATTTATGTCGCGCCTGTAAAAAAAAATATTTTTTTAAGTTATTTGCCAAATTCCTTGTTAACTTTTTAGTTTGATATATTTCTACATCTAATTCTTTATTTCAGAGATATACAGTGCATTTATTGATCTCACCAGTGGGTGGCAAAGTAAGCTGACTGTTGTACATGACTGCAAGAAACACAGAAGAAGACTAGTTGCAGTTCATAGTCTGAGCCTATGGTCTTCCACAGAAGTGTGTGTGTGTGCCTGGTGCTGCTTTACTGACAGCTTTTAGGTTTTGCTGAACTTGCTGGAGAATGATAACGGTAAACATTCCTCTACAGCATTAAAGTCGCCTGAATGGTGCGACACAAACATTTCACTTCGCTCCCCTGATGACTGTCAGCCTTCATCGATAAAAGCTCAAAATTGCAGAATGGCCTTAAACCTTATTTGCTGCCAGAGGCTGGACAAACTCCTCTAATTCCACACTTGATAGAAATCAGCTGTGTTAGTGAGACTGTGCATTATTCTTAAAGGTTGAATGGCTTTTGCAGCTTTCAGCTTCTTGTTCTGCCGGATTTTGTCAATACAAATGCACAAAAGAGGGATAATAATAACATAAAATGTTAATCGCTCATGCTGATACAACAGCATGAGCAATGAAGTGTACAAACTGGCAAACACTAGCATCAAGGCTAATAAAAGTCAGCATCTATGACACCGCTGAGGTTACTTTACTGTTAAGCAGTGTTTAATGCTGTGGAGGCCACCTGCAGTTACATTTACATCTGTGGAGAGCTGCAGTGTTGCCAGGCAGGACGTTAGGCCAGACAGATCCCTGGCTCAATGCCCGGAAATCTGCTGCCCAGTCCAAAGGCTCACCCTGCCTGTCCCAGCCTGGCTCATTGTCCCAACATGGGGCCTAGTTTAACCTTTACCTCCACCTCCAAAAGTATGGATGACTGCATTCGTATAGATAAACAGATACACCGTTACAGTGATGGTAGAAAAAAATGGCTGTTGGTGTGTCACCTCATTAATTTATTGTTGATGTCTGGGTTATGTAACAGGTTTCCGATCCATCTGTGATTACAGTAAGGTGCAGTCACAGATGGATACTCGCATCTGCTGTTAACACAGCCTTTTTTATTTGTTTACACAGTGATTTATTGGATTTACATTGTTCAGATCTTTTCTGTCTTAAATGTGTCACTTTCACCCTTCCGTGCTAGGATAGCATGCGTGAAAACGGGTCTAAAGATAGCATAGAGAAGGGACATGTACACATTTGTATATTGATGTAGGACGTGTTAAAGAAAGATGCAAAACATTTCTCTAATTTAGCAACATAATAAACTAGGAAGCTCTTAGAGAGCACATACCCCCACCAATGCCATTGTCGCTAATCAATTGGCGGATCGCTGTGTTTTTTACCTCCTTTTATTTCATTTTAAACATCATCCATTCTTCTTCAAACAAAAATAAAAGCAATTTGTGAAAAAGAAAATAAATAGGGTATCATATACATAATGAAAAGGAACATTAAAAGGAAATATTTTTAAGGCTTTACATATCTATCGTTTTCTTTGCTTTGCTATTTTTCAATCCATAAAGAACTTCAATATAATGTTTGATTTCTATTTTGAATTGTTGTATATGTGGTTGTTTTTTTTAGACCATTTTTCAAAAATGAATAGTCTTTTATAATTAATATCATTTTTAGTAGAACACACAGTACGATGACATCGCCATGATGACGTCGCTTTACTCAGATCTGTCTCATGACAGTATGGCAAAATAAGAAATAACACCTAATTCCTTGTACAGATTCTTTTTTTTTTAACAAAAAAAAAGGCCAAACCTCAGTGTTGACAAGGAAACGTGGGTGATCATATATAACTTCCTCCAACTCATAGGAGGTAAAAATATACCAAAAATACTGCTGGTCAAACAAACCTCTCTATAATATAATAATAATAATATAATAATCCATCTGCAATGGTGCAGCATGACTCACAGTAACATGTATAGTAGCAGTTCAAATTCACAACTAATCATTAAGGCAGGATAAATAAATAATCTGGGTTGTCATAAAAGTCTGCCTGTTTTTACCTTGGTCAGTTACATGAGCTCGGAGGTCCATGAATTATTCCGCTCTCCCCCCAAAGCGTGATCCGTCCCAGTAGGGGTGGGCAGCAGGATTTGATTAGCCCTCCTCTAGTGCTGCAGCAATAGACCCGGGATGTAGAGAGTGATTCAATCTCAATACATGAGTCACACACTTGTTTAAAAGCCAAGCATCAAATAAATCAAAATGAATTATGCTCCGGTATGTCTTTGAGATGAAACAGGTAATTACTAGGTGGTATGTAATGTTGCTCTCAGTGGTAGAAACTCATACAGAGCAGATGAGTTGCTGTTATCTGTAGGTATTCTGTATCCCTGCTGATATTTATGGCCATATATCTCCTGTTACTGTGGTGATGCAGTGCAGGCAAAGGCTAACAGGGCCTCTAATGAAAGCTGCTGCAACTCATCACATCACAACATACAAGATTTTCAGTAAACATGAAAAATGTTTCATCGTGCTCCGAATGAGATGCGTGTTTGACTCTTCTATAAATCATATATTCAAAGCACCGGTCAAAGATTTAGATGTCTGCAAACACAAAACTGGTGTCACATTGTGTTTCTCATCGATCAGAAGGGGTCAATCGTCATATTTGAATGAAAAGTGTGGACCAGGAAGGTTAGATTTACAGTTTGTGTTTTCAAATGTAAAAACTGTTATATAAAGATTGTGTTCTTGGGGGGGAAAAAAAGCGTTTAGCCTATAATTGTTCCAGTCGAGAGGTGAGAAATAATATATACTGAGACTCATCTATAACATCTTACATAATTAAGAATATCTGCATTTGCTCTGCCAGCGTTTTGTAATTGAGTTGTGAATTTGTGGTTTCATCACCATGAGTTATATTAGTGCTGTAATCTTGCCGAACAAATTGAAAATGAAATAATGATTTCATGGCACAGTCATAGCATAACTTTTACCTTGCAAACAACACAGGATGAGCTGTTGAAATGATTTAGGAAACTAACTGCTGAGAAGCTTTTCGTATTTGACAGGTTTCCTTGAATTTTGCAAGCATAGAAAAAAAACATGAGCCTATACAAGGTTGTTTATCACAGTGTTTTTCCACCGTGGCCACAGAGATGCAAATGCATTTTACTGTAACTAGATGTTTGAGATGATGTGATGTTTCTGCCTGTTTGTTGAACCACTACACATGTAGACAAGAAAACCGTCTTTCTTTTACCATCTAAGTACCTTTTCAACATTGTGTTCCGAGTGTGTTTTTGTATAAGTTATTAAACATCCTTGGGAGAGGAGGTACAAATCAAAAACAACTAGAAAGCACGCAGAGAATGCATCCTCTGCCATGGCAGCTCAGTTTTCCTATTATGATATAATAATAATAATCCTGCTAATAGTCCGACAAGCAAACTAATGCTGGCAAAATCATTTCCTCCTTGGCAGAGCTAAATATATCTAGATATTTCATGAGAACCTGACGTCATTCACCTTGTACATTAGACACCGGTCCAATTGGGATGGATACTTATGGGTGTTTCCAGTTATAGATACATGCTGAACTGCACATAGAATAAACACAAGTCACTATCGGCCAGCTGCAGTTGCTTGAGCTCTCATTCCTGCTGATTATTACAAATTCCTAATCATATGCACCTCACAGTGCACCACACAGTGGTGCATGCAGATGGTACGGTTATCTATTGCTCATCACCTTCAGTTGTGCAAACCCTTGAATTTCTGCAGTCGGCTTTTGATGTTGTTCGTTCTCATTGAGAGCGAGTATCCAGTCTTCCTAAGGTGTCGGAATTCAAACGGTCACATCATATAAGTGTTTAGGTTATTGATCAGAACTTGTCTTTCAAACCACACATTGAGGGCCTTGTTTGCAAACTAAAATTTAAATTTTGTTTCTTTTTTCGGAACAATTCCCGTTTCTCCCTCCCGACAAGGAAACCCCTGATTTCTATAACTTTTTTACTATTAATGGATTACAGTGTCCTGCTCTTTATGAATGCACCTGAACACTACCTAACGAAGTTAAGCACTGTAAACCATTGTGCTTTATGCTTTATTACTGGCTGTGGACATCACGGTCACCACTGTACTCTGTGTGCTGTTTCCGAGTGTAAAGGCTGACATATCTGTCAGGGACAAGACGTGAAACGTCCTCAAACCTTATAAAAAAAAAGTCAAATTGCTTTTTATTCAACCTTTTAGGATTACGATGACCTGGATGAATAAAAACCTACACAAACAGACAGATGTCTCACTTGAACTCATCTTCAGTAATAAATATTACACTAAAGGCTGTGTTATACAATAATCAGTCAGGTCTGTGACTGTTAATCAGTACATTTTGATGTCTTGCAGCTCTTTCCAAACCTTTACCTCCAACAGCCCACAGGAGAGTCTTACACAGACATAAAAAAGAGAAAACAAATCTCTTATAACTGTTCCAGAGCGCATTAAGAGCTAAAATGAACTACTGAATATTAATATTACTGTTAATACAGGGCGTCTTATCAGAAAGTGGTGCAGATAAAAATGTAAAAATCCACTCAATGTTGAGGAGTCTATTCCTCGGCCACAATAAAACCGAGCCCAAATTGAAGTGCAGCTCCAGATGGAAGCATGCTGGATCGGCTCCGTTCATTCATTACTGGTCGAGTGCGGTGCGACTGATTAGACTGATGAATCGATAACTGCAATCAGCACGGTAATGATAAACATATAAAGAAAAACGATTCCAATGAACAGGTCGAAATTACCCGAGGGATGATCCGAGGTAATCACTGGACGGTGAGTGGTAGCCTATGTGTGTGTGATTGTGTGTGTGTGTGTGTGATTGTGCGCGTGCGTGTGTGTCATGATGCAATTTCTACTGTTGAACCTTAAAGGCCCCTGAAGTGTTCACACAGGCGCACTGAAAGCCGCGAGGAGAGGCGGCAGTGGATGTAAAGATGCGCTAGTCGGCGCCTTAAGAATGAAATTCAATACCTGTCTGTTGAACAGTGACAGAGAAGCAGAACGCGGAGAGGAGCCCCTCCTGCACGTTCGTTTCACTTAGTGCATCCCCAATCCTCCATACCCATAAAGGATCAGATGTCAGACGGGTTTTTGTGTGTTAAAACCATGCGGAAAAGCAGAGACGCGTCAGTGCGTTACTGTGAATAATGTCAGTGAAATCCATTCAAAATATCAGGAGCAATGAGAACAGGATCTGTGAGTTATACAGTTTACTCTCGGTCTTAACTGCAAGCTGTGATGTCTGCATTATGCCTGCTAATGACAGATGTCTTGAAATGACTTCAAATCCACTTTCACACCAATCTACTGTTTTTAAAATCACATCTTTCAAAACGGAAAACATCTTCTTTTTTGGCTAATTCCAATTAAAGAATAAGAAGCCTCGACATCTGGGTTAACTCATTGATCTCATTTTAAAATGATTTTGATTCCATTCTCCAAGCATCCATTTAACACAGTATGCTTCTGTCCCCCTTTAATTGTTGGTGTTGTGGAATGCCTGACCGGCAGTGTCAGCTATAGACAAAGCTTGCTTTGGTAAGGATCTAATTTTCAGCGCTTGCTAAAGAAGAAGAGAAAAAAGGGGGAGATCATTTCCAGGCTTGTGCGGTGGGAGGGGAGATCTGTGCAGTCAGTGTAGAAGAAGCAGGAGAGGGGGAGGAAGAAGAAGAAAAGTAGGAAATTTGTACAACCCCTGGAGTGCCATTCAGCACCACCCGCTACTGGACAGCGTCTGAGCAGCGGAGTTGACAGAGATTTGTTCCAGCCTCGAGTCTGGGAGTAACACCGCGTGCGCGCAGGGCGCTTTATCCTCCCCACAACAAACGACACTTATTGGCATTCTGACTTCCCACATCTGTCTTCTCTTTCTTTTAAAACATTTGATGCGTGTGGTGGGTTTCGGCGAGCGCTGACTGGAGCTGGAGCTGCCAAACAAAGACGCAGGAAGAAAAGGAAAACACAGGACGGCATCAGACATCCTATAAGTTCATTTTCTCCACTTAAGGCTCACTTACATCGGGGTGGGGGGATTAAAAGGTAAGAGTGTTTCAGCTCTTTTACATTGTCACATTAGGAGTAGGGGGGGTTCGGAGGCATGCATCACCGTTACGCAGCTGTGTTGTGTCTTCTGCATGAGAGAATGCTGCACAAATATCGCATTCTGTCCATCCAGCGACTTGGAGGCATGTTTTGCGCGCTTTTGCAGCTACGGAGGGGCAATCATTGTGAGTCCTCCATGGCTACTTCACAACCCCTCTTTGGTGTGGATGCTGAGAGGGTTTTTGGAGAGCTGTGGTCCCCCTCTCTCATCAACAGACTCAACAGATGAATCGCCTCTCCCGAAAGGCTTTCAGAGCAGGAACGAGGCTCACGTTTCTCGTGGAGCTCGTGGGGTGGGGAGCCTCAACGATACAATGAACCCCTTCATCAGCTGTTTCTATGGGAGCCCCCTTCTGCAAGCCCCTCACTTCTTTCCGCTCCACTTGGCTTTCTGTTGTGCCTCACACACACACACACACACACACACACACACACACACACACACACACACACACACACACACACACACACACACACACACACACACACAAGCGCATCCGTGGAGTCTATAGTCAATGCACAAATGAATTTACACGTTCATTTTAAACTCGTTTATTAAAACAGTGGATAAGCGATGCTGTTATTTTAAGACGCACAGAAACGAGGGAGCTTTAACCGCGTTTTTTCCATCCGTCTTTGCATTTAATCATCTTCAAGTGAGACAAGACGCCCCGGTGGGTCATGCGGGTTGGTGACGCCTCAGCTGATTATGCATCAATGCCAGGAAATGCATTAATTGCTGCTCATATTAAGAAACATAAAAAAACATTTATTTTTGAGGAATGTTTCTTTTGATGTGATTGGATTGTGTAGTTATGGATTTAATCCAATAAAGAAAGAAAGGATCTCTTCGAATAAATATCCTGGAGTGATGAGGCATTCACATTTAAATATTTCCACGCACTTACCATGGCAGGCAGAGAGGTACAATGGATTTGCTCCACTTTCTGTTATGATGTCTTTCTTCTCTGTTTTGCTGGAGGTTTGTTAAGTTCCACTCTGTAATCCTGTGGATCTCCTTTGAGTCTATATCTAGGCACACTTCAATCACTGGATTTTATCTAGTGTAAAATGAGTTAATTGAGATGATATTCTTCAAATTTGAAATTCCATTTCAGGCCAAAAAAAAAACAAAAAACAAAAAGTGAAACCTGAATAGTATCAAATAACAACAACCCACAAAAGAAATGTTACACTGTTGGTCTTTAAAGACCAATCAGATGGTCCCTGAACACCTCTTGAAAACAGCTGCACTCACAGAGCCGCTAAAAATAATTTGCACTGTTTAATGTTGTTTTTGAAAAAGAAAAAAAAACATATAAACGGATCTTTTAAAGCTAAAAAACGAGTGGTTTCAAATAGAAATCAGAATCCTTTTCACAGCAATAACAGTTTTCTTCTCTTTGGTTATTTCTACGTTCACTGTCACAGAGAGACAACTGAATCTTTGCTGCTCTAATTCTCAACCCAGTCTGAACCCTTTGAGCAACATCACTGTCTGGAGTAGATCACCATCAGCAGTCACAGTATGTGAGCATAAGGAGAAAATAAAATAAAATGTAGTTTTCTCAACCCTATAATAACCTCGATTTCTTGTCATATTGACAATGATGACACCAATCAATTCACTGGTAGTGCAGATATACAGGTTTACAAGTGTTTCAGAGAACCTGAATGCAACAGCGCTTTCTACTCCTTAATCCAAAATCATAATAAGTCACAGTCGACTCACTGTGACCCAGAACAGGAGACTCTCTTCGCTTCCGTTATTTTCCTGTTCTGGCTCGGTAGCCGTCATCGGAGCATATATTTACTTCATTATCCTGATTTAATTTAATTTTCCTCCTGTATTTATGCTAAGCTTCATCTGTCCTGCAATTAATGCGAGGCTGTGCTTCTTTTCAACAGAATATCAAGGTGTTTCCATTCTGAGAACGTTGCATTTGAGAACGAAATAGAACCATCTCTAAATTTTTCCCAAATACATTTCTTTTTTAAAAATTTCCTCCTGAACCCAGGCCATGATCTGAAACTATGCACTGCCCCCAGCAAGATCCACCAATTAAATGCCCGTGTTTGGTTTCAGATATTGAGGTCAGGGTCCAGGCCATAGTTCATCTTAAGGTCTGCCCATCAGAGATGGGATTTGTAGGCAGCCTGGGAGGAAGTGCTGCCCCAGATGCCTGGTTCAAGGAAAGAAACAATTACAGCAAATTTTGTTGTCAACAGTCCCACCAAAAATGCATGCATCATTAAAAAAATGTCCACTGTGTGAGTGGGATACCTTAGTATTTAAGAGTGTACTCGCAGTATTCTGTAAGTCTCTAAAACACAAGACATTATTCAGTATTTTTCCTCATTAACACGTTTCTCCCTCAAACAAGGAGCATCTCATTAAGATGCAAAGCTTGGAGAAGCTCCAGTAAACAGAGCAAGTCTGTCAGCACAAAGCACTTTTTTAACCTTTACATCCAAATGAGTTGACTTGTACTGTAATCTGTTCCAGACCTGATAATGTTCCCCATGCACATGCAAAATCATCCAGGATATGTTTACTGTCATTTCCTCCATCTTTTGTAATCCATTTTCCATGCTGCTGTGAATTAGTGTGACATTATAAGAGCAGGGCGGGATAAAAGATTCTCCTCTGTCGGCTCCTACTCCTTTTCCTCTCAGACTGAGCTGAAAATGGGAGCAGGCAGACAGACAGGCAGACAGACAGGCAGATGGGCAGGCGGACAGACAGGCAGGCAGATGGGCAGGCAGACAGACAGGCAGACAGTCATTTTCCCTGTGTGTTTTCGGAATCCATTCCTCTGTTGTTCCTTATCGCTGCTTCTTGATCATAGACTGTCCACATTCTGGATCCCCTACTGGCTGTCCATCTGTTCACCAGGGGGCCGTCTGTGTGGCCTCGCTGTGCTGACAACAGTCTGATGATCTCCAAAAACAACTGCAGATTTATTCCTCACACTCTCAACTCAATCCTATTTTCCAAGCTGCTGATTCCTCTCCTTGGCGATCATTTCAACAAGCTTTCCATTTCATAATGGCTAGTCAGCTCTGCTATGTGTCTTTTGCTAAAACAGCTCTGTTGCAGACCTTTTTTGGACAAAGTTTAAAAGTCCAGACAGTCTTGCGTATAACAACCGCCATACTCTCATATCGCAGAGCGAGTGCATAAAAGCTGTAACATGCCTACAGGTTGAGCATGTTCATTAGGGACCCGCTGACACTAATCAGAGATGACATCAGCTAACACTCCAGTTAATTTAGCAAGATTTACAACACAAACAATGAAGCAAATAACCTCTCTATACCGGGAAGAGAGTTACTCATAACAGAGACATATTTGACAAGTGTCAAATTAATCTTACTCCACATGCTGTCCTCAGCAAAACTGGCTTCAGCACACATTTTAAATAAATTTCCTTCTTGACAGGTAAAATTCATTTAATTGAGTTAAGGCCACAATGAATCAATATCAGTAATACATCTATTATAACTAAGACAATGTAATGTTTTGTAACCCACAGCTTGATGTTGATGAAGAACTAGTGATAAATATTAAAAGAGCACAATGAATAAGCATCTTTATCACTCAGGGAGGAACTGACATTAAAGCCACCTGTCAGAGTTGTCAAGACATCTTCTTCAGTAAGCTGGATGACTGTATTTAATTACCCAATATGTTTGAATCACTTTGTAGGTCGAAGCTTCAGGAAACTAGAAATGTGGAATTATGGTAGTTAGTGACTGACAGCATGTGTTAGAGCATTACATATATTGAATTGTTAAAGCTGTAACTTTGGGTGGGTTGTGGATATACGTTTATGAAGGAGTCCATCTCCTTCCCTTGAGGTTTAAATACTAATACTTACTAATACTAAGACTGATGTTCATTGTGTTGAGAATGAAGCAACAATATACCCAGTATGTCCAGGCCCATTGAATGACACAAATAGCCTTTTGCTAATCCGATATATCGGACAGTACATTTATAAGAAAATTGTGTGACATCTGTTGCAAGTTTTCTGATCTGGCAACATTATGTTTAAGATTTTGACATAATAAGGTTTTGTGAAAAATTCATGGTTTGGGTAGAATTATTATTTTGTTGAGGTTTGGCGACCACTGTTGTCATGGTTACAATAATAACCACGTAGAGAAGGCTGAGGGAGCTTAAGAGAAACCCACATTGAGTGTTTTTTTTTTGTCCCATTCATCCGCCTCGACCTCCTCCCTAAGTGGATTTTATGCCGCTATAATAGCATTGCACTGTCTCTCCCTTTGCTTCTGACTGACAAGAGTCATAATATCCACGGCCACTGAAGGGCTTTGTCTCTTGAATGGGAACATATGTCGCTTTTGAGTATTGCTGAAAACGACCAAGGCTTCTTTATCATGTTTAGTCCTACTGCTTACTGCTGACATACCAGTTGTTTTTCACAGTACAGCAACATGTAATAAGTAAACCAACCTTTCATTTAGTTATCTGTAGGTTGAATGTGGCGAGGTTTTGGGTTGTTAAAGCTCCTTAAATAGTTTTTGGCTGTTTTTTTTTTCTCACTTTCTAGTTTTTTATGTTACCTGCTGACATGTTCTCAGGCGTTAACATGTTGTCTATAGCTCAGACCTGGGTAGTGTGGATTTGTTATTATATGATGTCATTTGACCATTTGCATTACGGACATGGCGTTCTCAGTTTCATTTGCTAATAACAGAAGCAATTAATCAGAAAATCCAGACCAAACTTTGGTCATTTTAGATGTTTTTTATAACTTTGAATGCTTTACAGTATATTCAATGCATACCTTTAGGTTGGATCAAGTTGAATTTAAATGGTTCTGCTGCTTCATACACTATATCTTCATGCGTACGAATGATGTAATTTGACGTAGTCATTGCATTGTTATGTTCTAAAAAATGGGTTGGTGTGTGACAGAGGGGCCCCACTTATGTGATTTGCATATTTACAAGGTGTGAGTTGAGGCTTTTTCCTACATTCTTTGTCGATGATGAGGTCTACCCACTACTCATGAATGTGTATGAGGATGCCTTCAGACTTGGAGAGATCTCTGAAAGTGCCTTGAAAAGAAAATCTTTGTGCAATCAAACTTTAATGCTAGGAAAAAAGTAACAGCATCACTTCGCTCTGTTTCACAATTTGGATGGGAACCTGTAAACCAAAAAATTGGATTAACATACATAGAAGCAAATTCATGGCTATTTAAAAAGGACCGTTTTGACTGTAGTGTATTTGATTATGTAGCTTTGAAATGAGATTGACTTTTAGGTGAGGAGGCCCAATAATATGTGCACCATCAAATTAGCTGCACTCAGGGTTCTAGCAATGTTAAAATAAGTGAAAATTAAAACAGGGATCAACCCCTTTATCCGGACTGACTCTTCACACCCAGGCTCATGGTGATCCCCTAAGTAGTTTAAGCATAATTCACAAAAACGGTGAAAAAAGCCCTATCTCACAAAGATAAAGGAAAGTGAAAAAAAAAAAATCCTGGATCCACCTCTTTGACTGGATCCACTCAAGATTTAAGGGGTTCCCTCCTGCCACATACCCAACCCTCCCACCAAGTTTCATGAAAATCCATCACGTAGTTTTGTGTAATCCTGCTAACAAACAAACAGATAAACAAACTTAACTTCCTTAGCTGAGGAAATAAGATCCAGCATTCATCATAAATATATTACTACTATACTTACTATTACTATATATATTATGTAACTATATCTACAGCAGAATATTGTAGAAATGTGTGGGAAAAAATATTCTCTCTTTTCCCACAATGCCTGACTTAAGAGCCAGTTCCTTTTAGCTGCAACAGAGCACTCCAGATTAATTCTTGTTCTGCACACTGGTGCCTGACAAAAATCTCTTGCCAGCAGCAGTAGGAAGGCACAGCCGAGTTCCTAAATCCTGTTGTTAGCAGCCACCCAACTCTTTGTGCGCTACTTTGGACCTTGATTACAATTAGTGTGCTGCAGCGGCTGGCTCTAAAGAAAGGGCCACATGGAACGATTCGATTATATGTGCGCTTGGATTAGATGGGTCAGGTTACTGCAGAGATTTTGAAAATTGTAATTTAACATAAAATCATGCAAAAACTATTCTACATTTGGTGAATGTTTATGATGTGACAGGTTGAAAAAAACAACAAAAACAAACCAATCCTGTATAAATTATATCTAATATATATATATATCTCTATATTATATATATCCTATATATATTGTGAACCAATGAGGTAATCTTATTTTGCTGCTGTTCTCTACAGTGAATGCTTATGGATCCACCATTCACATCCAATTTTCTCATTAGTCTGCCAGTGCCCTAAAAAAGATGGATGCAAAAAGCATTCATCCTCTAACCAGCACTGGGTCAAAGACCAATATGGGTATCACTGGCAGACACTGGACATGATTAATTGCAATCCCATGCTCTCCTTGTTTTTCCCTAGTCCACAATCAAATATGAATGAAGCATGAGAGGAAGCGTGGGACAAATATGAGGAAGCACAATGTCATTGTTTCTCAGAAAAATACATTAACATATTGGCTTTGCACTAGTGCATGTGAGTTACCTCAGGTCACTGTTGATTGGCTGGCACAAATTAGCTAGTGCAGTAAGATATGTAATCAATTATGAAATTGCAAAAAAACTAATAACGTGTTTTTTTTTGTCAATACTGAGCATTGCATTCCTCTAAAACATGCACAGAGTACTGTTTAACAACATTAAACTGTAAAGGGAGACTGCCATTAGAGGTTTTAGTTGTCTCATGTGGTTGTTTTGCTTTATAATGGGCCTGTAAAGCTACTACTGTCTACCGCAGGTCCATTTAATGGCATGCTGATCTATTAGAACCCATTACTCAGAGAATCCTTGTCATTGCCCTTGCCCTTCTTCAGTACCACACTTCAGCTCAGCGGTAATGAGATGTCTGTATTTACACCCCGGCCTGATTACTAATGCAGAGGCAGCAAAATGGCATATCATGTCTACCACTCCCAGGTTTCATGTCTGACACCTGTAAGTGGGGAATTAAAAATGGTTGCTCATATTGCAAACGTGCAGACACATGGAGCCAGTCTGCCCAAGCAACAACTGCTATCTCCTGAAAACAGAAAAACAATGGAGGAAGGAGTAAATACAGCATTTAAAAATAAAGATATACAACTTGCGGAGACACGTTTTATCACAGAGAAACTAAAATACTCAATCATTTCAAACCTGTCTGTTAGGAATTGTGTTTATATACTGAATAGTCACACAGGGAAATCAAAGGAAGGTGGAAATAGCAGGAATAGAACCCAGCTCTCTCGTCCCCTGGTTCTATCTGCCTGATAGACCCCTTCACCAATAGGTTGGAAACGTCCGCCCCAACGCGCCCCCAACTGCAGTGAATTTGTAGATAATGAAACCGTTCCAGACCCTGTTGATGGGGGTGGGGGGAAGCCCATACTGAAGCCTATAAACCTGGGGAATGGTCAAAACCACCCACATCAACCTCTGCATCATTGCCTCCATCCTCTTCCTCTGCAGACAGAGGGTGCAGCCCACAAACGAGATGAGCACCCTAAGAGGAGTGAGACGCAAGCTCTCTTCTGCACTTGGAGGGAGATATATCTATCCCGTATGAAGACTGCTGATTTTTGTTGCTTTCGTCTTTCTCGATCTCTTGTTTCAACACCAAGTCTTGCCTGCACTGTGGAGATCTCAAAATCAGAGTGACGATGCACACCTGTGACTTATATAGACTGTGCATGTGTGCCAGGGCAGCCGGTGTGTCTTACAAAATCATCCACGCCATCTGTCAGCTGGGGACGGATCTCCATACATATAGAATATGTAGCTGGATGGAGAGATAGTCTCCATACAATAGAGAACAGCATCTACAAGACGCTGTTGTAAACCGTATTTGTTTCATGACTCAAGATACCTGGGACTCCGCATCTGACTTACACACAGTGTCCTGTCTTTGTTCACAGTGAGGCTGTAACGGGGGCTCTGCAGACATTCCTTAGTCAATACAAATGCTATTCTCAACCCCTGCCTGCTTCATAATTTGGTTGCATGGAGCACACACACAGACACACACGCACCACAGCGTCACTGCTGGTATGCCTCAGGCTGTTCTGTAGAGAAATATTAATGCATGGTACATTTGATAAATTGGGATGTTCCACTAGATCTAGCTCTCTTTTACTACAAACATACTGTAGGCCTGAATGATAGGAATATATGGCTGCTTTATTGAAAATGTATGTAGTATTTGACATGGTATCACTTGGTAGAGTAGGATCCCTCGGCTGTTGCAGCCCTGTTATGCAGGACATATACTGTATGTTATTTGTGACTTTGTGTGGGGTTTCAGGTTTGACGGCATTTTATCATTTTGAATGGATTTCAATCAAAATTGGTGATTAGATTTTGAGGCTTATGCGGAAGATGGTATCAATTTGGCAAGATTTTTATTTGAAAGGAATCCTGCTATGGTGACACCATGACCTGCCCTACGCTGCGCATCTGACTGGCCTGGAATGACAGAGACGTTTCTCACGTAGTCAAAGCTCAGTGGCATCAGTGGCAGAGTAGGGCGGGTCATGGCGTCACCATAGTAGGATTAAGAAATTGGCTTGGTGGAGGTATGCACTACCAGTGTATGTTTAGTTAGTACAATGCAAGTTTTGTGTTCATAGGCTATACTTCTAAGTCTAATTACAAGTTTACAGCTTAGCTTCTCTATGGTTTTGGATCATTTTATTTTAATAGAAAAGGCTCGTTACACATGCTTTTAGAATGCTCTTGTCTTGTGTTTGACGTATCGGTGATGTAGAGTTGGTTGAGACCCACTGGCCGAGGATGCTTGGTTAAGTGTCTGGAAATTAATTTGCATTCTCGTGTGGAATATTCTGTAAAACAAAGAGGGGAACACCTGAAGTGGGTCAGTCTGTTTAACCTCTATCTGCATTTCAGACCTGTGAGCCACCTTCCTGCGTTTATTGTGTCACATTTGTTACCCTGCTCAGACTGTTGCCAACTATTAGCCCCTTTTCAACCATTTTAGTGACATGCTTTTAATTCAATCTCCTATTCCATGGTGTCCGCAATTGGGTCCTTGTCCAGTTGCCCCGTACCTGAACTGTGAAAATTGGCCATTTGGACAAATGACTGCTTTAATGATTTTCACAATTCTCCATAAAAAAACTCCATGAGAGACTTCAGGGCTTCAGAAGTCCAGTTATTTTACCGCCTTAATAATGGATTCGAAATAGCACCAGTTCTCAGAGCTTCTAATTAATGGTTGAACAAAAGGCCATCCTTCCAGGTGTACTGTGTAGGCACTCTAACAGCCAGTCCTTCATCACAGTGTAGTAGAACAGCAACCACCCGTACAGACTCGATTCAGGCTTTCTAATGAAATGCTCCATCTCTGTCATCAGACTGCCATTTTCACGATCTATTAAACCTCATACCTTCATCTCACTGTTATGCATTATGTGCCTCCTTGACTTCTGGCATCTTGCTGCATTGTTTCAATTATGAGGAGCTGGGGAGCTGTTGCTGAGGCTTCATCAGGAAGTCACATCACGTATTTCTATTTTCTGCTTTTTATCCTAGGAGTTTAAGATCTCTTCCTGTGTAATTTCCAGCGTGTATGGTGGTTTTCCCTCTTTATTATGGCAACTTGATATCTGAGGATCAGTGGCTGATGCGTTTCTATGCATGCTGCTTAGTTTTCTTTGATGTTAATGTGTTTGCAGGGTTTAGCATCCACCAAGTCCAACACACAAGAAACTTCCTCTAAAGTTGCACTTCCATATAAATGACCACAGGGTTGAATTCTGGAATAATCTCCCACACCAGATTGGTGGGGCTGCATGTAATGGCACAGCTCAGATGTTTATTGGGATTTATATCACTGGATTTGCCCACAAGCTACAAAATAAATTACAACTTTCCAGCTACTTGGATCATCCAATTTGAAAACTTGGGGGACCAAATACATAGTTTGCAAGCCCCAACATAGAATTTCATAAATATTAAGTTGATTTCATGAGGCTAAATCTCCATATAGGAGTGTAATGGCAATAACCTTATTTGATGTAGTTTGGTGCATGCATTGGTGGAAAGTAACTTTACTCAAGTACTTTTTAAAACACTACATATTTTGTCTGGAAAAACACTAGATAAGCTTATAAAATGCGATGAATCATTAAAGGTTATGCCAGTGGTTTCCATTATGACTCTTTAGAAAAAAAACAGTGTCTGGTTGGGTTTGATAAGTAAGTAATATTAGGATGAACATTCTGGATCTGGTGATCCAGGATCCCGAAGAAAACCTTAATAACTATAAAAATAATACCAATCTGTTTCCAAATACCTGGGGTAGGTTTTCATGGTCAAGGAGTTGAAGGGTTGAACTATTATGGGACTATTGCTTTTAGGTGTAATGACTTAATGGGGAGACTGAGCTGCCTTGGTGGAGGTTTGATCTCTCTGAGTGACATCTAGATAGATTTCAGAAAGGGGCTGCTTCTGCTGAAGGAGTACTTCATATTTTTTGAATATGTTGCCTTAATTATTCTGTCCATTCCCTTCAATTGAATTTTGAATACAGGACTTAACCAGTGGATCTAAGTTTGTCTTCCATCAGTGAGTACACACAACTGAAAATACACACAAATATTATTGTAATATTACCATATTTGATCCTGAGATTACACTAAGTAAGCAAAATGTGTTGTGAGGCCAACATATGGGTCTGTACACCCAGCTAAACAAATTAAAGAGTGTCTTCATGAATGCCAAAATGAAGTCAAGCACTTCCCGTACCCTTCCCCAATCACAGTTCATTGAACATTTATAGCAAAGATCTGGAGGCTTTCCTTTTTCATTTGTCAAATATCACACTGCACAGAGAGCAGCAGTTTTTGACAGCCACACAGGAAAGATCAAATCATTTCTGAGAGCAGCTGCCGGCCTCACACTTTATAAAGTATTTAAATATTAATTTAAATGTTAGATATTCTGATGATTTTGCAGTTGTCAAAGTTGCACAAATTAAAACTGGTCATGAAATCATTATAAGTCGTCTTTGTCTCCTTCGATGATCGATAGAATATTTAAAAAATATTTTCCTAATCAGTGCAAATTTATTCTTCAATCAATTTTCAGAGGAAATGTCTTTCCCTTTCATTCTGTCAAGTAGATTTCTTGCTTTTCAATGGAATATACTATTCACTGTTAAAGCATTATTTTGAATGTAGTTACATCATGTGTTCCAGTTTCTCATTGTAACAGAATACTACTGTCTGCAAGAGGCATTCAGGAACACCATCCTATCACAAGAACAACTCTTTTAAAAATGACCTGTGATGACACGCTGTCATCATTATAACCAAATATTTACCCTTTAAAGGGTTGACCTGACTTATTCATGATAATATTGGTTAACAAACCCCATTAACTAGAAGAGGGAGAGAGACGTCTGTTGCCTCAAGCTTATTGAGTGGGATGCACAAGATCATTAGAGGCCGATGTCGGTCTGGTTAAGGGTAATGAAAGCATGCATCTTCAAAGGAGGACATAGCAAGCTTAGGAGTAAGCTGTGAAGGATGATTTCTTCATGCAACCAACTATAACGACCCTTTATAGACTCTATGAACTGCTATTTCATTCTTGAATTCAGTAATTCATATTTACTTACTTTATTTTGCTTTTTTTGGCAGTGTACAGATAAGGACTTCTATAACTTTGCAGCACGCCAAGTCTATGATTGGTTAAAATGAAAGTACAAATCTGAAAAAAAAGAAGATCTGAAAACAAATCTGGATTTTGCATTTATCTGTAGTTTGATTTGGAATGATGCGTAATTACAGTCAAGATTTAAATGCAAGCAGCTTTTTAAAATTTTTTTTATTATCTAATATGCCATTTTCCAGCAAACAATTACAAACAGTTGCTTGTGCCAGCTTCTTAAATATGACAATTTGCTGCTTTTTCTGTTTTGCATCATAATGTACTGTAAATCTTTGCGTTCTGGACTCTTTGCCCTGACAAATGAAGAAATGTCAACATATGACTTTGAGCTGTGGAAAATTGTCATTGTCATTTCATGCATGGATAATAGACAAAATAATTTGTTTCAAGCCCCTCATTTCTCTAAACTATCCAGCTACTCTAAACCAATCTGCTCTGCCAGACAGCCCTCAGTAAATACAATCTGATCACATTTCCAATCTCCGCTGATCGTCCTCTCATCTCCTCATTGTCTCAAGATGAAATGTACTTTCAGCGGCGCTATGATACGTCTTAAATGAAAATAATTCCCTCTTTGTAAATAGTTTTTATCACCCCCCCCCCGTGCTTGCCGCATGGAACATGCCTAATCTACTTAAAACAAGTTGATAGACTGGTAATATTAATAGGACTGCTCGGCCATCTGAGGATCTGTCTTCATTAGGAGCGGATCTGGAGAGAGTTGCTATTAGCTCACAATCAAGATGTGGAGGAAATTACGTATGTCACAGGACAAAGTGCGGGCGGCCCAGAGCTAAGCCCATTGAGGGATGAAAAGCCTTAATCAGTGACACAGACTGTTGGTGACAGGGTACCATGATCGCCCCATGCCTCTCATTGTAGAAGATTATATCCAGCTTTTGACAGATTGATACTTTCTGGCCGAAGAGAGGAAAGGATGGCACCGTTCTCTTCCTCTCCTCTTCCATGCTTTTTTTTTGTCAATATCAACAGTCTTTCCCAGATTTGGGTCATTATTTTTGTCCAATTTGCAGGGACAATAACACTTACCGTTCTTTGAAAGATAACAGCGGTAGAGCGAGCCCCGTGAGGACCATATGCTTAACTCGCCAACACTGTTACAAAATGAATTACAGTTACGGAAACTGAAGAGTTGGTGATATGAGGATGTTTTAATCTGAACCCCTTAAACTCTATTTAAAGGTTCCATCTGAATGGAAATTCTTACTGTTTTAAAAAAAAATCTGTTTCCTGTTTCACTGTCATCCTTTTCACAACTCTAATGTGAAACTCTAATCAACAGTGCAGGTAAAAACAAAAAAACAAACAAAAAAACTGTGTTTTTGCCCATTACTCATCTGCTGCAGCTAAAATGGGTTCTCACAAGACAAGAAATTGCTTTCTGAAAAGAGGAAGGTTCATTATTTTTGCATGACTTTCCTAGAAATGGTCCATTTACTCAAGATAAGGCTTTAAGTTACAACATTGCGTTTTACTGTGCAGATAGCATGATGAGTTCAGGGCACGTACATACAGTACATGATGCTGAAGTAAAAAAGCAAACTAAAGATATTGTCTGTGGGTGTTTGCCAACCAATCCTCCTCTTTTCCTTCATGGGGCACTGGCTGATAATGAATTTGATTTAATAACTCTGGTCCTTGGAGGAAGCCGTGCTAATTAACAAACAAGGAGGTGATATCTTCATCTTACTCTCAAATGGAAAGCGTGCTTGTTTTTCAAATCCAAACCTAAAGCTCAGACTGCTGTCGCTATGCTGTATATTGACCAGTGGCTTTGTGTGTCATGCATCTTGCACACAAATCACCATTTTGACATCAGTTTAACATTGCACTCTAACACCATAACACTGGACTTATGATGGACAGTAACCAGAGATGTCCTCATTTTTATTAGGATGATGATGACCAAGACAGGATGAACCTGATGTGTTAGGGCAAAATTTGACTCAATATTGTCACCGGAGGAAATTCTCAAAATGGCTTTCCTCACCTTCAACTGTCAATGAGATATTGACTTACCTTGGAGCATTTCCACCATTTATGGCCACTCAAACCGTTTAATCATATTGGTATGTGTCTGTTCTACTAAAATAGATGTTTAAATAAAGGTCTAAGATTTAAGAATGTTGAAAGTTTTTGCAAACACTTCTTAATTTCACTATTTTTAAAAAAATATGTAAATATGTAGGATCAGAATGGCATGTTGGCATCAGGATAGAAAGGATAGTGTCAAAGTTTCTTTCAAGTTACATTGTTTTATACTTTCTTCTTCTCTAGTTATCATTTGCTTTATTATTATTGTGGTAGAAACTGAAATAAAGATCGTAGTCCAACGTTGTCCTTTGAGAGTTTCATTAAATAACTGATAATAATAATGCCTTTGCAAAGGGACCAGCATACAGAGTGACATACGTAGAGTCAGTCTCTGTACAGTATGATCTGGTGAAGAGTGTCTACAAACATTGTGTCTTTATAGGGAGAAGTTAGGAGGCAAATCAAAGATGTGTACTCTCATTTCTAGTATTGGCATAGAGAGTGAAACAACAACTCTTATGTATAGGATGCCATACCATACCATACCAGGTTAGCATAGCATAGCATGTGTATAACTAAGTATGTGTTTAAGGCAGATACAAGTGATTCCCATTACATTATTTTCTGCCAAATGTTTGTGCATAATTATTTACAAAATAAATGAAATTTCCACTTCATTTTTTTTTAGCCTATTCATATTCTTTGGGAGAGGATGTGTTTGTGCATTGAGTTTGGAATATTTGATTCTATCGATTTGTAAAATAGCAGTTACTTAATTCTCTTAATTCTTTTTCTATGTTTCCTGCCCATTTAAGGTTAATATAAATGTGAAGTGAATGTGCCAAATTTAGCCAGAGGGCTATTTTTGATTTGCAGCATTAAATGAAACATCCAATGTCAGATCTTGCAGTTTCAAACCATATTTCACTGAATGTTGTTCATTCTAATTACTATACGTCATGCCTGGCGTATCAAAGGCTATCTTTCATTGCAGCACTATCTGCTTCTATGCTATTGAAGATTTGCTGCATATTTCAGCTTCTGCCAGGGGTTATGTAATGAGGCTTGTCGCCAGGGGTTGTGCTGACACAAGGGACCCTGCTCTCTTGTCTGAGTAAGTGCCAAGAAAGAAAACCGAGGGTTATGAGGAGGAGGCAGAGATTGTAAATGCCTGCTCTCTAATTCCCAAAAGCTTCACATGAGATTGAATGATGAGGTGTGAATACAGTAAGAAAGAGCTATTCTAGTTGCAGGAATATTATTTGGACAAAGGGCTGCACACCACAGGTAGAAGAGGTACTGAAGGGTTTATATGACGCACTTGCCTATTCTGTGTCTCGATTAACCTTTACAGTAAAGAGCCTGCAGAAATAACAGAGGTTTAATATTCCTGTAGGCAGTCAGGCTACTTTTTTTTTTGGTAAACATTTGCATGGCACAGTGACACTTGTCATCTTGATTTTTTTGGGCTGGGAGCGGTGACAAGGCAATGCGAGCTCAAGCTAGTCTGTCGCGTGTCTCCACTCGGCCGTCTGCAGTAATTAAAAACGGCAGCGCAGTTAAACCTTCAACCACAAGTGCTCGTCGTATCATGTCATGTTCAGTTTTAGACAAACTCCTGATGTTGCATTTGAAAAAAAACTTCCAAAACATTATGTTGCTTTTTCTTGCTCTCACACTCTTTGCAACAGAATATGTTACAAATAATGTTGAGAGCTCTGACACCAAGAAAACAGCTATGCGTGTCCAAAATATTGATGGCTGATTGTTAATCCGTCCATCCCCTGCATTTACCCATTGAAGGCCTTGCATTATTTATATTTGGGGCATCCAGCATCATCAACTTGCTTCATGTCTTGTTGGATGAGCAGCAGATCTTCACTTCAGGAGTGGGATCAGCGCCTCGAGGGAGCATCGGGATATATCTTTTGCTTTGAAGCTCTGAGGGCTGCTCATTCTGCTCATTCAACTGCCAGTTTAACGGATTGAGTCTGGCTTTTCAGAGGTGCCACAGAGACACAGATATTTGCTTTGCCTTTAAGAGTGGAGAGACAGAAGACGCCGATCTATTCCTCGCCTCCCTCTCTTTTATTCTCCTGTCATCTGTTTGCTCCATTTATATTTAGGCTGATGCATTCATTTATTCACTGTGTAACAATGAAACCAGTCAGCATCGCCCCATCATTTCATGGTTTATTCCACAATGTGGGCGCCTGCTTCCACTTTTCCAAAATATCAAGTTTGAGAAAATTAATGTGAAATTGTTTTGATTCAACACAAGCCAAGTCGCTTAGTTTTAAACTAAAGAATTAAAGAATTAAACGGCACCTCTATATTACGGTATAAAAACATTGCACATTATAAGCAACACACATTTGGCCTGAACAGAATGGAAACATCTATAAAGAACAGAACTTGGATAATTTAAAAGTGAAAAAAACCCACTTACTGCAACGACTTTTACCCACAAAAGAAAGAATGTTGGCAAATGTTTAAAATGGCGGTTTATCTTTAAAGGTGTGAGCAGCCATGACTGCCAGGAATTGTGAGGAATTTTTTTAACAGAAAGTGGGCTTAATGTTGGACAAACTCTTCTCTCATAATGTTTCCATAATTTAAAATGAGAAAGTCAGCATTACCAGTGGAAAACCAATTCAGTACCACCTTAATGAAGTCAAACAGCTTCCCTGAGCCCCACAAACACAACCACAAAAAAAACCTTTATGAGATGTTCTGAGAGCGGAGAGGAAAGCAAACCCACCTCCAACACCAGCTGAAGGCTTTCTTTGTTGAAACATCCCACTTACACTCTGTGGCACACTGAAGGAAAATGGTGCCGACTTCTCACCAGGTACCTGATCTTCATATATTTCTGGGTTTTGGAGTATTTGGTTATAATGATGATGAAAGCTGACGGTCATCTCCTGATGACAGTGTGATTAAGCCACTTTCAAGTAACAGAAAATCACAATGCAGTCTTACCAGAAACCTTACGGTAACACTTGCAGCACAGCACAAGTCTGAATTGAGTGCTTTCCAATGAATGCAAAGGCTGCGTGCACCACGGAAGATTAAATGCACAGCGAGGACTTAAGTGCATGTCTTGTTCACCTGAAGATCACTGCTATTATTCCTCACTTAAGCATCATCTTGTATGATCAAAGAAAACAGAATCGGGTTAACAAGCTATGAAGCATTGTGAATAAGCCGATTTTACGTAGCTGATTCTTCTCATGTCAGGTCAATTTGCAAAATGATTTTTGCCCTTGCCATGTAACTGGAACAAAGCAGGTTACAGAAAACCCTCATACAACTTCAGCAATAATCAGACCAGCTGCTCCTCTCTGTGCATTTTCAGTTTTCATTCATGACAGGAGCATTGGTTAAGTGAATATCCACCATAACAGTTTCACACAGCATTTGTTTTGCATTAAACTTTGCAGCTACTGACTCGCTCGGGTCTGAGCTGCGAAAGTAGTGAAGTAACAAACAATGGAAACTCAAACAACATTTTGTCAGCATGTGCAAGTTCATATTCGTAATTCATATTCCTAGTTCCTAAAAAATAAAACAAACTCTAAACTGGACCCCTAAGTTAAGCAAATGAATGTTAGGTGTGTTCTTGGTTTAAAAGGGAGGAAAACAGACACGTTTTTATTGTACAACTCAAGAGGATAAATGAAACCTTCCAGCTTTAATTAGATGTCAGTATAGGGTCTGAGGTGGTGACTCCTCCTCCCACTACTTAGACACAACTCACTCTCTTCCTCACTTCCTGCACCTACTCTCTCTCAGCACCGATCTTGTTGTGCGACCTTCTATTTTACTCTGCTTTCTGTCTTTGATACCCGTGATGTGTAAATTGAGGGAGGCATTTCAAGGTTGTCTCCATCTTTGATAGTCACACAGTGGAGCCCATAGGAAATATCAAATATTAAAGCAACAGAGCTCCTCAGGATTGCACACTTTTAGACACGGCATGCCGTGGTGTTCAAAATGCAAAGCAGCAGTGTTACCGCCTCTTCCAGCGAAGTTCCCCGGGGATTCTCTCTCTGCATCTTTGAACAGTTTGGTATTTGAGTTCATGAACATTCCCACAACGGGAAACAGCATAACAAGAGTGTAATCCAGGCGTGTCAAATCGTGTGCCACGAAGGCAGAGCTTTCAGATTATTGTACCTGCTCATTACTCTGAGAGGATGATGAGATGAGGGGAGAGCAGGAGGCAATTAGTCAAAACATTTGGGGTTGTATTCACAAGCAGTTGGAAATCTTCTGTCAGGGACCTCTTTAGCATGCAAGCTTATAGCAGTTCCAGCTTAGAGGTGATTTAGGAGAGACTGACCCTGAGCCGTAGAGAGACATCTTTATCTCAGTGAGGTTTGCCTGCCTCCAACATGTGAAATGGCATTGTGTCACCCTGAAATCACACAAACTTCAATTTATGAGCTCGGTTCAAAATTTGATTTCCTGGCTTCATGATAGACAGGTCTGAAATGGAAAAAAAAACAAAAACCTGTGTGTTTGCTTCCAGTGGCATGTTCCAGCCAATATGCTGATGTGTTATGGCAAACAAGCCTCATAAGACCAGAATAGCCTGCCCCCTCCTCCTTTTATAGAGAGCAAGCAATCAGAGAATCGTCTTTATTGGCCAAGTATGTGTTCACACACAAAAAATTTGATCCCGGCTGTACATTGCTCTCAAGAGGCATTTGAGAGACACTGAAATTTGTTTGCCCAATCCACTTCCTGATGTGGCATTCTAGCCTGATTTTTTACACATACAGCTCTTCAAGATGGATGCATAATCCTCACTGCTTCCAAGTGTCAGCAAGCGATCAGTGGAAGTGGTTCACAGGGTCTGTCCTCTTGTGATAATGACTGGTGGAATGACTGTGAAGTAAACCAGGAAGTAGCCTTCATTTCCCTAAAAAGTGTCAGGAAAAAGTGGCTTCAATTTTTTTCAATGCATTTGGTTAATGAGAAAATGCACCAAGCTGTTGAAGCGTTTATCTGATCCCTGATCAGTTCAGTCACTGACTGATCTGTGTGGGGGAGGAAGCAGCGTGACTCAAGAGACGTGACAATGACAAAATCTTTATCTTATCTTTAACACAATGAGATTTTGGATCTAGGCAGCACAGATAATGTGAATTAAATGCCTCTGCTTTTCATCTGGATAGAAGACATTTAAGTTGAAATGTAAATGTGGCCAATAAGATACATACATGTTTTGAATAATGGCATCAAATCCCACACTGAAACATCTCATAGAGATGTGAACCAAATTCAAATAAATAGAACCTAAAAACCCTTGAAGTTTGTTTGATACCTTTAGTTGTCATGATTTCCTTTTAAATGCTTTAATTGGTTCTGAAAAGTATTTTCTACAAATGTGCTGATGCATAACTACATGGCAATCTACTGATAAATTAAAAACTTTATTTATTAAATATCATAAACGCACAAAAGATGACACCTGGAGCTTTTATTTGCATGTTCTGATCAATGTATAATTTCTATCAGTTTCATGTTAGGAGGAGGTGAAAATAAATCTGAATTGTGACTGTATGGTTGAGCATGAATATATGCTGTTCATCATCTGATAGTGCAGACATCTCATCAGTGATTCCAACTACACAACAGAAGTCTGCTGTATCCATTAATGCCACTTCATTGGCTCACAAAGTGCACACATCCTTTAATAATGATATGAATTGAAATTATGGAACAGTGTTAATGGGCGATAGCTTGATTTGAGAAATACAAACCTGTCCCTAATGGGATGAAGATCAAACACAAATATCACTTATGTGCAATCTTAGAACTTTTAGAGCCCTTTTTCTCTTGGTCCAGCAATTATTTTCTCCTCTCTTAATAAGGGAAATGTGCAACGTTTTCATCCCCCTGCTTTTAATGGAGGCTCAAAAAAGTCTGATCAAACAGTAGATATGAACTAAGATTCTGTAACTGCATAGCCTATTTCTCTCCTTGTGCTTTCAGAGACACATTTTATTGTACATACTGTTTAGCTGTTATGTGAGCAGGTTTATTACCAGGCAGCCATGTTGAAAAGAGACACAAATACACTAAACACACTGTAACAAAACAAAAAAATGAAGAAGCTCAGATTACAACATACGCAGACATCACATTCTGTTCAGGACACCACTGATCCACTATGTCTTTACATAGCAAATAGTTGTTTTCTGCTATATTGATGCTCAAAATATCATGCATTTAAAGATTAAGAAGATCCACAGACCAGTAAAAGTCCTCCTTGCTCTTTACCATTAATTGTACACCACACCAATTTGAAAGGAGCAATCAAATGTTATTGATGGAAAAAGCGATGTGTTGAAAAGTTGAAACTACCGTAACTTTTATCCACATATTTTATTTTATTCACTAGAAAAATATAATGCGCGGCGCAAAAAAAAGAGCCCATGTCAGGCACGTCACACCAAAGGAAAACAACGGTTTTGCTTGTGAGATGTTTCTGGGGACACGTCTGTGTCATTGGGCCCTACTTCTTAATTTAATGTGATTTTTGTTAAACAATTTTACGGTCTGCACTTAAAGCTTTGTAAAGCTTTGTAAGTACACTGACAATTAAAATGAAACTGGAACAGTCTGGGCATTCCAGAACAGATGATCTTTGTTAGTTGAGTATAGAAAGCATGCAACATCTTTGGGCGCCATATAGTCATTTGGATGTCTTACCGCAAAAGCGCACAGGACACAACACAATTGCAAAAAACAAGAGAATACATTTCTCATTTGTCAATTTCCGTCTTCTTGCATCTGACAGATCAGGAAAAAGTGACCTGACCCTCATTTCAGCAGCACTCGTGGAGATGAAAAAAACATATATAGATGTAAGAGGTCATCTAACAAGTCCACAGGGAAATGTTGCTGAAGCACATCAGCTCTCAGCTCCTCTCACATCTAATGTCACATATCACGATGCTAATAATCACAAATCCATGGCAATGATATTCACCATGTTATAGCATGCCATGCTAGGCAGAAGAGCATCTGTCCTTTGCAATATCCCATGTGCATGCAGTTTCTTTCAGTGCGTGTACATGCTAAGGCAGGATCTGATGAAACATTAAAGTTTCAGAGTGGATTTGTGGTCTTTGTGGAGAGGGAGCAGATGCTGGATGCATGTTCCATGGTTTGAGTCACATTTCCAAAACCCTCCGGGCTTTAACCAAGCATGGAAATGGTAGAATTTTTGAAAATAGAGACGAGGCAAGATGCAGTTACCGTATGGATGGCTTACCAATACTTATAATAATCTTGGTAGTCTTTATAAAATCACAACCATTGTCGATTAAATAACGTTCATTTTGATGAACTGACTGCATATCAAGGAACTTCAGGGCTATAATTATACATCAATTCACAAACACAAAAGAAGGATTTTAGTATTGTATGTTAAAGTAAATATAAGAAAACCTGAAGGCATAACATAATATATGCCATTTGGTTGAAATCAAATCCAAAATGCACCATTGTACCATGAAGGCATTACATCACAGTAATGCTTTTATCCAGAAGTCTTAGTTACATGATCTACCCAAAGGGTGGTGCTATTAAGATAAATAATTGTATACTATTTGTAAACTGTAACAACTATTTCTAAGATATTTATTTTCCTTTAATAATGATATACAATTTCCTTTACACGGTGCACAAAAGCTGAAGCCAACTGTAAAAGCCTCTTGAAAAGTCTTTCTCCACTAGACCTCTTACAACGGCCCATTTTATGTCGACCCAGGCACATACCATACACATCAGCAGCATAAGTGATCTGGAGAAAGGTCCAGCTGCAGTTTCACAAAGCACGGCACTCCCCCCCCCGCCCCCGAGACCTTTCATAACCATAAATAAGTAGTTTTGGAGCCTCATCATTTCCAGTGTGGATCATGCTGTAGGCGTGTCTTGAGCTACTGCGAGTCTGCAGATAGATCTACTGGACATGATGGCCAACAAACTTTAAAAAAAAAATTGTCCCGATATTGTAGACTACATTCGAATTAATTCATTGTTACAGGAGGACATGCATCGATTTATAAATACCTTCAGTCGTCAGAATCACATCGGTTTTAGCTGTTAGAATGTGTGTGTCGGTGGCTCTAATCAGATGAACTCACTTAATTTCATAGCTGCTAATGCATTTCCTATGGAGACAGCTTCACTTCTTCATATCTCTTCGAAACAGACAGTTCCTGTTGAGACAAACTGATGAACTGACAGAGCAGTGCGCCACTCTCTCTCTCTCTCTCTTGTTAAAAGTCAGTCACCCAGCAGTTGATATCTCTCTCTTTCTCCCTCAGATAAAACTTGAAGATATAATTTATATACAGTACCAGTCAATAGTTTGGACACAGTTTCCCATCCACTTGAATGGGAAACTGTGTCCAAATTTTTGACTGGTAGTGTATATTAATATGGTATAAAAATCCAAGCAGATCATCCAAACTTGATGGCATTTCCTTAAATGGAATTTAAAATGCTAATTTTCTAAAACGTATTGGGCTGCAAAATCCACAGCAAAATAACAAACAAAAAAACATGATATTTAGTCTACTCGGTTTCATTTTTATATGATTTGAGCTATACCTGTGTGTGCAAAGGGATGCAAACTAAATTTGAAGCTCATATTTTGTATCAGAGGTATACACTGTAATAAATCATTAATGAATTTAATGACATGACAGAAAAATAAGTCAACACAAGGTGAGCACACTCTTTTTTACACCCATACATAGTTATTAAAAGAATACGAACATTGAGGAGGATGACACTGACACAGGGATGGAGGTAAACAACATCCAGTAAGCAGTAATTTAGCAAAAAGAAGATCATTCTTGTTTGCGATTGGCTAAGCAGTCATTTACTGCCTGTGTTTGCTATTGTTTTTTGAGGTAAAAAGATCATTTTCTGGAGTATTTAATATATACTATTTGAAATTTGGAGTGGATCTATTTACTCCAATCCAAACCACGGATGAAGCAAAATTGTATCAAATCTAGTTAAAACAGCAGTGTGTCGTGTCGTGTCCAATACACAACGTGCTACATCACATCACAACTTGTCCCTGAACTCCACAACATTTTGGCTAACACAAGGCTAACTTCGTTTGTTGCAGTTACCTGAGGCCACTTGCACAGGTCGTCCTCCCGGAGCTAAGAGCTAAGAGCACATTATCCATTTAAAGGTGTGACAGGCAGTGTTCCCACGTTATTTCAGATTTATTTAAGCTCTAGGAAAAGAAACGTTAGCGGTGGCTGGGATGGGAGTAACACGGATCACTATCTGTATTGTTTTCGTATTCGATTGTGTGCCTGGATACATATTGAAGGCTGAGAGGGAGACATACACATCCTGACACACACACACACACACACACACACACACACACACACACACACACACACACACACACACACACACACACAAACATATTTTTCAAAAGCTGTATTTCTATCAGGTGTGCTGGTTGACTGGGCAAGCATTTAGTGTTTGTGTTTGTCTGTGTCTGCCACAGGATGGTCGAGCCATCTGCTGCAGTCACTGAGACTGATGGTGAGAGTCTGGTGTCCAGTGGAAAGTGAAAAAAGAGGAAAAAAAATAACTGCAGCTCATGCTTAAGGACAAGAGAAACCATTATGAGATGAGAATTACTAAGCAACCTCTCTTCGAAGAGATGAACAATGAAGCTTGGAGCGTTTTCTCTTATGTCATTTAGACTTTTAGCATCATCAGTAGACCATTAATAAAGAGCCTGACAACAATGCAATACAATACACTTTTACACAATTGGGAACACACACATGTTCTGTAGGCCTTTGTCTATGAATTTAAATATTTAACACATCTGATTTTGCATCCATCGAGCAGCTTTACTCTGTGGTTTCAGCGTGTCACACACAAAGAATTAAGTCTTCCACCTTGTTGCACAAAAACTAAGTAGAGCTCTAATTATGCTGATTATGCTAGGAAATAAAAATGATTAGTGCGATGTGAAAACCTTTTTAAACCTCACAGCAGGTGCAACATCGCAGACCTTTAATGGGAGCACAGCACAGGTTTATTCTCCGGAGTATTTAGAGCTGCTCAGAAATCTAGACCAATCTGAACATTTCTTAATTGCTACCAGTGTCGTTGATCCTGTTTGAAAGGATAATAAAAGCCAGTCGGAGTAATTCTTTCTTTATGAATTCATTTGTGGAATTGCACAGATTGAAAGTGGCTATTGTTCTGCACCCAAAGCTGTTGCATTGCCACACTGATGCTGCTAAATTAAATTGCATGACAGAAGAAATATGCTAATATGCTCCATCAAGATATCCACGTCATGTGAAGAAGAGATCAGAGATTCTGGATTTCAGACATTACGATTCAAACGTGGAGGAGGGTTCTGGTTGCGCATATGTTTATAATGAATACCATGAAATAACACAATGCAGCCATGTTCATTAATCAGCCTTTAAGTGTCCTTGCGAAAGGCAAGCGCAGACTTGAATCCTGCCCTTTGAAATTGGTATGCTGGTCAAAGGTAGTGACCAACATGCCAGCGGTTCTCCCTCCTACGCCTTTCCTGTCAGAGCCACAGAGATAATGCAACAACAGACATTATTTGGCCTCGCTGTGATCATGTTTTACTGACTGAACAGAAGCAGAGATAACACAGTTGTTTCAATAGTGTGCTGCCGAAAAAAGTGCGATAAACCAAGCTCTTTGCTGTAGGCCATGTATATGACCTCGGATACTAAATCATCATGTAAAGATTTTGCACCAGCAGAGGGAAAAGAAATCTTGCTTTAATCAGAGGGAAATGGATTGTGGCAGATTTGGAAATTGCACAGGGTAAAAGCTATTAATGCAGGAGCATACTAACTCTATACACACAGGCATTCTCTATTAAGCATGTAACAAATCATGAATCTGCATCCTGAACACACTTCCCCGCCCTGTGATCTTAACTTCACATCAGTCTTTTTAAAAAGGGCTCATGTGCACTTTTCTCTCAAATATATTATTCGTGGTTTAGTTATCAAAGTTGAAATTATTTTGATGGAAAACTCATTTCACCATGCACCAAGGTTTTAAAAGTAAACCTTTCCAGACAGAAATGATAAAAAGCAAAAAAAAATCATTATCGTTGATGCCTTCTGATAATTTCAGTTCTCCTTTGGTTGAATGAACTCATTCAGATTCAGCCAACGAGCGAATGACAAAAGCCCTAAGTTTTAATTTGACGTGTTCTCCGTCATTACATTGCTTTCCTCACAGAAGGGGCTTATAATAAGTGTCAAAGAATAACTTGACAGTCACTTTAATGAGAGGGGAATTCACAGAATCCACATCATATGTAAACTGCAGTTATTTTCTGGAAACAGCAGATTGACATTTTAAGAGACATACTTATTCGCGTTCTTACAGATAATTATATAATAAGAATGATACCACACTCATGTCTGTTTGTTAAATATAAAGCCAGAGCAAGGTTATGTTCACTTAGCCTCTCGTAATTAACATGTCAAAGAACCAGGCTAGCTTTTGCTCCTTGTTTTTAGCTTGTTTGTGCAAAGCTAGGCTAAGTGGCTGTTGGTTTTAGCTGTATATATGTATATAGATATTCAGTAAACATATACATGCTCACACACATATCTGTCATTTCAAATGTAGATACATTCAGAGGGCATGAGCCCTTTACACCCATTGCATGGCTAATCAACATCCACTGAGAGAGTCTTGGCTCATTAAACAGGCTCTTTGTGCCGGCATTAATAATGCAGGGCCAATGTGAGAGCCGTGATGTGCTCAAAGACCTGCCATCTCGTTAATGCACCATTAATCACGAGAGTTAAGACAACAGCCTTGGGGGTAGTTGACCCCCCTTCTATAAGGGGTGCAGTCAGAAAACTGGACTCCTATTTTTGCCCCGACACTCATTGAATCCACCTGGAACAGTCAAGCAGACAGCACAACACAACATGAGGGTTACACCTTGCAGGGGTAAAGTAACTAGGGGAATTTGATAACCAGGATTTTGGAGTGCATTAAGAACATAAATAAATAGATATACATTGCTGTATAGTGCCAGTATGCTGTATTGCATGTGGTTAAAAGATGAATTCTATACTTTAACACCAGTTAAGGTTTGCTGGGGCTATTTTATGTTTTACCCTTGCTAATAACGATCTCAAAATATACAATGAATGGATGAGAACAACATAAGAAGTAAACACAAGAGATGAGAAGGTGACCCGAATCATCTTGGCTTGAGTCTTTCTCAGCACCCACATGGGCATTGCTTCGCTTTATCTGACAACATTTCCCTCAACAAGGGAACGACTGCTAGTTTAAAGGCTTTTCTGACTCGCTTCTTTTCCCCCCCACCTGCTTCTTGAACTGTAATCAATGTTCCAGCCCCCATCTCCTCTGCAGATTGCCTCAACCATAGCAGAGTCTATCAGGCACCACCAGGGCTGACATTTCCTCTAGCTGCAGCACCTACAGGGGACTCCATAAATGACTCATCCGCCCTAGGGATGGATAATCCTGGGTTAAAACCCTCAGATTGTGTGATTAATGATATGTCTACTGGTTGTGACCCTTGTTCTCTTGCTGTGATGCCTCGTGTCGAGCCTCGGAAGCTTTGGGCTGAGCTGACAAGGGGGACCTGTGCAATTATGCACTGGCAAAGGAAAGCAGCCCTCTGGCAAACATAGAAGGAGCATGACAGGACCTTTATTAGCAACAAGACATGCAGTGCATATACAGTACAGTAAAACAGGAAACAAAGCCAGAGTGTAGCCACAGTCATTTATACACTGTGTGAGTGGTTTGCAGCATTCACAGACAGCGTCAAATTTACTCCAAATGTGAATGCATTGTAGTGCATTGCCTTCACCACCATTTGCACATGCACATTTTTTTTTTTTTTTACATTTTACCAACTGTGTAACTCATCATATAGCTTGTCTGCTAGTCAGCAGTAATGTGCATCACCTGGTTGTGCATGAACTCGTGTCCTAGTTTTTACTATGAGAGCACAAGATGCAAACAAAGCCGGGACAGCGTGATCCTCACATTCCTCCATAATGCTGTGAAAACTCCACAGAACATCTTTAATTACCACAAACTACAGACTAGTGGTGTTCTTGGTTCTACTACCCTTGTTTAGTAGACAAATTCAGGTTAGGTGAACTGGAAAGCCAGATAACACTATGCATACACTAACTATGCAACACTGAGAGGGTATGCAGCTTGGTGTAGCTAAAAAAAAAAGTGCATCGCTAACCCTAACACTCAGAAAATACAAAAGAAGTGCATTTTCACACTGAAAATAATTTACTTATAACAGGTGCATCATGATCGTCCATGCAGACACACTCTAGGTACTGAGTCCCATCAGTCCAAAGGTCCAGTTACCGGTTAATTAAGTCAGGCCTGCGCCCCACTTTTGAGACCCTGGTTCAGTCCTTGGAGGCCGTCCTTCTTGCCTGGCCACATTGAACGTAACTGGTTGTGCTTGGGGAGCTAGTGAGGGAGCATGTCCTGGAAACTGGTTCTATCAATAGGACCCAGTCTATTCTTCACCAACAGCGAGAGGTAGCAGTAACCACTCTTTTTTTTTTTTTACAAACGTGAGAAAATGCAAACCTGATTTTTTTGTATTGCCCAGTAATTGCACCATTGTTTACAGGTACTTTTTTCACATGTGGGAAAATGTAATTATAAGGGTATGAAAATATAAATGAACAAATGACGTTGACCTTGTTGATAAAGAACTGTAAAATGTCTCATATAGATTGTTAATTATTGCCCGGCAAGATAGTGCAGAGACGTTGTCGTCTGAGTATTTAGAAATGTATATGTATAAATGTATAAATTTTAATACTGATCTTCTCCAAAATGGAAAAAAAGGAACGTTCTAATTCCAGGTGTGTTCATTTCACTCTTTAGCAGCCAATCTCCTGAGGAAGTTGACTTTGGTGTGACGTTAGACTAATAAGCTGCTGTCCAATAAATCTTTTCCATATGATTACACAGACACCACCTGATGGGCTTAGTGTTCAGCTTTTGTTTTTCTCAACTAGAACGGAAAGATCAGCGCCCGGTGACATGAAAAGACAAATTACGCTCCGGTGCTAATCTTCACCGTGGCATCATCAAGTATCCAGCTGTCCCATACTTATACGAATCTTTTACCTGATCCCTTTATGGATTTTTCAAAACTTTCCCCCCGGAAAATCCCAACTGCACAATCACCTATTTCCGCAGAGGAGCCTCAAGTTAATGACCCTGTTTCTCATTTGGATTCCTCCTTATTTTCCTCTGGCGTTGAGGGTGAATGCTTAATCTTCAGGGGAAGCTGTCACAACATGATGAATGCTAGCAGTAGACCAGCTCTCAAAACCTGCATTAATTTTTAAGCACAATTACTGTAACAAGAAAATTTTTAATTCAGCTATTTAAGATGACTGCAGAAGCACAGTCAAGATCTGGAAACGTGCACGGGGTCTGCTGTGACAGTGTTTTAGCATCGGTGAGAGTTTTGTTGTAATGTCAAACAGGGACACGGAAGAGAGCTACATACAGTTTGCACAAACATGTTTTGCCTTTATCTCTAAGCACAGATGGCCGTGTTGTGGGGCTGCTAACCCATCTAGCTCTTAGCTTGTGGTTAGCAATCAATGTCCCATTCATGCTCTGCCTCGTCTCCTTTGATCCAAGACGTACACAAGCCGGATGAAAGGAACAATTATCAAGTCCCACGCTTCACTTAAATGACTGACTTCCACAAAGGTAGCTTGGTTTATGGGACGCTCTGCTACAAAAACAGGTTTCCATTCTCTACCACTATCTGCTGAGGAGAATTCAACACAAGAGACTGATAGGAAAAACAAAGCAGTCTAAGGAGGCTGTGAGAGAATCTTAGCATTTCAAAATACAACTGTGGCAAAGGCATTGGTGATGTCAGACTCTTACTAGGGGTGGGCAAGCACACCTACATTTAATCCCAACAAAAAAACAACAGTCAGAAAGGCCCCAGGTCTGGATTTAATTTTTATGTTATTTTATTTGTATTTTTTGCACTCATTTCAGTTTGGCTCAATTTCAAAGTCTGTACTGTTTTGTTTTTGTCTGTCATGTATAGTTGCACAATATTTCTCACCTCTCCACCATTGGTGGAACTTAGCATTACCCCTCTATACAGGCCTAGACAGAGAGTCATGCGAAGACAACATTACTAACAACTCGTTACGTTACTCCACGTTCGCTTCTTTCTCTGGTTTGTTCTGTCTAAAATGCAGCACGACTTTGGAGATAGTAACAACTGTGTTAAAGTCCTAATCAATTTAATCTATGACCCAAAAGAATTTTTTTTTTAAATAAATGAATATATTTTTCTTTTTCTTGTTTTTCTCTCAGCAAAAAAGGCAGGTTTAGGTGAGAGAGAGGTTTAGATGTTACCTGACTTCATCGCCCACAGCAACACAATATTCAAATAGAGAGAGAGCAAGAAGGCAGGTGAGAAACAACCACAGTTAGTTATAATGCCAAGTCAGCTGTTGTTGTGTTTTCCTATATTTATTGCAGTGGATCCACAATGATTTCACATCACTAAGCAGTTTACTAATATACTGATATCAAAGGTGGACTCTCCCGAACCTCCTCTTATATTTATTTACACCTTAAATACTCTGTTTTCTTTATTTACTATCAAATTCTATATTTCCTTTTTCGAGCTGCATAAAATCGTTTGGGTGTTGAGCCCTGCTGAAGGATCTGATCCTAGAATCGCTGGTCAAAAGACCCTGAATTGAAGGTTCTCTCTTTCTTTTATCCCCATAAAACCTATTTTTTTGTGAGACAAAGACCTTGAAGTTTAGACACAAGGATTTAACATCAGTGAGACTCCACAGGAATCAAGTATGTGTTTCCTGCTGAAAGCCACAAAGGAGGCTCAAGGCCATGCCCAGGGTATCTACTGTTACTGTGTATTGACATGGAAGACATACGCTCTGTTTTATAGTACTGAGAGGGGGGGGGGGGGGGGGGGGGGTGATGAGTCATCTCGACCTTGAATTTCTTCTTCAAAACAGGATTTTATTTTGTTATCAATGAATGTGACAATTTCCTACAACATATTCAGATAATTTAAGCATCTTGTTCTCATATTTTTAAAAATCTTGTATTTTAGATTGATTAGTTGTTTGTTAAGATAGATTATTGTTGTTTTTCTGCCATGATCTACATGTGTTTAGCTGAAAGCCTTCTGAAATAAGCCTACACAAGATGTTAATATGGTACGTGTATGAAATGTTGATTATTTTCTTGATTTATTGATCAATACAGTGGTTTGGTCCATAAAATGTCATAAAATAATGAAAATCCCAAAGATGATATTTTGAAATTTGTTGTCTTGTCCAACCAGTAGACCAAATCCACAAAATTTGGGCATTTTTGCTTTTACTTTCAGACTTAAATGATTACCAAAATTGCTGCAGAACTCCTGAATGGAGCTCCGATGAACTCTGAGTGCAGCAACTTACTCAGTCCTCAACTAGCCTCTATTGCACAGCAGGTCAGATTCTTCTGATGGTAGCCAGATCACAGTGGACAGGCCCTGTGGCTAAGCTTGAGGCCACTGTCATAAAGCCATGTGCTTGACCAACAAAGTCTGGGAAAGGTAGCGCTGTGACTGACTTCTCCTTTTTCATATTGAAAAGCTTGTGTAAGGTCAACTTTTGCGTTCACAGTCAGGGGAAGTGTATTTGCACAGCCGTTCATAATAGTAACAGACTTGAAAGGCTTCACAGTAGCAGGATCATAAAGCAGCAAATGAAAAGGAGAACCTCTCCACACCACCACAGTTATACAGGGAATAACTGCGACAAAAACATTCATTAGGACAAATCATTTTAAAGGAAGTGGAAATAGCCGAGGGTACATTGATGCAGATTAAGCTTTTGTGGCTTGATTCTCTTCTATGTACAATTTGGTGAAATACAAATAGTGTTACCATTCTAATGTAACATTGATTTTACTGTAGTGATCATCATGCACTATTTGCCTGTAGCAGTCCACTGTCCCTCTCTGATGGTTTGCAAGAGACTTTCTGCCAGGATTCACAGAATACAGCCTGGAACAGGAAAAAAGGAAAGTGGCAGATTTTAATAAGAGTCCGCTGGCAGCCCAATTAGAAATGATGCAAAGCTTACAACCTAGCAGCCTTTGATTCACTGTTTATATGCCTGTATTGAACTCTCAGCTCCACTCCTCTTGGCATACTCATAACATGCTCTTTCAGCTAAACTCCAACTGCCCAGCAAACACATTCGACAAGAAGAAGGCCAAAAAGAATCACTTTAATAATATCTTTAGTCTGGGGATTAAATCCATGTCATCAGACCAAAGGCTGACTGGGTACCCTTTGAAGCTGGATAGATCCATTTAAGAAGGGATGAATGGCAAATAGAGGAGAGATTTCAGTGTTGGCAGATAGCATTAAACAAGCTCAGCCCTCCTCGCTAGTATTTTTAGTAATGATACCAATGAAAAGGAAAGATGACAGTGGGAGGATGTGAGTGCCTGAATGGATACTGGTTGAGATGGTGACAAGGACCTTTATACACAGGCCAAAGAGTGTGCAGCCTGATGATACAGCAGCTCAACATCTATTGACCACTGACCAACATACTTTTGGTGGTAGTTACTGAGCAGCTCAACAACTTCATCTCTGATTTTATTGTCTCCAAAAGGAGAGATTATGCAACAAAAGGTGCATCCCAAAAAATATATGAGGACGGACTAAGTACAGATGTTCTGAAAACAGTAAAAATAAACATGTACGGGAACATTAGAAATCAATGAAATCTCTAGAAGCCAAAATCTTTGTGAAAAAACAAAACAGTAAAACTGATAAATATGGCAATAAAGCAGTGAATACAACAGGGTAGGAAGCCAGGGTTTAGAATTCCTGAGCTCTCGCCGAGAGGACAAACGATGTAAGAGTGTCGGGGCTGTGCTCTGTGCACTATAGGAGAGAAATGTGTTATTAAGGCCCTGCTGCTGTGACCTCCTGACACTCATTCAAATCACTCAGGGTGTGCTCCATTTGGCCTTGCCGACATGCCACATGCTGTGTTGTGACAGGGGTGGGGAATGTCACTGACGTAAATAACAGGTATTACACTGAATCCCTATCGACTGAAAAAAGAAAAGAAAAGCAGTGGCAAGCAGGGCTGAGGGACCCATTCTTGGATGAAACAAGTCGCATTAAACAAATGGGGCAACACTGTCAATAAAGCTACAGGTAACCATTACTGATAGCACACTGCGCATTCATCTCTGGGCGATTTGATAATTACATTCGTCAAGGAGGTTTTGTTTTTGCCAACTTTGATTTGTTTGTTTGTTTGTCTGTTAGCAGGCTTACTCAAAAGGTTAAGATGGATTTTGTTGATTTAAAAAAAAAATTTTTTAAGAGAGGTATAGGGTATTGTCCACGGATCAATCCATTAAATTTTAGTGGTGGTTCGGATCATCATCTGGATCCAGAATTTCTTTTAAGTAATTTTTTTTTTTACCATAGGGTCAATTCCAGTTTTGCTTCTAACTTTATGGATAATGGCAACAAATGCTTGGACACACGATGACATCCACGTAAGATCTACCACACACAAAGGCCGATCTGGATCCACGTTATATTCTAGATTTGGTGATTGTTTTATTTCATAGGGCTCATTAAAAATTCACCAATGTGAGATAAAAAAAAAAGAATTAATGCTGCAGATTTGGAACTAAGATCACATTGTAGCTGAAACTGTGCTGATTCAGTTTGGTGTCAAATTTGATGTATCTTGATGTAAATTTATTGAGCTAGGTCCCAAAGGAAACCACCATCAGTGAAATATAATTTTTCTTTATTCAAACTAATAATGACGCCAATGTGACTCCAGATAGGTTTCCATGGTCAAGGAGTCATATTATGAGGGTCACACTATCATGGGACTGTTGCTTGTAGGTGCAATGACATAATTGGGAGCCTGAGCTGCAGTCTTCTTTGAGAGCTGTCTAGTGTTTAATTTGTTAACTGTGTGACATGTCTTCACAGGCTGTCACATACAACACATGCTATTTTGTGAGCCATCTGGTACCAGTCCACACTCATATGGCACAAACCAGCATTGTGTCTGTAGGGTCTGCAGCTCACCCTATATGTTTCCTTAAAACAGCATATTTCACAACTATGGTCTACACCAATGACAGTACCAGTGACAGTGAGATCTGGGGTTAACAGTTAACTAATGGCAGTAATGTGAAGATGCAGAGCTGATCCTCTGAATTGATACAGCACTTGCTTTTAGGACGTTGAAAGTGAATCCAGAGGACAAGCAGAGATAATAATTGCGTTCTAGCAGCTGGAACAGACACAATCAATAAAAACAGACGGACTCCCATCATGATTCCCCCGTTGAACTCCTGGACTTCATTCTAAACTGGGACTTTGGCTGGTGGACACAATCATACATCGCCTTCTGCCGTTTTGAGCTTTCAGGAAAGATTTGGGACGTACTGATGCTCTTTTGCTTCCTTTATCTTCTCAAATATAATATTACCTTTGGGTCCTTCAGGAACAGTCATCTCCCCTCTGCAAGCCACGCCTGGATGTAAAAGGAATACAGAGGAGAAGTGAACGGTGGTGTTCTCAGGATAAAAAATTCCACTTTATCCACTCAAGCATGCTTCAACATTGAAACCCTCTTTGACAGGGTGGCAGCAGCGGAGGGATGCAGTATTCATAGCTTCTGTCTCCAGGAGCACAGATAAACCCGGGCTATACTTAGAAGCTAAACGTGTGATTCGAAATGTTTGATTCCTCACAAATACGTCTTTCGCCCCTATTGTCACACCGAGGGAGGTGCACTTGTAGCATCGTTTTCTGTGACAAAACTATTTCCCCTGCACACTCTGAAATGTGCTCAGCCCTGTTAGCCAGCTATTACGTGACTATTAGTGTGCTGCTCTTAGGGAGAGATTTATTGGATTGAGAGAAAGTGCCCTACATGGCAGCTGCCACACTCACCCTTCATTTGATTTGCGCGAAGCAGACACAAGAAACGTTTCATTCTTCAGATAAGGTGGAAACAAATTTGCTCTATAGACCGAAATGCTTTTTAATGATGCAAATGAATGGTCGTGTGCCTCTAAAATGATTCCTAAATAGTTTAAAGCGAAGCCCTTACTGTGAAATAAGTTCATCCGTACTTTCATTTTGGCTTCCTGAATCTTTGGTCCTTCATCTCCCCATGCATCACACCAGTTTATTGATCGGCATGATTCAAGTGTCACAGCATCACTTGGCTTGACTATCCGTCTGTTCGATCAGTCGCATTCAATCTCGCTTGGTTGGGAACCATGGTAATTATGAAAAGCAGCATGTGGGGTTACTTTGTGAAGATGTTCAACATCTACATTGTTTTACTAATGCAGTTTGAACTGGTGAATCTATTATAAGTTTCTTTTCTGGTTCATGATTCACCACAAAAGAAAACAAGCAGCAGTTCAGAAGCACGAATAATCAGCTGCATTTAAATTAACACAATATAGCATGAAATGAAATAATTGTTTTTTTTTGGGGGTGAGTTGCTGTTTGAGTATATCTTCATCCTAATTTTTTGATTCAAAGTATTGTTCTGCAGCTGAAGCTTCATCCTGTCCAATCTTTGTGTATGTCTAATTTTCGGGGCGTCGGGATTCAAGTGCTTACGAACCACAGCGCCTGGCTCCTTAACAGCAAAGCTCAAAGGGCGCTTTTGTGTGTATATCTTGTAAACTGTAGTGTCACATTAAAAAATTAGGACAAGCAAAGTGGGACCCACACAAAGCCTCAGCTGGTGTCTCTTGTTTGTTGCTTTGCCGCCTCTCATATGCACATTTCTTATCTTTCCCCCTCTCTCACTCTCTCAAAAACAAATTACTGTCTTGAATTAGACATAAAGTGAATGTCAAGACAAAATCATATCTTTACTCCACCCTAACAGTTCTTTTACCAACTAATTGGGCATATGTTGGCAGACCCTTAAAGGATTGTTCCATGAATAATTCACATTTTACATACATGCTGTGGGAAGGAGACATGGCGCAAATGCACATGGCGTAAAAGGCTTCACGTAGCACAGAATCTGTATAAAGAGACATTTAACTGCTGCGAAACTGCATCTGACCAACAGTTCAATTCAGCAATAAAGGGATTCCTGCTGAGAGGAGATTTGTGTACTGCTATGCATTCATACACACTGAGATAATACCATTTCTTCCATATGCAAGCAGTATGTATAGGTAGATTTGTTAGTTTATTGATAAAAGGAAACTTGAATCACATTTGATTATAAATTTACAGCATAACACGAAGGAAAAAGCTTGTGACTCTTTGATATCATTATCATGCCTCTGTGACCTCTTTAAAGAGCTGTTTGGTCCTCTTCTGCTGTTTCACTGTTTGACGTTCTCCATAGAAGTCTTGAATCGTCTATCCTGTTAGCCAAGGGCAGTAACACATACCGTGCGCTAATGGAATCTGCATTTTGCATGAAGAAAGTCTTAATGAGTGAATACGATTGGGCCCTGCTATCGTGAGCTGGTGGAGCGAGCTAATGGACAGTGTCCTGGGGAGGGCAGGGAGGGTAATGGAGAAAAGGGGAATTAGCTCTGAGGTGGTTAAGATGTCCTCCATGGAGGTGGTATGAATGCAGATAGCCGAGCATATAGAGTTACAATGCACGTAATGAAGCCTCATGCTCGCTCCACTCTGCTTTCCATTCCTTTCAAGTGCTCCCTATCTCCCCGCACCTTTGTAAAATTGTTTTCTGCCTTTGCTACCTCAAATCTGACTCATCACACAGGGACAGTTTCGCACAGAATGAATGTGACACTGACTCAGAATACAATGCATCTGCAGTGATTTGTGAAACGTTTGCAACGGAGGTTGCTCTGTGCTCTTTAAAGAAAAACTCTGCAAACTCTGTTTTATCTGAGATCATCCCATGTTGTCTGGCACAGGGGTTTTAGAAATGTGCAGTGCAGGAGAGTTGAAGGTTGGGAGACAGGAAGCAAAGACGCAGCTCGAGAAGAAAAGAAAGTAAGGTATTAAATCCCTTTGTGCCAAACAACCTCAGAATTCACACTCCTGCTCTGACTCACAGACTAAACTTATTTGTGTTATTCACACTTTCTGAGGGCATTGCATTTCTGCTCCTTAACATGCGTGTGAGCCATCACGTCTTATTCAGTATGCAGTAATACACTGCAAAAGAGTAGTTAATTTCAGAAGAAATTGGCTTAATATCTGTGCATGCAGCAAGATGATTTTACTTGTCAATAATTTTTGAAAAGAGATAATTAATCTCATGTTTCCCGATCTAAGATTTTAAATCTTGGCGAGGACAGAACAGTCTTTTGAACATTTTCCTATTTGCAAATAGGAACAGCTATACAGTGAATTGGCATACTGTTAGTGGTGCCAATTAACCAATTTTTAAATAAAGAAATGCTTAAGAGAACTTACATTTCCAAAGCATTATGGGAAATGTAGATAATGATTATTTCTAAAATCAAAGAAAGAAAATACTAATTAAAGGACTGCTGGCAGGGTAACACTGTACTGAGGACTTTATCTCCATTCACCACTGAGATCATGTTGGTCTTTTGGGCCTAAGTATCTCCTCTGCCGAAGCATGACGGCCAAAGCAGCAGTTCCCCGTCGGATTAGGACATCACTGTCAGACAGCCGCGTCTACACTTTGACAGACCTATTAGAGGGACACATGTCATTGCAAGGCTTTGCAGGATGTAAAATACAGGGGCACGTCTTCTTTCCAGAGTTAAGGAAGAATGAAAAAAACATCAAAACATGACAGTATCAAATAATAAAAAAGGATAATGATAACACTGGTTGCACCAGTATTTTTTTTAAAATTATTTTCTGTGCAGATTATTTAGCATTTCTGCAAAGAAAATATTCACTTTACACATTGTTAGATCATTGTAGATGGAGATATCAGTGGCAGCATGTAGGCATCATTGCTTGGTTCAAGTATTTTCTAGTGTTCATTCTTGTTGAATAGGAGACACCAATTAAAGACATTGACTGTTGTTGCATGTGTAAGGATCAAGTGTAAAGTGTAATGATAAGATGATAGTTGCATAAACTATTAGATTTGTTATGTTTTAATGTCAATTTGAATTTTAATGTCATTTGACCCAGAAAAGTATTTTCAGAACGTTTTTTTTGTTTTTTTTGGTGTAGCTTCATTTTATCGTTACATTTTTATTTTCCGGTTCTCCAGTGCTTACTTCACTCTGAAACAGCAACACCCTAGTGGGCATTTAACTTTTCCATGCTTATAAAAAAAGTCGAGTAAATTGCAATCAATTAATATGTCAGGACAGAGCGTGTGTGGTGCTGCTGAAAAAGAGTCTTTATTAAAAAAAGAAGTAAAGAAATAAGAAGAAAAGAAGAAGACATGAAGCTTATTTCCCTGGAAACAATTTTTATGATATATTTAAAAAAAATCTAATAAAGAAAAATCAAATCATGAAATGCTCTCTCTCTACAGCGGTCATTTCAAAGGCAGCCATAATATGGGGTGCATTTGATTGGATTTTTGATTTTTCAGAGAATGAAATTACCCTCTGCTTGACCTCCCACATGTTCACCTTCAGTTTCCTTCAAGTGCCAAACATTTTGTTAATTAACTGAACATTTGTAAGATGCTGGTGAAATGCGTTATTAGGTATTTACTGTTGAAAATCATAAAAACACACTTTAATAGTGATTCATTTAACTTTGATAAACGGTTCCCACCCAACCCTGTGAATGCACACGAATACACACGAAAAAGGCATCCCTGTCTAATAAAGTCTAGACACACTCCAGCAAGTTCTGAAAAATAACAATATGTGAGTCCTTGTTAGTGAGACCCTAACTGGAATTAAAGCTACAGCTCTGTCAGCCATCAGAGGGGCAGAGCACACAGCAGCAGAGGAGAGTACCTCCTCGTCACAGTGAGGGGACACGGTTACTGTGTGGATCCAGCTATTTCCCCAAACTCCAGTTCTCTGCAGATTGCTGATGTTTATGTGCTCTGCCCATCTGGGCCGTGTGAGTAAACATCTGGTACAGCTGCTACTGTGCATGCTGCGTTTCCCAGAGTGATGACAGCGAAGGGGCATTTGCTGTCCACCCCTTCCAAAAAGATCCTGAGAGGCAGGGAGGATTTCATCTCAGAGATGTCAAGGCTTATTCTTAAAACCTGACTCAATTATCGGAGTATTGTCCAACACTCCAGACGGTGGGCTGTAATCGTTTTAGTATCCTTCCCCACAAAGATGAAGGTTAAGCTGATTTCAAATAAGAAGCACATTCCTAGCCTGCAGCCTTCATCTTCATCTTCAAGCTTAGATCATGATCTTGTTGAAAGTGATCGAACAACACTGTTAGAAAGACCAACAATGATTTTTAATTCTCAAATAAAAAAAAAATCTATTTTCATGCCACCCATGCTGCAAATGTTTTCAAAGCAAGGAATAGAGCACTGTGGAGAATCACTATGGTCTATGCAACATAAAATATTTTCCTTGCACATATTTGTTTTAGTAAAATATTGGTTAAAACTGTGTTGCTCCATCATCATTACCCAGGCACTCCTTTGAGCATGTGCAGCAATTTCTACCTGTTTCTTTACAAATGTTTTACAAAAGGCCAATTCCTCATAGCCACCCTTTCCTTTCCCTTCTCTTTTAGGCTTTTCAATAGCGTGAGATGTTTTGCAGCAACCCTTCATCCATTATGGATGCTCTGTTTTAGGGGGCTGATACATGCAGGGTGATATAAATATCTTCTTTTGGTTCCCAGCAGGAAGGGAGAGGCATCACAAGACAGGCCACTATGTAGTGTTAGTGCAGGGCATCTTTATTATTTGATTTAAAAAAGCAAAGATGCACACATGGCTGGGAGGCAGCACAGCTGTCTTTAATTCATGAGTCGAGGCAAATCTCTTGAAACGTCCACACCAATTAGACAGTCAACGTTAGAGAAAAAGATGTTACAAAAAAAGGTCATTACTGCCACCCTCTAAGCCTTCGTCCCAATTAAAGAAATAATATTATACTGGTCCATAGTGGTTTTTATGGTTGCTGCAATGTAGCACACCGTTCTGATCCAAGAGTTTTTGCCCTTTTTTTCTTCTGTTACAAACCGAATGGCGGGAGTCTGTATGTTATCTTGTAAAAGCAGCATGAAGTAATACCTGACAGATATTTGTATGCCGGTCGATTGAGAGAGAGAGCGAGAAAGAAAGAGAGAGAGAGAGAGAGCGAGAGAGAGAGAGATGTAGGTCTCTCCCACTGTGTCCAAATCTGTCATTCTATTCATCCGCCACTGTGGAGGAGAAAACATACACACATGTAATGAGTATCCAGTAGCACTGTTGATACAAAGAATAGGACAGCGAGGAGTGAGATGTACAGATATGTTCATAAGTTGATAGAATCCTATGCTCTTAATTTAGCGTTATATTCCATAACCTTTTGCTGCAAAACTCTGGAGATAATCTAAATGAGCAAAGCAGTGTGAGGTTATGAAGTCTATGGAACGACGCCAAGCAGCAGCAAATTTGTTATGCTCAAGGCACATAGAAATAATTCATTGCAGTGCTCTGAAAGCAGCTGAGGCTTGGGTGCTACACAGAACGGATTTCCTGCATGGAGATCAGAGGGTATTATTGTGTTATTTGTGTTTGGATTTTAACATTCAGGAACTAGTCTGGGAACTTTGAAAATTGTGCAGTCCTGAATATGATGTCACTTAAAATATAGAGAGCATGGTATGGCAGCTTGCTCCCCCATCTGCTGACTTAAGTAGGGCTCTGTGGGAGATTTCACAATAAAGAAATAAACTCAACTGTGTTTGGAGACTAATACAAGGCAATAAATCACTGAGAAATGTATCAATGTGATTCCATTTCATCATTTATTCCCTACTTTCATAAAAAATACATTAAGTTGCTTTCTGTTTCCTCTCTTTTTCGCAGGGGGCCTGCTCGTGGACCCGCTGGGTCGTCTTGTGACTTCCTGCCTGCCTGAAGGACCAAGTGGAGAGCTAAACGCACCCAAGTGATTCTGGAGAGGCAGAGAAGGGAGGCTAACTTCACACCTTTGTTCTCGCCCTTACAAGAACCCTCTCTGTGGACTGGAGTCTCAGCTCACCCTGTGCTGTTTAGTTACTGCATGCAGCCACCACTCTCAGATGAAGAGAAAGAGTGAAACACAAAGAGGAAAGTAGACAGAGTGAGAGAGATAAAGAGAGTAGGGTAACATAATTAGTAAGGAGGCTTCTGAAGACGACTGGGCTCAGAAAAACATTGCAGCTTACCTTTAGTACATTTGTATGTATGAGTGTGGGTATATGTGTGCACACCGCTTTCATTTTCAAAGGACTTGAATTTGTTTTTGAATGCAGATTTAGCCTTTCATTATGACTTTGCAAGGAGGCTTTGAGAGACTGTGGATTGGATGCCACAGACGTCTCTGCTGTTGGGTGCTGCTGCTGCTGGCTTGTAATTTCTTGATCGCTTTTGCAGCCAAACCCAAAATGCCAGGCCACACGCACCTCAATTCAATACGTATTGATGGAGACATATCTCTGGGTGGGCTGTTCCCGGTGCACGCAAGGGGAAATGATGGCAAAGCCTGTGGAGAGCTGAAGAAGGAGAAAGGGATCCACAGGCTGGAGGCCATGCTATTTGCCCTGGATCGTATCAATAATGACAATGAGCTGCTGCCTAATATCACCCTGGGGGCGCGCATCCTGGACACCTGCTCCCGGGACACCCACGCTCTGGAACAGTCGCTGACGTTTGTTCAGGCGCTGATTGAGAAAGACTCAACTGATGTCAAGTGTCTCAGCGGAGGGCCGCCCATCATCACAAAGCCAGAGAGAGTGGTGGGAGTGATTGGTGCATCTGCCAGCTCTGTGTCAATCATGGTGGCCAACATATTGCGTCTCTTCAAGGTCAGTTTCACCCACGGGATTTAGTTTTTATTTTACGGTTCTTTAATATCTTTCTGATCATGTTGCAAAGCACGGATGCATTATAGAAGTCCTACAGCGTAATGCCTGCCTTTTTGAAGATTAGGTTCTCAGTTGAGAACAATATAAACAAAAAGCAAACTTTGAATTGTAATCTTACACCATGTCAATGTCCGCACACTACACAGAGTGCACTTTAATGGAATAAATATGGAAACACTAACACACAGTTTCATTTTTTCCCCGTCCATGTTTTTATTGCCTTTCTTTTGACCTTTTTCTTTCCCTCAGAAGCTTAACTGTCATTCACTTCAGATTTTTTTTCTCTCACTGTCCAGAAAACCAAGCACTTATTACACCATAATTCTCCTCCCTAATGACACTAATTTGCCAAGAGTCCTCAGTGTTGCCTCCTTCTAATTAATTTGAGGAAGCCATGCATGGCTCATTCCACTGCTATCTGTATACAGTGCCTAAAATGAGCTGCAGTAGTATGTTGGCTCGCCAGATGCAAATACAATATGCAAATGAGAGCAAAACATAAACAGTACACTGTATAACAGGACTTTTGTAATACCTGCTCAGGGCTGTCAAACAAAAGTACAGTCCACAAACAAAATAATAAGCATAAAGACAAAACAGGCCGACTTTTTTCATGATATTCCAAAATGAATGGCAAATTAGCTGCAGCATGAGGGCAGTGGTTATTTTTTTAATAATCCTAGGTCTATGAATACAGGTGAGTACCTTTTGTGGATTATTTAGGATTGGCAAATGTGTGCCATGTATGAATATACATCATTCTATATGGGACTGAGCATTTAGTATATTCATTCATTCATTTTCTGTAACCGCTTATCCTGTGTAGGGTCGCGGTTACTGCGCCCCTATTTAGTATATAATGACCTTAATTCCCTTCATCCATTTAACTTTCAGCATCTAGGGATTTGACACAAGGCTGTTATTCATATTCAACCCTCTTAACTCTTGTCCTCTAAATCCCACAAGTGCAGAACTATCGCGCAACTCTCACCATCAGGGGAATGCAAATTCTTGCTAAAGCAAGCAGGAAGTTGGTGACACATCTCACACTGCAACTGTATCATTGCTCGACAGTGTAAGTAAGTAATAGTCTGCCTACAAACATAGATTTGACAAGACAGTATCCCAGCAATCTATAACCCTTTTTACACAGCCTGTTCAAGGTGGGACTTGTGTGTCTTGTTGTGGAAGATTGTCTGTCGAGCATTCTGAACAAATTTGAATAAACACACCAAAACACTGATGATGCTGTGTTATACATCACAGCTCTTTTGCTTGTGGAATATGTTGTAGAGAAGGGTATTCTTTGCTGCGCTGATGCGCCAACTCGGTGTAAAAAGGGCTTATGTCACTTATGTCACATGCCACGATCCAATCACCTCGCGCAGGACTTTGTTTTATCCGGGCACTAAATCTGGGGGCAATGTTTCCACAGCAGCCCACAATCAGCCTCTCTGCCCAAGCAGAAACACTGCTCACGCAGTCCTGACACCCCAGAGCCTCATCTTCGCTCAGGAAGCATGAGAGACATAAATACATCACTGGCAGAAAGAAATAAATTACCCCCATCCAGGCCACCTTTATCTTCCTGCAGAAGATGCTCGCAGCAGACACTGTTGAGCTTGTATCTAGATGGATCCAAAAACCTGTATGACTGCCACACCATTTGTTAAAAGACAACTCTCCACCCCAAATATTTCACCAAACAAGACTGCCAGACTCCTTTTCGGAGGGCATATGAATCACCAGAGGAGGGCCTGTCCACTCACAACTAACTGACAAGCCTCTGTTTGAGAGAGATTTTGCCAATGAGTTGTTGTGTGTTCCAAATACCATGCCAAATCCTGCGGTGGGAACAAATTTTTCTCTAAAGGGCATTCTGCTGCTCCATCCAAGACTCAGCGTTATTGGGCAAGGAATGTGCTTTGTGTGAGCATAGTTCTACTCAGATTCTGGTAGCCTAAACAGCTCAGAAAGACTGAAAGGTTGCACAAATAATTCAGCCTCTGGGTTGAGGTCAGAGAAAGCAGTGATCCTTTTTTGATGGACGATGGCCTCAGAGATATGTGCCCAGTGGGTTTGAATTGACAGGGCCTTGGGCATGATGGTCAAATCCAACTGAGGGACAGAGTAAACATTGCATTTCAAGGGATGGTTACTGAAAACTCCCTCTCTAGATAACTGCTCCTGTAGCTGTAGATGTAGCCGAAACATGCACTTTGATATTTGGCACAGAAGAACAAGAGGCTAACAGAAAAATGGGAAATTCAAGAGTTTGTGTCTGAATTCCTTCACAGTGGCAAGTTATCATGGGTGATCATGCAACCATTAAATTGCCCTGTACCACTACTGGGTACAATCCTAGAATCTCTATTCAGTCTTTGACATGATACAAGCACTGAGAAGTATTGGAAGCAGACATTAACTAAGCATATTGCAGCGCTGCTACAGAATAACGGTGAGCTGCTCCTGCCTGACTCGCTGCATAAGCAGTGGGATCAGATGGAAGCGGGAAATGCATAAGAACAGGCTTTTAGGTAATAGAGTATGTGGACATGAATCGACCTCTAACGGTGGATCCATTTGCACACAGTCTGGATCATAATAGAGGTGCTTCTTATATAATAGAAAAAAAATTAACATGAAGGATGCACAATTGTCCCAGCATTACAAGAGAGTTCCTGCAGTTTTGATATGTTGTGATAATGAATTGTACAATAGGAACCGTTTTTTCGACAGCACAACTTCTCCAATCAACAAAATGAAGAGCGAATCTGTTCATGCAGCTAAAATCTGACAGACAAATGCTTCATTAACCCCGTCTGCAAAACTCCGTGTCACTGAATTGAAAACACTGTGTTCAGACACAAAGGGTCACAACAGCTTCCTCCGGCATGTCTTTCTTTAGTTAGTTGTCAAAGCGTAACACTAAATGGCAAGTAGATCGCATGAATGGTGAAGAGACACTAAAAGAGGTCACGACACTGTCAGCAACCTTTTTTAAAACACCGTTCTCCTGTTTCAGTTTTTAGAAAATATTGTAGAGAGCTGGGAAGCTTTTAAGCCTTCCCTGCTTGTATTTCATTATAGTGAACCAGTTGTATATCACTCCTTGTTTCTGTTAAATTCTTGCTCTTCTTTCTGTAATTTTCTCTTCAGTATTGAATCAAAATATGAACAAATTGAATGTGAACAAGTTGTTAAAATGTTCCCACTGTGTTTAATTTAGCTCATCTTCTCTACCATCCACCATCTTCTGTCATACATTAAGTTTCAATTTACTTAATTGCATTGTTTCATTTAGTATAATTACCCTATGTTGTTCAGGTGATTTTGAGAAGAATTGGGCTACTGAAGGAAAAAAATATCAATTTGTTGATTATATTAAAACCCTTTTTTTATTTCATGGGAGACACTGTTGCTATGAAACACATTACCACGGCTAAAAACAAGATACCTAAACCTCTATCACTGTTAGTATGCAATCTAATGAGATATTATAGAGAAATGGGCATTAAGTTGGTATACCTTTTTATTTTCTCTCAGCTCTGGTGGAAATGCATGAACGTCTGTTGAGTTCGGATACATTTAAGCTCACTCTCTCTTTGTCTAAGGGCATTATGAGAAGTAAAGCTATCCACAGACTGAGTCAGAGGACGATGAGTCAGGTTGAGGGTGAGTAGGTATCCTCAAAATAAAATATGAAATGGGATACAAATAAAAGATACAGAAAACAGAATTTCAAAGGGTGGAATTTTTCTTTAAATACTGGTTTGTCACTACAAGCAATCACCGAGGTCTTTTTGAACAAAAATACAATTCCAACTTCAGACCATAAAAGTCACAGCAGGACCCAGCAGATACCACTCTGTTGCAAATAAATGCAATCCTCTGTTCTTGCCGTAAGGATATTGACTAGGCGAGGGTTGTGTTCACACGGCACGGCACGGCAGGATCTGGCTCTTCTCTACATCATTAAAATCACATGAAACCATAAGTAGGACTCCCGAGCGGAGGGGAGGATTTCACTGCTCACCACTACCTTATAATGACTTGGCTTCTTCTTACAACCTCTCAACCCATTTCTTTTTCCTTACCTCAAACTAAACTTACATATAATACAATTTCTAGATTGTTTTGTACAATGATTAAATCATTTTAATGCTGATGTGCTGTATGTTGCTTTTGAGCTGGTTTATTGCGGCTCATTGTTTTTTTCTTCTTCTGTGCTGCGTTTTTTTTTTAGTTTTTTAGGTTTTGCGTGGAAGGATTTGTGTCCCGATTGCAATTAACATCCTGCTCGCAATTGTTTTTCAGCACGTTACTTCTGAGCTTTTTCCTCATCCTCCTCCCAGTTTTAAAGAGAGTGAAGTGTTTGCTCAGCACTTCAGAGCAGGCAGGATTCCGTCCCCATGGTGTGTCATGAATATTTTACTATATTGTTACGTAATTTACGCTCAGGGATTGGTGTTGAAAGCTCCCTCTCTGCATCCCCTCATCACTGGGTCCAGTAGGCTACTCGGTCTGTTCTCATCAGTCGGGTCTTTATACTGCTGTATAAGCAGGGGCATAGTGCAGCAGAACTTGAGGTAATTAGTGGTTGGTTGCTTATGATACTCAAGACAGACTGAGTGTAATTAAAGCGCCAGGCTTTTGATTGGGTCTCTTATACCTATCACTGAAAACAGCTATACTGAATCGCCTGAGTAATATTGCTGCAGCAGTCAGAAACTGCAGGTGCATGCACTATGTTTCAGGTATCCAAGTTGGCTTGCTGAGACACTCATAAGCTGTCAGATAAAGAGGGGGGGGGGGGGGGGGGGGGGGTAGCTTGGGCAACTTCCACAAAGCAGCTCTCCAAATTAGGTACAAGCAGCCACAGCCAATCTGCAGGACTAAGCCTTCCGTCTGTGGAGACGTGAGCCTGGAACTGTGGACAGATGTAGGGAGGAGAGACGGGTGGTAGCTGGGTGTACTCTGAGCAGAATGAAGAGGGTTAACTAGTTGCCTGTTGTGCTGTCTGTGATGCAGAGACCTTGCAGCCGCCTCTCTCTTACCTCATTAGAGATAGAGGCCCTCAGGCACAGTGCATTACTCCCCCTCAGCATTTCACTGTGTTGAGACAGGGCTCTTATTGGATTACCACATCAGCCGACAGCGAGGATACGCTGAAAGCTTTAGAAGCTGGGAAAAAATATGCACACATCTGCTTTTTATTTTAACTTGTAAATGGTCAATCTGTTAATCAAGGCCTAATTATAAATGCAATTTTTTCTCAGGCTTGCAGTCGGACCTGAATAAAATAGTTGCAATATCAAAACAAACTATGATGTGGGTTAATGCTCAGTTCTGACTGGCTTTTATATAACAGACACCTACTAAGTGTCAGCTTTGCTTACTGTTCTAAATGAATGTGCTGGGTGCACACAGAAATAAATTTGGTTAAAAAAGAAAAATACATTTCAACACTGAGTGTATTCCTTCAGTGCCTCATTCTCACTATAGGATGTGACACATGAGTTGTAAACAGCCTACACTGCCCCTCTAAACTTTATAGGTGATCATCACGTTGCATACACTATTCAACTTGCTGCTTCAGTCTATGGCCAATGTTACACATGGCCTGTCAATTGTTTGTGAAAATCTTGGTGTTGATCGGGGGACGGTGACATCACTGGGCAGCTATAGATAGTCTGGTTGTTAAACATGCTGTCAAATTATTTGTGGTTTGTCACCTGTATGACATGTTATTGACTTTGTGCTGAAGAGTTCTATAAGCTAAGCAGACGACAACGATCTCCACTTGCTGAGTCGTAATTAAGGTTAGTCCTTTTATGTGAAGTAGTGAACATTTTTTCTATTGCATAGGGATCTTATGGGTGTTACCAGCAAAATGAAATGTTATGGCTTGTGAAACTATTTATATTTAAATTGCAAAAAACACATGAAAATACTAGAAAGACATTCATTAGAGCTCATTCCTTTTAATTAAATTAATAAATAAAAAATAATAATATGATAAAATAATAAAAACATAAGTAGGTCACATTTTGTAGTAATTGTTGTGTTCAAAAGGACTTACCTTCTGAAGAGTGTAGTACAGCTAGTTGCCACACTCTGATTTGCTGAGGTTTAAACTTTCACCTTCACAGAGCCTCCATGTCCTGACTGGGTGGTAATTGGGATCATGACAGGACAATTGATTCAGACTAAGACTACTCCCTGTTTGTGCTAAATTTAATTCGATGCGCACTACTCTGTATTAGTTTATTCCCTGAAATCCACCCTCCAATGCCCAACAAACCTTATATAGTCACTGACATCTCTGCAGCCAGAAAGTCCAACCAATGTGAACAAACAGGAAAGCAAATCAGAATAAATGCCTTAAAAACAATCAGCGAGCCATTGTTTTCCCTGTGTTCACAGACCAGTTCACAGTTCCATGGTTTTATCTGTGCCCCTCAACTTGATTTTTACAACTGAGCAGAACAAATCCATGAAGCTGTCTTTCTCAATCCCCAATTGGAGACGTCCCCCATCTACCATGCTCTGGCTACAGAGAAGCAGCTCCGTTAGTTCAGGATTAGTTCTGACTCAGCTCACTTTTCCCAACCGAAGCCCCACTGGTCAATTCTCAGGACAGTCATGAGTGATGGCTGCCCAGAACCTCTCCTATTTTGGGCTGTTTCTCCTGCAGTTTGCAAATCCCATTGCAGGCAATCAGAGCCACTGCTTATAATCACCAAGCACAGTGACAAAAAAGCTATTGTGTGGCTGTCTCCTCCTTTCCATTCTCTTTCTCGATATGTTCGGCTCGCTTAAATTAATTTCTGGCATTTAATTAGTGTGCACTAGCATGCCCACTAAGGGGATGCTGGCAGGAGTGGGAAATGGCTTTTCTTTTTGAAATGTATGATTTCATTCTGCTGAGCATTTCTGTGAATTTCTCAAAGCCACGAGGAATAACGAAAAGCACAACATAAATAGCGACAGGCTTTGCGTATGTTGTGTTGGACCAGTCACTCTGAAAAAGTGGTTGCAATTCTGTAATCTCAAACATTTTAAGATGCATCTGGTACCTGGCTCTGACTTTCATATAAAAGTGTTTTAAAAAAAGGGGAAAAAGAATCACATATTCAGAACAGAAGGTAACAAACAGTAGAGCAGAGCCACCACATAGTTTCCCTGAAAAGAGCGTGGGATTGAAGGCTATAGGAGCTTTCTCACCTGCATAATCTCACCATCAACGCACCAATGCATCATTGTCTTGCTGTGTGATGCTGTGCTGCTTAAAATTTGCTCAGACTTAAACAAAGGTTTGAAGCCTGAAAGGAGATAAAATAGAAAAAGCTCAAACAGATTTAAATGAGAAGTGATCAATGGCGCCATGACAGCTTCCATATTGATTTCGGGAGAGTAATTTTTCTTTTTCTTTAACGTGACCAGTCAAAGTGACAAGGTGAGATGGTGGAAAATGAGTGATGAAGAGAGAGTTCAGTGATTTATTAATTTCAGCGCAGCAGTGTCTGTGTTCTATTCTTGACTAGGCCTAATAAACATAAAAATACGAGCAAGGAAAGGTCAATATAATAAAAAAAAACCCACTCATACAGTGACTGTAAAGTTGCCTGAGATCTTAAAGGGACTGTTCAGTGAGCCTCATGCCAGCTGATATCCTCAGCCTGCCCTGCAGTGGGGACAGAAAGAGTAAGTTTGGCCGCCTTCAGGCTAAGCAGCTTGGACATCATCCAGCCTTCCAGCACAAGAGACAACATAGAGGCCCCCATGAGTCACTGCTGTGTCACACAAAGGGACTCGTTTTCTGGTCAGAGGCACTTGGGATTGACCATGAAAACACAACATTCAAGCTATAATTCTGAAATAAATAAGGAAGCAACGGTTATGGCGGAGAACAGCAGCAACATATGAATTAAAGTACGAACAATTTGTCATGAATTTCTACTTGGATTCATTCCTTTATGAATTCTTCTGATTTTCTTGAGTGACATAATTGCCGGCTGTGTATTGGCTTTACTGTGGCTGCCATTATATGAATTCAGAGGATATCTAAAACTATAGCGTGACAATAATGTAGTAAACAATACGGTATCACGCTTGCGCTCTAAATATTTGTACACACCACAAATACTAGCTTGCAGAGGAGGATCAATTCTCATTTACATGCTAATTACCGTCTCAAGAGCTTCCTCACTCGGTAAAAAAAACACAATACTTACGGAATAGCTGTTTGTTCATCACCACCTCATCGCCCTGTGTCTTTAACCTGTAATCATTAAGCTACCAACATCTGAAGACCTTCCATTACAAACACATACGTGGATATTGTTGTCAGGAAACGCCTCGTTTCATCACGTTTACCTGTCTGTGGCTGAATGTCTGCGTTTAGACTTGTACATGGCACCATTGGAACATATTGCTCAGCATCAATACCGCAAGGTGTGCAAAGTAAACACATCGAAGGAGCTTAACTCAAACACATCATGCCACAACTTTTATTGTGGCTTGAAACAAACATAGGACTGTTATTCCCATTTTCGATAACTAATCTAAAAGACGTCTGTCTGATGGAACATCGTTTACTCTGATTATAAGGGTTCTTGGATAGACAGTTTGTTACTGCACAGTGAGTGTTTGTCAGAGTGTTATGACCTGGCTAAGATGGCCACAACAACAAGGAGACACACCATCAGGAGCAGTTAAGCAAAATGCTTTATTACACCAAATTAAACTGAATCAAACCAAATTAAAGTGTAACTATTTACACATGGACAGGAGCAGTCAGGAAAGTCAGTAATGTTAGGTGTGCATGAGTGGAGGATGTATGTGTGAGGGTGTTGTAAGGTGCAGAACACAATAGAACACGAAAGCAACATGTGCAAACCAAGATGTGGGGGTTCCAGAAGAAGAGCAGACAACGATTAGGCTGCAGCCGTGCCTTTAGTAAACCAGGAACTACTGGGCGCCACAGGTGCTATAGGTCACCCAATCACCTCCCTGCAGGAAAGGACAGATTAGTAACATGTCAACCCCAGGAGAATGAAAGCAGTCATAACACAGAGCCACTAGTGGTTTCTGGTCAAAGGAGAAGATAGAGGCATTAGATTGTGGTTAAACCTTCTCTCTGCAGTCTGTGAGGAGGAGGAGGAATATTTTGGTGGTTGTTTGTATTCAGTCAGAGTTCCTCTCGGGTCGTCGGTCTTGGCGAAGCTGATCAGTGGGGATTTGTGGTACAACTTAGAGCTGATTTTTAGTGGTTTTTCTTCTTGTGGTTGTGAACTGGATTGGAACGGATTGTTTTCTTTTCCCCCACAAACCAGAGTCTTTACCATAAGTAGAGTGAACTTTGGGACTATGGGACAAGTCTATCACCTTTATTGATTTAATATTGAGAACTGAATTAGGTTGTGGTTTATTTGGCTTTTGCAGCATCGGTATTCGGTGATGTATAATTCATTGGTAGTCTCTATTTGCTATATTGTTTTGTATAGTGTAGTGGAGCACACTGGCATCCCTCTTTGTTTAAGTGTTAAATGTTCAAGAATGATTAATTCTTGAAGAAAGTGAGCATTGAAAGCTATTGTAGTTTTTCATATCCCAATATATAGCACAAAAATTAAAAATATTACAATGTCATTTTTTTTTAATCATGCAGTCCTGATATTGCCATTGGTTTTCTCAAAAAGGTGATATGGTGACATTAAACTTCATATATGTCAATCTACTTTCATTTTTCACATCTGTACCCGACCGCTACAGACTGTACAATAAAATCTACCTGTTTTGTTAATGTTGCTTACACAATAGCAGCAAACTGTAAGCATCTCTGCCCTCTGACTCCTTCTCTGAGTATAATTTCCTAAATTCTTCCTCTGAAATGGTTTATCAATAAGAATGCGATGACACTGTGGGCAGTTGAATGCTAAGAATTCTGTGTAGTATTTCTTCCCATGACACCAGCAGACTATTCGCATGTAGCCGTGTTTAGCAGTGCTGAGAGGATCAGTAATAAGAATATAAAATAATAATAGTCATCTCTCATGAGAGCATACAGCCACAGATTCTTTGTGAAACCATGTTCTCAGGAACCAGTATTTTGTATCTCATATTGAAGTCGTGTTTTGTATCCTGAGGTCCTTTATTATTATTCACTGCTGATCTGTCTCGTGTAATGGATTTTTTTCCCTACACAGTTAAACACGCAGTTTTTCCTCTGATGTAACACAATGCTGTAGGCCATGGTTCAAGATGTCACTAAGTGAGACTGTCATCCCAATGAAAATGACACATCAGTTGTTTTAGCATGAATCCCAAAACTCACATTTACATTCTGGGTTTGATAGTAACAGATTACATACTGTATAATCAGGATACAAAAAAGAAGTAACTACTGTATATCCAGCCTAGATTACACTTGATTAAATGTACAAGGAGGGCAGGAGGGCAGTGAAGTGTCAAAAGTTTCGACAACAACAAATATGGCGACAGTCGGAGGAGGTTGTGATAATGTACCCAGTAAATATATATCGGCAAAAGAAAGTCTTCATAATGATTTTATAACTTACCACAATGTTTTTCGAAAACTAAGCAAATAATTTTTCTGCTTAAAAGTCACCAGATCAGAAAAAAAACACCTGTAAGTCATTTGAAAGGCTTGGATGATGCTGTACATTAAATGTGTATGTTGCATTCTCATTCCTCTGCTGACTTGGTGGGTCTGTAGCACCATCTTTGCCTGTGATGGAGAAGCTGGGGGGCTTTGTCACATAAACGATAACGTACAGTGTGCCATTTTGCTGAAACTAGTGATGCATCGTTTTCATAAGAGGACAGTCACAGTTTATGTCTACGAGAATATGTGGGGGATGCTGCAGTCTCCCATCTCAAGCTACTTTTAGAGCATTCATATACCATGAGATCATCTACTGTATGGAGATTTCTACCCTGTTGGGCTCCCCAGTGGTAAATGAAATGTCAACAGAGCTGCAATTTAATCACATTAACAGTGTCACAATGTCACAATGTTCCTTATTTTGTCAGGCATGACTTTCTAAATCAGGCAGAGAATTTATGACTCCTCGTATTACAACCTCCTGTCTTTTGTTTGACCCCAGATTTACTGTCTTATTTGTCTGAATGACACTGCAAAGTCAACAGCGCAGATGGTAAACCCACAAGATCCCATTCAGCACTGCTGGAGCAGGACCATTACTTAAATCCCCAGCAGTGCTGACATGGGGAGGGATACAGTGGGTGGGATGGACCAAAGACATCCAAAGGTGTTGTCCCATTTAAATGATGAAATTTGGTGATAGAAATCAATATCTGTGAAAGAGCATAACTAATTTAACTTTCTATATAATCTGTATACATTCAAAAAACAATCATTGATACAAACTGTTGGATTTCAATTGTGCCCGACATGACATCACTGTATGTAACACTGTATTTCTTCTCTTTGTTTAAAAAGCAGGAGGTGATGGCAATTCTTGCAGCACAGGGCAGTTTGTGCTCATCTTAATACCCCCAATGTCTTTCTTTTTACTGTTTTGGAACACAAGTATACAAGTGGACAAGATATGGCTTTTGGTGCATTCAAAAGAAACATAACCATTTTCTTATGTACATATTACGTGGAGAGGAATAGCCCTTATAAATGAGAACATTTCTCTCTATTAGCAATTTGGTAGCCAAGGGGGAAAAGGCTAGGGGTAATTATATTCAATTAAGGAAAGCTGATAATTATGCCCACTGTGAGACTGAAACTTACTGTTACACAGTAATCAGTGTGTGTTTTCTTACGGTCGGATCAGCTGCACAGGATAAAGGTCGTGGCAGAATAAGGAGGATAACGCAGTTTACATAAATTATCTAAGTTTGTTCGAAGCCATGAATCGAATTTCTAAAATTTGCAGCAATTTGAAGAAAAAATGGTTTTCATAATAAATGAACCAGCGGTCCTAACAACAAAGAATGCATTAGGCCAGTCACTTTTCTCCTCTAAAACAGATTACCTGTGCAGACTGTGACACTCTTGTGTAGAAGCCATTACCATCGACTCAGTGAATACATGACCTGCATGCGTACTGTTCTGACAGTTAATCAACTAGTCGGGGTTAATGGAGGCATCAGATCTGGACTTAGACACTGTCTGTGATTCTGCAGCTGCAGCAGTGTGCTTTTTCAACCATTTTACCCCACCATTGTTAAATGTTTTAAAAGCTGTGGTGAGGCAAATCTGTGGAATATGCCTGTAAGAAAAAACGATGAGAAAATGGCTCCCAAAGTGGTCCTGACTGTGTTAGAACCAACAACAGGGTTTTTAATTGTTGAACAGCAAAACATGGCAGACGTATTGTTTTGGTGGATGTTTTGTACATTTATCACATTTGCTTCATGTATGAATTCATTCTCGGGAATTTCCTGTCACATGGGGGCACATTATGAAATTATTTTTTGTTCCTCACATATGATAGAAACACTAAGAAGTAAGCATTTAATCATTGCTCTTATGGTAATGAAACATTTCCAGAGAGCATCTCCTGGTTACTTTAAAGGATCTAAAATAAGTCACTCATTGATATGAAACTATTAAATGTCATTAAAATCATTAAAAATGTCCACAGTAGTACCCTGAACAACCTGGTCAGACATGTGTTTTTAAAAGGTAATTTTGCTATGAGCACCACAAACAAATTCCAATTCTATTTTCTGATACTATTATTTGATATGTGTATCATTTCTATTTGCAACATGTGGCGTAACATGTGCCTGCTGTGGTTACAAATCATATACAGCTTTATGTTTTAGCCTTAGAGGGAGAGTCAAGGGTAAGTGCGTGTGTCTATCACCTGCAGCTTTAATGGATATCGGCGCTGCACGAAACCTTCACTCGTCATACATTTTTAAAATGCTGTGTCATGTATTTGGCAGATTTCAGAGGGTAAATGCATTTCTACCAGGAGTTAACCATTAACTGTGACAGTTTGGTTAAAATAATTAATCAGTTGTAACTTTGAAACAACAGAAAGTAGAGTTTTATGATTTTTCAGAAAATTTACTTATTGTTCTAAATATTTTATGCAGCCGTCAGCCACATCAAGAGAGTTACACTTTTTTTTATTTCCATTTGCAGGTCCTAAACTTGAAAGATATGCCTCAGGTGCAAAGCCTAGTTTGCTTACACATGGAGAAGTTGGCTGTCTGTCTGTCTGTTGGCATCAGTGTCAAAGCGCACACAGGAATGACTGGATTGAAACACTCAGGCAATCAGCCTGCACTGCTTACACACTTTAGCAAGGCACAGCTTGATTTTGAGAAGGAGAGACTGCAGGCACACTCACTCAACCCACACTGTTGTCTCATAACTGCTGTACACTGCATGCACTATCACTGCTTTCCACCGCCCCATTTCTCATTTCTGCAAGTAAAGCTGAATAAAGGAGTGGGAATAGAATATTTAAAATCTAACGATTGGGGGTTGCAGAGGAGTGCCTTTCTGCCTCTTGGGTCCCAGAGAAGTTGTACATGTAGACCTTGATTTCAAGATAAAGAGCAAAAATGGGCAAGTTAAGATTTAGATGGTGTCTATTGGTTAAGTAATATGATTAGAGCCAATGAGAGTGGGTTGTCTTCTACTTGTTTACATCAGTGTTTCAAGTGTTGAGACACTGCTGCCAAAGGATTATAGTGAATTGGTCTCTGTGGGATGGGTTTGATTAAGCAGTCTATGCAAATTAAATGTGATTTGCATTACCTTTTGTGCAGTTCAGCACAGTTGCTGTCAGCAATTAAAATGCTTTTAAACATGAGAGATAAGGCCAACGCAGACTTTCATTAAACTGTGCCAACTTTCAAAGCATCTGGAAAAAAAAGGTGATACATTTCTTTGCTTTTGTGGTAAGTTGATAATGTTTTGTATATTATATTACAGTGTTCTACAAAAAGTGATGTTCTTTGACCTCGAAGAGGTGATCCAGAAACCGCTTTAAATTCAAAGAATCCATTTCTTACTCTAAGTAATTTTTTATGGTCTGTCATTGAAAACAAAGAAATAACCACAATAAATCTTATTCAGAAATGTGGTCTTAATAGCTTTGTAATAGATAATTAAGTGGCATTAATCAATTGCCTTCAAGTACTAATGGGATATACAGAGGGGATTCAAATCCCATAATATTAACAGGACATATACAACATGCCCTACTGTAGATTCATTTTAGAGTAACAGTCTCCATAAGTTTGAGTTGAGAGAATTTTCATTGGGATATATTTCTTCATTAACATAGGGATGGTTTTATCTTATAAAAGTTTAAAAGCTCAAAATGCTTTTTTCAACAACTTTGTCCATTCGATTTTGGTCATTCAGTACACATCTGATGGGGAACAGCAACACAGATCAATAGTGCAGTCAGAAGCCTTAAAAGCTGGCAGGATGAATTGGTGGCATAGTGCTTTGAATTATTCAATGATGCTGTGGAATTGTCAGTCTCTTTCTCCCCCCGAATGGATTGTTTACACGGCTGCATTCAAAAGTGCAGTGACCAGGATGTAAAATATCAAACATGCATCCTTCAATCAGTCTCAGGAAGGAGAAAGTACACACTGTAATCAAATATTTTAAGAAACAGGTTTTCCAATGGGATACAGATTATGGTAGCCTGCTGTAACTTCCTGCAATTGGTCCAAACCATCCAAAAAAAAGTGCATTCATACTGTAAACAAATTGAACCAAGCTTTAGCTTGATCCGGACAGAGACCACCTTTTTTTGTCGGACCAAAGTCTGGTGTTCGATCCAGACCTTGGTCCGTGGGAGGTTTCCCACCTGCAATTTGGCTCGGATCAAAGCTTAAGCTTAATAAAAAAGGAAAGTTTTAAGCCTACTTGTTAAGGTAGAGAGGGTGTTCGCCTCTCAGAGACTGAAAGATGGTTCCACAGGAAAGACGTTTCTTTCATTAGTGTACAAACTGATTTTATGTTGTGCATATTAATCAAGCAGGAGGTGCTCTTAGGTTCCTATACATAATTACTGCAACACTAATACATTTATTTGTTAGAATGCTTGAGAGATGATAGCAGACGAGTGACCAACACAAAGATGCACTCAGCTCTTCTCACCACCTGTTCCCATTTATTCCAAAAGACTAAGACCCATAGATTTGTCAGCCGGCGCTCGGAGAGACCAGTTCTAATTAGCTTTCGTTCCACAGCCAGGAACTCATACCTCCTTCTCCCAACTCCAAACCAACAACTATTTCTCATTTCCTGACACTGGAAAACAGAACAGTAATTATCAACTTCCCCTGTTATTATCTATCTTTGATGGCTCTTGGCCGATTATAAAGTGGTTGGATAATTAGATGCCTCGGAGAACGTGAAGACTCTCAATTGTTTGTCGCTCGAGGCTGTCTTTGAGGATTTATTTGTCAGAAAAGAAACGAGTGGAATAAAAGAGGGGGAATGAAAGCGAATGAGTTTGAGTAGATGAAGAGGGTCGAGTGGTATGAGGAGAAAGGGCGCCATTCTCAGTGGAGCCACCTGCATGTCTCGAGACTCTCCTCAAGTGCTTCAGCAGCCTGTGAATTGGCTTCCTCAGGTGGTGTAACCCCAAATTATTTCAAGAAAAATAAATTGTATATAATAGTGTGTATTCTGCCACCTCCTACTAAACCACTGAGTGATAATAGCAGGGAAACATACAGTAAATGTGGGCAGAGTCTTCAGGCTTTGTTTCTGTTTGTGTTTATCAGGCATCCACAGATCCCTTCCAATGTAGGCGTCTGGGGTAATGGATTAGAATACTGGTGCCAGAGATATCATGGTTGGGAAAGTACTGCATATTTTAGAGTTTCTTTGTCTCCCTACGAGGCCTGTGTATTTCTCCGGTGACTTAGAACGTCACTGATATGGCCCCTGGCATGGTGATCCAGTGAGAGTATAATGCAGTGCAACAACACTGGCAAACCCGAGGGTGTGGAAGAATGGTGGAGTTACAGGCTGGCCAGGGAAGATTTAACATTAGCTTTAGTTTGTGGCTGTGGTAAAATGGATTCCTTTCCATGCCAGTGACAGCAAGGGATCCTGGATCCTATTAAAAGTATAACACATTTTCGCAAACGCATCCAATTTTCCAACAAAAAAACATAGAAATGCGCAAGAGTTCCACTACACTGCTCCCCATTTGATCCCCACTACTTCCCTGAGTGCGTATTCTGTCACGCGTGTTCACTGATGGCTGTCATCATTTCTCAGTCAGTATAAAATAGGCCCTCATGGACGGAACTGTTACAATGATGAAACAATAATGAGATGCTCACTGACATCCTGGTCTCATTGATGCTTCCTGAAATCCTGAGATGCATGAATCGTTCCCTTGTCTCGAAGTTGCATAGTTTCATCTTCAATATGATGCAGTCAGCATGCAGTTTGTGATTTTGTTGACGAAATTCTCATCGCTCATCAACATTTTCCTCACATCAGGATGACTTCAATAAGAACTCAGAAGTCACATTTGTGCATAATTTTGGTGAGTTGAAAAACTGGATGCATTTAATGGAACATAATCCATTTAAGACATGGTGTGTGGAAAATGTGGCTTTGGGGTAGCGTTTATTACCCATTTGGACCATCTGATATAACAAGTCCTGCTTGTAGCCAACCTTGACCTAATCATAGCACACATACAGCATATGAATACAAAAATACACCGTATTGAGCTCTACTTGGAGGTTTGAATGGTGGCCAAATGACAGGCCATCACAAATCCACCTGAAGCCTCCAGGGATTTTCAATAAGAGAGACAGCTGTCTTCAAGGCTTTGTGTGGCTATAATTTTGATATCATACAGAGCTTGATTTTATCTTTCCAAAGTCTTTTAGAGAGGAAAAGCAACAGGCCACCTCCATTCATATTTTAAGTGCTCATACTGGATATAGTTTTTTGGACACTTAGGGGCTGTAAAACAAGCTATGAAAGAAACAGTAACATTTGAATATAATTTTTTCCAATGACTCATAGTTGCCAAGTAAACTTTGTTGGCTAGATTTGAACACAATATAACATCATAGCAGATATTGTATGCTTCACAACCTCTAACAGCTGTGTCAGCTGTTGCAAGTCACAAGCTGACATAAACAAAAGATGATTAACATAAACTTACCATTCTGATGTGTCTGCCAGTCATCGATTTTGGTGCACAACAGACTCTTTATCTGAGCACAGGCCTGACTGAGACTCAAACACTTAAAACTATCCATCTCGATGCTCACTGCTCTTTCAACGGTTAACCCAGAGCAAGCAGCGGTGGTGGGTGGAATCCAAGGCCTGTGATTCATAGATCCAGAATTTTCTCATCGAGAGAGGAACACAATGAAACGGAAGACCAAATGCAGACAACTGAGGCAGAAAAGGTACCGTCAAGGGGATTTATGGAGTTAAATGAAGAGCTTACACTTTAGGAGAAACTAAGGAAGACAACGATTAAAATAAATAGAGGACAGTCCAAAAAAGCAAACAATAGGCAAAAATCTATATGAAACAGGCAAAGTCCCTGGAGTCAAAGTAAAGGTATGAAGTACTTTACAAAGGATAAGGCTAAAGGAACTGATTAAGAACAAAAGAAAGACAAACTTACTAAGTACAAAATAAATCAATGAAGGAAAAAACATGACATGGGTAAATTAACTTTCAAAATAAAACAGGAAATGACAAACTAAAACTGATAGAAAGGTAGATGTTCTTCTGTTCCCTATGACGATTTCTTTAAAAAAAATGTTAAACAAACTATTAGTCACAGAAGAGTATTTATACATACTTTAAAACCTGTCTGGGGAGGGGAACTTAAACATTTATCTCTTGTCATATTTCTGTCCATCTGATGAATGTACATTTTGGTTTTATTTCCACTAACCCCTGAGGCATATATCTGGCTACAGCTAAAGGTTTCACTGCATTTACAAGCTGGTTGCGCTGGTCAGGTAGCTTACAGAGTTTCTAAAGCGTTGGGGTGAAAACGGCAGCCCGTAATGCCGATATGAGCTGTCAGACAATTAAATGTTGTTGGCTGCATAGAAAGATGCTGAAACCTCTGTAGAGGGGAGGGAAACGAAAGTGCCGGGTGATGATTTTCCACGGGTAATATAAAAATATTGATTATAGCAGCCTTAAATTTGCTATGACCAGGTTTAAAAACAGCTTTAGTCATACCATATAAAGCTTTGTCTTTTTTGATTGTGAATTACAGCCAGACCGTAGATTCAAGGTGCTGCTAAAAGTGTATGATGATTCTCCATGTGTGTTTTGGTTGTTGTATCAACCTCACTGTGAAAAATTACAAAAGACTCATAAAAATATTGAAAAATATTGATTCTACAATTCGATAACTGAATTTTTCTCTCATTCCTATCCTGTAGAAACACCCGCCTGTTCTGTCTGATTACATAAAGAGATAAAGCAAACCTTAAATAAATCAGTGCTTGCATGCCGACTTGTAAGGATGGATGTTCAAAGTGAGAAATTTCATAACAGGTGAAAGGATGCAGACCTTGCTGACATGATAAATAAAAAAACCGAGGCCTTGCTAAGCCTAACGTAATGAAAATGCAGCTCCCCTTAGAGCCCCTCGACCATTTATATGAGCTGGAGGTAGGCAAATTGAAATCTGCCATTAATGCTGAACTAATTAATACGACAGGACAGCAGCTCATGGCTCCGTAGCTGACCAGGATCAGTATTGAATGAAGTGAGGTAGAAAATCACTACCACTATTAACTCTGACTTCAAACAGCTTCTGTGCTACGGGATGCACAAACTCTGAAGTTACAGATGCATCAACTGATTGCTATCAGCTAATAGTCAACAATCACACAGTTCAAATAAATCAGTGAGGTGGCTTTTAGAAGTAGCTTCATTCTACATTGGCTGTTTCTAGTTTTGCTCCTTCTGAAAACGTTGCTACATGCCACCGTAACGAATTAAGCGGCTGCCAGTGTCTGTCGTGATGCCTGCTGAGAAGCCAAGAGTCCAAAACTCAGATTACTTTAAGCCAATGGCCTTTCATTATATATCAAGACCTCCCGCAGTCATAATTTACTGCTTCGAGCCTTTGAGATGATCTCGTTCCCTCCACCGTCACACATGCATTTACTGCATCTTAAAAACATTGGGGTTGTCCCATGAAGCATTCGGTGTGAACACACCTTGACGGAGGTTGAATCGTATTCTGTCACACAGATAACTTAGACCTTAACCTGATGCCTGACTTGACCTTAAGCCTCTCTTTCACCTTTATGTTTCGGTGCATCAACACCACCAATGCATTTTAATTGTCTTTGAATAAGAAGAATTATAAATCACATTGTTCATAATAGAAAAAGTCTTTGAGTGAAGCCTAAAAACTTCTGGAAGAAACTTCATTGGACATTTGTCAAAAGCTTATACTTTCGGCATAAACTACTGTATGTGTTAGGAAGCAATCATGCTTGCACAGAAAGGATAGATCAGTCTCACTCCTGAGGCCATTTGCCAGTCTTTGCACCACCTCAGTTACAAACCTGCAACTCGGTTGTTTATATTTAAGCTGAGAAGTTTTTCCAGAACTTTTCTCTTGTATAGAAATACCACTGGAGTCTTGGTCATTTGAGGGTGTCCGGTGTGCTTGCTGAACTCATACCTCAAGTGAGAAAAGATTTGTAAGCATCCACGAAACATTACAGCATGCTTGTTGTCTTAGATTGGCTGAGTATGTGAACAACTAGGATGAAGATTGTGCTGTTGGCTCTAATGTTTGAGGCGTGTTCCTTGAAAATTGAAGTTACAGATTCTTCTTTAGCCTTTTTGTTTTTATTGTGCTCACCACAGTCTTACACAACTGCTCGGATTCATTAAGTAAGTATCCTGGAGAGCAAAGCTCTTTCAGAGAAATTCAACAATTTCTGAGGGAAATGGAGCAGTGCGTTTGTTCAGGTGAAACACTGCAATCATGCACTCCATCAGGCGGTCAGTATTAGCTCTTACAGTCACCAATCACATTAAAAAATGTCAATGAGTCTTAATAATCTGACATCATAAACTATCACTTTGTATCACTTATCATTCAAGCCAATACAGCCACCATTATACAATTTTAAAGAGTGGTGTCGAGTGGAGCAAATAGTCTCAAAGGAGTGTATAATATGAGAGCTTTTGGAGCTACATCCTAAACGCCTAGCAGGGTCGTTGATGTATAACTATCTGCATGGATATTTTGTTCCTGAAAACACCGACAACATCTGCACTACTCATCACAGACGCATGAACTTCACATTTCTTCCTTGTGTGAAAACCTTCAGATAATCCAAACACCTTTAATCTGTCAGTCATTTCCACTTCACAGCCCGAGAAACGGAGGCACTTGACTTTGTTGTGAATTGCTTTCGCTGAAAAAACAAAATATCCTGATAGCATAAAGGTAAGCATCACGGTATAATTAGCCATTTGCTCCTAATTAGCATTGGCAGCCTTGTCAACAACCATACAGCATCTAGTGGCTGCAAGAGCAGGCATATTGCGTGTGCCATTGTGAATGGGAAGCCTGGTTTTACTTTCATGCGAGACAAATCACATCATTCAGGGACAGTATTTGATTATTAATAAGATTTAATGTCTTGGCATGGTCTTAAGCCATGTTCTAATTATGGGTTTGATAAATGTACACTCTGTTTTGGAGGGGAAACTAAAATTACTCGCGTCTCATGAATAATAGATCATGTTTTAAATACTGTATTCTTCTTGATTCATCAGCAGGGCAACACTTAAGGGCATTCTGCCTCCACTAATGTATTTTCTGGTTTTTAGGGCAAGATGTGAGTTGAATTCTGAGTGCGACTTTTTATTTCATTTGTGAATTTCAGAGAAATTTTCAGAGAGATTCAGTGGAATGATTATCTTATCTTATCTTATGACTGCAGGAGGTGAATGGGGATTATACTGCTGCTGTGAGGCTGAGCCTGGATTGATAGACTTTATACATTGAAAAAGAAGGGATACCCTGTTGATGAATCAGATGGGCTTACCCACAGACAGAGTATAAGAAATTAAAATCTCTGCCATGCTTCCTAAACAGAATGTGTTTTTAAATCCGGCAAGGAGACATGTTGGTGTGAGTTGTTTTCTATTCAAATGCTCATTTTGATTATTTGAGTTATTTGGTAGAGTCACTCCTTCATGAAAAATTCAATAGATGGGCATCCCACAATGCATGCCAGTAAGAGGTATGCCTGGGAAGTTTGCATGCAATGTGCACGTCAAATGAAACTGTCACGTACAAGAGCATATGGTGACTTGTATTCTCTACATTTAACCAGGAGCAGTGAGTAGCTGCAGTACCCCGGCCAACAGCACTGACAGGAGAATTAGAGTGGTGTAAGAAATTGAAGGAAATCCACACAGAAAGGCTGTGCCCCAACCAGGAATTAAACCGGCGACCTTCTCGCTGTAAGGTGACAGCGCTAACCAATGAGCCGCGATGGTGCCCTACACGAGTATGGGTTTCTTTCAGAGTCACTTAATCCAAATGATTATTCATACACAAGGCACCAAATGCCTCGCAATGTAATGTGGAGCCTACAAGCTAACGCTCTTTAAGATGTGTTGCTTGTATTAGCTTTAATCAAGTATGACACAGACAGTATAATTGCTTGCGATGGGTGAATCAACTTTAGGTCAGCAGAGGTCAAAACATGCTAAAAGGATTTCCTTCAGCATTTCACTGCTCCACTTCCATTAAGCGGGGGGCATATAGTTGTGCTGGCACCTCTGTGAAGCTGTACTTCATACTATAATGCGAGGAATCTGTAATTTGCCTATTGGGAAAACTGTTCATCTGATCTACTTCAAACTTGGTATGTGAGTTGCTGGGAGCCCAGGGAAGTAATTTCTCGACTTTGGTGAAATTCAGTCATGTGACACGCTCAATATTAAGACATTTATAGTAAAGAGACGAACAGCGCTGTGTGCAGCGGAGGGGCTCTGCTGAAACAATACCACTGGAAATGGTTGGGGCGGTGTAGCTAGAATTCAAGCAAGGCATGACAAACATGTATGGAAACAACAAAGAAGAAAAAAGTGAAGCGAAATGAGAAACTGAAGAAAACTCTCCGTCCTCATGCACCGACGAGTACATAAAATGTCAGAATAATATGCTCACAATGACAACGCTACCACAGTGGTGATTAGATTTGGTGATTAATTTTTCTTCTGTAATACATATCTTGATTAAAACGCATTAAACCAGAAATCTGAGGGATTCTTTTCCAAACTGATGACTTACAGGACCAGTCAAAAGTTCCCATTCAAGTGAATGGGGAAGGTGTGTCCAAACTTTTGACTGGCACTCTGTGTGTTAAGGATGAACATTTTGTTCTCAAGGTGTCTCTTTTATCAATCCCAGCTTTCATTTCATGCATGGTATGAGAAGTGAATGAATGAACAGACCAACGGCACACAGTGAGAGAAGTGCACTGAAACCGAAGGTGTTCATTCATCTTGAGAATATAATGATACACCGTACCGAATATGAATTGATGTGGTTCCATTCATCATGTTGCGATGCTAGATGTCATTCTCCTCATCTCTATTATCATCGGTCTAAAATATACCTGCCCTTGGCTCTGGACGTCTGCAGGCATGAAAACACGTACGATCCCAGCTGCACTGGCAGCGGCAGTGAAGCTAATGTTTGCTTTACTAGGGTTCATTAAGCTGAGATGTAGAGTGAATGTTGTTAGCAGTGAATATCAGCCACGCTTGAGTCTTTGATGAAATGTTCTCAGTAACTGTTTTAATGTCTTTCTTCATCCGTGCCACTTTATTGGCTTTACGTCGTATGTTTGTATGTTTAAAATCTGTGGAGAGGCAAGAAGTTATAAGAATTCAATCCTGATTCATTCTGATCCAGAGGGATTATCCGGGAATGTTTTCTAATTTAACATCATAATAGGACATTTTTCAATACTTTGCCCAATTTCTTAATAATCCATAAATCCCAAAATGAAAAATCATGATGTTGGTAATTAGAATGCGTGGTGCAGATAATTATCTCTTGCTGGAACTAAATATATATTTGTAGGGGGTGATCTGGAGCCGTTGTATGAGTTGTAAGAGCTAGACAGGCATGAGGACTGTTTGGCGTGGAGGTATGCACTCTTCTGTTTGTTTTTTTTATTCTTCTCTTGTGATGAAAATTAGCTTTGAGAGGCAGCATCAAGCCAAAAGTCAAGCAAAACGGCACAGTGAAAGTAAAATCTGTCACTTAACAGTTGCTTCCGGGATAACGGGCTGTTGGACAAATAGGCTTTTGGTCCAATGGGACTCTTATGTACGTTAAATGGTAAAGTTTAATGTCTGTCATTCTCACCTAAGAAATCTCCACATTCAAAGAAGAACTTGTGGTTCTGCTTTTGTTATTGTCTTTTGCTTTACTGACTTTATTAGATATGTATTAGATTTATAAGTACATCAGCTGGGAGTTAATGGTTCAGAATCTTTTCCAAAGATGATATTTTTTTTATTGTTAGATCGTCGTCATCGACATTAACTCAGCAAATTACTTCCAAACAGCTCAGGGGAGCAATTTGAGACATTACCTTTAATGTCCATCATTTAAGTTTGGTGCAGAAAAAATAAAATAAAATCTGATTTTCTTTAGCAGTATGCAAAAGCTCCTCTCATTATATCCCATTATTCAGAGCAGTAAACAAGTTTGTTATATTGTTCACTACTGAGTGCTCACCACCTTCAGTCCAACTGTATGAAAGTGCTGCTCATGATCAAAGTGCCCCCTTCTTGTTCCACACAAACGTCTGCAGGTGTTAGATGTCTGCACAGCAGTGTTCATCTTCATTGTTGTAACTTTTCTGTGCATTTGTTTAAAATAAATGAGAAATAATTTAACTGTCTCTTATGAGATCATACCCAAAAGTCTTGCATGGATGACTCAGCTAAATTTTTTCTACATCTGAAAACTTAAACCATAAACAGCCGCCGGCCAGAACCGACTCTCGTGATGAGGATGTTAGTTTTTCAGAGGGTTTAACAATCTGGGGCACGACACAAAACTTATTTCACTGAATCAGATAGAATTTCATCACTGTTTACACACCTAGGGCAAGACTAACTTTAAAATTCAGAATTAGAAGTCAACAGACATTGTAGTAACTTGTAGGCTAATGAAAATGCAGATCTTTAGAGAAAAGTGTGCAGAAAAGCAATTTTGAAATTAGTCTTCACTACAAATATAGATTAGCAGTTTTTTCGTCTGCCAGAAGTTGACTTGCTTTCTACAGGAAAACATTTTTTTTGTCAGTCTGAGCTCAAAAAGAGACAAACGTTACATACTTCCTCTTGTTTTGGACTCACTCCCAGAAAACAGTGAGTAGACTCCCTACACCTGCAGAGATTAGACACAAGGAATTACATTTGTTTCCCACTTTTTGACAACATTGGTTATTGTTGGTAGAATAATATAACATTAAGAGACGTTTGTGTATAAAAGACAATCCTATTTCTTGTGGTACCTGCACCCTGGCAAAGGCAACAAATCCTAAATGTAATTACTGTCGGTCAAAAATAAGGAAAATCTATCTGCAAAGGTTGACGAAGGTTCAGTTATCAAAACACAATAATTACTTGTTCCTACAGAGATAATCAGCTCATTTCTATAAATGAATGCTTCCCTTAGTATTATTGATGAGTGTATAGCAATGTTCAACAAATGCAAGCAGTGTTTGTTGAGTTATGATTTGAAATAAATGCACAGTCATGCATTCCAAGGAAGGGATTTATATTCTCTACCCTTCAGCAGAAATATCAGCAGAGCTATCATTTGTGTTTTCCTCCCCTCCCCAGTGCACCATTTACCAGTTGGGAGAGAGTAAATCTCTTCATCTACATCAATTAATCAAACAGCAAAACAGAGTTTACTGAAGACAGACAAAGCCTTAATCATATGAATGGTGTCAAACATGAATGCGATGCAAAAACAAATTAGCCTAGGTTAAGTATTGTAACCTCACACTACACTTTAATTATTTTAAATAGGATTTTCTTTTCATTCGGAAGACCATAGACAAAAACAGGACCTGTACTTTGTATTTTTATAATGCTTTCTTCAGATATACATATAGAAACACATCTTTCACAATGTGCTGTGAAGAAAACCAAATTCACTGTACGTCATTAGTCAGATTATCTTTCCATCAGCTGCAGACACAGTGCAATTTAAGCATTGGTGGAATGTTTGTATTCTTTAGCTCCATGTCAGCAGCACTGAGTAAATTTCAAATCTCTCCATTAATATATTTCCTGCCCAAAAACATGGACTGAAACAGGTGAAAGAGGAACACAAGAACATCTATCTCAGGTTTCACTGTATATTTCTGATTTCACATCATTTTTTTGTACACATTTCTATCTTCGCATCTCATATCCACCTATACAGTAGCCTACAGAAAATAGGACCCACAGCTACTGCAGAAACAGGCTGATGGAGATTCAACAAGGAGCTGGGTATGCTGCACTGGGATCTTGGTCAGTGCTGACTCCTGCAGATTTCTCAGCAGCAAATTCACGCATCCTGTTTCACCTTAATGTAAAAAGTGCTGTGTTGAAATCCCAGGTCTGCTCAGGTCATGTTCATTAATCTGTCATAGGACGACACCGAAAATATTCAGATTGTTTAGAGTGGGGTTATGTGAGGTATAATTATCCATAGTCAGTGTACTGTTATAAATGTATGTAGATGTAGGTGGCAGTCAGTGACCCCCCCGATTACGTTTTAGTACCTCATACAACACCACTTTAAAAAAAAAAATCACAACTAACCCCTCAAACAAACTTCAACACACATTTAACATGATAAAAAATGTTAAAGTTGAATTTAATGGGAGAAATGCATATTTTAAGTGTTTCAGGAAATGACTCAGAGGGCACAAAATGCTCATATCAAACACCATGGCTTCCTGAGGGTTTTGGGGGGTAGCTGATGATAGGCTGCAGCACCTGCTTATAGCTTAGCGGTAACTGAGCTACTCATCTCCCTGAAAATTGATTTAACACATTGGACACTAAATAAAAGTACTCATGTGCTGGATATGCTGCGTAATGGACAGCGAGAAACATTAGCCGAGTGGTTTTTAACTGTGATGCACTTCACAAGCCAAATAACACAAACTAATGGGCTGACCCTAAGCATTCATAATAGAGCAAACTGTCTCAGAAAAATGATGTCTGTGGGCTCCTTTTACAATTCACTTGTTGCAGTTAACTTACACCTGTGCCATTTACTATTACACTGGAAGGAGAGCTGCATTAAACTTGACACAGCATATTATTCAGCTGGAGGTATCCCTTTTACAAGCTTGGACTGTGGCCATGAGGACATTGACCTATGTTTCAGCATCAAGTCCGAAAAGTAGCTGATGGTTTGCCTCTTTTGTTGTAGAGGCAAGTGTTTTTCTTTTTTATGTAATGTCGCTGCTGTATTACTAACCAACTGGAAGACTGGATGATGTTTTGCTGCTATATACCATTTACAAGCATGTAAATATTGTTACTAAGTTGATTAAATTATTGCTGTATACAACCTATTTGAGGGGTTTGTCCCTACTTGTTATGGTGTGCAGTTCAGGACCCAAATGCAGACAACAGCCAGAGCCAACTGAGCAGTTCAGGGATTTAATGATGAAAAAACCAAACACAAACATCAAAATATGCAAAATTACAAAACTTACACGGGGCAAAGCAGGACAAGGAAGCACCATCTTTTGTTGAAGTGTCATAAGCTGTTTTTTAGTGGTCGGCTCACTGGCTTTAACTTGTTACTTGCTCTTGTTCGACTGGTATATAGCACATGAAAATGGTATACCAGCCTGCGTTGCCACATATCACTGTGGTAACAGAATATCTAACGCAGTGTGTATTATTGTCAACCACTGACATTTAACTCTTACATTATTTAAATAAAAGAGACATTGTGATTCATTTTGTTTAATTTAAAATTGTTTGTAAAATAACTGTTAAAACACATACGGTTTATTATTTATAGTAATATCTGAGAATGAGGAATATAGGTAGCCACCAAATGGTAATAAATCAGTATTATAATGCTCAGTATTATGCTTTTATTTTGAAGTTACAAAGAAGTAACCTGCCCAGTGCTTTAATGCTTCCATGATATGATTTAGAATAAAGCTCTTCTCTGTAAGACTGCAGGGCACTGACCAGTAAAAATCTTCAGATTAGACCATGTTTTGGTCATTACTTGAAACTTCCAGTATACAACCTTTCCCTACCTTTCTGTGTAGAGTATTCATGTTCTCCCCGTATTTTCCCTATGGGCGCTCCGGCCTCCTACTGTCCAGAAAATGCAGTATAGGTGAATCGGTCACACTCACTTGCCTACAGGTGTAAATGTGAGCTTGAATGATTGTTTCTCTTTGTGTTGGCCCTGTGATGAACTGGCAACCTGTCCATGGTGCACCCCGCCCCTCGTCCAATGTCCAGCCCTCCCACATCTCTGCAAAGGAGAAGTGGTTATAGAAAACGGATGGAGTGGTAGATATGGCTACATTAGTGTTATCGTCAGAGGAATCCTAGGATCACAGGCTTCATTCACCCTTGCTTGTCAGGAGCTATCGGGTGCACCTGTGATTCTCCCTCAGCTGATGGTAATCAGCCTGGCTGAGAGGTTATATAAGGAGGTTGGGGTTTCCCTGCTCAGATGGTTGAGTGTCTCCAGAGAGTGAACATCACCAGTTGGCTTTCTGTGTTTCTGTTTTGAGTGGGATTTTGAGCTGAGTGTGTGTTGGAGGGGTTTTTCTTCTCTTTATTTAAAACTGTGTGGAGGGATTCCTCTTTCGGCCAACTTTAATTTCATATCATTTTGTTCTCCCCTTTTCCAGTGACTCCCAATTTTGATTCCCTTTGACTTGGGGCCAATTCTTTTGTCAGTCTATCATTTTGACAGAATCAGTGGATGGTTTAGGGGAGTCATATTTCCTACTGCCACATATCCAGAACCCAAGAGGCTCATCTTTAATCTGACCCTCTTTATTTTGGTGACATGTGTGACAAGTTTCCCAACTAGCGACCCTCGTCTTCCAGGTTTTGTTTTTTGGGGAAACGTAACAATTAAATTCGGCTTGCATGACAGCATGAAGCTAGTAAACAGCAGCAGCAAAAAAAATAATGAGACAAACCACTAAAAAGTGGTAGAGTAGACAAGAATGGGTATTTAGAAGTTAAAAGTGATACATGACAATAGAACATGAGTTACACACAACCATAAGAGAATAGAACGGCAGTGACGTAACAAATACTGACAGTAACATATCAGTCACAACCAACACATCCCAGCAAAAATGATGCCAGTGATTGGATTTGCATTTCTGTGCACTTACAGTATGTTGTAATGCACTTTTGATTACCGATGATCATCCTTATGTAAAGGGCTCGCCATTGTCATTGATCTCTCCAGATAATGAGACAATTGGTCCACTGGACAGTAGATGAATGGGTGTTTTATTAAAATGCAATATTATTAAAAACTCCCAGAAATGTAAACTACTACATCCAATAACCCCAGAAGATGGTTGTTCCTGAAATATGTATCAACACTAATCCATTATAAAGGCATCTTGGTCATTTTCAATATTCACACACACGTCTTCTTGATACTTAAGATTCAAGTGAACTGGTTGTGTTCACAGAAAACTGTGTCCGGGGGGGAGAGAGATAATGTATACTGTGGAAATCTGAAGAATATTGTTTGTTGTGTGAATCATTTTCCCTATCCACACTACTTAAACTCTTAAAAGAGGAACCGTCACTCAGACAGTCTCACAGATAACATATCAAAAGTAAACGAATGCATGCTCTTCAATTTTTCTGCCCCAGGGATAGACTTACTTCAAATGTGCTGTAAGCGACCTTATGATACACAGTATGATGAAAGAATTATGAATAAAATAGGGGATGCATTTCAAGACACAGTCACAAGGGTGTTACCAAAGCTCAGATAACAGCAACTGTTACTCGGGCAATTATTTGACTCCGCATACTGCTGTAGATGGAATTTAAATATCCGGTAGAGTCGAGATCTAAACATTTCAGGCTGCGCTGCAGAGGCCCTGCTGCTACCATCATTTAGAGGTTTTCAAGCTCACATGATTCTGTCTCGGAGGTCCCATTAGCTCAGTTATGCTTGAGATATGTGGCTGAGGGGATGGATGTCCTGAGGTTTGGTCTGACACAGCGTTGCTTTGATCCAAACAGCCAGTCTCTCTAGCTCTGGGTGCTGTTTTGTGAAGTCCCACTAAGAATAACTGTTAGGCCTTGGCTGCAGGAATGATTCGCTCTGAGCCCTGAGGCTCGACATTGCTCGAGAAATGGCCGAAAACTTCGGAGCACAGCACCAGAAAAAAAAAGATTAAATGTACTGCATTTATATACAGGTAGCAGGTAGGTTATCGCCCACTCAAAGTGCTTTAAAATGCAAGTCAACATTCACCCCTGCATGCACACATTCATACATTGATGTCAGAGGCTACCATGCAAGGTGCCACCTGCTAATCAGGAGCGATAACCATCTTCACAAACACACCGATGCAACAGCATAATCTTATGCATCTTATCCATGCAGCTGGACTCTGGGCTGGACGTCATCTTCAGGCTAGTTGCAGTTCCACTGGGCTTCGGGAAAGAACAGAGCATGTTCCTGAGGTTTACTTTCTTAGACAAAGTAGCATCCATACTGCACTCAGCCTACTATTAGAAGTAAACCTATGTGGAGCACATGTACTTTATCTTTATCTAGATATATGGAGTTAACTAAATGATATACTGTTGAAAAAAGGCCCATTTTCCACTCTGTTGTACCGGCTCTACTTGCCTTTTTTTGGTTTTCAATAAGGGAAAAAGTACCTTGTACCTGGTACTACTTTTTTAGTGCCCCCTCTGTTGCGGTTCCAAGCGGGCTGATCAGGTACTAAACTGTCACATGAAACATTACAGACCACTGATTGGTCAGAGAGAATTGTGTCTGTGTCATCAGTTTTTTTTTTATTGATTGCAGCCACTATGTTGAGGAGGTAAAGACGTTCCTGTCTTTGATAGCTGAGGAGAGGATAACTAGAGGTGGATGGAACATGGAATGACTAAATAAAAACTTCATCTCAAGAAAGAGGTTGGAAAATAAAACAGGATCTGATCAAACTAAATACCAAACCACGACACATACTAGGTTTATTCCAGCTCTAACTCTCTCAGGTCTCACAAGGGGCTTTCTGCTTATTTGGTTCATTGTTCATTATCAAATAGGAATCTTGTGTACTACCATTACAGCTTGCATCACTAGTGTTTGTTCTTCTAAATTGAAAGCATGAGAGGGACCCCAGCTTGAGAGTGATAGAAAATTGCTAGAAATCCGTGGTTGAAAAGACAGCTTAATGCTGGTAAGTGAATACCATTTTTGTTTAAGTGCTAGCTCGACTTTTTCCTCCTCCTTCACTAATGGCTCCAAAACAACTATCTCAAAGTGCTGGAGTTAAATATGCTGAGCCAGAGAGGACCTGCTTAATCATTTATTTAAGAAAAAAGAAGAGTACTTTCTTGTTGGTAAGAAAGATAATGAAGTGCAAAACTCTCGCAGTTTTTTTTTTTTTGTCTGGGAGCATCTAATGAGAGAGGTGCCCTACTTTAACAGAGTCTATCTTTTGCAGTGCACACAAAAATCCAGACAAGACAAATATAGATAACATAATTAAATCAAACACCGTGGAAGGAAAATAGGAGCTCAAAATGCTGAAGTGGATGCTGAACGGTAAAGCCCTGGAGACATGGAAGACATACAGTTAGGATGATTTCTGGGTGATGGTAGATTGTTATTTTTGTGATCAGTGCTAGTTTTGATTCTCTGATGGATAAAAATTTGGGTTTGACGTACAAAGCATGTTTCATCCTTATGTTTTATCTTCAAAAATATTTATGTTCACTCTTTTAATTAGATGATTTCAAATAGAGTCATATATTTCCCCTTCTTTGAATCCCTAGTGAGATGCTTTAAGACATTTTAGTGTGAAAGCTATTCAGAATTCAGCACATACTCACTGGTAAAGCAGCTTTTATTCTGAAAAACTGAAAATGACAGTACGTATACAGACTGTATATCTGCAGTGAGTCAAAAGTACCATTTTCACAAAAATCTGACCTGTCTATGATACCATAAGTGAGCTGTTTTATGCCCAATTAGATGTGTAGCTGGACGGATAAGGCTCTTTTAAAATGTTGCAGGAAAAACCTGAATTAATTATTGATATATCAATACAACACCATCCTAATTGTATAAAATGTATGTGCTTGTTTAATGTTACATATTTTATGTGAAGTGTATGTTAAATTGATCTTTTAATGAGGTATTTATTTAAAAATACTCCCCTTTCCACAATAACTGAGCAAACTCCATCCACTGATGAAGGCCATTAGATGTGGCTGAAAGCTCTCAGTTAAATCTGGGAAGTTAAATTCTAAATATTTCAAATGAATATTTTTAAGGCCAAGAAATAACACCAGTTACAGATGCTTCATCAAATAAGTTATATATGTTCACTAATACATTAAAGAGCTTCTAGGTCTCTTTATATCTACTCACAGATACATTCTCATGAGCTATAGCCAGCAATTAAGGTGATGCTTCTTTTGTACTGTCCATATATGCATGCTTTCTGGTATCCAAGCATGCAGGCATACAGCCGTTTCCAAGTGAACTTAATTTTACAGTCGCTTTTCCTGTGATAGAATGAGAGCATATAATTGAGTGACAAATTAAATAACAGATTGCAGGGCACACCTGTTCGATCCACAGCCTTGATCACTGCCTTTTTGTGGCAGGTGCCATCCCAGTTGTTATTAATAGAAAAGCTGCTGACTGCACTCCAGCAGGTCGTCTATGTCGGAAGTATTCCAAGGCTCTGAATGCTGCAAGCTAATGGCTTTCATTTGGATCTGGCAGCATGGTATTTACAGGTCCATCTTGAATTGATAGATTGCATAATTTGGAGTCATTTGTTTACCAAGCCCGTCTTGTGTGAGCTATTTCACCACCGTAGAACTGCTAAATAACAGAGCAGGAGTTGGATTTGATTAATAGGCTTGGTTATAAGGTAAAAAAGGATTCATGTTAAGTTAAACTCAGACAACTTTTGGGAATTCACTGCATGCCTGCTTGTTGTATCCTCTGTGAAAGTGTAGTTGGACGGAGTCCAGAACAAATTTCCCTTCGGGGACAATAAAAGTATATCTTATCTTATCTTAAATACACGCTAGTGTCATTTCTGTGAGATAGCGAGTTAATTAAATGTCGAAATGAATGTGATCATCATACGTCAGCGGTCGCGGAAAACTTTACATTGTTGAATGTGAGCTGCATCTGATTGTTCCTCATTGATGTTGATGTCTAGACTCACCCGAGGCTGTTGTGCTTATGCCTGGGCACCACATAATCACACCAACTTGGCATGGCAGTATCCACACAGATGATAAGCTAATCAAATCCCCTGCCGAAGCGGTCCTGAGGGAGTTTGTAGATGGTAATCTGTGAGTATCTCTAGCAGAGAGCCAAGGAGCCTCAGATGATCAAAAGATCTAAACTGTGCTGCTGTAGGGAGGAAGAGGAGATGAACTAAACACTACAAGAAACTCACCAGTCAACAGTGGTGAGAAGAAGGGTTCATGAGAGATAACTTTGAGCATTCATGTAATCTGTGGCATCTATCAGGAAAATTAATCGTTGCTGCCAAAATCTTTGTTTGTCTCCTTTGAACAAAGGAGGCTTGTACTGATACCAGTAAGGCTAGGTCTGCTGATTGATCAGAAATTCATGCCATGAATGTTCATGACAATAATTGTTGTTGCATGGATTTCATGTTATACTGGGAAAGACCAAAGATTTTTCTCGAGGCTCTCATTCATATTCACATCAAGAAAATCTGTGGCGCGTAGATGTCAAAATGACTTCCTCGCTGCCTGCACTGGCTCTCAAAACCGATTTTCATAACCTAGACTAATGTGTTTTTGATGTGCATCCTTCATGTCAAGGAAACCAGCTTCATCCAGCTGTATAGGTGGAAAGAGAGGCATCAGACTGGAGAGAAGAGAGTCGAGTGAACACTGGCAACACGGCTGAGAATACGAGCCCAACATGCTATGAATCTTTCCCTTGAGAACTGTTTTTCATTTCGCTCTCGATCTTAGGTGGTCATGTAGGCTTCATTAAGTCCACTGGTCATGTCAACAAACATTGTGTATGCACATTAATTGTGCCATGACGAACTACATGCCTCTGTATCGGCTTTCACAGCATGCACTCAGATGTTGAGTCATCACATTTGGCATAAAAACTATCCTCATCTTTAATTTTTCCATCTTTTCACGTTTAATTAGCAGCCCGTTGGGTCTCGAAATAATTAAATTATAAAAGCCACTAGATGTGATTAACTACTGTTTGTCTGTGGGAGAGTAAATAATGCCAGAATATGCAGCATGGTAATGATGCACATATGGGAAAATAAATTACAGCTAGACATACTGTACATTTCAATCAAACGATGCTTAAGTCAAATTCAGTCTGACAGACTTTTCTTTGCTGTCTTGTTGAATATGATTTTCTCGCCTGTAGTACGCTGTAGCATGTAACTCCATCTCTCCATCACCGCTCAGGCTTCGCAGATTCACCAGCTCCACATTTCATCTGCTTATCATTCCCTGCAGAGTCATCAGTCACCACCACCACCAGTGTCTGGACTCCATGAGGGTATTTATCTTGCTGTTGCTCAGGTCACACACTCCATTACGAAATATCCCCAAGACTGATAAGAGTTGTCACATAACATACAATGAATATTCATCTTCATCCACGTCTCTTCTGATTGAAATAGACATCATGGTGCCAAATGCATAATCGTGTATAATGGAGGACAGTAACAATACCGTAGAGGCTCCAGTGATGTGAGGGGACAATGTTGCCAAAATGAGATAAATCCAAAAATGGCAATGCTAATCATCTTGTCAGTGATTACTCCTGGTACGTCTGTACAATCGCACCTGAATTGTACAGATATGACTGTGTGTCAATATATCCACTTGTGGGAGTAAACATCAGGCATGTGCACATTTTAGCACAATGAGATTTATTAAACGGAAGAAGCACCAAATTCAGGCAGGGTATAATAAATGACAAAAATACATTTTTCTTGGTTTCACACTGCGCAGTTTCATAGAAGTGTCCTTCAATCTGCAGCCATGCAATGAGAGACAGATAGATGTCTACAATGGGGACGACAGATTGAGAGCACATAAATACCACATGATGAAATCCAAGGCAATATATGTTTGTTGTTTGTCTTTGCTTGGGTCCCTTCCGTTCACAGTTCAAAACGCAAAAGCAAAGGTATACATAAATGTAATGAAAGATCTTCACGTATATTTTATTTGTTTTGGCAGTTCTGAACCTCACCAACAGCCCGTGGTTGCATGTGGTATTTCCTGCCATTTATTTGGAGTAGGGTGTCATATTCAAGCTGCGACACAGTATAGCATCTAATGTATTACTGCAGCCGAGCAGCACGCATTTCTACTGAGATGTAAGTGCATACAGCAGCTTGTTATGGCTGAAAAATATGCCGCTATGTAAATAATTTAAGAGCTGTGTTTGTTATGTAGTGTTGAAGAACATGTGGAGAAATGGTTTCGCAGGCTGCGCTTGTTCCAAGGATTTCATTGACTTTCAAGGAATGCAATCATTATCATGTCTTTTTGACTTATTTTAGTCAGATCATTGCAATGTGTGGGAGAGAGGGTAAGGCAGACAGGCTGATGGGATCTTTAAAATTGGCAAAGCGGTAAACCGTGTAGTACTTTGACGGATGGCTTGGAGGAGGGATGCAGGGTAATATTTTGGGAGGGGAAATCTCATTTTCTCCATCAAAGGAGCACTGACCTCAATCAAATATAAATGTAATCAAACATGTCGTCCCTCTTTGTAGCCGTGGAGGGATCTCTCTCCGACTAAAGACTTACGATACCCTCTCACTCTCCATCCCTCCCTCCATCTGCCCTTCATCACTCCATAAACAGAGACACAACACTCCGAGTGGTTAAGGTCACTGTGAGAAAAATTAGATGAGGGGCCCACTCTCTTCTTGTTAAAACATATTTTATTTAGTTTCATCTTACTGACTGAAGCTCACATTAAATAACAAGTCATGCAGATGTAGTGCTCTGACTGGAGATGAGCAAAAACATATGTTTATTCAGTGTCTGAGACGGATCACCATTACGGAGGACATCATTTGCAGCCTGACAAGAGCCAGGCTGGCTGCAGCTGCAGTACTGTACATCACACCTCAAGGGAAAACAGAACCATGGGAGTGTATTGATTAACAGGCCCTCGATTTGTTAGACACTGTGAGCAATGGAACTTTTTTCACTGCTCTCTAGGTGGGTTTGGGATATGATGACAACCAGGTGATGCATGGCGAATGCAAGCCCAGAAAAATGGTGGTGTTTTGCTGTCCATGCAGTTCGAAGGCCACAAAACTTTGAAGTTCAGCCACCTCCTGTCCAGTTTCACAGGAGGTTTCACACCTGCAATTTTGCTTTGGATCAAACTAAAAAGTCACTCGATCAAGTCACTTTTCCTCATAGTCTTACTGCTTGGCCAGCAACTAACAAGCATAACAAAAACATTTGTCTGTGGCAAAGTGACGTGATTATTAGATAATTATAATAATAATAATAATTAGATAAGCAATCATGAAGCTGGAGTTCTGAAAAGATAAAAAATACATTTTGATTTTAATTTAACTAAAAACAACCAGAGACTCTGAAATGTATCATATTTTACTCAATCTTTATGATAATGGCTTTTTGCTATCCTATAATGTCTATCTACTTCAATCTTCAGATGCTTATGAGGATGCCATCCACAAAGACACAAGATTTAAATTACCTTGATATCAGTCAAGACAGATATTCTACTTCTACGTAAGAGAGAACTTGGCTTTAAGAGGTGATTCCCAACAGACAGTAAACAGTCTTTATTGTCCTCATTGTGTTGATGCATTGGCTCCTTTAACTGTAGTTAGAATTCAAAAGTTGTGTTTCTCCCCCAATAAAACCGTAAAGTAAAAACTGTTTTAAGAGAAGGTTTTGCACAAATGAAAGTTTCCCAATGTAGCTGCATTATAAATGTTTACCAGTGGTCAATTACCATACGAAGTGGTATTACTTGCTGAAGTGTAATTGTGGGGAATGAATAGGAGAGGAAAACGCTCAGAGGTTCATGCAAAGGTCTCTTCCATTAAGGATCAGTGAGTTATAAAAGACCGGCAGGATTGTAGGTTCTGATTCTGCTGCAGATTTTGTTTACTGATGAAAATGTGTCAAAAGCAAAAGTAATCCAAATACAATGATTGCCTTTGCTTTCATAAAAACATTCATAGTTAATAGCCCCGCTTTTGAAATTATAGATAACAGACTGAGTCTATTGTCATTTCCTCATATTTCATGGCAATAAATGTGAAATGTGGGTCCCACACCGAGTAATCATCTGTAGCCAAAGTCATTAAAGTAAACAACATGCTGCAGCTTTGTGTGGGTTTCCTAATCCTCCTCGTGTGCTGTGTCTTAAGATGCCCATATCTTCAGTTTCTCAAAGATGTTTTGAGTTAGAGATCATCATTGATAGAGATCTCAAGGCCATGAGGGGAGTATGTGTGCATTACTATCTTACCTAGTCCTAAACACATGGACTTTTCTAATATTGCTCATATGTCTTCCATCAACTGCAGCATAGCAATGAAAGACATTTGAATGATTCTTTGGTGAAGTGCTGGGATCCTTTGAAAACAGCAGAGGTTCCCTGTTGGATGGCACATTTCCTTTTGTTTAAGTATTGATAAAGCAGGGCTATGACTCTGAGTTGATTGATTCTGGTAGTGCTTTATGCCATCCTTGATCTATTCCCATATTAGGCAAGTAAATTTCAGACAGAACACAGCTTAACGAAAAGGAAATGATTTAATTAGAGCTGTTTTTTTCCCTTCATATGATTTGTGAGCTTTAGATAGATTGCGTTACACTTGTATTTGGACAATACTGATGTCCAACCCGTATCAACGGTACAGAAGTATCCAGTGTAACAATCTCCAACAGTTGCTGAAAAAACTCTCTGTAATGCTTTGAAGCTCAATAGTCCCTGGCTGTGGTGCACTCAAAGTAATTTTTGGGTGGGAAATAATTGACTTGCTAGTGGTGCAACTCCAGAGAAAAATAACTGCAGAATAATAAGGAGAATACACCAGAAAGACAATCTCATTTTGCTATCTGACACCCAGATGTGAAATAAATTACATTAAATTACTTATCAATGACAGGCTCTTGCTCTAACTTGACGCTGACATCAATTGTGCTGTTTTTGTTCAAATTAGGATAGACTAGCAACTCAGGCAGAGGAGTGTCTGAAAGTAGGGCAAAGTAATGAATTTACCAAAACAAGAACCATAGAAAGAAAACTGAGATAATTTGAACAGCATTTTCAAGTTTACCTCACTACCACCTCAAATGATCACTTATAAAAGCTCTGATTATCTTTGAGTTTTTTTAGTGATGCCATTGGTGTAAACAAAGTGGAAATTGTGACGCTGCTATGCAAATACAGTGGTTCTTCCCTGAACATCTTTATAGGAAACAAAGCCATTTGTTCCTATTTAATAAATGCAGCCAGACGTTATTGAGCGACGTATACGCATGCTAATAATATCAGGATGACATCAGTGAAAGCTCTTGAGCTCTGAACTGCCAATGGCTGCACAGATATGTTGATGTGATAACCTTTCTTCGGGGATCACTTTAGTCCTGTTGTGCACACAGGATGCAGAGGTACTTAAGGAGACTCTCAATTCACTTTACTATTAAGTGCCAGCCCTCCGTGCTCCACTCTCGAGAATATAGATTTGTCACAATAGTAGGGCTGCAGACCGGGATATGGTTGCATAGGTCTGGATTATTTTGGACAATTTGAAATAGAGTCCAATGCTGAAGGGTAATGCGAAGTGTTCTTTGTGATGTAAAAACTGACTGCCAGGAAGCTGAAGTTTGGACATCATTGGACATTTCAACAGGACAATGATCTCAAGCGTATCCCAAAGTGGGTCAAGTCTTGAATCCCACAGAGAATCTATGGTGGGATTTGAAGAGGGCGGTTGCAGCACATAAACCCCAGGAATATTAGAGAACTGGAAGCCAGAACATGAACGCGGCCCAATGCTGGCGTCTGGTTATACATCACTTTTGCAGCAGGTCATAGCAGCAAAAGGGTCTCTACAAAGTACAAGAGAGGATTGTCATTAAGAGGTTAAGTAATTTTGAGACTGCAGTAGTCAGTGAAAGTAGTTTTATTGTGTTTTATATAGGAACACAGATGTATTTAAACTGTTTTTGTTTGATTGGTTATTGCAAACATCTTAAAAATAGTATATTTTACTAATAAAGCTGGAGCTTGAATAATTTTGCTTCCAACTGTATATGCTGTATACCTGTTTAAGACTGAGGGTTTTTTTTTTTTTATTAGTGGGTCATCAAAGTCACACACAGATATCACAGATTTTTCATCACACCACAGCTCTATTTATAAGCCTCCCCATACACCGGTTGTTCTCTCCAGGGAGGTCATTAATATGCCTCTCTGTCAGTGGTGTGGCCCACAAAAAGTCCATCAAAACTTGCAGGCTGCTTGTCTATATAACTACATAGCCCTGTGAATTCTCATTAGGAAAACGTGGTTTAATTACCCTGTCATGAAAAATGATGTTAGAAGCTTTTAAGACTGATGAACCTGTTTTTTTTCTTGTCTTTTAATCATCAAAATCTAATTATCCAACAACAGTGATATGACATTTTTGACTTCTCTGGAAAAAAGGACAAAGCTAACGCGCGTTAGCTGTGCAGGACACTCGACTCAATGTGGCCCAAACATTCCACACTATAGATACTCATGTAATATTGCTCCATTATTTTCTGTACTGTCCTCTGATAAGATGTGAAGGACCAGATGTTTTCCACTTGAGATAAAGTAATCTATAGATAAATGAAATACAGTTGGTGACTCTGCTAACCTCGGGTTGCTTCATGAGTGGTGGTTCACTCTCAGCTCCTGCCTCAGCATTTATCAGTGGACTTCAATAGTGAGTTGACCCCTTGACCTGCATCAGCTTATATCGTGCTTTTCATCCCAGGCATAGTGCCATGGTGACTGTGAAAGGTGTTTAATGAACTGTCTTGTAAGGAGAGGGTTGTGCTTGCCCATCAGCGCTCATCCCTCCTCCCTTTTCGGCATCACTTTCTTATTTACAGCCATATCTCCGCTGCTTTTTGCTGAGCTCAGGTGTTTTCCTTGAATTGGAAAAGCCCTGGAGGTGTGAATAGTTCATCTGTAGAAAGATACATCATTTATTGGAATTTGCATATTACAGAGGAGAGTGCGAGGAACACAAAAGTAACCAGTGAAACCTGATAATCCATCTGATACTATACACTAGATTTGTCAATGCAGAGTGAATCACATCCCACATGAAGGAAATGTTTTGTTGTTGAAATCTAAGCTGGGTGGATATAACATAATATCCTAATATATTTGTAGTTGCATCTATTGGTCTGTAACAGCCACTGGTCAATTGTTCTTTGTTGGAAGCTGCTGGGAGAGTGTTAGAGCCTTTCATTGTTGATTTGCTCAATATTGATCAGTCTGCACATGAGTAGGAGTGTTAAAATAGAGAAAATGGTTTTCATACATACATTGCTGAATGATTGGACATTCCTAATTTTCTTTTTCAGAATTAATGATTTTTTTCTTTCCCCACAGAGAATGATTCTTTGCGGTCAGCTGTCTTGATTTAAGGACTATTATTACAATTATTAGAGTTATATGAGTTGAGCTTCTGTAATGGATACAAATGCATCAGGTTATTTCGTAGAACAAGCAAAAGCACAAAGAAGAACCTACGTGTTTCTCAGTTTCACTGCAATCAACTTGGATTGGCTGCAGCTTGCTAGTGATAATTTCTACTGTGCCCATTGAGATAATGCATGTATGAGTCTTGCTCATTGCTCGGTGAGGCCTAACAAGATAGTTAGAGTTTCTCAAGGCTAAAATAATTAAATATCTGATTATTGTATGGGATGGTGTAGTGATTGTATTACTAGGTGCAGGTTCAGGCACTTCGTCTTCCTCCCACAGTGGGAAAAACATACAATATTGATGGCTCTAATTCGCCCATAGGTGTGAATGTGAGTGTGAATGGTTGTTTCTCTCTATATCTGTCAGGCCTGTGATGAACTGGCAACATGTCGACCTCTCAATGACCACTCCACACCTGCAAGAATATTATTGGATGTTAAAAGTTAGCGGATAGCCGAACAGTGAAGCATGAATAAAGCAACAACTTACTTGAAAGGGCGATTTCAGTGGTCATCCTGGAACACTATTATACTACATAAAGGGAAGGAGTATATTGGTGAAAAAGTCTTGCTTAAGTCTATGTGAAGTATATGTATCTTCCATAATGTGACACACACTCAGCGGCCAGTTTATTAGGTTCCCCTAAACAAATCCTGATGTAGTCCAATACAACAGCCCTGCAATAAATGCTGCCTTCAAGATGGTTACAATATGTGTCGTTTCAATATATATGAGATGCTGTTCTGTATGATCATTATGGAGGCTGCAGTTTGAGGTGCTGTTGAACTATATTACATTATATTGACAGGTGTTTCTATTATTTAGAGTGCCCTTACTGATATAAATGGATCTCACATCCAAAGACACAAAGCAATAATACAATTCAGTAAACAGAATAAATGAGCGCTTCTTTTCAGTCTAAATGGAAAACTCCTGACATTTAAATAAACAAGTGATACTAGTGAAGCCATCTCCTCAAGGCGAGAGTGTTTTTATTCATCTGTTTAGTGTTTTTGAAGGAAATCTAATTACTCGCATGATTGATGTTTTATACATAGTCAAGGGAATGGCAATGAAATAAAATGAAATAAATAGAATATAATAAAATAAAATTACCACTTTAATGTTAAGCTCTGCTCTCAAAATACAGTATACACCTCCACACATTTTTAAAGGAGGATTCAAAGGAAAGGACCATTGTGTTCACATGCTTGTCAAATGCATATTCCTTTAATCTTTTCCACATGTCAACATGTCATAAGTCATTTGGAAATACATTCAAAATAATAATGAAGTGACCCATATAGTCTGGAAATTTGTAATTTTAACAAATGCACCAGCAGCGATACAGCCTCTTTTGAACAAATTCCCAAACTGCAAAAGGTTTTAGGTTACTACAGTGCAAAACAAACACAATTAATGCCACGCTTGGAAAAGTAATCTGCAGAGAGCCCCAAGTGTTCCCACATCCACTAAACTAAATTAGCTCAAAACTGTCTTGTTTGTTCCTTTTTAAGGTTGCAGCATGAGGCATTTAGTCGACATGAATCTTTGATGAGATCAACACAGAAAATATACTGTACTGCCTCACCTCATCTGAGATATTTGACCTCAGTACTGCCTACTCCTGCAGGTGGCATACTGTGGTGAATGATACATTCATTTTCGATAACCGCTTATCCTGTGCACGGTCGCAGAGGGGCTGGAGTCAATCCCTGCGGACTTCCCTGGACAAGTCACCAGTTCATCACAGGGCCACATAGAAAGACAAACAACCTTCACACCTACGGTCAATTTAGAGTCACCAATTCACCTATATTGCATGTTTTTGGTGGTGGGAGGAAGCCGGAGAACCCGGAGAAAACCACGCAGAACACAGAGAGAACATGCAAACTCCACATAGAAAAGTCCCAGGTCCTCAAGTTGGATTTGAACCCAAGACCTTCTTGTTGTGAGGCAACAGCGCTACCCACTGCGCCACTATGCAGCCCTAGTGAATGATTTTGTTTTCAAATGTTGGCAGGAAATTATAGAAATACCTTATGAGCTATTTCAAATGCTGGTTCTCCACTGATGGGAAAAATATGTTTTCTGTTGGTGTTCGCATCATCCTGCTGAAACGGTTTTATTAAGGGGTGCTTGAGCCTGGTTTGCTGTGTTGATAGAAGTCAGCTGAATTTCTGCTCTTCACATCAACAACACTTGCTTATTTTGTATTTTCGAACAAAACAACTGGGCACCAGTCGTCCTCCTCATTTGTCTGAAGTCCTCTCTCTGAAATGAATTACTCTACCCCTCTAGAGTCCTTTGGCCTCCATGGAAATGGCTCACAGGCACATATTACATGCTTACCTAGTCATGTAGGTGAAAAAACAGGGCGATTAAACCATGCTGGGAAACCTAATGAATATAATATGCTGTACTGGATAAACCAAACACGAATATTAGAGCCGTTACATACTTATGATCATTAGCCCGATACAGAAAACACTGCTTATTATTTCCAGTTTCTGCAGGCCAGACAAGCTGGGAAACAGGCCAGATGGAGACATTTGCTAAATCTGAATCCAGATCTACTCTGAATGCAAGGTTATTTAAGGTTCTACATCTATTGAACATTTTATAGCACTTAACTCCAAAACAGTCTTCATGGGGAATCTCCCCAGAGTGTGCGTGCTCTACCTAACCCACGTAGTCTAGCTTGGTATAGTTTCCCACCTTGTAAATAACTGTTATTATGGTCAATGTCAAAAGGTAAAAATACATTTAGAAAAAATAATTTCTATTAATAGTAATAATAAAAGACATGCTATATTACTGACTCATAGATTCATATTATAGTATTATTCTATCATATGAGATATCCCAGGTGGATTAAAGCCAAAAATCCAGTTGTGAATGTCATCATTTGATGAAAACAAATGTGTTATTTCAGTGTTTTTTTATTTCAGTGTCTTTACTGTATTGAAAGAACACACACTGCAAATTCTGTACACTGAGCACAACGGAAGACCCTGTTAAAAATATTCAGTTTTATGGCCTTAGACCCATATCAAAGATGCCCTTAGTCTATATTTTGAGGTGAAGCGGTAGGAAAGACTAGACAAGAGGGTGTGTCTATTAACAGCCTTGTTTATCGATTCTTTAAGCTGGACATACATTAATGTGTGAAAATGCAATGTATACACATAGCATATTAGTGATGCATTTAGGTTGCAGAAATAAACAGATGTTTGAATACACCAATGAGCCGAGTTTCCGCATAAACTTTCAAGGTTGAGTGTTTTGACAGCTGATGGTAACTTACCTTATAATGTACTGGAAAGTGTTTCTTTTCGAGGCTCCTTAGAAGCACACTCATTAGTAAATTACATCTAATCTTTGAGGCTAAAATAGACAGTGAGATGTGAGAGAAAGGAGAGGGGATCAGAGGAGAAACGATTTGGGACCTACCCTCTGTCGATGGAGCTGATGATGTAAATGAGCATATTTTGTGAGTGGGTCCCTGCGGACCACCTGCAGGAAATACTGCTCTGAATTTCCAATTACTTTAGATTGGGATGTCTTAACCTATTCTAGATAAGCTGTTGTCATTTTCTACATACAAGGTTGAATTCTGAATTATTCAGAGTCCATTTACTATCATAGCAGATGGTATCAGTGGGGAAACTAAACAAAACACAAATGTACTGTATATTATAATGTTGTCTGTGTTGTTAATCTACCAAATGGGGAAAAGTCAGAAAATGTAAAAACTTTTTTTAGTAATTACTCTATTATATCTTATTATTATTATAGTCTTATTATACTTTTGAATATTAAGTGTTTACAAACAGTGTTGCTACACCGATAGAAGTGAGGTCATGCAACATTTAATAATATACAGTATCTTCTATATTCTAAATTTATATTCATAATATTTTTACCATTATAAATGGAACAATCCATCCAGCAGTTTTAAAGGACATTTAAAGGACCAAAAGCAAAAATACCAACCTACTGGTGGCACTAGAGGAAAGACAGGGGGGCACCAAGACCTTGCTCCAGGGACCATTAATGTCTGTACAATATTTTATGGTAATAGTTGGAGATATTTCAGCCTCGACAAACTGACTCGATGGACCGACCCTGGAGCCATGCCACTGCCATGGATAACAAAAGTCCCATCTTAGCAATAATTGGCATGATTTTCTTTCTTGATTTTATAGCCGCACTGTTGATCAGTGGTGACTGCTTCGGTGAGTGTAGGGATTCCAACATATTAATAATAAAATACACAAAACAAAAGCTTTTATATTACTAATCACATCCTGTGCAGCTTCAGGGAATAAAAAGTCTGGAATACAAAATTACAATGCAACCAGAAACTCAAATAAGGAAGTAACAAATCTGATGTTTCTGAAAAAGCTTTTTCTTCACAAAATGGATCCAAATATTGTTTGATATTGTTTGTTTAAGTTTGGAATTATTACAGCTCCAGGTTAATTGATGTTTTTAAAAATAAATATCAAATAATTTTATTTATATTATACATAATTTTTTAAACATCTTTCTGCTACCTGTCCATCAGATAAATATCCTTATTTAGAATAAATGTCACATCTATTATGCAGCAGAATAAGATGGTTAAATAAATCCTATTTAAAATAAAGAATTGCAAATAGGTAAAAATGTTTCTTTATTTCTAACATATTTCCCATCAGGTTAGGGTCCATGCCAGGAAAATTTCACTCGTTACAATAACTCAATATTTTAAATTAGCGCCATCCCCTCAGTCTGTTATCACCAGCTTTATCGATAACACTGCTGTCTGTTAACAAATGTTTGTCCCTGCTGATAACATTTAAGGCCACTGCCAACACAATACAGGCCCAGAATACAAAAGCTTTAATGAACTGGCTGGAGCTAAATTTCTTTTAGGTCATAAATCAGTGATACAGAAGAATGAATCAAGCATATAATTATACAAAGGGGTTGTGAACTGGCCTAGAGGGTCTCTGCTGCAGAGTCATTGGTTCGAACCCTGGCTGCTTGTGGTGTGGCTTCATCAAACAAACTGTCAGTGCTTATTGATGTGAAGCAGTGAAGTAAATTTAATTTAAAATTCTTGAGAAAATCATGGCTCATATGAAGGAACAACAGGCACCCCAATATATATTGATGGTCTATGTGGACCACTGACCTTGTGATGCTTATGTCACTTTTAAGACTGACCCACATGGATGAATAAAGTATGAATCTGACAAAGCAGGCAAGACTCGCTCTGAATCTTCCCCAGAAATATTAATTCTATTCATATCCCAAGGCGCTGCTGAGAATTTCCCTTTTTCTTTCATTGATGTCTTTTTAACCAGTGCCGTCGGAAATGTCTGTTGCCTAGGGAGAGGAGACAGAGGTGGGTACCAGTTCAAGAATGTTGAATACGATAGAGATATCCTTGCTTTAATGCAAACACATCCACGACATTTCATATTTCCCATTTATTAATCATCTGTTGTGAATCTCCCAGCTTTCTCATGTAAGATGTGGGCTTTTCATAGCTTAGTGATAGTTGATTAAAAAAAAGCCACATGAGACATACAGGGATATTTATATCCCCCCAAAAAACATTATGGTATTTTGATCAAACAGAATAACAAACGTGTGCAAGAAGAGCACAGTAACATTCAGAACAGGAGGTGAACATTACCTGCAAAGGCCCATCAAATATTTATTTAAGATGCACCATGTTTTAATTTGTTTTGTCTTTGCCAAGTATGAAAAATGAGCTACAAATTAATGACAAAAGATTGAAACCAAATGGAACAGCCCACTCCTGCAAGGAAAGAAATTCTTATCTAGTATCGCCTGTCTGTTCTCTTTTCCCAGAGACATAATGATGCAAACTGACAACATGCAGAATTGGCTGCTGGCTACCTTCTTGCACTGCATTTGGTGCGTGTGTATCTGTGTGTGTTTGAGAAAAGGCATGATTGAATAAAAGAATAATGACAAAAATAGTTGTGCCAGCTGGTTTGTACATCAAAACACATCCAAGGCTATCGCAACTACAAAAAAATGAGGTCTTGGAAGACTCAAGTGGAAGAGACCTGGGGACGTTTGGTGCAAACCAATCAGTGAAAATAAAGTGCTTATACAACATCACTGATTAATCAATTAATTAATAAAGATCCAGAACTCAAAAGAAAACAGGCACTCTCCATAAGAGCACAACACAGGACAAAACACAACACATATTTAAGTTGTTGTGTTACTTGATAAAATTATTCAACTCATTTTTTCCCCTCTCAACAAATTCACTTAACAACGTAGAAATTTCAAGCTACCCAGAGCAGCCCAAGACTATTTTTAAATTCATATGTCATAAATAAATAAATTAAGTTTTTAATCAAATGTAATATGAGTTCTGCTCACTTTTCATATTGAGGCACCAACTCAGCAGAACAGATGAGCTGTTATTATACATTTGAGCATTTGAACCTCATATTCTTGGCACAAACTTAAGTATACAAATGCACCAAAGCACTGATGAATCCTTTTTAATATAAAAATATAAAAAAATTGCAGCCAAAATCATTAAGTAGTGTACCTCCATGGAAAACAAAGAAAACATGTAATAACCCATGATGTGATAAAAGCAACAAATGTTCAGAGGAAGGGGAATTATCAGTGTTATTGTCTCTAAACAATTTCTACTGAATCCCACAGAATTCAATTTGAGCAAAAAAAAAAAAATTCATAAAATACTCTTATTTATCATACAGCATGACTGAACATCTGCTGTTACATATGTTCCATGTAAACATGACACATTAATGGATCTAAACAGCATAAGTGCCAAGAAGAGGGAAGCAGAGAATCGTTGAGAGGCAGCACATTATTTTTAGTGTTTCTTGATATATTTATAAAATAAATAATGATACTGACACTATGGTTGGCTTGTTCTATTACTTGTTTTTTTTTCTGTCCTTGTTTTGATGGGTTGAGCTACTTTATGGAGAGGAAATGAGGCAGTGCAGATGTATTTGGCCATTATTTGGTGAATCCTGCCTCTGTTTGATTCTATGAAAACAAATCAAATTATACATTTTTCTTTATATTTTGCACAATTAAATTGTAGGGCAGCATGCTCCCAGAGCATATGATAAAATGATATGTGGGCTGGGGTATGAGGAGAGGTGTAGTTTTGCATGATAAGTCATTTTTGTACATATCAGATGTGAGAATTCATGGCACGGACATTTTTACTTATTTTACAAAATTTTCAGCTCAGTAAATCCAATGTGGGAATTGTACTTTGCCTAAGATTGCATTATGGGTAGTGATTTCTGACAATGCTTTATTCTCATAGACACATACAGTACTTTTATGCACTTAAAATATGCTTATTTTTCAAGCATATCACTCTCAAGCTGTCAAGTTGTCATTGGACTTTCACTGAAGCTGGGAGCATAGCCAAAGCGTTTTAGCACAGCTCGTAATGTCTCCAGTTTGCTTACAACCATTGAGAAAAATCACCGTATTTGTTGACAAGTAATTCTGACATTTCCTGTCTGCACAGGGCTTTAGAGACTCCCGAAACTATGAAAAATTGAATCTCAGTAAGAGCACAAACAAAAGGGATCTGATGTACGACTGCTATCTCGTGCTGCAAGCCACTGCGGTTACCTTTCTGCAGGGCTCAGGGGCTGGCATAGAGAAAAAAAATGATCTAATTTGTGCTCCTGATTTAATAATTTAAAATAATTTGTACTGTTTAATGACTAATTTGAGCTGTGAATTTAATAATTCATGATCTAAAATTAGTGCCCTTAATTCGACATTTTCACTCACTCTCACACAAGAACAAAAGCCAAAGAACCACTAAATAATGAAGGTAACAGAAGCTATAAAGGTTAACTAGACTGCTTCTACACACAGGACAACGTCTCAACATATGGCTTTTTCCACATTCAAGCTCCGATAGACAAACCTCCCAGGAGTCCATGCCATTCTGTTGATTGGCCCTATTATTTGTAGCTTGGTACACTGGGTGCATTGAACCCAATTTAAGTGTGCTTTAAGCAGGAGGTGTAATACCAAAGTGGAGTAGATGAACTATTAGAAAGTAGATTAACATATAGTTTATATAGTAACCAAACTTGAGCATTTACATGACTTCCAAGAAGGTATTTTGCAAATTTCTAATTAGCTTTTTATATGACAGTGTTATGACCAGACCAACTAGATGTAATCCATCCATAATCAGTGATAACAGCTTGGACAATTCATGCCATGCACTAAAGTTTGCATATTGCTGATCAATAATTACATCAGTAATCAAACATGCTGGATGTTATTGCATTTGCACCTTATCTGATATACTTTATCAGTATTTAAATACATTTACACAATAATAGGAGGTTTACCCATTGTTAATGGCTCCTATTGTATTGTTGGAAGTGCACTGTTCAGTGACAATAGGGTGAAGGGTTCCTGTGTTTAAGCATTATACCTCTTTACAGTTAAAAGTTTATACTATGAAAGACATGTGGCACGCCAAAGGCAATATTACCTTATGATAACATTTCTCTAAAGACTAGTCATCAACTGAAGAGGGAATATCAAAGAGTTGTTAACAGGGTGTGTTGGAAAAGATGTATTTGCTGATACCTTGTAGAAAGGAGGATAAGAGTTCAGTTGTTGGCTCAAGCATTTTTGTGGAGCTTCCTGTGCTCACTTTAGTCTCACCATATTGATCTTTGTAACAATAGGTTGAAAGTGTGCTTTATGACTCAGCAGATCTGCAGTTCTTGCACTTAGTCACATTGTGAAGCCAAGCAGTAGAGAAAGTAACCTTTGTTACTTGGCAGAGGGGAGGTGTCTTAATGACAAACATTCTGAAACTGTAGTGAATAGTACGATCAATCGGTGAGCCAAAGGGAGCATTATATAACACAATCTACAACGACTCGGACCCTCACCTTGAATATGTCACCAAAATTGTCTGTCAGCACTCAGAACTTCATGAAAGTTCTGGAAAACTGTTGACCCTACACTGGTTAACAGGATTTTATTGAATATTTTTCCCAGAAGAAAGTCCTCAAAATTGTGCAAATACAAATTTACAACCAATAAGGGACCACTGATGCCTGAAGTGAATCTGCTCAACCTAACTGCATAAGAGTGGAGTTAGTGAATATGTTAATTTTGCACAATTTATGCAAAAGCATATTTTCTCTGGAATATTGCTGTATTATAACCAACAGTATTGAATGGTTTTGGTGAGACAGCAATGCAAAACAGTAATTATTTTCGGTTTTGCTCTTTGTAGATGGTCTCTGTGTGTCTTCTGACAATGATAGTCAAAGTACTACTTGACATGCTTAATATCTTACAATAGAACAGAAAAACATACCGTTTAATACGTTTTTCACATTTTTGGAAAGACAGAAAAATAGACAAAGTCTTGAGTTGAGCTGTTACTCCACCATTATGCCTATCGCTTGGACACAGAGAAATCCAAAGCTGACAAGCATGCAGTGTCTACTTAGAGTTGTTAAGCTATGATTAGACAGTCAGTGTTTGGGGGAGGGGTTTAGCAAACAGCCGGGTCGCATCCTTGAACAATTCATGGTTTTAGCTGAATCTGATCCACGAAGAAACATCACATACCACTTGGGTTTTAGACCGTCAATTGTTGGTATACTTCATAATTACTTTAGATGAAATATCAACACATCACACACAGGACTAGCAGTCCAGCAAGAAGCATAAGGAAGAAGCATGAGTTACTTCATGCAAAACCTTTTCTTTCTGTTTTCGCAAAACTTGTTTGCAGGAATAATTTATTTTTCCAAGGTCTGACGAAAGCTTTTGTTTTTTCTTCACCAGCAAACAGTACAGACGCATAACATTTCTGTACACTTCTAATAAGCATCATTACTCCTGCATTGATGCAGTGCCAAATGAGCTCATTGAAATGTTCAAAAAGGCACAGTTATTTAAAGCAAGTGATTTTATCATTAAATCTGCGTCAGCAATCTCACATCACAGCAATTAAGCATATTTCCCAAGCCCATTAGCGGTGAAATGAATAATTCTGGGTTGAGGGGTGCAGATTAAAGCGGTTTCACAATTTTTTGGGGGTGCTCACAATGCATAATATACTCTAAATAAAAAGCTAGCTTCACAAAGAGCTCAAACTAGAGTGCAGGAAGCTGAGCTGCTTTCTGAACAGATGATTCACATACAGATGCATTACTAAAATCAAGCCATGAGAATAATGAGCAACCCTTTATGATCTTTACCATTGAATCTGGCCGCGAGCATAGTGAGACATCCTGAATTCAGTTTCGCAGAGCAGCTTTCATACGTCAAACCCCTGCCAAGATATTTTCTCCTTGCTTGCGTATGGCACATTGTCTTTTCACAACACATCACGCCTCTATTTTTCCTTCTAATCCCTCTTTCTTTTCATTCTCTAGAGGGAGATCAGAGGAGGCCTTTGCTGAGGAATTTAATTTCTCGAGTCAATGCTAAGGGTGTTCTATTAGAGGGAGCACACTGTTCAGGACTATCGCTGTAGTCCAGTGAGCAAGAAATCTCGCCAACACAAACATGATAAGCTCTGTCTGTCCCCGTTCTTGACAGAATGCTGAAATTATGTGATTGTTACAGCAGTGGAAATACCTCAGGTGAAAAATACAACAAAGGGTAGCTTCAATGCAACTCCCACCTATTTGGCAAATATGGGACTAGGCTCGTCACGGCAGCACCACCTTACATGACAGCAGAAAAATTAAAAACACAAACAAAGATATTAATAGTCATATTAAATATTTTCTTGGATTTTAGATTTTGTTGACAAACATGACATTTTTAATCCAATTACTAAACCCAGCATTTTATGTTCTCTGGTTTTCATCAATATTTTGTCAACCTTAAAATCAAGCAAATTAACTGAATTTTACAACAGATATTTTAAGTATTCTTTGTTACGGGTCTGTCACCACCTTTAAAAAAAATAAATATTTATGATGATATTTTAAGCTAACCAACTTGCAGGGACATTCATAAGATAAGATAAGATATCCCTTTATTAGTCCCACAGAGGGGAAATTCATAAATGTCAGCAGGTAATCTTGATGAAAACTCCTCTGGGATGAGTGTTTATATAACGCTAATGCAATAGCATTTTTTTTTTTAAATCACCTAATTCATTGTGAACATAATATACTTACTTTACACAATTAACAATTACAAGCATATCTATCACTATCACACAGAAAGTGAGGAGCGAATTGTGGGTGCAAATGGCCAAAAGGCTAATTATTACCGAGCTGCTATGTGCGAGAACATTAGAATACTCTAAAATGGGAGATAATTAACACCTTACAAAAACACTCTTATTTTAGTCTGCTAGATCCTGCCGTATGATGTCAAAGCAGTGTGAAAAACAACAACAAAGGGGAAAAAAGGATTCACACTTTTACTGCTTCCAAGGAGAGAAACATGTGAAAGGGGAAAAGTTCTGCATCACATCAAGATACAGACATAAAGCCAGCACACTTGGTGACCCTAGCCTGCTGTTACTGCCAGATGTTAAATCAACAAGTCAGCTGACTGCTGCCAGTCCAGCAGACTGAACACATGCCAAAAGTTCTGTCAAGGTTTGTGCTTTTAAGTGCATCCTAGAGGAAAACGTGTATGACGCATGTCAGCCTAGGACATCTTTGTCATTCGGTGCACACAGTTCATGAAGCAGTTCGCAAGCAAATATCTATTTGAAAGAAGACGAGTAATGCAGAAGGCCTGTGTGGACAAGGGAGTCCAGCAGGCTGACATGCAACCTGCACATGGTCCATTAGCACATGAACAGATCCTGCCTTTTGTCTCCTCTGAAAGGGAATTGAGTTAACAAGGCTGTCTTTGACTGGCATATCTTCCATAATGCATGTCATTATCTATAAAGCCAAACCTCCACTGAGGCACAACGCAATAATATTAAAATAGCATGACACCAGAGGACATCCCTTACAACCATTCATTACACTCGTCCACTCACTGCCACTCGTTCTGGCTTTACACAGTGGATCCTTGTGGCAAAAAAAAAGTGAATGAGTTGTTCGGAGCAATGAGGTCATGGGCAGCTTGAACAGCTGTATACCTAACGCTATAGTGACAGGCAGGGGGGACCGTAGTAGTGGTATCAATGCAGTGCTACAGCTGACAACATCGAAGGCCTCTACTGTGTGAAGTGAGGAAGGCATGATACCACTTCCACAGCGGTCTGACTGCATTTAGTGGAGCTAATATTGGTTAAGGAGGACTGTCGGTGGGTCATGTTTATTTTTAACTTTCAAATTCAGATTTATAAAAATACAGATGTATATAAAGTCACACATCCCATAAGCTGTAAGAAAAATAATGCTGTTATGACATACTACAAGTTTCAAAGTGTGTTTCAGTGCCATTAATTACCAAACCAGAAACAACCTAACTAACCTAACAAAAGGCTGATGGGCAGCCCAAAATAAATAAAAGGAGGACAGCGGCCCAGACCAGGCCACAAAGGCTCGTCGGACTAGCCACTAACAAGACCTGACTGAAATAAAGCCACAAAAACAGGAGAACCCATCAGGAAAACACAGAAAAGGGAACAGCTAAAAGTAGAACCGCTCTCAGTCAGTCCTCAGACCAACTGCTGCATCCATGGCCATGAGGAGGAGGGAGAGAGAGAGAGAGAAAGAGACAGGATTTCTGCCCGCTTTTATTGGTTTTCCCTCCATCAGTCGAGATCACTTACACCTGAGGATCGATCACAGGACTGAGTCATCAAAACATGGGCACCACCTAACCACCAGGGGTGGAGTGTGTAACACAATGTGACCACATGTACAGGTAGAGCACCAGGCAACAAACAAAATGGATTACACACGGTCTGTTTCTATTTAATTTTACTTAATGCAAATGATGTGTTTGGGTTCCGTTAGGGTAACTACAATATCCCTTGACTCTCCTAAAGAAAATGGAAATGCAATTTTGAAAGTTGATGAGTCAGGAGAAACTTAATAAACATTGCGACATCACTGCCCTGCCTGACTACTACTCCATGACCAAAGTGTGTCGCATGAGCCGATATTTAGCTTCCTGAAGACATCCTTTCAACTGATTTGACTATTTACACTAAATAATAATACATAATAATACATTAAACAGTAACCAATATAGGCTTCTTCTTTGCCACCTCTGGAAGAGTCTCTAGACTCCTTTAAATATTGCTTAGTTTTGTGAGATGTGGAGGGATGTGGAACTCCCATTAATCACAATATTACACAATGATCATGTTTAACCAAAGCATTACACCAATATTCTATTGCACAATTCCCCAGTTAAATACGAGTTCAACCACATTATTGCACATATACAGTATTGCACAGACCCTTGGTAAAATGCTATAGCCTTACCAGGATCTTGAACATATCGGAGTATGCGCTGTCCCTATAATCTAGTCTGGCCACAGTGCTTTTAAGATCTGAAAACCTGGTAATCTGACTAGACCTTTATTTGCATATTGAGCAGGGAAGTGAGATTCAATCACCACCGGTCATTCAAGAAACATGTGGACACGCGTTACAATGCCAAGTGTGAACTCACAGACTGATAGCTGACCAGTTGTCATCGATTCACCCAGGACAGATTTGAATACCAGATATGAACAGGCTCTCAGAGGTGACAGTATTCGTCAAAATCCCCAGCGTAACACTGAGGTGGTATGTCAAACAGTATTTGGAAAGGAGGAGCGACATTTCATTCACATGTCAAGTCATCAGATGGAAAGGCAACTATGTTTGACCTACTTTCTCATTCAAAATAAATTCAAATTTTATTTAAAAAATCTGACAAAACACATAATTTGTAGCTTTAGTTTAGTGTTTTGACTCAATGATATGTGATTTCTTTTATAAAGAGTCTATTCTAAAACCGGGCTGTTTCATGCACACTGAACGGCTGCCAGCCTGCCTTCCACTGCCATTTATCAGCAGCTGGTAATCTGGGTAAAACTGCATGTGCATCAAGAGTGTGTCCATATTTGAAGTTAAACCATGAAACACATTATATAACGGCATAAGGTCTGGTCAGTTAACTTCCTAACTGTGCAGCACAGAAACTATGACAGCCATAAATCTGAAACATCTTGAGCAAGCAAAATTTTAGATTACACACCAACTAGGAGTTTGCTGCTAGAGGCGGGTTTTGAAAGACTTCTGTCATGAAACTAAGAACAGAGGAAGTTAAACCTTTTGATAACGGACAAGAAAAGCCTGCCATCTAAAGCTGCTCTTACAATACCTCACAAATATGTGTTTAAGCAGATTTCTCAAAAGATTATTACGACTTCATTCATCGACTGTGTCAAGACTGAAGCAGTTTCCATCAGGTCAATAAGTTTGACCATCCAATCAAGTTATTGTTACTTTTATTCAAACTTTATGAAGTAACACAATAATGATGCGTTTTATTTATAGTTCTTAAGGCTTTCTCATAAAATAAATAAATAATCGCTTTGTGATTTCTGACAAGAACACTGTGTATTATCACAGCTCTGGAGGCAGATCATTTCATGCTCATGTGTTTCGCAACACCAAATAAATCTCGCATTATATTCGTGACAACTGTGAATTCATGAGCGGATTAGTGTTACTTGACTGATGTGGTAAATACTTTGCAGGAAGTACTGTAGCTAAGCCTGTAATCATCAAGACTTATATTTAAAGCAACAGCCTGCCAACTGAAGAGGGTGAATAACAAGAGATTTCAGCAGATTTTAGGTGAAACTGCAAGAAAACCTTTGTCCTACATAGATAATGAATCTACACACGTTATATTATTTATAGTGAGTAACCTCTCACTCTCTTTTTTCCTCTCTCATAGATCCCTCAGGTGAGCTATGCGTCTACGGCTCCGGAGCTGAGCGATAACACCCGCTACGACTTCTTCTCCAGGGTGGTGCCACCAGACACGTACCAGGCCCAGGCCATGGTGGACATTGTTAAAGCCATGCGTTGGAACTATGTCTCCACTGTAGCTTCTGAGGGGAATTATGGAGAAAGTGGCGTTGATGCATTTATTCAAAAGTCCCGAGAGGATGGTGAGTTTTTCTCCATGCATTCCTACAAACATCCCAAAGTTTGTTAAGACGGAAGTGAAAGTCTCACAATGTGATCCACGGAAAGGGTTTCTCTGTGATTATCGGACAAGCAATTCAGGCTCTTATCAAGTATGCATTTCTTTACGCAACATAAGCAAAGAATAAGAAAGAAAACGAATATAAAAGAATAAATAAATTCCACCTTCCTCTTTGATTTAACATGAGAGTTGTAATTTAACAAGTAGCAAACGTTCCTGTGGTTATATGTTGAGATGCAAAGCTTCACTTGCATCAGATAAACTCAATGTGAAGAAGTAGCTTTAGTTCTACAACAGTCAGTCACACCATAACAACAATGCTACAATACTTCATTCTAATTGGTCAGGGCCTGGTCATTCAGACAGAACAATTTTCTACAGAATTCAGTTGATTTGAATAGAATAACAGAAATCAGAGACTTCATGTGTGAAACATTTTTGGTCAAATCAACTTGGTCCATCGCCCAATGTCAAACTTGACCCCCATTTATTGACAAACAGCAAGTGGATGATAACGCTGTAGAATTAATGCTAGTTAAATACAATATTTCTATAATGAAATACATTTGCAGCCCAATAGCCTTGTGTACCTGGAGCTAGTGGTAGGGTGTTGATGTGCTATAAAGACAGCTTGGAAGACATTTTTAAATTGGCTTTTCTTGGTGCAACGACAACTTAAAGGTTTCCCTTTAACTGTTTGACAATGTTCTGGAGAGAGAAAATGTTCATTGTAATTTTTCCTTTTTATAAAACAGCAACAGCTGATGCTGAAATCCGAATTCCTCTCCTGAAATCTTCACACGAAGTTCCCAACTGTTCAGGGAAAACTTGTATTTGCTATTCAAATGCATACAGCAGATGCACTTGAATTAGATTTTCGGGTATTAAAAAACAGTGACTGTTTGAAAGTGAGGCTGCAACACTTGCCCTGAGCAACATAGGGAGTTGGCACTGTACAGTTTAGGGCAATGCAGTCATCTGGTGCAAGAGGCTGCCGGCACACACTCAATCTGACCCCCTGACCCTTTCTCAAACACAATATAATCAATACCGACAAGTCCAGTACTCTCTGTGCCGCAACGTCCCTTTCTTTCCTGACAGTTCTAAGCTGTCGTCCATCACCGGTTGTCCTGGAGAAACACCAGAAGCAGATTACTTCTGCTAAGCCCCCCATTCTGTCCAGCACAGCTGCCTATTTGCAGTCCATGCAAAGGGGACTCAAAACCCAGCATGACAATTCCAGTATGATTTTTGCTTTCTCTGTCTGTTTTGAAAACATTCAAGCCACAAAATATGACTTTTATTAACTGGGAAATGTATTAAAAAACATATAATGGCCTTAAGGCTTCTAAGTATGTAATGTATCTCAGTAATAAACAAATGAACAACAAACAAATAAGAAACGGCCTCAATAAGCCAGGTGAAGAATCTCTAAGTGGCTCCAAGATGTTGAGATGTGTTTGTGTTTGACTCAAGGTTGTATGTTCTACAATGTTTGATGGCACAAGGTCCTACGTCCTTTATACAATTTAATTTACTAGCATATGTCTTGTTACATAAGTTCAAAACAAAATAACTTTGACATTTCAACTTCAATGTGGCTCAGACTCTAGTTTCCCTTAGGCAAGTCCTGTCTTTGGCCAATCTAACCACCCTCTACTCACTTTTTACACTCCTGCACTACATGGGTGCCCCCAGAATGAAGCTAGAGGGCTAACTACAGCGCAGTACTAAGAAGCGTGGAGCAAATGACCATGCTGTCGAATCTGAGAAGTTGGGAGTGAGAAGGGGCAGCCAATTCATTCCCGTCCACTTTTAGCCCAGCCTTTCATTAAATAAAGCCCTGAGTGATGAATGCTTAAATCCCAGCAGACTTCTCCTTATTCCACCTCTTTGCCTAGAGCTACAAAGATCTTACAATAATAATATTTAATACATTTACTTATGTCTAAGGGCGGCACAATGATATGGTGGTTAGCGCTGTCACAGCAAGAAGCTTATGGGTTGAAATCCCGACCTGGGGGCCTTTCTGTGTGGGGTTTGCATGCTCTCCCTGTGTCTGTGTGGCTTCCCACCGGAGTCTCCTGCTTCCTCCCATCCAATACAGGTGAATTAGTGAGTCTAAATTGCCAATAGGTGTGATTGGGAACATGACTGGTTATTAGTCTCTTTATGGGTCAGTCATGTGATGAACTGGCGATCTGTCCAGGGTGTACCGCACCTCTTGGCCAATATCAGCTGGGATAGGCTCTAGCCCCGCCGTGACCCTGCAAGCATAAATGGTTATAGACGATGGATGGATGAATGGATGGATGGATCCAGCACGTTGACAGCTACTTAAACTGTGATGTCTATGAGTGATTTTTCATGAACAAATAAAAACACAAACGTGCGGAATTATCATTTGAGTCCCACCTGCTTCCCTGTATTTAAGGCTTTGATTTATTATAGAGAGATACAGAGGGAAAGCAAGCAGCTCTGTCAAAATGAAAACTACAGGTATTTTGGCTGCTAAATGATTCTGCAGTTGTCTGCTCACGTAATAAAACAGCCATATCAGAAGTGGCCAAATGTTCTGTCTCATTAACCAGCCAAAGGCCACACCGTGCAGCGCTTTCACCCACCTAATGTCACAGTGGGCTTGTTTCCCCTGTGTGGCTTTGTAGGATAAAAACTGATTTATGAATGGCCGATTTATGTTGGAGTCGGATAAAAAAAATAACATAGATTCTAAATTACAGACTTTTTTCAGCTATAGTTTTTATTTATTTTTGTCAGGAAAAAAACAGTCACACAGTTAACCAACTGTGGAGCCAACATAGCCATTTCTTCATCATACAACTTATTCTGTGTCATGCTTTGAATCATAAGAACATATAACTTGGTACTGCCTTTGCAAGGGTTATAGAACACAGTGAGTTTTGACAATTTGCTCATTTACCATTCCCACATCTAGCCCAATGAAACAGGAGAGCTGGCTAATAATAGCTAGACGCCCTCATTCCCATAATGCAATACAGGGCAAACACAACCCTGACTGTGCAGCACCTGCAAATGACATGAATGAAAAATAACCACAAATGTCTTACATCATAGCTTATGCTTGTTGAAGAAGATATACAGTATGGCTGTATAGTTCTTTTGACAGTAGCTTACTTCTCTGCCCATCAAGATTGAAGCTTAGACAAGGTTTCCACAAATGTTATTAAAGCAGTTTTATCCTCTTTGGAAAAATGGGAAAATATTAGTGCATTTGTAATTTATATTTCCTAACACAAAAAGTGTAGAGAAGGGGGGAAAAAAGCACTTCAAGGGCTTTATCTTTGAGATGAGTGTTTTATTTGTTCTTTAGGACATTGCAGTCGAGATGCTTTAGCGCTAAGGAGAACAGAACGCTGTGTTGACCCACAGACCATATGCTTGTGAGGTCCTAAAGTCAACAAACTGCAGCTGGTGTTTTTTCTGTAATAACACTCAGTTTCCAGCACAGTCCACAGCTAGTTTCAAACTCATAAACGATTTGGCCGTTTCTTGCCCTGCAGTTCAACGTGTCTGTTTAATGCTAGCTGGAGGACAAATGTAAAAATCTTCATCCCAATGTGACAAACAAAAGAGAGAAATATTAAAAGTAGCCCAGCCTGTATGTCCATTTGCTTCCAGGGCAAAAAAGGCATTTAACTGAATTAACATTTTATTTTTTATTTTTTGGTCAAATAAACATTTTTAAAATGAAGGTGTGTGTGTGGTTGGTGTTGAGGTGTGCTGGATGTTAGATGACACAATGTCCCACTGTCGAGAGAATCTGATATCATTTGATCCTGGCTCACTGGGCTTTCAAGTGGAAACAGAATTTAAGTGGAAACTCACACAGTATTTGATCATGGCTGGACTTGGAGTGACTGTAGAAGAGCTGGAACAGTTTGACACCAGGGCAGTCGATATCTCACAGGTGATTAGTGTTTCTTTGACAGCAGGTGTAATCTCGAGCTGCAAAGAGTGAGAATGATTAAGAAAATGGAGGGCGACTGACATGCTTCTGCTGAAATGACCTTGTCTTTTGTACATGACGTCTAGAACGAGGTTAAGATGACTGAACAGAAAGTTAGTCTTTTTACTGATGCATTACCATCAACATATGTCCTTGAGAAGTTTCATCTTGATAAACTCACCTTAGCTTTTTATTGTTTTTTTCTCTCCGTGATGCCTTCGACCTTCTTAAATTTCATAAATATCTTACAGCATTTTTTTCCGTATATTGTTTTTCTCTCTAACCGTTGATACACAAATTCTACACAGCTGGAAATTGACATATCATACATCATTGAAATGGTGAGGCATCAAAACTGCTTGTTTGGGGTTAGGGAAAGATCTGCAGGACTCTGAGAGACTGTAGCTGCAGCTTTCCTTTCTACTGAACAACCTACGTACCATGAGGGCCGCCGTGAGCTATTGGGCTGTTGTGATTGGTCAAGACTCCACAGACTCCAGTTGTACAAGCAGGTGACCAACCGATAATGTCTTCATTCCTCCATTGCCTTTAATCATGTCTTCATATTTGATGTTTTAATTTGCTCTCCTCCTTTAATAATACTGTTCTTGATTTTGTATGAATAAATTAGGATATAGGAAATTAAACTTTGTGTTAATGCAATCCTTATCCGTTGTCTTATTATAGATTCCGATTAGAAATGTTTTGCATATTATAGGTTGCACTAAAATAGAATGATTACGCAGATAGATGCAGAATAATGAAGCTTGCAATTTCAGCAGCGGTGCTGTCGTTTTTGCTGGGCAGAATGTAGCCTTGCCTTATTTACTTTTTGCATTGCCACGTCAACTTCCTTCAAAGGGTGGTAATATTGTAGATATGGCTAATTCTTTTCTGGGACATTGGTGGGATTTAAACAGCTATCTGTCTCTGATTACGCCCGAAGCGTAAAAAGCACAGGGGAGTGTCTGGTTGCCACAGGGATGACTTAAAAAGCTCTCTCTGAATCACGAATTGAAGACATGCGACTTAAATTTGTGTGGAGCCACACTCATCAAATGATACATGATGACCCTATGCCAAAATGAATTGTGCACTGGTGATGTTAAGATTGTTTTTCTCCAAAAGCTCTATAAAGTGTCACACATCCTACCATCAATGAGGCTTAACTAGGCTACTGATGTTCGTCTAACCATGGTGACTGAGCATTTAGCACTGCATTTATGAGCATTATTGAATAATTGTGCAAAGTATTTTTAATGTCATGTCACTTTAAAATAACTCACTTGTACTATTTTGAACAAAGTATGAAAGATGGAAGGTCATGCAGAAAATAGTGTATTCATTCCAACATACAGTGCCTTTTCAAACATCAAATTATGAAGTCAGAAGAGAGAAAGTTTTTGCTTATTCGTGCATTTCTTTACACTGGAAGAGAACACAGCAGATCCAGTAAAGGAATTCTCAGCAGTAAAGATGCAGAAGAGGGAAGCGAGGCATGAATGTTTGATGCTATAGACCATGCAAGCTTCACACACAGAACTTGTTTGCATTGGTCTTCAAAGTGTGTCAGCCACTGAATTTAGGCACTGTGAAAAGTGTTCACAGAAGTCAATACCATCAGGCATCAGTTCATCTGCACTCGCTGCACTGGCAGGGCAACATTCCACCTTCAGGATGTAGAGCTGTTTCCAGAAAAGCTGCATTCTCTTTTGGGTAATTCCCAATTGTATAACAACATCTTTCCAACCACCCCTTGGGATTAAAGCTGTGTGTTAAAAGTGTCATTACGGAAGATGATTACAAGAAAAGAAGGCTGAAACTGTTTTACTGTATGACGTCTTGCCGTTGTCACTGTTGAAATGCAAGGCTGTCCTCGATGCACAAGTCTTTGCTCCCTCAGTAGATTTCTTTCTGTTTATTCTTCTCTTTGAACAGCTTCTGTGCCTCCAGTGTCCTTAATAGAGAGTGCATGGTCCTCCGCAGTAATGGAGGCTGACACTCCATCTAATTTTATTCTCACCTTGTGAAAAGTAGTGTGATTTTTTTCTTTTTTACAGAGGACATTGCACACCTTTCTCACGTATCCTGTGTGTAATCAATTTACAGGTGGTGGCATTCTTTAAAATGAAAGTATTGGAGGATTTTTTTTTCTTCTTTCTTAGACATGAATCCTCAAGAGCTTATCCGGTTTTGTTTCTCGGTGTGCTTTCATTTTCCCAAATATGTAAACTTCATATAATGTTGCCGTCTAAGATTAGTTTGATGGATGATTTCAAATGGTAATTAAACAGATTTTCTTCTCTTAAATGACAGTTGAAGCCGAGGAGGAGGAGCACACAGTAGCAAAGATGACAGGCAGATTATGCAAATGTTAGAAATGAGGGATGCATACTGCAGCCTTTGTCATGAGGGAAATGTCAAGAGGAATGATTTGAATACTCATTAACCTGAAACACTTGGTGAAAAATGTTGTCTGAAGATGAATTTTTAGGAATATCTTTATATGCAATGTATGGAAAATGCAATTTGGATATTACTTATTATGTAAATGCGCCTCATGAACATATGATGCTGGAGCTACTATCAATATATAACAACGATCAAGACAAAATACTAGGGTCTGTGTAATTAAATGATTTCATGTGTAAAGTCTTCTTCTGCCACCATGAAAATGAAATGAAATTACCAGAACAGCCCGACAATTCGATATGTGTTGGCATTATGCAAATTTGCTGCTTCAACGGTATTTCCTGTCTAATGTACTGCCTTTTTTCTAATAATACGCCATGTTAAAGAAAGAAATGAAAGGAAGAGAGAGAGAAAGGACAGAAGAGAGGAAGGAAAGAAGTTAGGAGTTCACGTCCCCTTGGTTGAGCATGTGAGAGACAGGAAATCCCTGTTAAGACTCAGACAGTTGCTCCTGCTGCTTCGGGCCTCATTGAGTCCTGATGGATGCTGTGTTGGGCTTCTGAGGGTTTAGATGTACGTTAGATGAACCAACTGTATTTTTGGTATGTTAGGTATTGTTTGGTATTAAAGCACCACTGTTAACCTGCTGACATCCAGTGGCAAAATACAAGAGGGGTGAGGAATGGGGTCAAATGTGCTTTATAATTGCTGTGGTTCACAGAACAACTCATAAGTTCATCAGCTAAAGCTACAAAGGTAATCATTCAGATGAGCTTCAAAACATAAGGACCCTTACATACTACATATTAGGTTCTTGTTTTAGCTTTTAAAAAAATAGAAACTCAAACAGCAACATTCATATTTAATTTCCTCTCTGTTATGCTGCTCTACCCATTTATTACTCTTCTATTTTCCGTTTTTGACTGCCTTGTTTGACTAGCACTTTGCAGTATTTCACAAATGGTTTTATGCATTTAAATCTGTCAGAGCTACGTGTCTTATAGTTGTTTTACGATCCTTTTAACCACCTGGAACTTTCCTCAGACGGTCTGAAAATCATTGAAGAGTTTTAGCTGCAGATGCGCAGAGGATGATTGTCAAAACTCTGTCACGGATCATCTATTTGCAGGATTTGTTTTATCTCATCATGTCACAGTAACATGTTGACACTGCATCAAAGAATAAGGAGAGTAATATCCCACACTTTTCATATAGAACACACTGTGGGTTCGGTTTATCTGCCCTAAAGATTCTCTCTAATTGAGTTAAGATATTTTGTGTTTGTTCTAAATTTACTGAAGGGACTTTAGTTGTTCCAGGAAACCTGGAACACCTTGTCCATGTTGAGACCAGAAGCTTTAAGACTACTATTTTGGCACAACAACAATTTCACAACGGGGAGCATTCATCTGAGGATTATTCAGTACTGTATCTTGGAGAAGAAGTCTGGGCTAGTCTGGCCTCTGCAGGAGGCTGTTCTGGGGCCTGCCTGAGGCAAGATTAAAGGTGAAGGCACTTTATCATGAAATGTATGAACCTGCAGTTAGCTGGATCGACTGCAGCTTAGGGGGCATCTGTTAACCTTAGTGCAGACTGCTGGTGCTGCACATTTTAGAAAGAAGGAAAACTGGGTGGTATGTCAGTCTATACTTAAATAAGTACTTGAAATACATTTCTGAGTAGGGTTGTTTGATTATAGCAAAGATCATAATCACAATTATTTAGGTAAATACTGACATCATAATCATTTAACATGATTACTAATTGCTAAAAGTGGATTTTCATGAACTTTAATATGATTCAATTGAAAAATAACTAAACAAATAAAAGTATCTTGATAAAAAATATTTTATTATGTATGAGATAATGTAATTTTCATACATATAAAAGTGAGAACATATATAAAAGTATATTTTGAGCTTGGAGCTAAACATGTGCAGCCCGGCTGAGAGTTTGAACTTTTAGGGAGGGACAAAAGTGTGGCACTGTAAAGGGGAGGGAAAGGAGAGAGTAATTTGGAAATAGAATGCAGCACCGTGATCATTTTTTTTCTCTATTTTTTTGTTTTCAGAATCAGTGGAAGTAAAAATGGTAATTGAAAATAAAAATATTCTAATTACCCAGCCCTATTTCTGAGAAGATATTTTAAAAACATTTTTTTTAGGTATATCAATACAGAAACTTTAAAATTTATCTTCAATCAAAATGTCATTGCTGTCCTCAGTTGGATATCTCTCGCTCAAATCCTGAGTAAATCTGTTTTTCCCCTATTTAATGAGAAGTGAAGTACTCAGAATGGATTTTCAGTCATTTTTAAAAAGACATCTCCATATCTCATTAAGGACTGATCTCTGTCCCCCAGAGCAAAACCTGGGCATGAATAATTTGAGGTGGTGGCAAGTCTTCAACAGACCTTCATAGGAAAACTTGAAAACAAGTTTTGTAAGTTAGGGGAAACTTCATAAACTTTGTGAAATGCTGTTGACAACAAATTCGTATTTGTTTCCTCTTATAAATTTGGCAAATTTGAAGTTATTTCTTTCTTTGAATAAAAAAAAAAATTGCATCCCTTTGTACCAGTGTGTCTCAGTGTAGGCTACTTTGTGTGTTGATAATTTATATGCTCTCATAACAGTAAATGAGTGGCATAGATAGGTGCAATACACACAGACTGACAGTCATTTCTTACTGTACATCATTCTTTTCCAACCCATATTGTTTCATTTTTCCACAGTTCTGTTAAATAACACTTAATGCTTTTACGGCACATAATAGACATATAATAATTAATTAAAGGCCCGTCTCTTTGTTAGCTCAAAACAAATGCCTCTATGAATGTTAAGTTATGTATGGATGGTCCTTTGTACAGCACATTTACGCCCACCTAAGATCAGAACACAATACAAGCCAGGCTGATTGTGTTCTTCTCATGACAGATTTACACCTTGCATTACCTTATTTTCTCATCCGGATAATGTGTATGGAGACAAATCAAATCCTCAGGTTTAAAAACAAGAACTAGAACATCTTTTTTATCAAGTAATCAATTCATCATCTAATTGTTGCAATTCTACTGTTGAGCAGTATCTCTGTAATTTAATTGAAGTGATTAGAAGTGATTTCTTCGAAGATGATGCACAAATCGTTCACAATTAGCCAAGTCATACAGAACATCTGAATACGCATATTCATAACTGACCATTAACACAGCGACAGCTCACAGAACTTGGTGTTGGCAGTTCATTAGCTTAAACAAGTTTCCTCTTAAGAACCTTTGCTTTTTGGATTCTTCTTGCTCCCATGGTTGTAAGGTGAGTCATTTGACCACAGTGCATAAAACCTAATTTCACAGTGCTTAGAGGCCTGTCTTTGATTTATAAATCATTTGCACTGAGAAGGAAATTTTCATTCAGTCATTTTGAAATCTAATTTATATTTGCCTCAGAACGTGCCCTCATGTATCTTTCTTTTATTCAGGAACTGATTTGGCAACACGCTCTCCAACAATCAACAATGACATGCAGTTGCTATTCTTTCCTTAAGAATATAAAAAAGTATAACAAATTTTCTGTGTCTGTATCCTTACAGAAAAATGTTGCTATTAATTCAGTCTGGAACTTTACAGTTGCTGAAAATCTGGACAGTATTTCTAGACCTCCTGTTGAGGCAGACAAATCATTTGTGGTAAGAAATATTAGGTTCTAATGTGATGTCATGCTGCTGTTAGCTGCTGTAAAATGTATTTTTGAGGAAACAGCTGTACTGAACAACTATTTTCATGCAGTTGTGCATTTTATTGATGGTTTGACAGGTTGATTCTTTGAAGTGAAGCTCCTTAGAGACAATGTGTGGTAATATTCAGAGGTTGAACTACATTGTAAATTATTACAAATAAGGAATGTCTCCTAAAAAGTCATTTTAGACCATAAGTATTGTAGCGTTTGGAGACTCTGCCAAGGTTGCGCATTCCCTCCAAAGGGTCGCTTCTCTTCACAAGTTAATTCCTATTTATATGCAACACCTGTAATTATTATACTCTTTCACCATGAAACATTCACCTAGAGCTGAGATCCATCCATAACTTTTGGCATAGAGAAAACAGCTGTTCAGGAGGTCAGCTTTTCCCAAAATGCAATCACCTGTTCTCATCCCCGATGCCTATCTCTGATAAAAGTGTCATGCAAATCCATCGATAACTTTTTGAGTTAAATGGCTGCCCTTAGGGTCATCGCAATTAAATGTATACTCCAGACTTCAGTGGTTCCTTGTTTTGGACAATGCCCACCCTTCCACCCAGTTTCATGATAATCCATGAAAACATGCTGTGTCACTGTTGCCCTCTATGAGCTTGTGGGGATAAATAGAGAACGGGTTCATTTCCCTCTGGGGCTCACAGCTGATACCAGAGAGCAGAGTTGCTGACAGATGTAATACCAGGACTGGTTACCATTTGGCTTAAGAAAATAGCAATGCCAACAAATACTTTCAGTTGATCCATCAACCTTGAGGCCAGAGTGTAACTGCGCTTTCACCTTGTTATATTCTCATATGTACTTTCAAAGATTGTTAGCAGAGTCATCAATACAAGCTGGAGTAGATAATTTCTTGTTTCAGAGAGCAAAGATTAGTCCCATGCAGTTCATAACGCTCAAATTACCAGTAAGACCAGAGCCTGTAGTGCACCTCATTTTTTTCATTTATTACAATAAAGGCGAGTCCATCAGTAACAAACTAATTGCCTCAGTTCTTGATGCACTGAATCTTTTAAAAACAATATCAATCGCAATGCAAATGACATATTCTAATTCTAAGTATACAATGGATTTAACTTCTGTCACCTCCTGTCATTAAACACTGCTATCCTCGGTATTCAGCAACAAAAATATTAATTTAAACGTGACAGGTAACAGTTCACTCTTACACAAAATATCTTCTTGACAATGTTTAACCTTTTAGATTAAATTGTGTTTATTTTAATTTTAATGTTTTATTTTTATTTTTTCATGGTTCTTTACTTTAAAGCTAGTAGACTATACAACCTATACTATTGAGTATTCAAAAATATTAAAATAAATGTAAAAAATACCGCTACTGATTTCAAACAGAATTACACCTGATGTTTTCCAACTTCATCAGAATTTAAATAGAACAGGTCTGTAAAATATACTGGCACCTGCAATTATTTTTATTGATAAATTATTGATATAATAACACCCTGGGATTAAGAGGCATTTCAAAGATGACCATGAGAATGAAAGATTTTGTGTAATAATACTAAAACAGCAGTGAAGGCAAAAAGAAAACACATTCAGACACATGGTTATGATTGGAGAACCCAGTGAATGCTGAGCTCATTTTTTGTTTTAGGTATTTTAGAGGCATACTTATTTAACAGAAAACTTTCTGTATGAAAGTACATCACCGTAATCTCAGTCTTCTTTAATCTGATCTAATTTCACACCACGCAGATGTCTTATCGACATCGCAGCATCTCTGCACGAGTACATTTGAAACCCATTATGAGAGACAACACAAAAAGAAAATTCCTTCCGATCATTTTGTTTCATCTTATGCTTCTTTGATGCCCAAATATTCTTCCTTCAGCAACACAGAAAAGACGCTAGTGTGTATGGTTAGTTTTTCTAATAGCTAGAAAGAAAATTAGACATGAAGGTTCTCTACACTGATTACTGGTTTCTTTACATGTTCACTTAGCGAAGCCATGAAGCATGAGCCAGGAAAGAAGGAAATACATTCTGGTGCAGATCCAGATAGGGGGGTGGATCCAGTTTAAAAAAATTAAAAAGAATTCCTTGTATTTGTGACATAAAAAAACAAAACACCAAATCTCTAACTGCGCAAAAATTACTGAAGCAGTTTAAATAAAACTTTGTGGAGGATTGTCTGGATCTGCACCAAAATGTAATGAGTTTTTGCCTGACCCATGCCTCAGAGAGGCAGATGAAAGAATTTTAAAATAATTTTGGGTTTCTGAAAATTAATTGTGTTACAGAACTGCTCTTTAGAAAACATGCCTCATATTAAACTGTAACATAGTGCCAGGTGTTATTTTAGATATATTCTATTCTATTTCTGATAGTATATTTACGAGAGTGGAACTGGAGAAGTTCATTCCTCTAATATGAGAGACATTCACATGGTCCAAATAAATCATCTGTACTACATTTTGATGCCGTTACATTGTTGTTCATATCAGTGGCTCTGCTGTTGCAGGCAGGAGCAGGTCAAATACAGTGTAAGAAATATAGAGGAAAAAAAATATATAGAAAAGGATGAGTTTGAGTTTGGGGTATCTTTGTGGCTCAGCAGTCTGCTAACTATAATTATAATGGGATATTGAAATGTAATTGGTCCCTTGGGAAGAAATTATTTTCTTTTTACCCCCTCAGCCGTATACAGTGATAGAACTGTGGGGGGGTTTAGTGCCTTGCTCCAGGACACTTTGGCAGGATGTTTTTTTTTTTTTGGAGAGGGGAGTCTTTCAGTTCCACCCACTTTAAGCTGCATCAATGATAAGTGAGGAAACATGCATTTTCTTATTAGTGTACCTGTAGCAGTAGGCTCTTTGCTACTAGTCTCAATGGCGTTTCCACAACAGACGTTTATTTTTAATAAAAACTAAATGATAAACATAAACTCGAGCTTTTCAGCTCTCAGTGGTGTGTGTTTCCAGTCTGTAGCAGGCTCTCCTCCACGTCCAGCACACTACTGCAATATATGGGAGGGAGAGCAATCAGTGCAGCACAAAACACCTGTTATAATTAACTCTCCCTCCCTGGCTCCGTTCCCTGGCACCGTTCCCTGGACCGCTCCAACTCTCTCTCTCTCTCTCTCTCTCTCTCTCTCTCTCTCTCTTTCCTCTGCCACTGAGCTCCAACCAAACCCCACTGCTACAGTACCAATATTAAAACACACACACTCCCTGCAGTTCATCTGGGGTAACATTTTACAACATTTCAGTGTTTTACCTGGGCCGTAATTCTTCTCACCTACAATCAATTCCATCCATCCATTTTTTTTTTCCGCTCTCAGGGGCCTCAGCGTGTCCCAGCATGCATTGGATGAAAGGCAGAGAAACATTGGACATGTTGCCAGTTTTCCGCAGGGCTCTGATCAACTGATTTGCATGGATCATTTGGTATACAGTTTACTAAATCAGAGAGGGATACTTTTTTTTTTAATCTCCACATCATCTTGTTTTGGTTTCTGATTTTTTTTTTTTTATCACTTCGATTACTTGTCCGCTGTGAACCACTGTGATTACACCACTGAGGCTTATCGTTGCTGTTCTTTACATAAGACTACTGGTCTGCAGCCAGAAAGTACAGGCTATTAAGAGATTTATGGACATCGACATTGCCATTCAAAGCAGATGGGATTTCAAAGCTCTGCACAGTTCAAATGGTGTGTCTAATTATGAACTGATTGTTAATAAATCATTTGCTTCCATATCAAAGGGTTTTCTTTTAGTGTTGAGGAAACGGCCAATAGTTTTCCCTCGTTGCAGGCTTAAAACATTGTCAATCAGTACCATAGGCACAAGATTAGTTTGTTTTAGTTCTCTGCTCTTTTGTTACTAGTCATGTTCTCCAGCTGCAAATTAAGCCTTCTGGTGTAGGCATTTCAACTAAGGGCATCCCAATAAACAAGCTATTTATAGACCTGCTCCTTCACCACAACACTCACATGGGTGTCTTTCTTTGCTTCTGCACTACTGGTCACCAAGCAAAAGAGTTGTACTGCAATCAGTCACAGTGCAAGGGAATATTTAATGTTTATGGAACCACTGTCTCTCTCAAGGGAGCCAAATGAGAGGGAATATCAGTGTTGTGAACTGTTAAGAGAGCAAGACTGGAGCTGACAATGGAAGAAACAAGTTAGGAGGCCCGCAGTCTCCTCAGCGAAGGATATTTTTAGAGGTTTTTAGACACTGCTCAGATGTTAAGAGTGGCAGAAATGAGCGGAAATACAATGCACAGCCCCATCTCTTGAATAAAGCCTGCTCCCTTTTTTTTTTTAGTAAATTTGAGCCTGCGCTTGTTTTTACACATAATTTATAGGGGGTTTTGCACATGGCAAGTCATTGAGAAAAGTGAAGATTAATTAATATTAGATTTCTATTCTCTTTGCAAAATCCCAACCCATTTGTTCAGGTTGGTTTTACACAAGCCACTGATTGCTACTGCCAGCAATAATGTTCAGGTAATTTAGATACATAACTATAATTAATCAGCAGACGACCCTGAATGTCTCTGAAGACACAATGATTTTTTTCAGGGCTGCAACATGTTTGTGATTAATTGCTTTATAATTGTTTTAATCTATGTTCTTGTGTTCATGTAAAATTAGGTGTGAGATGGTGGTGTGGTTAAAATCGAGGAAAGTCTGATGAGAAGCTGTGTGTGTTTAGTTTATCTCCCTAATTACATCCTGTCCAATGGCTAAATGGAATCTACCATAGCATTAAATTGTAAATCTGATTCGTCTAAAGAGACTTGTTTCATTTACTAAAATTAACATAAAATATATATAATGAGCAAGACCTGTTATTGCCAAAAATAATTTAAGTCCACTTTGTGTTTATGAAAATGTGATTTAGGAGCAGCTTGGCATAGCTGAATCATATTTCAGCATGTCGTTAAGTATATTCATTCGGTTTATATATTTTATATATTTGCATGTATGATCTATTGGGTTCTGTGGGAGTAAAGAAAACGATGTGACAAAATGAGCCTTTGCTGAGGGAAAAAGCATAATATTATCTGCAGAACAGAAAAACAGAAATTCCTCCTTTAAGCAGGTGAAGACTGAGCGTCTTGTTTGGTAGCCGTTCCCTGTCATGGAGTTTGAATTGGGATGCTCGAGTCAAGGGAGCTTGATGCAAGCATGTCTTTTACCATTCTGTACTCAAAGAGGAATGGATGGACAGGTGCATGGATGGATGGCTGTGTCTGTTCCAACACTCGTCCCATGGAGAACCGTGTTCCCGCATGCCAGGCTCTTATCCCCCTCGTCATCCTGGTACTGTCTCTGGGGGATGAGCTATGCTGCAGCCTACAGCCCGAGATGTGAGAAGAGAAGAAAAGGAAGGGATGAGTTCTCTGCATCCACGCAGCAGATGTTGAGGGAACAGGGGAGTGAAGCACTGGTGAGGCAAAGACATAGAATCTAATGATTGATAGAGCCTCTGAGGATGGAGAGTTGCTGTTGTGCCGGGGCTAAATTCCCCATGTGCCTGTAGTTTAAGTTTAATGACACTGTGTTGAAATTTTGCTGAATATGAAGCAGAGGTTTCTCTTTCAATCTCAATCAGGAGCATGCAGATTGTAGAAACGTGTGGACTGTTGACATTTAAAAAAAATATTTATTCTAAGGATGTACCAATACCACTTTTTGCCAAACGAAGTACAAGTATCAGTTACATTTGAGCTCTTGCCAATAAGTACTTAATAATAACTTTATATTTTATTTTCAAAACATGTTTTATTTTCATCAAATCTTACTTTCTGACTAACAAAATCAAGTTTACAACATGACGCTGTTGCATCATGTCACCTTTAGAATTCAACTGTGCTTTCCTGAACAAATAATGCACTGCCACCACGTCTGACTGACTTCTACAGCGACACTTCCTACTGTACCACCATAAGGAGTCCATTGTCACTCATGGCCGAGGTTAGGGTGCAGTTCAAAAACAGGACCCAAATGCAGACTCGGAGATTTAATAAAATGATAGGCAAAATCCCAAACTAAGGCAAAGGCAAAAACACAGAGGTACAAAATCCAAAATGCAAAATACCAAACCAAGGACAAAACTCACATAGAAAGCAACACAGGGATAACAAAGGACATGGTGTAAAACAGGGAACAGCAGGGCTAGGAGGGTAAAGACAGAGCTACACAGGGAATACAGGAGCAAAGCAGGGAACAACGGGGCCACGCAGGGAATAACGGACAAACTGACTCAGAGGACAGAACCAAACAGACTTAAATACACATAGTGACACACAGGTGGCACAGGGAGGAGGAGGGAGTCAGAGACAGGTGGAAACACTCAGACAATCACAGAGGAGGGAAAGTGAAGAGAAGGGAAAACCTTAAAGGGGAAAACATGAGGAGGATAAACTAATAAACTAACAAGACAGAGCAGACATAAACACAGGGAAAAGGAGCAAAGTGGAAGTATAAACATAGAAGACTAAAACACAGACAGAGTAACCATAAAGGTAAAACAGGTCATAAGAAAACACAGGAAATGCAAAGCAAAAACACATCAGACACACCATCAGACACTCCTACTGGAGTGGAGTCTTGCAAATGGAATTAGACTCCTCTGCATCCTCATCTGGTGATCCTGATGTTTTCACAGCTTATTTGTCTCATGTACTTCTTTGAGGATATAATGGCAGCTTTAGAAAATATGACAAAAAGTTATTCCTGCAGTTTTAACTGCGATATTCAACCGAGGTTAAAAAGTGGAAAAATGATTGAATTAGGGGTTTGATGTGGCTGTGCAGAAAAAAAGTCTTTCCTGAGTAAAGAAGACAACATTCTCAAACAACAGACGTGGGCCAGCACACACAAAGACATGAGTCTATTTCTCCAGGGAGGGGTATACTGTTTTATCCATTAACCAGCCAACCAGTGAACACATGAGACAGAATTGTCGTGTTCTAGATGTGACATGCATGACCACAGGAAACTTCCAGAATACACGCAAACATTCTGAAAAAAAACAAAAAACCCTGATGAGTTTGAAGAAAAGAATTAAGAAAAAGGAGGCATCATTACATTTATCCACAGTGTACATTCAGGACAGCTGGCTGTGACTGGCTGCTTTGCTCATGGGTACAAGAAGTCACTTCAGGTCAAGTCAAACATCATTGTTAATTTAATGGTATTCCCTTTTCTTTTCTCATTCTTCCAGCTTCCCAACTTGTTCGTTTCTTAGCTGAGGCCTGGCTTTGTTTTGTGGCGTGAGTCTGGTTGCCATGAACTGAACTAGAGGGATTATTCCTGCATCGATCTGGGCCGGCTTTGTACTGTTCATGGAGGGGAAATTCATTAGCATGCACATTACTCTCTGTGGTATTGTGGCGCGGTGATGAAAGAGATATCCTGACATGTTGCAATGGGAAATTTAAAAAAACTGTAGGCTGTTGTGACATCCCCTGTTGTCTTGAGACTTTGTTCAATGCCAGATCATTTCTAAGAGAGTGAAGACTCCCTCAAACTCATCTGTGGGGGATTATTGTAGTTGTGGCTATTGGTCAGTGCCTAATCAATTAAACTAATCAATTTCACTGGAAGGGTATACCTGCATGTACATTTTCCTGGTTACTTGATTCTTTCAAAGTTGGCTCAGTCATGGGGCAAAAACCCAAATAAGAAGAATTTTAATAAACAGCATTTTTAAATTGAACAAAATGAAACAACCAACACAATAAGACACATGACTGTGAAACCAAATGGAACCGGTTTTCAATTACAAAATTTATGTACCTACCAAATGCTACCCAATTCCCCTGGTCTCACTGGCAGGAAAATAAACTGAATCGATGGGTCTCCATGCCTCAAAGTTGCCCCTTGTGGTCTAAGGAAAGATTTTTTTAATGCCTTGCATCATTCTTGCTGGGAAATATTGTACCTGTACACATTTATTTTATTTATTTATTTGTTTTTAACCCTGCTTAATTCGATGTTTTTTTCTTCTTTTGTCTTCAAAATAGGAGGTCTGTGCATTTCCCAGTCTGTAAAAATACCACGCGAGCCAAAATCTGGAGAGTTTGACAAGATCATTCGCAGGCTGAGTGAAAACCCGAACGCCAGAGTGGTCATTATCTTTGCCAATGAGGATGACATCAGGTGAGTGCAGTAGAATCCTAATTATTGACATATCTTTAACCTCTGATTGATTGACCCTTTATAAAATTTACAAGGCAATTTTCTTCCTAAACTGAAATGATTAATCACTTTAGATGCTAGCAGATTAAGAAAATAATGTTCATTTGTAATGTCTACCTGAGGATTCCTTTGCAGCTCACACTAAAATGTCAAATGTCCCCTGTGTATAATATAATTGCAGTCTGCCACCTACATTCCCATCTATGAGTTACAAATGGCAATATGATTATATATATATGGTTTTTGTTCACATTTTTTCAAGCCTTGTCAGTGAACATGTTATGTCACAGGTGAGTGAAGCCGTTCTTAACACTAAGACACCAAACAAATGGTGTGATCTAATACCCACAGGTGTAAATTAACTCAGTACTTACCCAAGTAGTGTACTTAAGTGCAATTTAGAAATATTTGCATTTACTACATCAGAGCTGCCCCCAGAAAGTTGTTAGGCGCGGTGGCAAGTATCTATTGACTGTGACCGGCAGCCTGCAGGTGTATTTTTCTTTTTTTGATAGGGGCCAGGGGAGCACTTAACAGACAGATGTTGCTCGTGAGATTTCCATTTTGAGCAGCCCCACTGTAACTGTAGTTTGTAAAACATCTTAAAACTTAAGCAAATCATCCCAGGCCTATCTTCCAATTTGCTCCAATAAATTGTGTGCCAAACCATTCACGAGTGTCCTTAGTCCACTGAAAAAAAAACATGGCAAATAAGACTTCTCTGCTGTGTTATTACCATGACATCCCTAAAAATAAAGACCAGCTTCTGTGCTGGATTGTTAGCACAGAGGGAAAGCCATTACTGTCCAAGATGCTATACAAAAACAGAAAGAAAAGAAAATAACTTGGTGCTCAGTCTATTTTCTTCACCATAGAGTTGGTTTAACTTATTTAATGTTGCAGGGTATGTTGGTCAGCTGGTCTTTTTTTGCTCCTGCTGGAGTTTGCTGCTCCACTAAAGTTTGGGTTGTTTTTGGATAGTAGACAAATATAGAAATCACTTACATTTTTATCAAGTCAAGTCAATTCAAGTTGCAAGAGGTCCAGTAAGTCAACCCTCCTCCGCTGCTACAAATATGGGCTTGTGCTTTTTGCAAGTCCGTAGAAAAGAGTTTAATTCACATTTTTTATAGAACAAATACACTTAGAATTTATTCACAATCAAAATGTATAGATGAAGAGTTTATTGCATTTTTTTTACTTTCAGTCCATAAAAACATAATCTCCTCAAAGGAGAACTAAATAAAGTGCTCTTTTAGGCTGAACTGAGCTTAACAATCACTTAATGGAAGCACACACTTATTATATTAGAAAAGAAATCAAATATCACAACTCACATTCATACTGTATGCAGGTAGCACTGTTGCCCAATAGCAAGAAGGTTCTGGGTTCAAATCCACCTGAGTACCTGGGACTTTTCTGTGTGGAGTTTTTGCATGGATTTGAACCTTTGCCGCTAGCATTTCGAATCTTGGAAGTCATGTCGGAGGACTCTGTTTTCACTGTCAGCTTTTCTAATTTTTTGTTAATGCCATCTTTCATACATGCTGCATGCTGCTTCCATGCTTTGGTGTGCTGAATATAACGTATGATGTACATAGCAGTATATGTTGGCAGCCTATTATAGCAGCTTAGCGGCAATTGGACCCAGTGGTCGTAGGATCCAGGCGGCTCTACTGAGCTGGCTGAGCTGTGCCTGTTAAAAAATCTCTTTGATGGCATACGTTAAAAATAGACTATATTTTTCCCATTATGTGAAAAAGCTGCACAAATATGGATAGAAGCCCCTCATCATCCGGATTTGGCCTTCTGTCTGCTAATTGGTGACTCCAGCATGGGACACTAATGTATCAATAAAATGTATTATCTCTCATTTAGATTGATTGTTTACAATGCGAATGAATTAATTAGTGGTGAGCAGAAGTAACTCAGCATTGTTGCAGCTTTGAATGGCAACCAATTATAGGTCAGTGCATTCCTAGTGGAAGTGAGCAGTGATTTGGGGGCAGTCTCTCGATGCTGACCAAGGACTCCCAGCGCTCACTGACTTAATCCACACCTGATAACAGGTAATAGTCTGGATGTATAGTAATTACAGAAAGCCAGGGGGATTTCAGGACTGAATGTTTGCTCTATCAGGACTGAATGTTTGCTCTATCCTTGAACCAAGTAAGTGTGAGCCAGTAGCAGCCTAATAAGTCTCTTTCACCTAATATGTAGACAATGTTGGGTTCTTGAGATGTTTTGATGGAAGCCTTTTCTGTGATACTTAACAGGCTGAAGAAATATACTGCGTCATCTCAGCATTATAAAGATGCAGAGGAATATTGTTTGTGGGATAGCTTTTCATGATGGTGAGAGAATCTATTTCTCTTATTTGTTTTCCTACATGAAGCACATAACTGCCTTAGTTTTATGACTCCAAGGACTTAGATTTGATTGGTTGAAGTGAGCATGTCTTTTAGATGCAAAGAGACATAAAGTTAGTTGGGTGACTCCCTGTGTATCCTCATTCCATACACATTCAAGAAATACATACATGGTCTATATACAGCAACATAATCTACAACATATATGATAAGACAACAAGGGCCATGCACAGTAAAAAAAGGTTAAAAAGTTTTTTTTTAAAAAGTAAAAAAAAAAAGAAAGCTAATGTTGTCAACAAAACAATATGATGCTTGATACTCATTTTTTGTTCGAGCATCTTTGGGATGATTTGAAGGTCAGTAATGCATCACATGCCAGGTGCCTGTGCTTAAATTTTATGTTGCTGTGCTCAAGCTGGCTTGATATAAGACTGCTGCTACTGCAGAGCTTGCTGGCAGTTGGTTTACAGCTCCCCGAAACTTATTTCCACTGGCAACAAGCCGGGACAAATGTGGCGAGGGTGTCATTCTGTCACAGCCAAGAAGAACTCTGATGTCTACGGTGGCTTTTCAGTTCTACTAAAGTATCCCATTGCAACTTTTTCCAAAATCAGGATAAAATATTAATGTCATGGAATCAGCTGTATGGCAGTGACACTTTGTCTTAGGGGTGGTTTTAAAGAAGAACCTCCTTTCCTAGGTAATATATCACTGTTTGTATGAGAATTTATTTTCTAATACATTTCATTCACATTTCTCTGCTTCTCTATTCCAAAGGCGGCTCCTTCAAGCAGCCAAGAAGGCCAATCAAACAGGCCATTTCATCTGGGTGGGTTCAGACAGCTGGGGCTCCAAAATATCCCCAATACTGAACCAGGAAGAAATGGCAGAAGGTGCCGTCACCATCTTACCCAAACGGCAGTCCATCAAAGGTATTTATAACACACTCCCTACCTGATCCTGATCCTAATATCCTTCACTGATCATATGTCCCTTCAGTCTCCTTTTTTCTCGCACTTACAGCAACACTGGACATCAAGTGTTGTGTCATCTCTTACAATACATTTCATACTGATAAAATTCATATTGTACCATATTGGGTAAATTTTCTTTGTGCTTTTATTGTACATGCAGAGCGACTGATTTTTCACATTGTTGGTGTAGAGTGTATGATATCTTTGATAACAACTTTTTTCCCATCTTAAAATTCTATCCATGATAATGACAGGTTAAATTCTAACAGCATCATATTTTTTCAGGTTTTGACCGCTACTTCATCAGTCGAACACTAGAGAACAACAGAAGGAATATCTGGTTTGCAGAGTTCTGGGAGAACAACTTCCAGTGCAAGCTCAGTCGGCATGCTGTGAAGAAAGGATCTGGCGTCAAAAAATGCACAAGTGAGTCTAGACCTAAATAAAAGTACACTAGCCACTCTTATGAACTACTGAAAGTAAATGGATCTAAACCAGCTGGTCTTATGAATTAAGTGGCTAATGTACTGTACATTTATTCACTATGCTGAAGGGTTGTCCTACACCTGGGGACTATTCACTACAGTCCAACTCAGCTGAATATGTAGTGTATTGGATCAGTGCATTTTACTGTCACTAGCTGACATCACTGTGAGAAGGGTGTGTGTGTGTGTGTGGCACAACTATCATAATAAAAACATCAATGAACCTCAGGCTTTCACAAATTGACTGCAGCCTTTCATTTTATTCTCTAATTTAAGGGCATTTTAACCAGCCACGATAATGAATTACGTTCTTAACATGCCATTACAAACAGCCACTAGCCTTCAACACAAGCAGCAATCATATTTATTGGTGCATTAGATTCTTAATGTTGTCTGGTCCACTCTGTGTGGAGTGGATGCTTTCTAATCTGATGCTGTAATCATTGACGTGCGATGGCGGTAGGCTACATGTAGACTGAGTTTGGAATAGGTGCATTGTAGAGCTTTCGTTTTGTTTCCTTTGGACACTTTCTGTTGTTTTTTTCTCTCTTCCTCTATCTATGCCATCACCCTGTGCACAGCATAGTCTGTCATTAATAATCATGCGTGCAAAAAACAGAATGCTGTATTTAGTTATATGGATTCAACAAAGCTTTGATATAAAGATTTGCATCAATGTTATTTTTTTTTTTTGTCATTATGTTACTTAAGGAATCATTTCATTCAGTGCAGAAAAGGCCCTGGGTCTACGGAAAGCACTCTATCAATGACGAGATATACTGATTGGGACTCCTGTGAATACCTTATGTGTGCGTGTGTGTGTGTGTGCACTTGGAATGTATAACTAAATGTATTTGTCATTTGGGAGAAAACAATCACGCTCCTCTAATTTAGGCAAATGTAATGGGTGCAGATAAGTGAATGGGAATCTCTAATTTTGTCCAGGGAAATTAATGTTCCCATTACTTGTCTGTTGGCCAGTTCAATTTGCAGTGGGTGACAATAGCAATAATAAAACTGTGCCACACAGCACGTGCTGAAAAAAATATAATCAATAGTAAATCCAATCAGTCCATTAGAAAAAGCTTTTGGTTCATTAAAACTAGTGGGCTTTCCAGGCTGTTTACCGTACCAGTTTTTGATGCAATGCTGTATCTCAATTAGTCCAGACTGACTAATTTAAAGGTGGAACCTGCAATGTGTCCTGGCAATAAATTCTACATATGTTAGTCTGTATATTGGAAAATAGAGCAATTCACAAACCAACACGGGAGAATAAGTTTGTTCTCTGCGACTGAGAAACATTAGTCAGTTTGTAGGGTTAAGTCCAGTCCTGAGAAATTGTGTGCTTTCAATTAAATTTGGTCGAAAGAAAAAGAAAACCTGCCGAAATCTGCATGAAGGTGGGAGGAAATTTTTGCCGCCGCCTTGGGCAGATGTTTACACCCGAGTGCCTTTCCAGAGGAATATTGTTTTTGACATGCTTAGAGACAGAGAGAGACAAAAGCACATGGAGTAGAATTTACAGATTTGTAGTTTTGGTACGTCACTAGCCAAGATTTGCCTTAATTGTTAAACATGTCACATATGTCCTTGCCAACCAATAGCATCATCCTGTGACCTCCATTTTAGCTCTGCAGACTACTAATTTAAAGTATGGGTGTAATTCATGTTGCAAAGCCTCTTGTTCAAACCTAATTATTTAATATGGATCTAAGAGGCAGATATTAGATACAGGAAAGTTAGATACAGGAAAAAAGTTCTAACACAAGTTTAAAAGTTTGTGGTGTTTAACCTTAGAATGGTTTATAAGAGAAGCATTTACTCTATCTCTGGAGGGAAAAAAGTTATTTGACATTGGTGCATCATGATGATTGTTGGGCCTTGGCGGAGGTTTGCGCTGTCCGAGCGCTCGTGTTCCTCTTGTGATCCTCATAAGGAAGACAAACAGCAACTTGTCCGTAAAGACTTCGTTCTGGAAATGTTTTGGCATTCTCATGTTAAGATGTCAGTATCAGGAGTCTTAGAACAATGATGTGCAGATTGTATAATGCCATGTTGTCTAGATTGTTTTTTATGAGAATAATTAGATTTGGCCTACTTACCCAGCTGATATATGACACTGCAACAACAAAATTTCACCAAATACTCTAGGAGACCTATTATATCAGTGCAATAGATGAACAGGCAAAGCTAAACAATTAAGATGAGATTTAATTATCACCCCTCTGAGCAACAGCGTGCCCCTCGACAAAAGAGAGATGCTTTCAACAAATCTGACTTCCAGGTTTTATGAGTAATCCTGACTGATTCCTGTAGGCCCATATATCAGTTGTCATAGTGGCTGCTCTTGAGGTAAATTGCTGCCGTCCCTTTTCTTCCTCTGAGTAGCCTCTGGGGCACAGTAAATTTTTACAGGCGGGAGGTACAATCATTTCACTCAGAGCCCTTTTGCGAGTACTACCACTACCCTCCCCATTGTTCCTTGTGGGAGCACAGTGATTCCCTGTGCCCATTTCTGGTCTTCACTATAATACTGTATTGTATAGACCATGCATAATATATCAAATAACAAGATGCAAGAAAATTGCTAGGGTTGAGGTTATAGCTTTCACCAGCATAGCCCACACCATGTCAAGATTTTTCTTTTCTTTTTTTCAAATAACACACTTAGTAGTCAGAAACAGTAAATCCCTCCCTGGAAAATCTGTGGAAGAGAGAAGTAAAGCACCAGAGACTGCGAAATGATATTCTTAAAGGGCTCTCATGATTAGACAGGCATGTAATTATTCTATCTGTGTGATATCAACACTTTTAATTATGCCATACAAGTGACTGGCAACTGATTTATGTACCATAACAGCAGGGTAGTAGCGGGTCATTTTCCAGGACTGAGACATTTAAGTGTACCAGACTTAGTCAGTAAGGGAAACTACAGTACAAAGGCTGTACAGTAGATTGATAATTCACATCTTGTTGCAGCTCTTTCACGTGGTGTTCTGGTGTCTGCTGGCCCAGAGGTCAAGAATTGCTTCGTAGCATCAGATTTACATGATCACTTCAACCCAAAGGTTATTTTATTGCTTGGTGTGGTTTTGGTGTGGTTTCCAGAGTGCAGCAAATATACAAGAGTTCCTAAACATAACTGGGTGTATTTTAATATCCATGCAGAATATTAAAGCAGACAGTCTGACATTTTATTAGATAAACCCTGATTAAACTAATCCAGCCAAATACAACAGCAGTAAAATCTTTTAGAGGTGTTGATACAACTTAATGATCATTTTGAAGGATGTAGTTTGTGCTGCTTTTGGATTGGACTGCACTACACAAAGGAGTGTTTTTTTGTTTTTGTTTAGCTTGCCCTTGATGATATTAATGAGGTGGAAAAATAATAGAAAGAAAAATGGGCATGACACAATGCAGAATAATAACGCCAAAAACCAACAACAACAACAACAACGCTCTCTTGAGTATGTGGAGAAATCCAAAATTTGACCTGCTCTGTCTTGAAGGTCTGATTGGACATTTGTGAGATGGGTTCAATTTATAACTCCAATATATTGTTTAGCTTGAATGTATTTCTCTCTAATAAGAAAATAGACATCTTCATATATATATATATATATATATATATATATATATATATATATATATATATATATATATATATATATATATATATATATATATATATGAAAAATGTATTTATTTAATTTTAGTTATTTAAAAGCAGATTTCAAATTTGAAGACTGCACTACCATCCTTATGAAAGGACACAACCAGTTTACTCTGTGTTCTTTTAAGACCATTTCTGTCTGCATGCTACAAACAACATGGCTTTTGTCTGTGCAGCAGAATAAGCAGAATCCCATAAAGTCCTGTTAATGGAACTAATTACACATGCAAGGTTCATAGGAAATACGAGCAGAGGTTTATCTTACTGTGGAGAATTCAAGAGTTTTCATGTTTGCCCGTTCACTGCACCTCACACCATTGCATGCTACTGAACCATTATAACAGCAGAATGAACAAGAAATGTCTGATGCAACAGAGAACTGGTGAAAAGAGAGACAAAATGGTGATAATCGAGGAGGTTACACAATATCATGGCATGAGGTTCTCCTTTGTCATCACAGTTGGTCAGTAATGCACTGAGCTGACGCATCAATCAAAATTACATGGGGGTGAGCAGACTCTTGTCTTCAAATCTCCCTTGGTGTAAATACTATAGCATAAAAGCATTACAGCAGATTGTTCAGATTTTTACTCGACTATGACTAATTTGAACAAAAGCATCATTCAATTTTTCCGTACTGTAATATGAAAGATATCATAAGGTAGAATATAGAGTAGAGCAATTTGTTAACGATATGACACTTTAACTATAGGAATTGCTGCATGAAGTTTTCTTTCTTACTGGGCAGCTGGAAAAGATGACAGCCTCTGCAGGTGCTGTGTGTTTTGTCGCTTCACTCAAACTGTGTACCTCAACTTAATTGACATCATGTTGCTATGCATCCCTGTAGACAAGAGTCATCAAGGCTACCAGGCACGGCTACCAGGCACGGCTACATGTCTGCTCAATTGTCTGATGTCCACTGCTCGATGAAAAGATCAAGGATGCCAAGTGCAGCCGAGCGATGTTTGACACCTCTTTGTTTCTCTTGAGATGCACTGAAAACAAATCGAAGTTCAAAGATAAGCTAGACAACAGCAAAGATGTGTTTTCCTCACAGTGGAGAAATTATGACCGACCTGCATTGGTTTAGAATAATTACTGTGTAAGACTGCAATGATGCGGGAGCATAATGCATAGACTGGAGAAAAAAAAATGCTGTTTTTCTGAATTAACGAGATAATTATCTCAAAATTCTGAAAAACAGGGCAATTTTTTTTTCCTCCAGTGAATGCATCACGCTTCAATAATGAAGTTTAATCTTATCCTCTATCTTTTACCTGGAAATTTCCTATAATTAAGTCATGTTTAAAGACAGTTAGAAAAAAATAATCTGCAATCCATAGCTTGCAGCTGCAACATTGTGTTCACATCATCTGACCTGACTGTGTCTTTAGAAGTTATTATGACAAGCTCTTTCAAGCACTGTGGTCTATTTTTGTCCCTTGGGGTGATGGTGCTCAATCTTAATTAGAATTTTTCTAAAACAGGGAGGCGTTTGTTATGGTTGTCAACAAACATTTGTCAAACACCACTAAGGCCACATTAGGAGATCATTTCAACTATTATTTTAGGAATGTTCATTTAAAAAAACACAACGACATGTGACCAAAGTTGGACATTGGTTTGAGGCAAACTGTGGGCAAACAGGCTGACAGTACTACATTATTGTTTGTTTTTAATGATTCATTATGACAAGAGTATAAATTCACTTCAGTGGGGGAAAATAAAATAAAAAAATTCATTTTACCTGTCAATGTTTCTGATGGCCCGCACGGTGTTGCTTACTCACTATCAACATATTAACATTCATGTTGATATTCATTTTGCGGTGCTGAGGAGAGGATGATCCGGGGCATCCATCCAAAGATGATGAGCCAGTGTATTTGTCTGTGCAGATAAGCAGCTGGTTGTAAAAACAGGGAATGATGCAGCGTTTAGTAGTATTTTTTTTTTCCTGTATGCTTCTACAACATGTAACATTAGACAATGTTAGACAGTCAGCCTTGTTTTATTCAAATTTGGTACTGAATAATAATTACTCTCATGACAGAAGCAATTTCACATGTGCCATAAAAGTATCAAAGTTTGGCTCTATCCCTATATGAATATATTTAATACTTAACACCATATCAGCCACTATTCTGAACTGCATCCAGAGTGTATAGTCACCCCCAATTGATCCATTATAGTAAAATGAACTATGTTCCACCAAGAGGGAACCATTCAGTCTGCTCCATCATCTAAAACCATTAGTTGGACAGATTATCTTTCATCATCACTGCAACTGTGCACAACTAATGAAATTAAATTTTTTCACCCCTCTACCCTCACTGAAAAGGAGGTGAAAAGAAATTTTCTTCAATTCAAAGGAATATTGTGCAAAAGACCACACATTGTGTGACCTGGAGATTTTTGGATCATTTGTGTTCTTTCAGAATGGGCAGGATTACCTTGATGAAAAGTCGAAGGCCAGTAGAAAAAGCATGGTTTTCTTTTTCATTTCCATCAATGCTTGTTTTACACTGGTGACTGACAAATTGAGATTGGATGTTAAGATGTACTTCAGGAAGGTTAATGAGTGAAGCCATGTTTAAGAGGAAAAAAACTCTCCAAATATTAAAATATGTTTAAACATCGATGTGTTTTAGTGTTTCTCATGTTCTCTGAAAGGATTCAATTTTCTAAACCAAACATTAAAGATACGACTTTAGTAACGACTTATTAATCCGTAGGGACTGTAAGATAAAAAAAAGAAGAAGTTGTATTTCTATTCAGAAACAAATCAGACACCTGTCAAAAATGTAGTTAAATATACTAAATCATTGGGGGTTGGGAGGGTATGTGAACAGATTTCTTTAGTCTACTTTAACTGTATAAATGTGTTTTTGAACCTCTTTATTTCTTCCTTATCCAGTGTTTTCCACATTTTACATGGGGGATCTTTTAAATTGCCTCTTCTGAACGAGCAAATGCTAGTGTAGCATATAGATAGCAACAAGACTAACAAAATCTATGCATCTGTTTAAAGCTTGCACTTGTTAAAATGAAGCGTCTCTTTAAAGATAAGAGGTGGCTGCCAGGCATCTTACAAGGCATGCAAACAAAATATGATTCCAGTTTATCACCTGCTTCATGTAGTTGTTGTTTTTGTTGTTGTTGTTGTTATCTGATCATTATGCACTGCTCACATTACCTTGTGTTGTGCTTATCTTGGCAAAAATGTACATACGAGATGGAGAAAAGGCCAAATGAAATGAAGCCCAATTGAAAGCAATAGCACAAACAACTGAAATAGTGCCCTCTTGATGAAAATAAGAAGTTCATTTTCAATTAGATATTTATTTATAATGATTACAAAATGTCAGAGCAAAAACAACTCTTTGGTAATTATGACACAGCCTGTAAGAACACAGTGGGACCAGTTTTCACCAGAGCTTAGCCCACCAAATTGATTGATTAAGGTCACTTTTAACACTTTTCCACATTATGTGTTATTGACATGAGTCGTTATTCAGACTCTCACTCTATCAACTCATTCCTTGATGATACACGTGGAATGGCATGCTGTAATACAAATGTGCTAGCATTTATATCCCCTCAAGGAGATTTTATTATTCTAAAAAAGAATAAACCTTCAAAACACAAGAATAAAAAGACCTTCTTCTCCTGAAGTGATGCAAATGAACCTCTCCAGTGCATCGATCTTTTGGCCTGACTTAAGACATTGTCATGACGAAAAATACGTGTAAAATGTTATTGGTTACTTCATTTATATTTTGGCCTCACAGCTTTTGATTACAAAATACCATTTCCAGGTGGTATTTTATTAATTCCCGTGCTTTCAACGCTGACACTTTTAGAGTGCCACTCAAAAGGCTTTTCTGTCGTATACAGGGAAATAAAACTGCAGAAAATTACATTTAGAATGCAAGGATCTAAGTTGGAATTTGAACATTTACAAAACATTATTCAGAGAGAGGGAAATAATTAAGCCATTAGTATGAAGGAAAAGGTGTGGCTTGTAAATAAAGGACAGACACTCCACATGTGGAATGCTTCAACTATGTGTGTTCAGCCATCCGAATCTCAGCAGTACTAACACTAAAATCTGTGATAGAACTGATGTGTGAGGCTGTAGGAGTGTTTGTTCTGTTCCTGTCCTGCCACATCTCTCACATTTTCGTTGATTTGAACTAAATCACGAGAACTTCAGCTCACACGGAGGGTACAGACTTTTTTGGAAATGCGTAAAAGCTACACAAAATATTACCTTCATGTAGGTTTACAGCTGAGTTTATAAATGTTTGAAATAAAATAACATGATGATTGAATTAAAATGTATTACACCGACAGTTTACATACGCAGAGAGATTCACATCTTGTTCTGTGTGTGCAGCTGCAGCCATTATGTTAATCTGATGACATAAAGTCACAATGGCAGTCTTACTACCAAGTTGTAGTCATTTCAAAATCGCAAAAAGTCTTTAACAAAAATGTGACAATAGTGACAAGAGACTGACACTTAAGTTAGAATAGGAAGCAGGATATATGGTAACTTTAGTGAACAGGAAACAAACACAATAGGAGGGTTAGTTTGTCAAAAAATGACTGCTCCATTCTAGCTGACTTTAAATCCATAATAACATATGCGATAATAGAAAGATAATATGTGATATATTATCACCTGTCAACTCATGTTCTTGTGAGCATTAGAAATTTTTTGACTTCCATTTGCTATTTACGGCCTGCAGGCCTCTTTGACCTGAACTCATATCCCTTAGTTCATACTGTGGCAGCACAATGGCTGAGAGCAAGGCCTCAAAACAGCTTTACATACCAGAGCTGAGAGAAAGTTGTATATCATTGAAACAATGTTGTGGTTGTTTTTGACACAAAAAAAAAGAAAAAAAAAAGCCTTCTGTTTTTGTCAAAGCATTACAGCAAGTTGATATGACATCAGTATCCACTTAGTTTACATCAACGTCCCCCTGAGATCCAGCGAGAGAAATCACGTGAGGTGGTGCATTGCTCCCTCTGGCATGATAACATGAATAACATCCTGCAGTGTGTAATGCACCAATATTTTCAGATCTTGCTGTGTGAGCATGTTTCAGACTAGAGAGAACATCTGAAGTTTCTCCTCATGTGATGCAGCCCAGTTTGAAAGTCTATTAGGATTTAATAACTCTATAAGTGAAAGTGGTCTACTTTCTGCTCAACCTACCTGGCAGGGCATTGGCTAATAAAAATACTAAGTTGCTAATTGAAACCTTGCTTAGCAGTTAACACATTATAAAAGCATTAAAACAATCCCAGCTATGATTAATATACACCTGTCATAACTAATTACATTAATACTGAAGAATGATTAGACCTGTCTTGCTGCGTCTTCTACTCCCCCGCTGCCTCTCTATCATACTCTGTGCTCTTGATTAATGGACGTGAGGTGCCACATGACTTTGTGGAGATAAACACGAAGAGATGATACAAACAAACCCTGTGAGTGCTGCAAGACGGCTCCCTGCCTCACCAAAGCACATTTACAATCTACGTTTGGCATCATGCAAAAATCTTAAGATAATCATAAAAGGGCGATAAACAGGCTCCTCAATACAAACAATATTGTTGTCAGCTGCAATGAGAAAGGCAGATGACACCAAACAAGTCTAGTGGGATAATTCTGAGTGGGCCTAATCAGTGATAGACAGACAATAATGAGAAAGGCACCACATTTCTGAGAGGGGATTTTGTGATTGATGTCTAGAAGAAGCAGCATATAATTAATTAGTGATTAACATCCAAAATGCAGTGCCAATCTCTAAATGAATATGGTGAAAAAAGACAATTGAGTAATCAGGGCTCTTGAAAGGCTATCATTTGTCTGATTTTACACATCTATCAATCATTGTTTCCTTCTTATTTCTTATGATTGATTATAGAGCAGCTTTCGTATTCTAAATATAAGGTTATTTGAAATATATATATTTGATCGAGTCTCAATTTCCTGCCATGATTGAATTGACACAGCTATTAAAAACACTCAATGTAAACATATATAAGTCTATTTCTTGCAGTGTGTATGAATTCAACTCAGTCCCTTGTGAGGCATGATTTCATCACTTGTATTCCGTGTGCTGTTACTCTTTTCTTTCAGACCATGAACGGATTGGGAAAGATTCGTCCTACGAACAAGAAGGGAAGGTTCAGTTTGTGATTGATGCAGTTTATGCCATGGCACATTCTCTGCATAACATGCATAAAGATCTGTGTCCTGGAAAAGTCGGCCTCTGCTCCAAGATGGATACCATCAATGGCACATTACTGCTCAAGTACATCCGTAATGTCAACTTCACAGGTGTGTTCTCCTTTTTCAAGGCTCATAGGTATAAGTACTGTTCATGAAGCAAGTTGTTCACCAATTTTGCTACTTATAAATCTGAGCCAAACTTTATGTCCTATTTTTCGGTTCACCAACATGCTCCTTCAGAGGCTTTGTAAGTATACAGTGCTCTACAATTATCGGGCTACTGAATGTAAATTACTCCCAGCAAGTATGAGAGGCTGAGATCCGTGGGAGGGTTGACAATAAGCAGAAGAACAGTGGGAACTGCGCTTTGTGAGATTTCCTGCCTTATCTTGTTAGCATTGAATTGCCCACATAAAAGATCCCTTGCTTGAAGTGCATTGGCTGGATTTAAAAATTGTACAAAAATTAGAGGGGAAGGGCATTGAACAAACATCACCAGCAAAATTAGGCATGAGTCGATTCCCTGTTGCTCTTCCTACGATTAAAATCTATGTTTAAGTGTTATTGCAAATATATTGTGCAGATAGATACCTTAGGTGGAAAGAGGAATGAATTAATGTAATGCATCAAAGCGTTTAGCTGGTTGGGAAACAACTAAATGCTCTATAATTGAAGAATCCACTTCATCTCCTCCCCAAATACTTGAGGAAATTGTTTCTTTGAATTAATTTCTTAGAAAATGTTAACATTATTTTTCAACTGTCTCAAGGCCAGAATTCTCTGGCGCATATCACCAACAGCCTCCCTCATGACTAACTAACGTTCATGGTTAACCAAACTAGTTCTCATAATGCTAACAAAATGGCTGCAGTCGATGGGTCCTCAGACTGTCCGAGTGTATCTTGAGGGGCTTTTATCACTTATCTTCCTGAGATACCTTATTTCTCACTACTCTTGGCAGTCAGGTGAGATAACTTGCTGGGCATTGCTGCCTAAGTGTGAACACACCCTGTCGCACCTCCTACGGTGCCCATGGGTCAGCTGCAGGGTCATCAGCAAGGAACCACCAGTCTCCAGTGTTTCGCTCCTTTAATCCTGGAACATCTCATGGTGGCGGAGCAGTGAGAGGGACGTGTCGCTGCCACCCCCTGCAGCTGGTGTCTGGGTCAGGTCTTCTTGCCCCACGACTTGTCCTTCTTCCCGAGCCACAGCCAGAAGCTTCCCTTCTCTGCCTCCTCAGCCAGTTCTTTCATTGCCTACTTTAGCTTGCCTCCCGTTACTCCTGCATTCCTCAGCAAGCGTGTGGTTGACAGTCCCACAAAGCCTTGACAACCAACTTCATACATGGCAGTCTTCCAGCCAGCCTACCTGCAGTCAGCCGCCAGCTCAGAGTAATTGCTTTTCTTCCATTTGTAGTTGGCTTTGATGCCCTCCTCCCATGATACAAGGAGCACATATTTTGCCCTGGTGGTCCATGCCACTATGTCGGGGCAGAGCGACCTAGTGGTGGAACTGTAGTTGCCTGCTGAGATCAACTCTAATTTTGCAGTCCTGGTTGTCAGGGAGGGTGGAGGAACAAGAAGTGCCATGCCAAGGAAAACACCAAGACTCTTTTCCCCCAAAGTGGATGTGGTGTTCTGTTGGTGGTGAACATCCAGTGCTCTGTTGTCTGCACCCCTCCAGCACCTTGGCCAGCTTTCTCAGGACCTGTCAAGTTTGGTTTGATTAAAACGATCTGTGGTACGATTGCTCGGTTATTTGGGTTCATTTGAACACATGTAAACACTGCCAACCGAACCTTGGTGAGGAACAAACAAGTGGAACAAGACCCTCTGGGCAAAATATCTGAGAAACTTCTTCAGTTATCTTTGTCCAGCCTAAACAAGTGTAGAAACTGCACTAACTCATGTAGAGACTTATATTTAAAAGGGTGAAAGTTTAGGATTTATATTCAAATCTGAACACATGCATGATTCATGACGGTATCATTAACATAAACGCAAGGTGCATTTTGACACTGAAAATTAATTATTGGCCTACATGTACAAGATACATACATATAAAAAGGGGTCATGAAAGTAGCATGTGCATGAATTTAACCTGCTGGCTTGTGAAGAAGTAACGTACGCCAAAGGTGTCGCTTAGGTCATCGTTGGTGGTTATGACAGCAGCTAATTATACGCTGAACGGAGGGTCAGAGTGTTCATGCAATCAAGCATCGGGTAAAGCAAGCAGTTTGACATGAGCCTCACTGATGGTTATAATGGATGCATTTATTTGTATGACAATTACAGAGTGGGATCTTGGGTTAGGGGGTCACATCCTTAGCAAGTACACGACAGGAATAATTTACAAAGGAAAGAGAGACAAAAAAGTTCTGAACGAAGCAAAACACTGTTGCAAAATCCAGAGTTCAGCTGCTGTCAGTGCCTGTGGCCGAGTGCTCCAAAAACACAACTTTAAGTGTTCGCCGTTGGGAAGCAAGAGATCAAGACCTGCATTAGCAATTCCTACTGGTTCGTCGGGGCCTAACCTCAACTTGAGGGGAAGATTTTAAAGTAGAGACAAAGTAGCAGAGGGGAGAAGAAGCACAATTATGAATTAAGGATGGAAGGATGTTTTTTTTAATAATGTAGTCAATGAAATCTTTATTTTCAAGGTTAACATGACACTTCCATTTGCAGCAGTTAGTTTTCCTCCCTTATGGCTATTGAAAGGAAACTCTGCAGCGTTCAGAAGTATTCTACTGCATGCCCCATCTTCAAAGTCAAAACATTGTTTACCTGTTCCTGAGCGTGCTTATTACTATGTAAGCAGGTCAGTCCTCATTTGTGTAAAACAAAAAATAATTTGGATTCAGACTGTAGCAGAGCATCCTGAAGTCATATTTGTTTAGTTTTATGGAGGGTAGTGTAGATCAATTCTCCCAGCATTGTCGAGAAGTTTCAATCTGAAATATAATCTATAGCAGGCTTGTGTTATAGAATTAAACTACATTTCTTTATGCATTCCTTTATTCATTGTATTAGATTACTGGAACGCCTGTCAGAACTGAAGCCACTGGGGTTACAATGGGGATGGCTAGAAAATCAATGTTGCACATTACTGGAATACTGCATTGCTTTTAAGAGTGTTTTGCTACAAAGGAATGGAGAATTTAAACGGTTTGTAGGAAAACACCAGGGATGTCCACATGATCCCAACACATTCTGGGAACTGCCTACAGATATCCATGCTGACTAAAGGAAAGAGGAAACTTAAGCACTGCAGATATTGTAAATTAAGTTGATTATTATTGATGCATGGTATTGAGATTGTGATCCCAGTGATGACAAACCAAACTGTGTGGTACTTTGTGATGTTTGTATTCAGAAGCAAGATCACAAGTCAAATATCACCAAAGTTTAACCTGTGATTAAAGGTTGGCTGTAACTTGGTTTAAATAATTATTTAAAACTGCAAGGTTTGATTGCTATTTTAATTTGGATCAAAATTGTGGAAGCACAGGATCATGTATTAAAGATATATGTGGTAAAGTAGTTAGTTTAATTACTGTTTGTAATGTCTGAGCAATGTTATAAATGTTATGTGAAGCAGTGGCTGTTATTTGTGACCACACATCCACAGCATGAGAGAATGGAGTAATCTGTCTCAGCTCAGACCAAAAGCAAACTGTTATACTGACCTATAAATAATAAAGTGTGTATATTGCTTAATGATGGATCTTGCCTGTCCAGGGAATAGGACTGTTAAGCAATACAGCAAATTGTGAGTTTATGATGCAGTTGACTAAAACTATTTCAGTGTCATAAATGAGAGAATGCTGAAGAGATACTCAAAATGCTGGGGCATTTTGCCCTTAACTCTATTTAGAGCAGATACAAATCAGAGGCAAAGCCTTACATCAAAGTCTGACAGCTCCAAATCTTGATATTTTTTAAACTATTGCTTTGCATCTATGAAGAAAGTGTGATTCTGTTTTCTTAAACTTTTATTTTAAGGTTCTTAGCAAATGTCCTTCTCAAAGTGAGTTCGCTGAACTTGCCCTCACACTTGTAAAGTTCTACAGCAAAAAACGGTGTCTTATTTTGATCAGTTTTAATACAGCATTAGTAAACAGATTTCTTGTGGCTAATGGTTTTTAATGGAATGGATTTGTTTTAACGGCAACTATGACATCCTGAAAATGACGCTTCTGTTTGATTACATTATCTTTTGTGAAGAGAAGCAAATTAGAGCTCTGAATGTGTCTCCCTCAATAAACCAGCCTTTAAAATAGAGAAGAAACATAAGCATGCTTGTAATTTTAACTAATCGGCTCGACATTGCTGCTACGAGTTAGACAATTTTGAGTGAGGGTTGCATTAATCTAATGACAGTCGTAATACCCTGCACATTTACCCTGTTGTCTCCACAAATTATAGTTGTGTCAGCTTTCATAGTCTTACCCAATGTATCTGCTAAACCCAAAATGTTTAGCAGATACAGAGTTAATTTTTTTAGTATAGTTGTCCTGAGCTGCAGCTGATAACAGTGGACGGTTTCTATTCCTCCATTGCATGGCTTTCATTACTGAGAGTTATCCTTTGCAGTATTTCCTCAAAAACACGACCTTAAACAAGTAGTTCGTTCATTTTTGCTTGCTGTGCAACTTTTGCAAGTTAAGAGGTGAAACTAATCAATTAAGGCAATCAAATTAGTAGACACATACATCCCACTCAATTCCCTGTACTGCTGAGATGGGCAAGAAAATCTTCATAATTGCACATGACTGCCTGCTGTTGTCTCAGACATGCCCTCTTGATAATGCTGCAGGATGATGGTAATGCAGTTAAATCCTTTGGGTTTTGACACACACACATATGCAGAAAGGAGAAAATAAGCCTGGTCTCAAAGCCTGACAAACAGGTCAACAACTCTGAGTCACAGGTTCAAATAACAATTACAGATCAATACCATGACCTATACACAAAAATCAAATAAAAAGTTCCCTTTATAATTATGACAGAGGAGAGTGAGGTTAATGCTCGTGGAACATAAATTCTCTGTCCAAGTCTGGACACCTGACATTATATATATTCTTTTACTTTTACAGAAAAATGTAGCTCTAGAATTGAATGTACACAACATCCAAATGTTGCTGTGGGCTAAAATATATTTTGACTGCAAATTAACTAAAGGCATTTATTTTGCACTTTTCAACCTCCACTTGTTACATGTTACAGAATTGCTGAGTATTAGGAAATTACACACTGAAGGGGAGAAAGCATATTTGGTAGGAGAAAATAGACAGAGGTGGGGATGCTATTAATTGTCCTCTGTGGGACCATGCTCTGTGGTGGGCTCTCATCACTAAATCTGTATTTCCCTCACACCACAATTTTTTTTAATAACAAGTTGTGAGGCTGGAGAGGGATTTGTAGTTTGGCTCAGAAACAGGCAGTAGAGGGATGAGAGAAACCTCAAAGTGGTAATCAAAATCAGTGCTGTCATTCGTTAGCACTCTGAGTGGGGACCTTGTGGATAACAAGCAATGGGGCAATAAGCAGAATGAAGAAGTGTGAAATGATATGGGAACATGAACAGACAGCAGCCCTGGCCTTCCTCAAAGGACCAGGACAGCGTGGCTGTCAACATCTATTTTGCTCCCATCATTACCACTATTGGCTTGAAGTCCCCTTGCAGCCTCATTTGATTGTGGAGCATTGTGAGAACAGCAAGTTGAATGTGTAGCATATTGTCCAGCATTGGACTTGAATTAAAAGTTAATTACTGCCCTTAAATAAAACAAATTTTTTTTCTCTCACCCTCAGGAATTGCTGGCACCCCGGTGGTCTTCAACGTGAATGGAGACGCGCCTGGTCGCTATGAAATCTACCAATACCAGATCAAAAATAACACCACAGAGTACAAGATCATTGGTCATTGGACAGATCAGCTCCACTTAGATGTATGAATGTTTGAAATATTTAAATGTGTGTTCATGTTTGTATGTATGACTTTCCCAAATACCAGCATTTCATTCCTAATCCAACTCATTTAGTCTTGACAAGAAAATGCTAACAACACAAGGCAATGAAGCTACCATCTGTTACCAAGTGGAAGGATGGGTGCTGTTTCCATGCGTCCCATAGAAATGTATTGAATAGTTATGTATTTTGACGGATAAAGTAACGGGTATTAGGGTGATAATTATGTATAGGAACAAAATTATATGATCTCCCAAAATACATTATTGTTTAAGTTATTTATCTCCAAAAGTGCAGCAGTAGTCCTTGTAAATCTACAGTATCATTCCCGCACATAGTAGAACTTCAATATAAAAAATTAATCATCTCTTTAATTTCAAAATTACAAATTCTAAAGCCAAGTATTACTTTTGGATTTAGAATTTAAAAACATATGAACTAAGAAAAGCTTGTGTTGCATCCATTTCCACTCCTGTTTATACTCATATGACAATGCATAAAGATGGTCTTCTCTTTTCATTCCATTGTATACTTAAAGCTTATTTTGTCATTTGCCACCATTACATGATAAAACATGCAACATTCTGTGCTCCATTTACATGGTGAAGAAGAAGCTGTGTTTACATCAACATTTCTTGTTTTTAATTTCAAACTTTATTCAGAACAATGTATCATGCATATTTTTTGTTGCTATACATTAATTATACATGAGTGCCCAGGCGTTTCTATTTTGTAGACACACATACTGTTGGTATAGTATTAGATTATTGCAGACATATAGGTATTGACTTACTGCTGCACATAAAACAACTTATTAGCATCAACTGCATGGCAAAGACCTCCTTGGAAAATGAAGGATGCCATCTGGATATTTTTTAAAGGTTTTTTTTTTTTTTTTTTACCCTATTTTACTTCATAAGACCTCTGTAATGCATTATCATGTGCTGTTGTACAGTGCAGTTTTCTTAACTCAAGTAAATGGTTGAAACTGCAGTACCACTCAGCTTGACTCTATCTTTCCTCTAGTAAGTGCAGTATTCTTGGAAGTAATTAAACATTAAAGTTGTTTCCTCTTGAGTTATACATCGGTGAGTTCACACAGTGATGTCTTGTTAAAAAGACTGCAGCCTTTTTCTCATGCCTATCCCATTCTCTCGGTTGCTGTTTTTTCAATCTAGCATGCACTTCCTTCTGTGTGTGAACTAATCTACCAAGTGTTAATTGAATTGTGTCCTCATGCATGTAGCTTGTTGTTTAATATGTAACTAGTGTTCCTATGTGTAGTAAATTTTGTTAATGTTCTTGCTATAATGACTTGCACCGTATTTATTTATCTCGGGTCTCAGAGATGTGTGAATATGAGTACAATTATATGGTGAGATGGGATCATTTCTGCAAATTCCCCTCCTCTCTTGTATGTTTCCCTCCAGACCAGTGAGATGCAGTGGCCCGGTGGAGCACAAGAAGTCCCCTCATCTATATGCAGCCAACCCTGCCGTCCTGGGCAGCGCAAGAAGACCGTGAAGGGAATTCCGTGTTGTTGGCACTGCGAGAACTGTGATGGTTATCAGTATCAGGCTGACACTTACACCTGCAAGATGTGTCGCTTTGATTTACGGCCTAATGAGAACCACACTGGCTGTAATCCCATTCCTATTGTCAAGCTGGAGTGGAGCTCCCCATGGGCAGTCATCCCTGTCCTCATCGCTGTCCTGGGCATCATGGCCACTGTGTTTGTGGTTGTCACCTTTATACGCTACAATGACACACCTATTGTTAAGGCATCAGGTCGAGAACTGAGCTACGTGCTGCTGACGGGTATCTTTCTGTGCTATGCTACAACGTTCCTCATGATCTCCGCTCCTGATGTGTTTATATGCTCCCTGCGAAGGATTTTCCTAGGCTTAGGTATGAGTATAAGCTATGCAGCACTGCTTACCAAGACAAATCGGATCTACAGGATTTTTGAGCAGGGCAAGATGTCGGTCAGTGCCCCTCGATTCATCTCCCCTGCCTCCCAGTTAGTCATTACATTCAGTCTGATATCGGTGCAGCTCCTCGGGGTGTGCGTGTGGTTTGGTGTTGACCCATCACAAGCCATCATCGACTATGAGGACCAGCGCACAGCCAATCCTAAAATGGCCCGTGGTGTTCTGAAATGTGACATATCAGACCTGTCTCTCATCTGTCTGCTGGGTTATAGCATGCTGCTGATGGTCACTTGCACAGTTTATGCCATCAAGACCAGAGGGGTCCCTGAAACATTCAACGAAGCCAAGCCCATTGGTTTCACCATGTACACTACCTGCATTGTATGGCTGGCTTTCATCCCCATCTTCTTTGGGACGTCACAATCAGCAGAAAAGGTAAGTATTCCAAATGTGGTGGAAGTATGAAATCACCAGCCATTTGTTTAACTATTATTTGTTTTACATTCGACATCAATGTAGCCATTAAACATTCATCAATTGTGCTACATTTACAGTGAGCAATATGGCAGCTGATCATCTAAATGCATTTGTGCATGTTGGAATTTACTTTTCCATTTCCTGTGTGCCTCACTGTTAAGAAAATGGCACACACATCATGTTTGCTGTGTAGCATCAGCCCTGTTTGTTTGCGGGTACCGCCATGATTCATCATCAGCTTTGTGCTCCAATGTGGGGATTACAAGGCCTTTAGAAGCAAGGTGAATGAATAATTCTCACAAGTTGGTTCTATAGTATGTTTCCTTTAATTATGCTTCTGTGTGTGGGGTTGATTGATGATTCAGTATTCCTACCCATTGAAGCTAAGTCACTGCGCATGCATTCGCACAGAAATAGGAAATACAGGTTTGTGAAGTGGCAAAAAATTACTACTGCTCTGGATGTTTCTTCTCTGGAGGAAGTGAATCACAAATGACCTCTAACAAGTGCTTATTGCGAGGTTTCTATACACATATTTCGATCAGTAGCTCACAGCTACAAGTACATCTAAGCATCAGTTTGGGACAAACAAACTAAATAGCAGTCTTTACTTTGCCCACAGCAATGAAATCAAATGAAAGAGCATTTATTAAAAAGCAAGGTAGCGGATTAGTATCGAACTATTTCCCACCAAAACTTGCTTGTTTAAATTTGGTCAAATGTTTGCCTAATACTGTGTTTGCCTGGTGACTTGACCCTTGTTTATGTGCTCTGTTGCTGGTGGGCTGTTGAATGTATTGGCAGAAGGGTTTCCCATATATGCATTTTAATTGTTGTGGTCTGCCATCAACATTGCCTGCCACATATTAATTTGCTACTTTTGCAGCTGTGCATGCCCCTCTCGCTCGCAGTCTGACAAATACATCATGTGTTTCAGGAGAGGACTTGGGCAGGATGTGCAGGTTTATGAACAGCCGACAAAAAAAAAATGTAAAAACTGCTAAAATGCGTCAACAAATTTCCTTTGTCTGATCATGAATGGCGTTTTTCTTTTGAGAGGATAGTCTGCTCTACCCCTACTATCTACTTAAAATCACATATCCTCTGCAAAGGCTGAGAGGTAGGCTCTCTGGTATTACATCTCTCCTGTAAATGCACTGCTCGTAGCACAAACCTTCCTTTTTAATGTATAAAAGCCTGTCAGTGCATCTGCTTGGTGCGATATCATTAGGTACCACATTCATTTTGATAGGCTACATCATTAAAACAAGCCTACTCCGCATTCTGCTGTATGGAAAATGGAACAGTGGAAAAATTCAAAATTCAAGTTGCATGTTTTTGAGTAACTTTATGAACCATACTGCTGAGACAGTCAACGGAGCAGAAACATGGAGGGAGAAAAAGAAAGAGGCAGGCCAGGGACTGGAGGGAAAACTGAAAAGAAAAGCAAGGTAACAGATTAAAGTAGTTTGTGAGTAAACACTTAAATAAGGTGAGGAATTAAGTAACATTACAATGTTCAAATCCAGTGATGAGACGGCGATGAATCAGGCATCCAGTCTATTTGGTGCAAATTCAAGGTTGTATTAATTTATATGATTAAATAAAATGTTACATAGATAGCATAACTGCAAAAAGACATGACAAACTATAAACAATTACAAGAAACACCCAATCAGGACTGGATAAGTGCCTGCACACTTTAGTAAATTTAACAGGACTAAATTGACATTTAACAGGTCAGCACTTACTAAATTGAAAACTAAATTGCTCCTCTGTTATAAGTCATTATACATAAAATGTGTTTGTTTCATTAAGATATTCATTATTCAATAACAAATGTATTAATAAACTAAAGCTTGATATTCTGTGAACTACCAGGATTGGGTCCCTTTAAACTGTGTTGTTCCATTCCAAAGGAAACGTTGGTTTTGGTTACCACTTTGGTCCCAAACCAAAAAAAGAAAAAAAGAAAAGAAAATTAACAAATTGTTACTTGTCATAATAAAAAAAAAGCACAGGTATTTACAAGTAATATTAATGATGGCTTTGTTCTCATCAAGTGTCCCAGTAAGCCATGACAGTTTCACAGTGAGCCAGCGTAGATACTGTAATACTAGGGTCTGAAGACAGCTATACTATAAATGGAATACAGCCCTTATCAGTTTCAATCTTTACACTTGGTTTTTGTTCTGACATGTCTTCCTAAAGGAAATATAAGCAATGAAATATTCTGCATATAATTTCATGAAATCATGTCTTCTATACTGAACAAAAACCTAAACACAAAAAGATTTGGCTTTAAAGAAACTTTGTAATTTCTCAGCCTGCTAAAGGTTCTGTCCCCAGCCCTGTACTGATGGAGCAGACTGGCAATCATATCGGCATGTCACTGGAAATTTATGTCACCAAGGCCGGTGGAACTGGACAAGGGTCTTGGCTCCACTCACAGAGTGACTCCTCTCGATACCCCAGAGGGGTAGCAGTATTGTTCCCTAGTAACCCTAGGCCACGTGCAATCTTCTCAGGAGATTAAAACACTCCGCCTCTATCTCCAAGGAATACTCATGTTCTGGTCTCAGTATGAACGAATACAATACCCCGTCACTTCCATTTTGCACCTACATCTTTTTTTCTAAACCAACTTGCCTTTAGGGGTTTTATTTGTGCGAGGCTTTTCTGCAGTTGTCTTTTTTTTAATTGAAACAACACATTTCATAGTCGCTGGTTGACGTTAACGATTAGGGTTGTCACAATCAGTCAGCTAAAAATTCATGATTGTCACACAGATGACAATTGTGAATTGAAATTATCTTCTTCACATTTATAGCACAAGTACAATCACAGTGTAATGAAACATATACACCTTATGAAGAAGAAGAAACATTTATGGGCATATACGTCTAGATTCTAGTCTGAAATGTGCAGTAATAGCAAATTGCCTGGATGGACCTGGGTCTGTGGCCCCGACTTTGAATCGGTTTAGACTGCCACCTTTTTTGACATCACATCCTCAAGTAATTGGGCTCTCCTCTTTCATTTGGCTCAGAATGTGTCCACAGTGGTGCATGTTAAAAGATGCTCATTGAAAAGTTAAGCAGCTCGAGAGACAACAGTCAGCGGTGCTAAAAGCTGATTAGTTCTCTACTCATAGAGGAAAAGCGCAACCAGATAACGTAATTGACGAGCACCAGTCAAACATCAAACGGTGGAGGATGATGTGGAAGTAATGATGAAATAATAATGTTTCATTCAGACTGTTTTTTTTTCGAATTAATTTTGCCTAATAGAATCGCTTCGATTATGTACGTGTATAATACGTGTTTAATACTAATGGACATTTACCTAAAGCTTAGATGACCATTGTACTGTAAGGGTTTACAAATAAAATCTGCAAGCATCTTAGAATGAGAAGATAAATGTTTTACAAGCTCAACAACATACGGTATGTCATAACTCCATGCTGGGAAACCTAATTTATAACTCTTGACATACTCGTGCTTCAGGACTTTGTGGGCTATTCCCATGGCAAACAACTCAGTCATTTGTGATGTCTGCAAATGTAATGTCAGACAAAACCTAAGGCAAGTATGTCTGAAGGATGTCTGCCAGCTGTGTTTCCACAGTATACCTTCACCTTATGTTCATCATCTTCCACATAAACATAATGTGTTGATTCAAGTTTTTATTATGTAAATATTATACATGAGAGTATTAGGTTTTCTGTCCCCAATAATAAATGATATTTTTTTTATCTGTCTGCATAATATATTTATGGTTTATGCCAAAATTGGTAAAAACAATTTTTTTTAAAAATTATATGCAGTTTGATCTTGCAGGAGATAATTGTTAATTCTGTGTGCATGTGACCTCCACCAGCCCTCTTTGAAAAACTAGCCTATTACATTACAATAATAAATGACATTCAAGTAAGTTAATTTATACACATTGACTCAACATGACTGAAAAATATGCAATAAATGTGACTCTTTACACTGAACAATAAAATTAGAGCAAAGCTATACTTTTAAAATATCTCAATTCAATATATTTTTTTCAGGGTGAGACCTCGTTGAAACATAACATAAAATTGTAATTCATTACTTTGATGATTTTTTATTATGATTGTGAATGGAAGTACATTCTTTAACTGGATGAAGGAATCAGGTTTTCATATTTTGCAGTTCTGTGTAGATCACATGTATGTATTTCATGTATGTGTTAGCATCACATATGATCTACCTATTATATTCTTACAGCCCCCGCTCTGACGCACCACATTCCCCACAACAACAAATCAGAGATGGACTGTGTCTGAGCTGTGGGGTGATTACCATAAATGAAAAAAACTCTTGCAGGCACTTTTAATATGCTGCAGGATGTTCCTCGCCTCTCCTTGGTTGTTGCCTGTAGCTATACTGTTTATCTGTTATCCAGCTGTGAGTTGCAGCTGTCACTGGCTCCAGAAAGCACACAATCCTTATGTTGTCTAAAACTTTGATGCAGAAAGACCCATATGCAGACTATATAGACACCCATCAGGGGAGCACTTCTATTAGTTGTACATCATAAATAAACAAACATAGCAATGATTGCAAAACTCAGGAGATATGAACCCAGCAACATAAAAAGAATATGAGTAAAGGACACTTTATGCCATCGATGTGTCTTATTATGTGATACTGTGTGTTGTGCAAAGTTTTCATAAGAAGCAGTGATTTAAATGTTATGACTTGAGTAATGCAGTGTCTGTCCTACATACCAGACTGTAAAAGCCGTAGTCTATTGGAAGCAATCACATGCTCCAAAAACAATTCTTCTCCCTGCAGCTTTAGTAGGAAATTGGCTCTCGGAATAAAATATAAGAATTTGATTTTGTTTGATGGACTTAATAATTCAAACTGTGCCGGCTCCAAGTGGCACAACCTTCATTATGTGCTCTGCTTCACCTAAGACTCTAAAACTATCATAAAGCCTCAACAAATAATTCTGTTTGTATGTCTCTTCACTGTCTCCTCCATAACACAGATGTACATCCAGACCACAACCCTGACCATCTCTGTAAGCCTCAGTGCGTCAGTCTCTCTGGGAATGCTCTACATGCCTAAGGTCTACGTGGTTCTTTTCCATCCAGAGCAGAACGTCCCCAAGCGCAAGCGCAGCCTGAAGGCTGTGGTCACTGCAGCCACCATGTCCAACAAGTTCAACCCCAAAGGTGGCCTGAGGCCCAACGGAGAGGCCAAGTCCGAACTCTGTGAAAGTCTTGAAACACAAGGTTGGTGTCATGCCTGATGGAGCAATAAAGACAAAGAATGAAATGTGTTCCAGCTGACCTCAACCAGGAGTTTATTTCATGCTGATGCACCGAGCACGGTCTGTGTAATATAGCAGCAGTTAGACATGTGTATTTTATAAGTGTTAAATAATGAGCTTGTTTTATGTGAACATAATTGATGGCAGTGGGACTTTGCAGTTCAGCAGTTTAGGAAATTAGTTGGCCTTACGTGACCATACAAATAATTAGGTTGCCATTTCAGTGGCAGCTAAAGTGTTTTTAATAATGGTTTCTTTATGAATATGATGCATTGCAGATGATATAACAGAACTATGTGAATAATTTAAACTGGTAGCAGTGGTTTCAATTTAGTCTCTCCTTAGTATAGGACTGGGATTTTCACAATTACCCATTTGTCAACAATTTCATTGACAATAGAAGGTAAAACTAGTAGTTATAGAATGCAATTCATTAATATACACAGCACAATACTCTTTTTAGGTTAGGCAAGATCCGGTCATCTAAATTAGTTTCGTATGTTCCACATTTGGTAAATGGAAATACAAAAAAAAAAAAAAAATCTAAGGAAAAGGCAGTAAGTAAGTAAATTTTTCTGTTTTACATGGCTAATCCTGCATTTTGAATACATGGAGCAGAAAAATAGATACACTGTCACTAACTCTCACGACACTGGTTCTGTGATCAGGAGGTGTGACAGGGTGCCCACACTTGTCTGTTTTTAAAAGGGACAAAAGAGACGGGTAGCTCAGTGTTGGAAAAAGACCATATTTCAATCACCAAGATAAAGTGTATGAGTAGGCAGTCCCTGTGTGGGGGCAGGATTTAATCCAATCAAGTAAGCCAACATGTTCTGATTGCTTAAAGTCCTGGTTTTATACTCTGACAAGCTGATCGCTCCAGAATGATGAGTATTAGGACTGAAAAGGCTACGCCCATACTTGCACGTATGCCTCTTTTTTTTTTTAACCTCAGCATGGATTAGTTCTGTCTTATCAAATTTAGAGGCTTAAGTGCTAATTTTTACCCTCTGGTTGAGAATGTGAATCTAACAAGTGCTTTTTGTGCTTATGTGTCAGACTGTGTTGAGGGAGGGGAGCCTTGTGAGGGACTTTAGACTCTCAGGTAACCTGATTAGACAATGGCTTTGCCCTTCTTATTATCTGTTTTTGATCGTTTTCATTTCTGCTAATGTTCACCACAACACTCGTGCCTGCCTGTACACTATATGCACAAAGCATCCCGGTTGCCCCTGGCTAAAAGACAGCACCCTGAATGACACAAGGCAGTAATCACACCCTGACAAATCCACCCTTGGCCAACAGACATTAACGTGGACAGACAATATTTTTGTGCGATGCTGTAAAATGGCCAATCACCATGGTAAAGCCTGTTAATGTGGGAAGATGACACATCTCTGGCTCAGTGCAGAAGACAAGCGATAGCCATGTGTCCCCTGTCGTTCGTTTTCCTGTTGCCAAAAGAAGGAATATGTAGTAATGGGACAATAACAACAATAAGAGGGAACAGGAAAAGACAGATGGGTCTGCCAGCTCCAATTCTTTCTGGACCATCTATTCTTTATCTTGGCCTTGCAGCTCATAAATATTCAAATAAGGTTCATTTATCAGTGCTTCTCTTGGAAGAGATGCTTTGGGATGAAATGGTGAGAATACCAGCCCCATTCAGATCCCCAATGTGGCACTGACAAACACACAGAAACATTTAACATCACACATCTCTCATGTACAGCACTTTTACCCCGACTCAACTGTCTTCTGATTGAATTCATCCTCTCTGACATATTCAATCAGCCAAGGCTGCTGTGGGCAGATTGACAGATTGGTGGTGTGATTACCACCACCAAGCATGCTCGCAAAGGGCATTTCTTTTAAGGACACACTCGTACACAATGATACGATAGAAGCATGATTGCACACAGGTACTGTATGGTATGATAGTCATGTATGACCAGTAGTTTGGGCTTGTTATGAACACTGTGGTCAGCACCTCAGTCATCTGTCATATATGTTTTAATCACAGCTGATGAAAAAATCGTCAAAAGGCGATGACAACAACAGTGCCGTGTCAGATCACATATCGTCTTGATGGCATTCTACATCAAACACGCTTGACAATTCAATATGTTAATACACTGACTGACTGCTGCATGCTTTGCTTGGTGCACAGAGAAATCTCAGGTCTTTGCATGTGAGATAAGACTTGCATTTGAATCATAAGTATTGCATTTTTTTTTACCACTCTTGTGATCTGCTTGGTGGTTTTATCGGATGCACCCTTTCATATGATTTATAGAAATGATCAGCCGTGAGGAAAATTATCACAGTTTCCCCTGATTTCATTAATGGTCCTGTAACAGCAGGTTCTCACATTGACATCAATATTGCTACAGCCTATGAGTCTGATGCAATTGTATCACTGTTTTGACACATATTTCATGATGATAGATTGTTACAATGGCTGCAATGTTATGATGCACTACAAGAATCAATTATTCACTTACAACAACGAACAGCAGGTTTGTTCATGTTTGTAAAATCTATTTTTAGACCTAGTTAGTTTGGTTGAAAACGTGAATCTTTTTTGTTATTTTTCAAGCAAAAATCCCCAAAATTTTGTGATTCTAGCATCTAGATCTGTCTTTTCATATCACTGGAGATGAAATATATTTCAATTTCAGGGTTGAAAAATGTGGTGGGTATTTATTCATAATTTTATGACAAAGGCTTAACAAAATTCATTCATTGAAAAAGCAGATTAATCAGTAATATAAATAACCATTAGTCACAGCCTTAATATACTTCTTTTTTTTTTTTTTTTTTTTACTTTTTTAAGATTGAATTTCTGCAACAGTTTACTTTGAATCACAGCATGTTTCTCCTTCACAGATGACATTTAAATTTAAATTCAATACAATGATTTAGTGTTTCTTTACATCCCTCTGTAATTAAGATTGGTTTCACCAGCACTCGTTTGATCAACTTATCCATTAATAGATCTTGACCTTGTTGCTTGAGCATGTCTGAATCTCACCCATTGATATTTTAAGCCTTTCCCTCTTTCTCTTACACCTTCACTTACAGTGTTGGCCTCCAAGCAAACATACATAAGCTACAGTAACCATGCCATCTAAGCCAGAGATGAACCTTGGAAGTGGAGCAATGACCTGCCTGAGGAGAAGTCACCTGGATTCTTGGGAATACTGGAGGACTTCCAAAGGACTGGGGTGGAAAGATGGGAATTTTTCACTCCATAAAAACAGAGAGGATGTCATTTTTTTTTTCTAGAAAATCAAACAAAGGCTTGAATGCCAAGTTAATGAGAACTTATAGATTTTCAGGATGGAGATGGGAGATGTAAGGGAGATTGAACAGTTAATTTTCCTCTTGCCACCCTGTCTGAGACACATGTGAGTGTTGAGTAGTGATGTTTCCAGATTCAGATGAGTGAACCACCTGGAACCTACAGTATGTTTTCCTTCTTGGGTGTATAGCACACAATATCAGTTCTCTCTGAGGCTGAATCTAATTTCAACAAAGACAGAAAGAAAAGGTCTCTGTTTTTGCTCAACAGTCAAATGCAGTTAAAAGACGAAACTTTGTACAAATATAGTCATTATTTTTGGTTACTGGTATTATTGAGGTTGAAAGCTGCAGTACTCTTCAAACTCTACATGCCTTACTACAATACATTCAGTATTCCTACATATCGGAAACACAGGAAAACTAAGCAGTCGATCATCCCAGTTATTTAAAAAAAAATATATATTTCATAATAATAATAATGATTCCATCATCTTGGCAAACCTAGTGTACAGTCCCAGAGCATGCTAGTGGGAGCATCACATGTACTGTGCTGTGTTGTCAACGTCTATGGAATGCAACATTTGTCATGATTGTCATTCACAGTGATGTCATTTCGGACCATAACGCAAATGGTTACCCACTACTGAATAAAGAGCAATTTCAGACACAAAAGGCACTACACTGAAAACAAATTGCCATGGAATACCTTTATAGTTTACACCACACTCCATCAATGTCAGCTTGGACTTAAGGGTATTGTCAATACATACTGTACTTTAAACATCTCAGATTTACTGGCCCTTATTTATCATGTTCTTGTTGAAGACATATCTTAGAAGATTTAAGAGGTTGGATGCTTGTGAGAAATTTAAGTTGCCCGATTTGTTAAATGTACACCCCAACCAATGTCCAGGATGGATGGATGGATGGATGCTCGAGTGTGATAGATTTTCAAAGGACAGGATTAAATGGGAAACTTAACCTAATCTGTATTTCTTGAATAGGATTTTTTTTGCATCTCCGTGGGTACAAATTTAGGCTCATGCACTTACTCAGAATGAAGACCCATTTGGAAAGGGTGCCACGTAGCCTAGCGCCATCAAATAGACATGTTCAAAGGTAGTTAGATGGATGACATGCATAACATTTCCTCAGGAGTCTTATTTTTCAACAGCCCCAATAGGAGCATAAAGTCTAGCCACTGTAGCCTATCGTATGTTTTACTTATCTTTCCTTTGCGGAATATAAATTGTCAGATTTTCCCATATAAAAATATGAAATTGTCTTCTCACTTAGCCAAGACAGATCTTATTGCAGTAAACCTGCATCAAGTGATAGAGTTACTCATAGTATGGATCCCACTAAGAATACACAGCTGTCAGTTTAATTTACCACACTTTGGCACTTTTGCAGTTTAGACTGTATGGTTCTTATCACCGGCTGATTTACAGCAAATTTCCAAACAAATTTGTTAATCCAGTAAATGGAAATGAAAGTTTAGCATCTAGAGAACAGAGGCCATAGAATATTCAGAAGCATGACAACATCATGACACCCATGTTGTTTTGTGTATGAGGGAAGTACGCTGCAAAAAAAGAGTTGCTAAAATATGACAATTTCACCAGTAGTAAGTTGTTTTCCTCTCAAAGTCAGTGTTTATTTATCTGTCCATGCAGGAAGATACATTTCCTTGTCAAGAAATCTTAAAATAAGCAAGTTCAGTCTAGAAATAAGTAGTAGTAGTAGTGCATATCTTTTAAACAAGATAATAATCTCATGTTTTCAGATCTAAGATTTTAAATCTTGGCAAGTACAGAACAAATAGCAGTGTACAAGTAGAGCTTAGTTTGTTAACATGTTGAAGTCTTCCTCCCTAGTGGTCAGAAGTCATTTAAATGCATCTATACCTGTCTGTGTACTTGATAATCACTAGTAGTACACATTAATGCTGACCTAACCTGTCATTTTTAGATCAAAAATGGGGATGTACAGTATGGGTACTTGATAAATAAGGGCCAGTGCCTTCATTTTGTGCCTCATGTCCATTGAACTACTCCTGCCATTCTTTCCATGGATCCTGGATGGTGTTGTTTTGAGTTTTATCCATTCTGTTCAAACATGATGAAGAGATGTATAATTTATAATTGAGTGTGTAAACTCCATTTCTGTCTGTAGTCTCTAAAGTGTTTGTCCGAAACAGTGACTCTGGAATTTGTCTGATTCAAATGTTATCCTCAGCAATTCAGAAATATGTATGTTGCATGTCAAAACTCATCAATCATGTGAACAATTTGAGAAAAAGGTATAATGTCCAGAGGGAAAACTACTGCAGAGAGTTCTAAATAAATGAAAACTGATATTTTTGGTTTTATCGATGACTCTCTCGGCTCTCAGCTTCAACAAAAGTCTCATCATTTGACAGAGTATTGTTTGTGGGATTGTTTGTGTTTGTGAATATGATAATTTACTGTTTTTTTGTTTTTTTTTAACCACAGCCCCCTCCCCCCTTTATTTTTTCCAAAACACTTTGTCTGTGTTATAAAATAGCATATGTAAGTGCTGAATGAAATTAAATGGCAAGTTAATGTACGTTATTAAAATGAATTGATCATGTCTGCTTTATGTACTTAATTATTTAAAAAAAAGAAACATTAAAAAGAATTACAGTGCCTGGATATTTATGAATTATCTATAAAAAAAAATTAAAATGTGTAGAGCATGTTCATTTTTATACAAGATATTTCTAATAAAAAAGACTGTTTTGCTAATTATGTGTTGCCGTTTCTTCACAGTTTGCATGTTTCATAAGGAATTCAATAAGAAAAGAGTTTGTCACCTTTAACGGTTGGGCTGGATGATAAAACGGTCTTGATAGGGGACCTGATAAAAATATATGATGATAACACATTTTTCCTCATTATAGATAGATCTAACATCGGTTCACTGAGCAGAAATAGTCAGTCTGATGCCTCTCTGCTCTGCTCTCTGTTGCACTGTGCTGCTGGGGAGTGGGGGATGAACATCATCTTAACTTCAGAGCAGATCGAACAGCAGAGATATGAATAATGAACATTTGAGATGTATTCTGAAGTCCGTTTTAATAAGTGTGTGATCAATTTATCTAACACCTACTCTACAAGCAGAAACTTGCAGAAATGTGATGTCTTAGGTCTCTCTTCCTGCAGCCCCTCTTAATCCAGTTTGTTTTGTGCTGTTGTGCAGAGCTCATTATGCTTAAGCGATGAAAGAGAACTTGCATTGTCATTCAAAGATAGGAAGATTGTGGACAAAAAAAGTTAACATGTTAATTATATGGAAAGGGTTTAGAAATCTCAGTAGCAACAAAAAGCAGATTGAGACAGTTTGCAAAATATGCCGACAAAGAAGCTAAATATGATCTTTTCCATCACCTGAAAAGGTACCTTCCTTGTGACCGCAGCATTATTTCAATAAATTACAAAGCAAGTTAAATGCCACTGTTTTGCTGAGGCAGATAAAGCATTTTTTGTCAAGTTAAATATTTACGTTTAGCTTACACATTGTTATATGTATTATTTTAATCTCAAAATATATTCTAAACCAAGCCATGAATAATTACATTGTGTTTTTCTATTTTTCTTGTCAAACTCCATCCTAGATGTTATGTACACTCTGGTTTCTTCAGTCATTAGGATAATTCACATACAGTGGATAGAAATAGAGGTACGGATCAATCATGAAAAAATCTAATTTTGTTCAGAAAACATAATATAAAAAGAAGATCGTATTTTTTGCCTCATCAGCCAGGCCGATAATAGTGACAGCGTTTCAGTTAAATGGTGGGCTATGATTACAATCATGATAAACAATCCTTATTTATGTAATTTCCAAGTTGACAGTAAATGCAAGAACAGGGTAAAGGCATGCTGTATGCTTTTAGTTGTCATGTAGATGCACAGAATGTTTTTCTTTTTTTTTAATGTCATGTGAAACTGAAACAATCAGTCAATTAATCGACAAAAACGAATGATTTTAATGATCTATTAATTATCAGGCAGAAACACCAAAGTCTGCAGTGGATTTTACATGGGAGGGTGTCAGCTTGAAATCTTCATGTATGTTCTATAGACAAAGCAGATTAATTAACAAGAATTGTACTCATGAATGTTAGAGTGATCAATTCTCCAGTTGTCATAATAGCTTTATGGAATGGAAAATGTAGGTTATGTAAAAAATTATGCACGTGGAGACTGGTAGATAATTCATCATGATCAATGATTTATGAAGATTGCACACACACATTCAGATCACATACAACATATCATAGCGGGATGGCCCAGAGCTAAGACTTGTACATGAAAGAATTGGGTTTTTACATCTCATCATTCTCACTCCTGAATCATAAAGCCATGCGATTGGCCAGAGACAAAGCTGTCAGGCGTCATAAAAAAAGTGGATTTCACCATCAGACAAAACTAAAATAAGAGCATAACAGGGGAAATATCTCAAGATTACTACTGAGCCATGACAACTATGAAGATATTGTCAAACATAACACAACACACAGAACACAAGCATGAAGTCACATATGACATAAAATTATGATGCTGTGCGTGTATTATGGGTTTCAGCAGTTATCAGCCTTAACCTTGGTTTAATGATGGATCAATAAGGTCTGCAACACCTGCAGAATAAGCCTTGAACAAATTAAAAAATATCTATAAATCCTGACAGAATTATGAGCCACTCTAAATGAAAGGTAGAGCCAGTAAAGTCATCTTTATAGTGGATTTATGGCAGGGTGATCACTGATAGTCTAATGAATCCCCATGCCTGGCACAATTAGCAACAGAGCTATTTATACAAAATTGCATGGAGACTGCAAAGGGAGGAGATGCATATTTTTCTAAATCTAATTAAGCCGTACCTACCTCGCAGTATAGCTTCCTATAAAGCATCTCTGTGTTTTGATAGAAAAACAGGTAAGCCAGTCTGGAACTACAGAGGGGTGTACTAAAAAATGAGATTAATAAGACAGGTATGTACAGTATGTTGATCTTAAAGCCATTAAGTTAAGTTAGAGGTTTAACATATTTTCTGCATCGTTAACTAAATCTTTGTCAACCCTACCCACTGTGCTTCTCACACAGTAAGCAATGCGATTCTAAATTGGATTTATCTGTTTCTCAGCCCTGAATGTACTATTCTCCACAATATTTCCTACAAATTGCCAAGAAAAAGTTACCTCTTTGGAATATTTCCCCCATGAAATGTAATATTACCACATCGAGGTACCCAGTGTGCAAATTAACAAGTGGTGTGCATGAGATCATTTTGAAAATAGAAGTGTTTTCCTCATTTGAAATATCACTTTAATATTTCCACTCTGCTGCTCTCACCAGCAAGTACGTATTTTAACTTCTACCTTGGAGAAAATAATGATATGTGGCAGGGGTGTGTTTTTCTCTCTGAAGGTTCTGAGGATACTATGTGGGTACTAAGGCTGTGCTGACAGACAGCTGAACAGACTCATTGTGGTGCGTCATAAAGTACAGGTGTGCTGGAAGAATTAGTTCAAAAGCACTCCCGTCTCTCTCAGTCCCAGTGTCCCTTTCTTACTCCACTAGAATTTGGTTGTCTGAACAACGGTGTTCGATTAACACTGCATACAGCTGTGTTAATCTAACTCCATGTATCTCATTCTGCGTGACTGATGCGGCTTCTGTCAACCACTGCTGGCAGCAGACAGGGGTTTAATGTGAGTGATGGAGCAATAGAAACTAGACCACTTGGAATAACCTCATTGATATGCGAGGCTGTATTCTAGCATGATGCAAATAACATAATGTATGTCTTTAATTTTTTTTTTCATTGTAGTTACCATAGCAATTCTTTTAATGGGAATTTGATGACAGAGTAGGATATGGCCACAGGAACTATGTATTCGATTTTGGTGGCGATCCGGACCATTATAGGCACACATTGCATTCATGCTTCACCGCCTGGTTCAAAGTGTCTATCAGGGAGATGAGTGAAGAAGAGCTGGATGGATGAAGGAATGGGTTGATGATTTTATTCCACTTTCTTCAACATTGTTAACCTAACCTTTATTACATTAGGCTAATTATTGGAGTTGGGATTAATTTAATTAAAAGGTATTTTTGGGCATTGGAGGAGGTTTGCACTCTGCTGAGTGTCCTCCTAGTTATGGCATAGAATCAGTTTGAAATGTCTAAAACACTGCTTGTATCACATTTCCTTTTTTTTTTTTTTAACAAACATCTTACATGAAGTAGAAATAAAAGACTGCAAGGGGGGGAAATTTCATGGAAAGCACAATAAATCAGAATGACAACCAATAAAATGTTTTGTGGCCCATGACAACAAATGTGTGACAAGAATTTCATTTGGACCTCCCTTGAGTAGTCACAAAACATAGTAAACACTGTAATCTGACTGGTTCCTTCTCAGGGAATGGTTCTACTGTCTTGACTGCGTCCTTTCTTCAGTACATATGACAAATCTCTTAAGGAAAATACTGTTGAACTGTAAAATACAACAACCTTTTTAATAGCCTTCATGTTAAACTGTGACACCGACTGTGGAAGGCACAGTAAACCTCATTATGAACCCAACACAAAACAGGATTCTGGTACTTCAGCACTGAAGCATGCGCTGTAAATGTCCGTCATAAAAATCACAGGCACAATTAAGCCACACATTACAGTTTGATTATCAGAGATCATCAATGACCCAAAGTGCATTAACTGTTTCCAGAATACCAGAACAAACTGGTACAATGCACCATCCGCTCAGGTTATGTAGAAACACATTATATCATTTAGTTGTAAATAAGGGCAGCAAGAAGGTTCTGGGTTCAGGCATCCAGCCCCCCCGACGGCCCTACACAGGATAAGCGGTTACAGAAAATGAATGAATGAATGAATGAGTTGTGAATAAGATTTGTTACAACACACCTGTCACCAATCTGCATACTGGAATTGTATCAATCTTGATGAACATGTGCTGCATGTTTTTTACATGTCCCTCGTCTCGTTTTGTGTGTTTGAGAGTCGCGGTGATGAAATGTCCATCTGTTAGGTATTTGGAAGGAGAGGTGGAAACAGTTGAAAGCTTCATTCTTAAATGACAGCACAGATGGACAATTAGGTAATTTGTTGAACATATGTTCTTAAACAACGCTTCAAGAATAACGTCTGACCAGCAGGTGTGTTATGGACTAAACCAGTCTCCAAGAAATACAGGATGAATGTCTACAGAGCACAAGATACAACTTCTTTACGAACATTTAACTGGAACCACAAGGAGACAGGGTTATTCTGGCACATCACATGTCTGACCATGATTCATCTCTGATGATTCGGTCAACAAGCATAAACTAAATAGTTATAATAATAAATAGTTCAAATTAAACACCCTCTAAACAGTGTATCAGCAGCTGTAATTACATATTTAATTACAACAATAACAATAATGGGTAATAATCATGTCATTGCTCTTTTAGCAGTCTTGTTAAAGTTCAATTTAGACGACTATGTGTGCGACTCTGCTGTTAAAACAGTGGCTGTAGCCTAAAGAGCTACACAGGCAGGTCATCTTGAAGGAAAGCCTTTAAGAGTTTATTTGTCCAGGAATAAAACCCCTACCACAGACCCACCCCGAGGAAGCGCTTGTTTAATTTGTTTGAACGAGCCTGCTTCTTTATAAATGTTTAAAAGGCTTGTGTATCTTAGGATGTCAGGTGATACTTCAGCATACATTACATGTGTACAACAACTTCATTGTGATTATTCCCAACATCTTGTGGAGTTTATGGACATGCTCCATAAACCAATCAGGTGGAAAAATAAATCTCTACACTGGAATCTAATAATTGAAATTCAAATGAGCACGTATCGAGTACAAACATTTAAATCACCCAGGAAGAAACACATTATGCATAATAGAAGCCTTTTCCTCTACCTCAAATAATCTTAAACTGCATGACAGCATAATGGAACCCTGTCGAGGAAAGATAAATATTCCATCAGCAAGACACTTTACTCCATCATTAAAATTGCAGAGGCTGACGTGGTGTACAAGTGTGTGCAGAACAAAAGTTCTTCACCTGTCGTTAAAGGCTGAAAACATATCAACAGTAGAAGTAATAATAATTGGTACAGCCTTATCAAGATCACAGATTTGTCAAACATCCATGTAAACCTACACTTTTATGTTGATTGATCCAATGATTTTATTAATGACAACTAATTAACTGAATATTCTAAATATTGTTTTTAACTACTTCATGACTAAAACAATTTGCTAAAATAAATATCAAACTGCGTCTCATTAATACATATTATTATAATTATTATTACTATTATAATATATATATATCACTGCATGCCATTGAAACCTGAAGACAAACAGTATTCTTACTCAAGTACTCCACGTAATGCTGTATTCACACTAAAAGCGATGCAAATTCTTCGGGCGCCACACATACAAAGAGTACGTTACCATTACTACCTTGAAATGACTCAAATCTGATCCTTTTCCTCAATGTCACATTTTTTTCAGAGCTTTTTGATTGTATAACTCTGATTTATTTTTTTCAGATTGGATTGTGAGTCACTTTCATATGTGGGGATTGGATAGATATTCCATACATGGCTATGCCGTATGAATGAGAACAGTCTGAGCAGAATTCATGGTCATGGTTGATGGGGGGAGAAAATAGCGTAAACAAATGCTGTTTGTATTGTGAGAGTAACATGCAGTTGAATTGATCACTGGTAAATGTATTTTTGCATCAGTCTGGGACAACATAAATAACTCAAAAGATTATCAACAGAATATAACAAACAGTAGGTGATGTTAGTTTTCTCACTGAAGCATAACTGTTAAAGTAAACAGAAAACAGAAAACGGTGGAATCACAATGTTAGATGATGCATGGTGTGTTATTAGATTTCAGTGACAGCAGCAGTGAAGAAGCCACCTTAAATATGGATTAAGACTTTGAATATCACGTTCAAGTGACAACCACTACTGTAGTAGTCTGTGTGTTGATAATTCTAATATATCACGCTTGGGTGGGAACAAAAACTAACAAAACAGGACAGAGCTGTCTTGTTGCTGCCATCTTTGACATAAGTGAGACTTTAAATACAGCTGTGAAACTTATAATGTAGTATTTTTGTAATGTAGTTTTGTTACTTTTATTTAAGCAAAGGATTGTAATACTGATATATCATCAATACCAATGGTGTTATTCTGTGGTTTCTCTCTGTGCATTCTACAGCTTCACATTACAGTACAAGGGACAGAGTCATGTGAACATCACCATCACTCTTTGCACAATAATAACAGCATGCCCACACTGACAGGATGACTTAATGTACCTGATCACAGAATGAGACCCCTCATTTATCTCCAAGTATGCACCCAAGTGCGCTTGTGTGTGTGTGTGTGTTTGCTGTGTATTTATGTGCATGCCAGATGGATGAAAAGCCACGTTATAAACAACTGTGGAGTCCGTGTGTGTAGATTTTCCCTAATCTGTAGTCTGTGAGGATGTCAATCAAATGCGTTCGTGCCCTGACAGAAATTGAGTTGTATTGTCACTACTATTTTTAACCCGTCTCCACAGCTGTTTGTGCCGTCTTTTTCTGTCCTGCACGTCATCATCGAACTAAATCATCCACACAGACTGACGGTATTCAAGGCTGAACCAACCGATATGTTGCTCATTTAACTCTTGAATTATGTCTATGCATTACACGTCACATACATGCTTATCTGTCTTTTTTCACATGACAAATGTCACTACCATATTTTGCGTGTATGTGTATAGTTGTTGCTACCCTGGTGACACTGTTACAGCTCATGATTTAGGACTTTTAAGACTCTGTCCCATTAGTCTTCTCATACACACCAGATTCCCTGCTCATTGCTCTGCTTCACCTGCCCCACAGTAGGTATTTACGTGTTCAGTTAGCTGTGCTACTGAAGGGGCCTTGCCCATATGTCTCCCTGAACCCTCTGAATAATTTAGCCCAACAGCCATTCCTATAAAAACCTCATCTATATTAATGAGCAGCCTCCAGCCATTTGGATCACTGTATGAAGGTTTTGGTCCCTCAATCATGCTTGAGGTGTTGCAGAAGGCCCGCCTTCAGCAGACACACTCAGCCAGTGCATGTGAAAGGCAGATACAGTGTGAAAAACAGGTCTGTTAAAATTCAAAATTGCACTCTGTCCCATTCATCAAACAGCTTTTGCTTTCACTTGATGTCACAGATACACTGATTCTCTCCCACACAGCCCAACCCATTGTCAGGCAGCCATTTTGTATGTTTCATCAACAAGGTTTGGTTTGATATGGGTTGTGAACAGCATGAATGACCCTTGTGGGAGGTTTATTGATGCAGAGGAGTAGCTATTTCTGTCATAACTGAGAAACATAATAATCTTAGGTTTTGACCAAATGAAAAAAAAATCTCTGTAACTACTTTGAGGGTCTTAAGTACATATGATTCCCACATTTGTCTTCACTCTCCATTGCATCCCCTACCATTGTACAGGTCTGGCGGACTGCCAGGCCAACAAGAGCCCAAAAAATATTTTTTTATGCCCCAAACATCAAATATTTATTCATTCGAGAATAATCATTTGCGTTTGGGAGCCTCTGTGCTGCGCTGTTCTGAAAAGTGAGTCTGCCTCCCTCTCTGTATCCACCTCCACTCACAGCTCCGTCTCCCTGCTACCTCCATCACCAACTAGTAAACAAACCCGGGACTATTTGAAAGAATGCTGCAGTGAGATGTAATGATGGCCCGGACCGGAGAAATGCTGGCTTTTATCTTCATTGACTCCTCTCCCAGGATACTCGAAGATATAATAAGTTCATGATACTTAATGTTTTCTTGTGCATCTGCAATGCTGCTGTATTCGGCTCTTGCTTTCACTGTCAGCACATACCTAATGTTGCAATGCGTTCGTGATCAGTAGTGTGATTATAACAACAATAACAACAATAAGTCATGCACACAGTGTTCATGATGTGTTAAGTGTTGCACTTTGCACAAGTGAGTAGTTTTAACAGTCAGTGACGGTATTATATGTCTATAATTTGATATAATATTTCATGTGGAATTGATTTTTTTTTTACAAAATTTTGAACTACTTATTTTCCAAGTGACCTTAGTTAACCAAAGAATCTTTTATGTGCTGTAACTTCTTCCAGTGAAGCGATGTGTTGTAGTGCGTCATCCTCTCCTTGTGTTCACTTTGTTTTAAGTGTTTTACATGGAAATAAATAACCAAACAGTTGGTGTGTGCGCTTAGTCTCCGTCAGATCTTGCCATGGGGCCTAAAAAGATTTCTAGGGGAAACAATGCTCTCTATTATTGGAAACATTTCATGAGCTGTCGTAAATGCACAAGGAGCTCCTTCGCTGTAAGCCGCACTGCACTTCTTCTTGGACCAGAAAACATAACTTGAAATTTTTGACACCTGTGTTGTCCTTTAATCATACAGGAACCTTGAAGCCATATAGCTTACAGTGATGTGTAATAGATTTATCAGGAACTGTTAAAGAATTCAGCTTTTACTGGCATACGGCTGTTGGTTCACGAGAAAGCGCACTCCTTCATCGACATGCTGCTTCACAGTCTCCAGCGGTGTACTAAGGTGTTGATTAGAATTCAAAATAGGAAACAGATTTTTTTCCCCCTGTGAACATTCATAACTTGTGAAACACTGAGTGAAGCAAAGCTCCTCTGCCCGCTTGACTGTGAGGCCATCGTCTAATGGCAAGAAGTTAACTGTTCTCAGGTATCAATTTACTTCTCAGCACTCAGTTTGAATTGTTTATGAGTTTGGACTCCTCTGTTTTATAAAAAGAGATAAAATGAGGAGGATTTCATTTGCATGTCCAACACAATGAATTCTGCAACTGTACGAATACTATATAAATGTGAGGGCTGTTTTGTTCAAGCAGGATCAGATCTAGAGCTGCATTCACACCAAATGTGACATGAATTGTCCCGTTGCTACTCGCTCTATTTGCGTCACTCTACACCCCCGTTGATGTCAACGTGGGATCATTCGCTTCACTCGCGCAACATGACATCCTCTTTTGTAAAAAATAACAACATTTACTTGCTTTACCAGCACTAATGTCACATATCAACAACATTGGTATCCACCATTCACTCCTGTTATCAACCATGACACAGTTAACACAATAGCTGCCTTGAGTATGTTGTGGAAGTCACAGATACGTTGGGAAATCAAGCGACGCTGCGTCTGGGTTCCCAGCACTATCCGGAGGCAAACACAGGCAGCTCTGGTCTGCTCCGGTCTGGCTCTCCTCAAGGCACATTTAAAGGATTAAAAGATCCTCCATGATGTTGAATGGGGAACAATTTTGTGTGATGGAACAATACTACATTTTTTTAAAGCTGACTTGCTTTTGGACCCTGTGAGTCAGGTTCAAGCAATGCTTTGGTATGAAGCCATTGCAGATGGAAGTAATCTACTGATCACAGCCAGATGACGAATTACCTGGTAATGCAGATTAAAGAGCAGTATAGAGCAGAATTTGTCAAACTGACCCACCCTTTCAATCTCTCCCTTTGTCTTGTTCCAATAAACATCCAATAATACTATGCCATTCCTCAGCAGGGCATCATCTGTTGCCATGGCTGGCCATTTGTTTTTATGGTTAGCGACTCACTCACTTTTTTTCATTTGAGAGTAAATGAAATGAATGTAGGAAATGAATACGCCAAGAGGGAAAGAAAAGAAAAACCCCTTATGGCCAAACACAAAATTTCCTCCTGGAGCGCCACAATAATGGTTCTGAGTATGGAGCACTTATTCACTGTCCGTATGTAACAGCTTGCATGTAAGTTGCATGGCCTCCATCCAATGAAACAGTTTGCATTCCTGTCTGCTACCTGTCCTATGTGCTATGCTGACATATCTGTAGAAGAATATGAGCTAGGCCAGGAGCTTATTCATCAATGTATTTTGGCATCTGCAGTCGGAGTGAACTGCTGAAAACCATCACCATGCCGTGTCAATACAGACAATACAGTGACTGGCCATTCTTCTTCTGACAAATTTACCGTGACAAGACTCACCTTGGGTGGGATGGCAGTATTAATCTTCTTCCTAAACAATATGAAATACCGTCAGTGTTTCTCATTGTACATATTTGCCACTTGATAACAATATAAAATGGTAAAAAAGAGCTTGAGGCCTATGGACCACAAGCTTTATGATGAGGGACTTTTCTCAATCAAAGATTTTTTCCCTAGATAAGCTCTGTGGTTATCATGCCGAAACAATTTAGGGAAGTTTTTGGACATTGTTAATAATTAGGACAATTAGTTTCTGTAAAGATAGACTTCTAGACTGAAACTACATACAGTGAAAAAAAGCTAAACTTGAGAAATAGATCTGATTCAATGTATCTTTCAATTTCATGCAGATAAGATGCATCCTAATCCCATTAAACTGTTATGAAGAATAAGAAAATGTATTTCTCAGTGCAATTTAACCTTAAACACAAGCAGGAAGTGGGACATTTTAAAGCCTTTCAAACTGGAAAAAAATGACAGGAGAGTTGAGATAAATTGTTGCTTTTCTTAAAAGAAATAACTAATCTTATAACTCCATGTCTTCCAAAATCTGACCATATAGAGTTTATTACTCAATTTGTGTTTGACTAGTCTGAAAGTTACTATTATTCCATATGAAGGCCTGAATAAAGTGTGCTTTATGTCCTAGTAACATTCATTTATGAGGTTAGACAATACAGTCAATATCTATAAGTGTACTTTTTATCTGATTAATTATTTTAGGGTCTATAGGAATAAACATGTATTGCTTCAAATTATGGATGACAAATAAACTTGAATTTCATTTCGTTTAGACGGACGTCATTCCATCTTGATTAAGGTTTCCTACGGTAAATTAAATGCAGCATAAGATGTTGATGTTTTTCTTGCAATAAAAATCTCATCTTTATTCATTCAACAGCTACTTTCAAACCCATTAAAACTGAGATGAAGCAACAAATAGATATCGCAAAATTCAAATGTCTCACCGGAAAGACATATCTACATTTAGACAACGCTGAATTAATTTAAAGGAAAGTTTTTAAAAAAGAAAAAGAAAGGGTTTCAATCTTTCCCAGAGGGCCTTGTCTGGTCTCAAATTAAAAAAACAACAACATATATTTAGTGTTTAAATGGATATATGAGGGATCAGGAAACTTTGGAGTTCATTGTGTAGTTGGTGGATTAGAAAGTGTTTGCAAAGTCTGTCATGGCCCTGAACACCGGGAAAGATGAGAAGATGAAATGTCTCACCGCATGTTACAAAATCAAATCCAACCCACAGTGACACACAAGAGGACCCCCACCTGGGGCTTAAGATAGCACAGCAAGAACTGACAGACACAGACGCCGCCTAAGGCTGAGCACACAGGAGCAAAGAAACCTACCATAGAATCAGCCATGCCTTTTTTTTTAATAAAGCTAATTAGGGTGATCATCATTTCTCATTATCTGCAGCCTAAATTCATTCCTACATACTTGATTGCATGTGATCAAGGTTTATTTTTTCATTTTTTAGGAGCTATATTTTATCTCTTAATTTGAGAAACTACACCTTACTTAATTTCATTCCACTCGCTTCCAACATATTATTCAGGATCTTCTTTTTATGCATGATGAGGTCATACATTTGGTTTTATTATGAGCCGAGTGAGTCACTTGGCACTTAAGTCATCATCTTACAGTTCTGAACAAGTACTCCTTTTTTCATTACAAGGGCAGAGTAGATTGAATTTCCTGTCTCTATTTTCATATATGTGGTCACATTTTTTTGTCCTCTCAGATGCGGTGCATTAGGCTTGTTTGGAGCCAGGGCTTCTTTTACAGTGAAAAATGGTTTTGTGCATAGGGAAAAAATCCAAGTCCAGCCAATAAAATGTTGGAGGTATATCATAGTCCTCATTAAGCAGAGCTATTATGAACCTGCTGGTGCACAGTGCCACAAGACAGGATGAAAAACTGCCTCTCTGGACTTCAATTCCTCTGCTTGGGGTGAACAATGCAGCTTTCCTCTCCCTGCTTGATGTCATTTCAGCGGCCCCTATAAAATGGCTGTATAGACATGCTGTGACATTTCTGTTTAGCAATAAATCATCAGCTCCAAATGTCTGCAGATTTACCTATTTAAAAAAACATGTGGGAGGACTTGATTTAAAAGTGAATATCAAATATTAATGGAACTTTATTTTGTAAATAGAAAAAGCTTTTTCACATAATATATTGTTTGTCACATTTTATGAGAAATTAAAGCATGTTATGTATCCTGCATTTTAATATATGGCGTGTGCACAATAAGACTGGGCTGAATTTAGTTACGTTTTTAGGCAAGTGCCCAGAATAATTTTATAAAATCATTAATGCTTGGATTGTGCTCAAATTTGCCTGTTTTGACTGCTTTTACATTAGTCGGCTAGTTTAAGTTTAAATTTAGCCTTTAGGAAAGTCATTAGGAAGATCCTTAATGCTGCATAATGGTACACACAAGTCTGTTTTTAGTGACAACAAGTTAATATAAGCAATGACTGACTGACTGACTGACTGACATCTTGCCATGGTCTGGTTGATGAGAGGCCATGAAGGCCATATTTTATACTTTCTCACACACACACACACTACCATACTCTCTAACATGCAATATATATTGTGATTTGCAAAAATACTGTAATTTTTAGCAGATTACTTGATATACTTAAAGTTAATCAGGGTTTTTAGAAGGAATTTAGAAGCAACATATTTATAACATATATTCAGAAGCAACATACAGTATATAAGCAACTCTAAATCAGTTCAGTTTCAATCCAGTTCATGGTCAAAAGTAGAAAGATAACTTACAAATATGTTGCAAAAAGGTGTTTGAGCATTCCACAATCTTCCCAGTCTTTTGTTGCCCCTGATGTCCAAAATTATTTGAAGTGTTTCTAACATGAATTTCATTAAAAGCAGTTACAAAAATCAATGAAGTTGATGAGGTGAAACATTACATTTATTGTCTTTGTACTGTTCTCAATTGAGTATTTGCAAAAACAGATTAGAGTATTATGTCATTATGTTTTAATTATGTTATTCGTGGTTGTAATAATACATTGTAATGTGTGTTTTCCTTTATGTTCAAAACGACATAGATAGATAAATATAGATAAAATCAAATCTCTTTGGGTAATAAAACAAGACTGTATGGAAAAGGAAAGCCTGTTTTTATCACGAATATCAGAGGGCTTTGTTATTTTGGTGAATGATTATATAACAAAATTTAACCATAAAAAAGGAAAATATGGACATATTGGGCTTATTATAAAGAAATGTTTCACTGTTTGAAGTCATTTAACCTTTTCCAAAAATGTGAAACCTCGTCTCCACAGGAACAGTTAGTCATCATCTATTATTTCACCCTTGCATCTGATCCCAACAATTGAATCCAAGCACTGAGGCAAGTGGCTGCATATTTTAGTACAGCTAAATGAATGCTTAGCACAAAGTTCTCTTCGAATCAATATTTCAGGACAGCAGCATTGCTCTCTAGATGTCACATTAATATAAATGCTATGCATAATGTTGTTTTCAAAAGAGGGAAATGCAAAAAGAAATAACTTCAGTACCCATGAGAGATTTGTATTGCATCTTTGTAGTGAGGAATGAGGCTCAATGCATCTAAACGGCAGCATTTCCTCTACAGCTGTGCAGGTTTGGTGGGCCGCCAGGTCAACACGATCCCTGTTAGGCCAACAAAATGCCAAAAAATACGCATATCATCAATTCAAGCACTGTTCTGATATGTTTACTGTGTAACTTCCTGTGATGTCCCTATATTTATTTTGCAGTGCAATAAGCACGACTGCTAAAATTTCACAAAAGAGGAGCCGGGGGTGAAGTGAAAAAATGTTTGTAATTGCGATGTTCGAAACTATTTACTGAGGCCTAATCAATGTAAATATGTTTAATGGAAAATATCTTTATGTCATAGTGTAACAAAAGGGAATGTTTTGTCATGATGATGATGTCTCCACCAATATTACCATAGACTACATTGAGTTTGACAGCACAAATATGAGTCAGCATCTGCTCAAGCACAAGTTACTCAAGCGACTGATTCTGCCGAAACTTGGTGCATTGGGATTCATCACACCAAGATGAGGGGTGAATGGGCTGGAGAGGAGGTACTGTAAGTGACAAGGAGCCCACAAAACATATTGCCCTGGTGCTTATGAGGTGCTCTTACTTACTGGCAGCAGTGTATAATTTCTATCCATTCATTATGAGGGATGTTTTCATCTGAACCTCAGTTGGGGGGGGGCATTTGGGATGGTCAGACGAGTGCAATCGGAATTAATTTAAGATCCACTCAACAAATTCAACATGCCATCGATCTAATGGGAGGAGAACTTATGAACTTTTCAATGAATCTACTCAGCAACTCATTTAAACTGCTTATTCTCCTATACTCTGCAGATTTTGAGTATAGGGATCATCATTTGTTCATATTTGTTATAAGGGTTTTTGGCGGTTATACATCAGAGATGCATACATCTGTTTAGAGATGACAAGAATAAATTTTGCAAATTTTTGGCCTGCAATCAATCAACTGTTGAGGCCCTAATAAAACATTAAAATCTGGAAGTTCAAAGCATAGTAGACATGTCTTTGTGTTCTACTGATAAAACCAAGTCGCAAACACCAAGCGCCTTTTCAGAAACATTAGTATCCTGGCTTTGTCCTCTATAGTCACAATATCAAATCCCTTAATGATAACAGTATGCAGGATTCTCATCATGTGTGTGCAGGTGTGCTTGTTTCCTGAACAGCCACTTTTCTCACCACCAACATGCAGAGACAGTTTAGAAACCTGGATATAGACTAATGCCACTCTATCCTGGTTTCTTCAGCAGTACTCCAGCTAGCATATCTAGGTCTGTCAATACTGGAATAAGGGCTTATCCAGAGGAGGGTACGGTGAAACAAGATTAATGGGTGAGAGAGACCTAAAGCTGTTAAGCCAAAAGTAAGGCGTTTTAATGTCACAAAGGTGGCTGTCATTTAACCTGGCTACATCGCCATGGCAACTTCTTCCAGGGACACAAAGGAGGTGGAGGCGCCATGATAGGTCAATGTGTGGTTGAGCGATAGCCTGGCTGTTCCACCAGCACATTTCCCTGTGCCGGCCAATTCTGCTCCTCTGCTCTTTCGTAATCACAAGTATATGCTGATACAAGTTTATGATTCTTAACATAATATAACATCATGCATTTATCTTAGCCTTTTATTTATTCCTAGATAAGAGAGGCGTGGCCTCTTCTGCAACAATGAAATTGAAAGGATCATTGGTTTGTGTGATGATCTGTGAGGCCTGTGTGTGTTTCACTCTCTCTCTCTTACTCTCCCTCTCTCTCTCAAACCACTTTCAAATATGTGGAGTAACACAGCATATCCACACACTAAAACAATAGTAAAGGGACAGCAACTACAGACCTTTTTGGATGATGTTTTTACACTTGGGTCCTGATTTTCCACCAAGTCAGTTTTACACTGCTGGTACAAACCTAATAGAACACATGATTACGAAACAGATTAGGTGATAGGCATTCAATAAAATGAATTCTTATTTTTTGATTTGTCAAAAAACTAATGTGATCTGAATATCAATATTATGTGATTTGAATATCAATATGTTGAAACTCACCCTATTGTTCTTCAAAGTCAAATTAAATTATTTCAAACTTTTAACTCAATTACAATTAATGAACAATCTTTTTTTTTTTTTACATGCTTTCTTTACTTTGCCCAAATGTGTCCAAACTATGGATTTTGACATTCTTTTTAGGTAGAGGCTCCTCTCACTTTGTCCTTACGATCCCAAAAAGCTTTGGATCCGTCCCGTAGCTCCTGTGGACTGCCACTGATTCAGCCCTGAATGTCTTGAGCACAGCCCCACTTTTCTGTTCCCCAGAGCTGATCTTTGAAAACCCACTATTGGTCAATACAGTATCGCATATTAAAGCGTGATGAAGCTACAAGTTGGAGACTCTGTCACTGTCAAATCGTTGGTGTCTGAGGGAGCCGGCTCAAAAACGTGGCAGCTGAAATTAAATCAAATCTCTCCTCTATTCCCTGCAGTCAGCAACTGCAGCCATGGACAGATGCTTGCCCATTGTGTTAACTATAAAATCCCATCTGCTTTCTGTCCCTGGTGTTGGATGTGACATCTGTGACATTCATGACCACCAGACCTGACGTTGACCTGCAGTGGTTAACATTATTATCACAAGGCTATAAACAAGTGTACACAGTAACAAATCCAGATAGATGAATATCCCCTACTATTTACAGTAGATATTAAGGGGAATCTGTATTTTTTGGCTGAACAACACTGTCCGTCATGTCAATCATCTTGAAAGCGAGCAATTGTCTCTGTAACAGGTGATTTGCTCCAAGACTATCCCTTTATGCCAGGCGGTGGTAATGAAATCCATTTAGGTGCTTTATCTATTTATCACAAACTCCTCAAACATAGAGGCTATGGACTTTAAGCGACGATTAAAGGCAAACATGTTAATAGCTTATTAATTAATTGGAAGAAATATATTAACAATGCAAAATTATTATTTCTTCTCTCGGGAAATATAATTTTCTTCCACTTGAAATGGTTTCTGCACAACAACAAAAAGAAACAAAAGCAAAGTTGAACGTTTTTTTTAAGGGCTCTATAAGTGAAGACTTGTGTGGATGTTTGAGTTGTTATCAAACTGATGGGATTGCTGCTGGTAATGTCTGGTGTCTGTGTCATCTCGGCAAATTCTGTTCTATCAACCAGTAGAAAATGTTTCAGCAAGACCTTGGTTCTTAACCATCCACTTAACAAGAGCACAGAACAGCAGCAATTTAGAAAAAAGGGCTCAGAATGCCTATCAGTCTTTGAACTATTGCTTAACTGCTTTGCAGCAGAAGACCCACTTAATAGAGAAGATGGCAGATAAGCCATCTGAAATTCTGAGGCCATAAATTGAACCTCTAAATGCTTTGCTATTAGAGTGTCCATGCTGCTGTACTAGTAGTAATATGCATGGTATGATTTTGTTGGCATCAAAATGATTTGCAAAGATTAATTTTCCCTTTTTCCTTTCCTTTTAATGCATTACCCCACCCCCAGCAAATGCATGCTTTAGAGACTGCATGTGAAGTGTTCAAGTAAAGATCTTACAATAGTAATAAAGGTGATTTCAAATTGAATTTTTCTCAAATCAATTTCTTCACCTCTCACCCTGGAGATCTTGTTCCTTCCATTGTCTTCTGTGTCCCCCACTTTCATCTTGCAATGTCTTAATTTTTTTTTTTTTACAGAGAATCATTTAACTTGACAATGACATGACAGTACAGTGCCTCTCTGGAGGTCAAGCACAACAAATTTAGGTTAGATTGATCTTGTCTGCAAAAATCCCAAAGCTGCCCGGAAAAAAACAGTTTCACCAGTACTTATCCCACCTCCCCCCTGCTCATCTGTTCCTGTCACAGGTCACAAGGACCAGACCGATCTAACACTTTCTAATCAAGCGGTCACCCTTTATCATCTCCAACTGACAGCTATAAGTAGCCATAAATAAGCATGGGCCAAGCTCCTCATTTGTCATGTAAGGCTCTGCTAGCTGTATATCTCCCCCTTTAGAGACCATAGTTCTTCTTTACAGCTCCTGCCTTAAGTAGGCAATGCTGGGGAATGATGGCAACAAATAATCCTGTGATAATAATGGGCCTTTGCTCCTCGATATTAATGAAAGAAAGCCCCTCCATAAAAATACCGACTTAAGCTTCCGTTTTATTAAACAACAGAGCCTCCATTAACATCACATAATTTATTTTGGTGGGTTGCTGTGGAAAATGTTGAGCCTGTCAGGAAAAAAAAGCTGCAATTACATGCAAAGTGTCCACAGGTATATTACTGGAGGTAATGGTATTTTTCTGGTTTCAAAGTTTCAAACTGAGGTAACTAAATGCTGCATTGTTATCACACAAACTAACAACAACCACCCAGCCAGAAATAACTTTCTACAAAATTGAATGTCTCACCAATAATTTATGGTATAATATATTTAAATTAATAGTAAGTGTCTGTGAAATCTGTGGACGTATTAAGTTCAATCAATGCTCCATAATTTGCAATATATTGCATTATTGTTCTCTGACTGTGTGACATAGTTTAGGCAGCCAAACGTACATCATCACCAGTGACGCAGTCTAAGATTAATGGTGCCCCCATACTGTAGTTATTCATCTTAAAAACTGTGTCATACAGTCCTTAGTAATTTGTTTTGTGGAACTTTACCCATTCTCAATGCTGTGTGGCAAAATCACAGATAAGAATTACATTGACTGTTGACCTCCATCATTTGTCATCCCACATAAGATATGCAGACACTGTGACAAATCACTGTTGTGAACTGTGTGAACAGGTGATTGTTAGCTTCATACCCAGTGCTTGGTTGAATCAGACTCCTGACTGAGGATTTTATATAAATCACATTAAATGATGGGGTATATAGCAAATAACTAAAGTATGGAATTGTAAAATCTTAAATTTGCATCTCAGTCACACAAGAGCAAATAGTCAGATAACATGCTCTATCTAATCATGGATGAATTCTTTTAAAATTGACGGTCAGAAACAGTTGTGACTCAGCAGGGAGAGAAGGTAAATGCATGCTGATCAAGAATTAAATATCTACCAGGTTAAAATGTGTGAATCATGTCGGCATATGTTGGCCTATTAGTGAGAAGCATATATTAAAAAATGGGTTGGAAAAATAGTGAGCCTACATTTCACCACCACCACTATCTGGACTCCAATGGGAGCTACAGTATATCTTTCTCCTGCTCAGGTCAGATGACCTTCGATCACAATCTCTTGGAAGAGTCTAAGAGCCAAACGCTTTCCGACAGACTAATTATCACATATTATCTGCTCTAATAAACATTATCTTTACTTCATTCAGTTGTCTTTCTTGATGGAAATACGTTAACCATATAGTAATTATGACCAAAGTAAAGGAGGAAGTCAATATAGAGGGACAATGTCCAAGTCGGGACAAGAAAGCATCTTACTTACAGGGAGACAGCTGTTTGTCACATTTCAAACTGACAAGGAACTTCTTTTTTTAAAGTGTACCTATGATTATTCACTAACCAATTAATGATGTCTTGATATTAAGTTGTTGTTCAATATAAAAATGATTAAGAAATCTTTATTGAACATAGAGTTTACATGCAGAGTAATGTGGTTATGATTAGGTATTTGTAAAATTTGTGGAGTGTGGATATGTGGACAGCTGCTCTTTTTACTTTGAGGCAGGGTTTGACAAAGTCAAGCTTTCTCTGCACTGGCTTGAGAGACCCACAAATCCCTGTAAGAGATGATGAGTATTACAATGATGGCTATCAGCATTCATTGTTTAACTTGGACTTAATTAATTAAGCTGTCTTCATGAGGCGTTGTTAATGTTTCCATTGGAAGGGATGTTTGGTTTGTCATTTGACTCTTTTGCACAGAATGGACCAAGAGCTTCTGGCCTTCCTTTGTCAAGAGGAGCAGGTTTTTATAAATGGAGAGAATATGAAATAAATCTGGCAAAAATAAGAAGAAGAAAAAAACACTGTTGCTGAAATTAAGCAAAACGGGATGCTTGCAAAAAATCGCTGAATGTGCACATATGTAAGTTAATACACACTTTTTCCTGTATTGACCAATAGTGGGTTTTCAAAGATCAGCTCTGGGGAACAGAAAAGTGGGGCTATGCTCAAGTCATTCAGGGCTGAATCAGCAGTAGTCCACAGGAGCTACAGGACGGATCCAAACCTTTTTGGGATCGTAAGGACAAAGTGAGAGGAGCCTCTACCTAAAAAGAATGTCAAAATCCATAGTTTGGACACATTTGGGCAAAGAAAAGAAGGCATGTAAAATAAATGATTGTTCATTAATTGTAATTGAGTTAAAAGTTTGAAATAATTTAAATTGACTTTGAAGAACAATAGAGTGAGTAGAATGACATCAGTCATTCCAGTTGAGAAATTGTGCAACCACTGGCCTCCATCGGACCCAAGCTGCGTCGCTAACGATACTTTGTAAAATGTTAATCAGTGCAGATTAATCGGCCTACTTCTAACACTGACGCTCTCAAATGTCAAACGCTCCCCGTTGGAGAATAGATTTGGGGAAATCTAATTAGACTTCGATGCAGACTCTCTTTCTTTACAATATTTGATTCATGCTTACAAATATGTGGTTAGTTTTTGGCATTGCAGTTTAACTGTTAACTTTACTGTCAGCTTCAGTGCTATATTTTATGTAACAGTGTTATATGCTGAAAAAAATGCAAAATAAATGGGGAGCCAGAAGCCAACAAACCAGATAATTGTGTTTTTAACAAAACTTCCATCCATCATTTGATTCTCTTAGGACAGATAATTGTAACAGACGTTAGTGGTGATAAAGTGCAGCACTTTTGGATGGTTAATAAACATACTTGGAATGTGGTCATACTGCATAGCATACTTGGTTTTAAATTGTTACCTAGACACATATGGTTGGGTCACAATGAGAGAATGACAGCCTTTTTCATGTATCTCACTGACATAGCCTTCTCAACATTTAGTGTCTTTCTCACATGCAGCAAAAAGAAAAAGCCATTCAGTGAAAGGATAATAGCCTGAAATTCGATGAAGAAAATGACTGAATTAAATCTGGATTGAATATAATGTAATTATATGTCTTCATCTCTTTTACAACCTACTTTTTTTTTTTGCACTGATCCAGTTTAAATTAGATCTGTTTTACCAGGTGAAATAAAATGTGCTGAACCCACTTAAGAAAGAAAACAGATTTGCCACAGCAAAAAACCTTATGTCACAAAAATATGGAACTGTCCTTCTTTACTTGTTTATATACACGATAAAATGTCTAAGATAGAGACAGTTCCTCAGACTTTACTGTACGTTGTGTTAGTGCGGTAAAATAATAACAGAGTGGGTGCATTTGAATGTTACACTCTATAGATTAAAACTCAACAGCTGCAAATGAAGGAAATCTACTGCCATCTCGTGGGAAAGAAAGGGAAAGAAACCCAACCTGGTTTTCAATACACAAAGCTGTTTCACAATTTGCATACAGTATGGGTCAAATGATCAACACTATCTCCGGGAGACCAAAGAGAAGCTGGTGGTAGGTTTGGTATGGTGGAATTCAAGGTTATGAGTTAAAGAAAAACAAAACATATTTTCAAAGAGCCAAAACAAGTGTGTCTGATCCTAACACTGTCCGTGTCATAGAAGGATTTGCTCCATCTAAAACGGAGTATAGTGGCATATTCTGCCCGAGCCATGTCATATCTACAGTTCTCTGGACGAGCATTTTCAAGGTCGCAGTTGAAGAAGATTTTATCAAGTTATTTTTGTAGCGTGCTCTACTTGAAGAATGTAATTTGTGCAGAGGCAGCTGCAGATATTAATAAAATATTGTGACAGTCCGGGCTGAACTGTGCGGTGAGACGACGAGCTCAGTATGGTATCTGTTGTTGAAGACTGTGCCATGTTTATGCCAATCCCAGGCCCTTTGATATCACTGTGGTATGGTGTTGATCCCAGTTGGATGAAGAGCAAGGCCTCCTCTTAGGCATGCCCTTAAAAATGCTAATATGTTTGCTAAGCTCTCAGGTATGTGCAGGTGTGTTGTTATTAGTAAGCTCTAATGTACATGATTAAAATGGAGCTATACTGAGGGTAGATAGGATAATCACAATAAAAAACATCAATGATCACAGTTTGAATGTTTAGCGCCCACAGATTATTTGCCAGGGAGGAGAATTAAACAAGCTTGGAGCCTTTGGAGTTCAGAGTAATGAAGATGGAGAAGGGCAATCGGGAAGATGTGATGAGGATTTAGAATGCTATTCATGGCTGGGAAGAACCCCATCTCAAAGACATGGAGGGCTTTTTTTCTTTTTCTTCCTCCTCTTTTTTGCCAGTTGACAAAGACTTTTAAGTCACATGCTTTTCCCTGTACGATTTATCTCACACAGAAGATCTTCCAAGTTAAATGAGCTCTCTTGCCATCACTTTCAATGTGTTGAATACAGAACATGACAAGAGCAAAAATTAGGTAAGAAATTATAATTGTATTTTAGTTTGTGTGCTTTATGGTGTGTGTTATCTTTCTGTCTGTGATAAATATTGTAAAAGTTAATCATAATATTCACCATTTTTTTCATTTTAACAAAATAAATCACCCCTCCTACTTCTACAGCAGCTGTTTTAGCCCTCAGCCACCCCTCCACTTTCACGTTTGGGATTCTGATACCAGCGTAGACGAGTAGGGAGAAAATAGGGAGAGACTTATTTGGGGCAAAAACCACATTTCTTAACTAGAAAGCACTCTGAGAGAACATACTGAACCTCCACCAATGCCATAGTCATTCAAACTTGAGCAAATAGTATCCAGACAAAGCCACACATTTATTCACAGAACAGAATTAATGTCAGGGAAAACAAATATCCATATATAACTTCGTAATGGAATTTGAATTTTTTTTAAAAACACTAAATTTAAAATGACAAACATACATACATTTATAAGATTGAGGATTGGATCTAGATCTGCCTCAAAATCTAGTCACTCTTCCTTAGTTCTAGGCCCATCGCTCCACAAAAGTGGATAGAAATACATTAATTACTATTTGGGATATATTTTACACAAACATACAGACAGACAGACAGACAGACAAACATGTGTGATGACATCATCTCTGCCATCCTTTGATGGTGGTACTAAATTCTTACCATTGTGTCACAGTGTGTTATTTATGTGTTATGATGGCACATTGCAAAGTTATTTGTTACTGCTTACCTGCAGCTCAAGTACAGAAGAAGAACGACCATTTAAAGCGGCATTGCAGGGGTTAACTGTGCAATTCGATGCACAGTTGATGTGTTGCAATTCGAATGAATCAAAATCAAAAGTGTAACACTGTCTAGACAATACAGCCTTTAAACCTTCAGGGAAGAAAAAAATCAAACAAAATGCGTGATATTCTGACAGAAAAGGGAAGTGATAAAATGATACTGTGTTTGTTTGTAAATTTGCTTGGGCCTGAGTATCAAGCAAGAATTCATGAGTTCACGATAATTCACAGTCAGTCAGTTAGTGTGTTAATGTTGCTGGTACTGAAAAAGGTTTTAAAAATGCCAAGGGTCAGATGTGAAGATTGATACCGCTTTCGCATCCATGCTGTGTTTTTAAGGTGAGAGCCAATAAGTGCTTAGCTTATTTTAACTTGGCATGAAAACTGGAAACATAATCCATCCACCAGCACCTCTTTAGCTGGGAGCAGTGACATCCTATCTTTTAATCAGTGAGGTTTCTGAGATATCAGCAGAGCAGAGAAGTCACTGCTTCTGAGTGAAAGAGTCCTGCAAGATACCCCTTTAGAGATGCTGATAGGTGACTTTTTTTTTACCATCTGACAGAGCCAGGCTAGAAAGACACACAAATTTATAAATCCACGCTACACCTCATTCTTCACAACTCTTTTCACCAACATAACCACATTAGTTTGGCCTTTTGTGAGGACAGCAGATCACCTCTAGTTGTTAGTAATCTCATCAAATTAACTTTCCATTACTGTGCAAATATGCCTGGGCGGCTCCGGTCTGAAGGGACCAGAATACATTATAAACATTTCACCCACACGCCGCCTGTCTTATCTGAAAATGGCAATATGCACCATTCATATGGCAATTCCAGTGCTGAGGAGATGGCGGTGCAATAAATGTGAGCCACAGCGCCTTCATTTCGACACGTTCTGCCACAGGTTCACTGTGATTTATGGCACCGGTGGTCCGTAAGCACCGCAGTGGCCATTTGAGAGGCAAGTGATGTATCAAAGCAACCATAGATCTCTGAGCAGACATGTTCTATGGCAATGACGAAAGGATTAAAGTACATAGTGTTAGGCACCTGTAATAAGGTCTGATGACTGGAACTATAGTAACAGTGTGATTTTAGAGCCCTCCTGAATATATAGCAACATTTACAACAAACAAAAAAGTAGTAATTTTGAAAATCACACTGATTCTATCAAAATTTACTTGATTTCTACTCACTTATTAAGTCAACTTGCCTTAAAGATTAAATTAAACATTTCCAAAGCACATCTGAGTACCTCAGTGGCCTCTTCCTGTAACCTCAAACAGCCAGACCAAATAAGAAATGCAGTAAAGCAGCTGCCTTACAGTGATTCTATCAAAGAAGAAGCTTATAAGAGAGAAGAGAAGCTTATGACTTATAAAGAGCTTCATAATGCTCTTTAAGATATGAAAAGGAGAACCACTTCTGTCTGGGCGGAATTCCTGCAGATATGTCTCTTGTTTTTTGGCCCCTATCAGCTTATTTAGCAATAGACATGCTCTAAATATATATATATATATATATATATATATATATATATATATATATATATTAAGGATTTCAGCCCAATTCCAAAACGTGATTAATGTTTTTACACCATATATTTGGTCACCTGTCAATTATTTTAGCTACAGGCAAATCCATTGAATAGCCACATATAGGTTGATTAGTAGCTGCCATATCAGTCAATATTCATAATGACCAAACTGCCTTTGTTAATGCATGCAACAGAAGATAGGAGAAATTCCCTTAGCATGCTCCTTGTAATGCTCATCAGTATTTTTCATTTGGTTTTCCTCGACATCCCAACTACCATAAGTTTTCAGGGCTTGGGACTTTAATTTTCATGGACTTAAATATATTACTTTGGTCAAATTTGAGAATGTGTTTGAGAACACGGAAAGTCACATATATGTTATCTTACTCTCAGAAAGAAAAACATGCCTCCCTTTAATTGAGATGAATATTTTTCCTCTACCTTTTTAGCCCCGATTTCTTTCCTTCTTTTTTTTGTATATCAAAAAGAAACTTCTTCTAATGCTATAGGCAACATACTTCAGATTTCTAAGATATCTATTATACAATTAGAATTTGTACACAGAGATTTGTTATAAGGGCATGACTGGTTTTCACCTCTAACATGCTACATATTATCATCCATACAGTACAAGCTAAAGGAAGTATTCGCTAATATTCCTAAATATCATGCAAGATACACAGCAAATTAGTATAAATACATGAATGAATGTATATAATTACGTCAGGATATTGTTCTGAATCCCTCTGTCCTTTTTCTGTCCTTCCTATAGATTCAGAAGCATTGATGTTGTTTGTTGGAGGATTAGTATACTCCAGTGATATTACTGTGAATTTAGGAAATGTACACATAATTTAATTTATTTAATTTGAATTTGTGCACTCTGTTACAAAAAAACAGAGTAATTATATGTCAATATTTAAAAATAAATAAATAATCTAAACAAAAATACGTACATGGAATGAATTAGATTGTTGTATTGACTAATGGATTCTTTTTAAATTGCTAAAAATCTTTCAATAAACGCCACTACCACTGCTCTCTTGTTGGTTAAGGTTATTTCTGATCATTTAGAGGCCAAAACTTACTGTGAGTTTACCTAGTTTACCTCATATTCGCTCCTCGTTGAAGAGTGACAAGGTGACAGTGATATCACTGAGGTTTCCCTGAGGAGAAAAATCTCTGCAACAAGGAGGCAGGCCAGGTTGTCTAGTTAGCACCTAAGCAGCAGTTCTCTGTGGTTCCCCATGACTGGAAAGCTATGCAGCTATGACATTTCATCAATATAAGGAGGGTACGCTGAGGGTGTTCAATTCTTAATCCTGCTGGTTTATGTGGGCTAAAGCCTGCTCAAGAGCCTATTCGGATGCATTAGAGGCACTGCACGTGGAAGGACAAGCATGACAGGACACTGACAACATTTGGACCTTGTGCTAGGCGTTTCTAAGAATGTCCTGTTGAGACAGACACAGCCTAAATATCTAGTATGTGTTTCCATTTATTATTCCATCCATAAGTTCTGCATGGAATAATAAATGGTGTGCCATTTCAATAAGGCAGATTTGGTGGAACTGTCACACCTTTTTGTGTTCAAAATCATAATGTTTCTGGGACACAAAATACACTATTGTGTTAGATTTGATACTTAAAGAATATTAAACTCAGGGAATTGGAATTCTAACTTTAAAAAACGGACTTAAATATGATTTAAACACCAGAAAACTACATAATTTGATTGCTGACACTGAGTCTGACATTTTCATGTCACATTCAACTTCACATTCTCAGCTTTGCTTTGTCAGATGCCTCTTCATTAGCCTCAGCTGTCGGGCTCAGCTACACTTTGAGCTGAATGCTAATATTAGCATGCTAGCATGGTTACATCCTTCTGGGGACCATGGGTGACTGTATCACACTTTGAGGGCAATCAATGCCGTAGATGTTCGTCTGGACCACAGCGGCTGACCAATAGAGGCCGACAGTCTGAACAGTATTGCCATTTCTAGAGGCATGCTGCTAATGTGAGAAAAAAAACAAACAGGTTTCCATGGAGGGAACAAAACAGTCATTAAATATAGTTACCTCCTGCAAGGAAATTAGCAACTGCAAAAACAAAGTTTGTGAAAGTCAGCTGTTGATGTTTAAGACCTGCTGTCGTGACATGTTTTACATCAATGCAGTGAATTTTTTGTAGCGTACGTTACACATTTTAAAGGCAGAACGTAGGCAAAGTTTGAATTGCTATGTGATGACTGTAATGGAAATTCTGGTGCTCGACCTTGAAACCATTAATGCCTTGTTCCTCATTTGATCTCGCCTTTCTGAAGTCAATGCCATACAAGAAGATCTTAAATTAAAATGTCATAACCTTGATTATGTAATAATATATTGTAATATAAGAAGAACACAGCAGATGAGAGGATAAGTTCCTTGAATCAAACTGGGATTTTGTTTCAACATCATGTCATCTTCAAGTTCAAAGGAGAGAATAACCTCTAATCACATTCTGAAATTAGTTCCATAATCCAAATTAATAGCAATACCTCTCTGTGCGCTCTCTGCTAGCCACTACTAAAGTCACCTTAAGCAGCTCTTAATTCTGCATTTTCAATCAAGCCTCTAGAGGCTGACAGCTCAAATCTTTATCCCCCTATTTTTTTCTTTTTCAAATACGAACAGAAACTGACAGCATACACATGTATGGTATCGGTCAGGCGATATCTTCAAGAATGAAAAGCTACACAAACAGCATGAACTGATGAGCCCTTTTCTTGTCAAGCAAAAAGTGAAAGATGAGTACGCTGTCATAAGTAATTACTGCAGTGAGAGATAATCTTCACCACTAACCTGTCATTGGTAGCTCTTACCTCATCCTGTGCCCCCACCACCCACTGCGCTCCCCCTTAATAACAACCCGCACGCTTTGAGCATCCATCTGCATGATCAGAAGACGCCTCTCCTTGACAGTCTTTCTGGGAACAAGCGTGCGGGCAGCAAAAGTCAAACATGCTCTCCAATAGAGCTTAATATGCAGTGGAACCCGGGATGGAGTAAGTTTAACCACATCTTTAAACCCGTCGAAGTGGAAGTGAAGACAGAGCTGTAGACAGGTAAACCACTCTGCTCACAGTTTGTTTGTGACCAAGAATACATCCTGGCAACAGGTGAAATTTTACTTCTATATACAGTACATAATATCCAGATGATCTACCGTTTATGAAATGATAGAAGAAGAATAACTGGGGTTTACAGAAAGCTCTTGGGAGAGATCTGGAGGCTCTACTGAAAGGAAGACTTAGAGGAAGTTTACTTTACTCTTTGCTTATTCTGTATTCAGTCTTTCACCGATTCTTTAATTACATTTTATTTTCAATTCACAATTAAACGCAAGCTGATTCGGCAATGGATGCAATTATCATTGTCACTTTGTTTATGAACAGGTAAATGACATATGCAGCGAAAGATTAAATTAATCTTGCTCTACACAGGTCAGGTTATTATTGCATTTATCATTGGTGCACTTCGAATACATGGTTGTATTGAGAGCAACTAATTCTGAGCATTTTACTTCTGGGAATGGGTATCTCACAACCACAGTAGTCTGAAATCAGGCTTTATGTAACCATATTAATACAGGGTCACAGCTAACTATAGCTTAGGAGCTGACTACCATCAGCGTTTTTTCCCGCACTCAATATGACTTGACAATATGACAACAGGTAGTTTATAAGATATTTGTCATAGTCATACGTTAAAAAAAAAAATGAAGGAAACACACTCATCTGAATATACACATACACTGTGTAAGACTATGCGTCTCACTCATCTTAACATAAGATAAGTCTATTCAATTCAATTGTTACCTGCAAAATGGGAGCGGAGCATTGCTAACGTAGCATAAATAATTGCATATAGGTTCAGCGACCTGAAGATGCTGAAGAAACAAGACATCTTGACAAGAGGCCTGCATGATGTTTTTCAGTGCTAAAAAATAATGAACAAATCAATATAACATGAAGCTGTTCTCCCAATTGTATTTTATAGATGTAACACGAAAAAAAAAAAACGTCCATAAATTCAGTGCATAGTGTATTGTCATACTGTGGTGTAATTATACTATCTGGAAAATGTTAACCATTGCTACTCTTTTGCAAAAAATATTGCAAAGCAAGAGGAACATGAGAATAAACATAACACTTTATAATATAAAGAAACATTGATGTTTGGTCTTATGGTTATGTTCACATTCTATTCGTAGGTCAACCATTTGCCAGCAAACTCCAGCCAAAATGTGGAAAAGGACGAAGAGCACAGGTCCCAGTCCCAACAGACAAAGTACAGTACTGCATTTACTCCTTCCTCTTCAAATTTCTGTTCGTATTGCTTTCTCCGGTTTACTGATTTAAGCAATAATGAAGTGGTCTGGTATCCATCTATTGCAAAAATGAAGTGGTGTCACAGCAGATTGAAGTAAACGGTGTCAGAGGAAGTTTTGAAAATGACCAATTACATTTTTTTTTAGAGATTATGACACTAAACCGTTTATAATGGAATACAATGGAGTTGGGATATGATCCTATACGACCCTGCATTGTATTCAAAACACAGACTGGTCTTGGTCATTACATATATTTTCAATAGCTGATGAATTCCTCACGATTACCTTAAAATGTTCCAAAAATGACTCAAAATGAATGATAATATTGCTTAATCACTGCTGGGTGGTACATTTACTTTTGATACAACAAGTCAAAGGATGTTGGTACATCAATGTGTTCACAGCTTGGTTCCACTGACCAAAAATTAGCAATTGAAGAAACTGGTATTGAAAGAAAACAGTTCAGCATCTATGAAAAGCGATGAAATGTAAAAGCATTCTCTCAAACCACATGATGTAAACCATCTCCATTTACCTGTACTTACTTATAGATTCAGGTGAGCTATGCAAGTTGGAGTTTGCCCATCTGAGAGGCACTTCAGCTGCAGTTGACTACAGGTCTTCACTCTCAGGCTTCAGTGATAAACAGAGGATGAGAGAAAAACATCCCCGGATTAAGGCTGCCTGTCTGCCGCCCTGACTGTAACCCCTTACATTGCTATTCAAGTCTCAGTGATCTTTCCTTTATTTATGCCGGACAGGTTCTTCAGTTCAAGCCTCCACCAACTGTCTATTTTGGTCTCTCAGTTAGTTATCTATTATCTGTCTGTCTACAGTATCATATAAAAGCTTCATCTGGCTTGGAAAACCATCAACATTTCTGCAAAACTAACAAAATACTGTATATGCCACTGATGTCCTGCAGCCATAGCATAGCATTCGCTCGTGTACGCCGAACTGATCCAGTGTTATTTCTTCTCACCTAGGTTTCTCTATCGTTCATCGATACATCCAACATTTTAATGAGGTGTCTGGCAACAAGTCAGGTGAAGTAAAACGCCTTTTTTATTTTCTTGTACATAAACATAGAACACTGTGTGAGGTCTGTACTGTGTGAACACAATGCTGAGCTGCATTCAATGTTTTGAGTAGCGAAATAAATATTGAATAATACATTATGTATTATTACATTATGAATAATACATTATGTTTTACTCAATACTGTGTCTGCTTGTGACCTGTCCTGTCATTGTGTTGATAACCTGAAATATTAATTTACTGCATTGTCAAATCATTTACCCTCAGTTACACATTTGGCAGCATGGCCGTTCTCCGGTTTCAGTCCTTGTCATAATGTCATTAATCATTGGATTAATGTTGTTCTTCAGTGAATTAAAGTTCAGCTTTCATTTAATTTTGTGAGTAATGTAGAGCTGAAGCGATTAGATCAACAGATTAGTCGACTGAAAGACTGATATGCAACTATTTTGAGTCAATCTCTGTTTTGAGTCATTCTTCGAATAAAGTTGCCTTTTCTCTGTTAGAGCTGTAAGTAGGAAATCTGTCATTCGAAACAAGCAATCTGGCAATTTCACCTTGATCAAAATTAAAACAGGGCATTCAGAAATATTTGAGAAGGATGTACTCAAGATCTATGTGATATAAATGGCCCACTTCCTATTTGTTTAGTCGTCAGAAAGTTACTGTTCCTATTAGAGCCGGGCAATTAACCATAAATAACTGCAAATCTAAAATTTACAAAAAAAAATTTAAAAATATACTACGTCATATTCAAAGCAAAGCGGTTTGGCTTGACACTTGTGCAAACAATGAGCAAATGCAGCTCCGTATTCCCCTTCTCTCTGACACTCCACATTTAGTCTGGCTATGTTGCATAACCTACCAGCGCTGAGGACCAGAAATATGCATAGCTAGGCTGAGGACATTAAGGGCCGAAGCAGCAGCAGTCCACAGGACCTACAGGACGGACCCATAGCTTTAGCACTGCGCTCACAGCTGCTGTGTTCCATGTTGACATGGGGTCAAACGAGACAAAAGGGGTTTTCTGTGATGATACACATCTAGGGCCTTTAGAGTCTGTTTAACTCTATTCAATATTGAGGTGAACAAATCAACTTTGTTTGAATCCGATGTTGTGTCAAATACAAATGTTGGTGGGGGGATCATGTAATGATCCATCCCCTGAAGTCATTATGGAGCTACCCAGTGTAGTGAGCCCAGTCACAATCTAACGGTAACATGCTTTCAGAAGAAAAAAGGATTTAAAACAATAGAGCACACAATGACAGGAGCTTATTCGTATTTAAAAAAAAGCATATAAAATCATTATTAATCAATTAATCATCTGCTGGTTTTACCGAAAGCACTTTCCACTTGGTTGACATGTTTCTTTAAAAATCTTGCTGTGCTGAATTTGCATTTGTTTTGTTTTGATTTGTATAAATGTTTGGTTTTAAAAGTATTTCATTATTCTTCCATTAATTGAAATGTTGTCTTTATCATCTTCGGTTTAGCCGTCATCCGGAGAAGATCTAGGACCCCTGGAGGAATAAGTACAAAGTATGTAGTAAACATGCCAGAGGGAAAAAGCATGCCAGATTTCCAGTGTAAACCAAACCCAATTACTGTTAAGGAAGGTGGGTTTCATTATAACAGAATACTAAAACTGACATATTATGTACTGTATAGTCAACTAAAAGAGATTCATGATAATAAATGACAGTAAATGGTCAAAGAAACAAAATAAATTGTATTGGTTGGCTAACCTAGCATTGTATTTCCAATTATAATCTCTGACCTAAAGTAGATGTGAGAATAAAGATGCAATTTTTCCATGCATCCAAGCAATTTTTCCATGCATCCCTCAGGAAAATTAGCCGTTTTCAAGGCTGTGGTGAAAGGGGATCCAAAACCAGAGGTGTCATGGAGAAGAGTCAAAGGGACACTTTCAGACAAGGACAAATTTAAGAGAAAATATGATGAATCAACTGGAGAACACATATTAGAGGTGAGAGACTAAACACTAAAACAGTGAAAATAATTTGAGTAGCTCCTGTTCATACTGAGTACACATTGCCAAATTAATAGAAGTGCTATTTGTTTTGTGAATTCAGTCTGTGCATCTGATAACAGACATTCCGCATGACATTTGTATCTCTAGATTTACAATGTGTCTGTTTCGGAAGCAGACACATACAAATGCTGCGCTGTGAATGAATATGGCAAAGCTCTCTGCACAGCAACACTAACTGTGAGTGACGGTAAGTTGTTCGAGCAACAAGTTGAAAACATGATTGGGTTTTAATTGTATACGTCAGGCATTTTGTAAGTTTATAATCGGCATTGTAATTTCCTTTTAGTACTTTTTCTCATTTAATTGCAAATAGTTCTTTAAATGTATTTAATTAATTAATAAATATCAAGAGCAACTCTTACCAATGTGCAGTTCTCCCAAAGCTATATCTGACTGCAAATCTACAGTATAGCTGTAAGAGATATTAATGAACTTCAACTGAATTCGCTCCTTTCAGCTTCGACAAATGTATCAGACTTCAGGAAACTGCTGAGAAAAAGGTAAGAAATCAGATATTATAGTTGTAAAGAATTAAAATACCAATCTTATAAATATAATTTTGCATGTGTGTGAATCTTATCATAGATTCTGGACTTGCCATAAACATTTTCTTTTTTAAATATTTGTCTAATACCTTTAGTAAAGTGGAGGAAAACCAGACCGAACAAGCAGCAGATGGGGAAATTGATAAAAGATTCTGGGACACCATGTTGAATGCTGAAAGGAAAGACTACAAGCGCATCTGTACCGAGTTTGGTGTTACAGACTTAGATCTGATTCTCAAGAAACTGGATGACAAAAGGAGGGAGAGAGCTCAAAATATACATAAGGTATGAAAACTATTAGCTCTCAAACTGATTGTGCCTCAAACAAAACAAAAACTTACTCTGTGAGAAGTTAGTCCCTCTAAAACATTTAACAGCAGACTCATTAAGTTATAAGGGGCTGAACAAAAAGCAAGAACATGCCACATCCAAGTCTGCTGTGCCACCCTCTGTTCAACAAAAGACATTACAGGATAATATTTAGAGAGGGAAAGAACATCCAGACACAGGCAGCCCCATTATTACCTCTGCCAAGGAAGTGGTGGATATTATGTTTTTGTTACGTCTGTCTGCCTTAACTTCCTAAACATCATAATTACAATCTTCATTTTAAGGCCAGACACTTATGTTAGAGGTGAATCGTGTACAATTTTTAACTAATAGATTTCCCCTGAATCCTCCACAATCTGGACAAATATTTGTTGTGTTAATAGTTTTCCAAAATGTTATGTTTAAATATGCAATTGATTGATAAAATATGTACTAATTTGCATATATTTGGATGAAGCCAAGTTCAAAATATTTCATTCTGTTGACATACGTATGGAAGTCAAGGGTTTTTACATTTAGATCTCTCTAGCTTCTTTTTTAAATGACACTGACTGTGTCTGTAATCACTCATTTTTGCTATAAAGTGAATGATGTTTACACGCCTTCATTTTACTGGAACACTACTTTTAAACAGTCATTTTGTAGTCATATGCCTCAAACTTGCTCACTGTTACTGACGACAGACTCACCTTTGTTTGATTAGAGCCATCCTTTGACATTGTTTTTAAAAAATATGAACAATGCTCAGAATATGAAAGTTTCATTTTGTCCGTAACTCCTCTGTGTACTTGGTAGGATGGTGTGACTCCCTTTGATGAAGACGGAACAGACAAACACAGACTTCTTGGTGCTGGGAGGAGGAAAGATTTGAGTATCAAGGGTCTGTTGCAAAACAACACAGGGCTCAGTCAAACTGATGTCAAAGAGAACAACCTCCACAACACAGGGTTGAACCGGGTGGATGAAGAGGTCAACCTCCTCTTTACAGAGTTTAAACGTAGGTTCAAGAAAGAAGATGTTACTTCAGTTGGCGACAGCTGCTTAAGTTATTGTAAATGCAAAAACCAGTAAATTATGAATGTAATACATCTGAATCCATAGATGGACAGACGTCCACAAGGATTCACATCTTGCTTATTAATGTTGTGTGTAACAAACTAATTAAGTTCACTTCTTTGTTTTGCTTTCACAGTTTCCAGTTTGGACTTTATCATCAGAATTCAGGAGGTAAACGCTCAAGAAAGAGAGGATGCCCTCTTTGAGTGTGTCCTGACACACCCTCTACCCAGTATCACTTGGATGGGGAAGGGCAATGTCCTCGAGGATGGAGAGAAATACAGCATAACCGTGTCAAACCACAAACTCATTCACAGGCTGCTGATCAAAGACTGCAAGCAGCGGGACAAAGGCATCTATTCAGCGGTGGCTGGCATTATGTCCTGTAGTGCCAGGCTGGCTGTGGAAGGTAAAACCTTAAATAACAATGCACCATAATCAACTGGTCAATGTGTCCTGAAGGGATCTGAAATACCTCCATAATTTTGAGTGATGATTTTCACAAATAAATTTGAGTTATGTGTGTATAGCTATCATGTATATTGCATTTCATCCTCTAAGCTGAGAGAGACCCTGCATCTGCTGTCAAGAAGACGGCTCGTAAAACTACGTTGGCAGCTGGGGCAAAGACTGACCTTGAGAAAGTGGCCAGAGAGCAACAAATTAAAAATCGAGAGGAGATGGAGAAGATTTTAGCGTCCGTGAGAGCAAAACACCATGATGGAAGACAAGGAAGACTGCGAGACAAAAATACGCTGGGCACGAATGAAAGAGACGGTGAAAGAAGTGCAATCAGTGGAACAGGTAAAAGCAGCTGCAATGAAGCGCAAGCCTAATGAAAGACCACAGGAAGAACATTAGATGTTTCAGGATGTGCAGGAAAAGTGCCAGACAGTAAATGAACTAAGAACAAGAAACACACCAGATTAGAATTTGTGTTTATGATGTATGACTATGTTTTTTTGTTTGTTTGTGATTTCAAGAGATGGGCTCCAGATTAACTGACTTGGTGCAATGCAGGACTTTTTCACTGAGGTGTATCAGTACATACTGTTATGGAGTGGTTCCAAAATAGGACCCAAGCGCAGACAACACAGGGGCAGAGAGTTCAGTAAAGGGATTTAACTAAATAAGAGGCAAAAATCCACAACAAAGGCAAAAGGCAACAGAAAATCCAAGACAAATACAAAACCAAGAACAACTTGGGGAGCTGAGGCAAAACAGAACAGTAGAGGGTATAACAGAGGTAACACAGAGCTAGGAGAGTATAACGGGGAACAACGGACAAACTGTCAAGGAAGGGAAGAAACACACAGACTAAATACACAGGTAACGAGAGGAGATGGGGAACAGGTGGCACAGGGAGGAGGAGACAACCAGAAACAGGTGGAAATGATCAGACAATTCCAGAGGAGGAAAAATTAACTAAACCTCCATGTTGTCCCCAAGGGGAATTAATTACAGTTCCAAGGGGAAAACATGGAGGTTCATTTTAGTTCCATGTTTTCCATGTTTTAGTTCCATGTTTTCCCCCTTTAAGGAAATGAAAGAGGATTTTCTGAAGAGACAGAGGACTGCACCGGATCTCCAAATAATTCAGTATACATAAAACATGGTCGAAACACAGAACATAGAGGAACTGGTAAGATGACATGTAGTTCATGTACTAGCAGTATTTATGTAAATGATCCGTTTCTTTATGATTAACACATTTTTTATGCATAGTTAGCATCCATATGCATTTTCTAACTGGTATTTATTGTTTTGACTGAAAACTGTGTCTGTGCAGAATCCAGCGGCAAAAGCATTGACGTAGATTTAAACCAGATTCAAGCACTTGCCACAGGTCAAGATGAAGTGACTGATTCTGCTGGAAATAAAGACTCTACTGTGTCTGTCAGAAGCCACAAACACACAAAGAAGGTGCAATGGAAACAACAAACATCTGGTAAGAAACAAGAGAGATCATATTGATGTGTATTATTTCTATGTACCACATACTCTCAGTCACACTTGTATGAGAAAAGTAAATGAGCTTGTATCTGAAACATTGCTAAAAGGACTCCTTTCTCGTCGGTTAGTGTATAGTTCCACCTGCTAGTGGAGAAATTGCACTTACTGTAGTTTTATAACCTTCTGAATAAGCATGTTGATATGAAAACTACTGTTGTTCTTATCTTTGGTCTGGTGAAAACTCAGTGAGATGTGTCTAGTCCATGTTGCCCCGCTCTTAGATCATTTCTGGATGATGGAAAGAATTTATTTTGTCTGATAAAACTGCGATTCAATCGTGCTCTGAACTTATTGAAAATCTATTGCATTAAGCTGAGTGTATGCTTCCTGGAGTCTGCGGCGCAGACACAGATTCAGATGAACTAGCAAGTGATGAAGACACAGCTGACAGTGATGAGAATGAGGACACTACGGGAAAGGTTGAGCAGCCGGGTCGTGGGAAACGAAGCCAACGGCCACAGAAAAGAGTCACAGGTAAGAGATTGTAACCAAAACATGGTTAACCAAAGCCAAATTAAGTGTTTGAATCTGCTCTTCCTTGAAGTGGCTCATGTTGTTCCACAGCTTGTTCTTTTAAGAGTCTAAGGCGAGTCACTCATTTAAATTCTTATTATGTTCAGGGAGCTATAGTTGCTCTGCATGGTTTTCTGTTTTAGTTTAATTAGTAATTAATCTGTTTTAGTTTAATTAGCCCCACATACTGTCTAACTCTACTATTGTAATATGCGTACACTCCAAGACTATTACAACTGTAAAGGTTTCAAACCAGATTTGAATATTTTGTCTTATTTGTATTTATTTAGAAGGTGAAAGCACAGCTCCTAAAGTCCCCAGTGAGTGTGATGAGACTGAAGATGCAACTGGCTCTGCCACGCATTCAAGGCGTAAAAGGCAAGGCCCACTGTTAGAGGATGTGGTGATTGGTAAGTAACCTCACTGTGTTTGGACTGAATGACAGGAAAGGGCTTCAGCTGGATGCAGCCGGTAATAACATAATCAATTTACAATTTCAGTGCTACTTCACAAGATTAGATAATGATGTAACTGTGAATTCCAGTTGCTGTGTTGCACATCTTGGTAAACTCATGTCCATGCAGTTCATTTTAAGTGTGCTCGTTAGTAATAGCTAACGACGCTGATATATCGATCGGTCAGCTGATCGATCGATGCACCATAGAGCACCTTTATGGTACACATTTGCCATGTCTGGTGTCACATATTTACCCTTAACTTTGGCAATTTGTATGCTGTTCATAAATAATGACAACGTGCATGTAAATTGTGCGGTATAAGTGTTGGCGGATACAATTTATTGTCTTTTAGTTTTGTCTATCTGCTTTTTTTGTTTGTTTGTTTGTTGTTTTATTTTTACATGTTCGAAATAAAGAGAAATCAAATCAAATCAAATCTGTGAGAGAAACCATTGAGCACTGATTATTCACAAATAACCAGGAGCAGAACTAAAACCAATTTTTTTTTTGTCATCTTCTTTTGATATTTAACATAATTGATCCTAACAGATCTGTATTTTGCTAGAGAGATTAAATATTACGTTAACAAAAGCAAGCGTATTAAATACAAGACGTGTTTTGAAAATATTGTAGCACAAGTGGGAACAAAAACTCCCTACAGAGACTAACAATTATATGAAAAGGTAGATAAATAAATAAAAACAAGAATGTGTTTAAAAAAATAAAGGACAAAAAGAAAAGAAATAGAAATGTTCAGTCAAAACTTTAGCTATTTTTATCAGCTTTAAACAGGTTTATTTTTGGATGCAAGTCACTCATAGCGCCTAACTGTTCTCTGTTGTGTATGTAAGATCCAGGGGTTCAATTCATCTGCGGTTTGTCGGATGTCAGCGCTATCGTCAATGAGACTGCTGAGTTATCATGTAAGCTCAGCAGTGAAGACTGTGAAGGAACCTGGTTCAGAGACGGCAAAAAGGTTAGTCGTAAAGGTCACACTCATTATTATTCTGGGTGCTGCGTCAGTGTCAGGAAAGTATATTATATATCACCTTGCAGTTTTGGTGACATCATGTTGCATTATCATCACTACACGGAGCCATGTGAGAAAATCAAATGCTGGGGATGAACAACTAGTCATTGTCATTTGACATGGAAGATGTTTTTTTACTTTAGACCTATTTGGGACAGAACACAACTGGACACAAAGCCCTTTTGGCCATGCACTGTTATTGATTTGAATAACTTAACTCACAATTGTTGTTGCTCAATTTGTTAATTTTCCTCTCTCTGCACCTTTTCCTATCAGATTTCCCCAGATGACAATTTCACTATCACTAAAGATGGAGCAATCCATAAATTAGTCATAATCATGTGCAAGGAAGAGCACTCTGGAAAATACCGTTTTGAGGCAGACGGTCGTAAAACAGAAGCAATGATCAACGTCAAAGGTTTGAGAATTTGTCATGATAATAATAAGTATTATTGCAGCATAACTGGAAATGGAAAAACAAATAGTATATTCGTTAGCAGCATAAATATCAATCCACTTCTTAAATACCATATAAACAATGAAATGACCCTGGCTAACTTTTTTTAGATCCCCCAAGGTTTGACTCTGAAGACCTCCATGCTTTCACTGAGCCTGTGACGGTTAAAGTGGGGCACAATGCCAGCTTCAAAGTGCATTTTGTTGGCCATGATCCCATAAAGATTCAGTGGTACAAAGAGGGTGACGAGCTCCAAGATGGGAATAATATAAAGATAGAGAAAAGTGGAAGTCACAGCCGCTTGCTTCTGATCAGGTGCCAGAGGAAGGATACAGGAGAGATCAAGATCAAGCTCAGGAATGAAGATGGCTTCACAGAGGCAATTTCACAGCTAATTGTGCTAGGTGAGTGAAAGAAGCATAATGCAGGAATTCACCACTGAGAAATTTGTTTACAGACATACTTTTTCATATGCTCGAAATATAAAAATAAAAAAGTCAGATGGATTTAAATGGCGTCTTTCATATCAAACTTCTTCAACCACATTCTAATCTTTATCAATGCCAACAAATCTGATTTGTGCAGCAAGCTGAGCAGCAAGAAGTGCTTTGCTCTGATAAAATCATTACATAATTAAACAACTGGGTCCTTAAGTGCTTTTAATGCAAATTTTTTTTTTTTTAAATAGGCCAGTCTTTGAGCCCAACTGTGCCTGGACTTATTTTTCAAGTGTAGCTCTAGAACTATTGACTGAAAAGAAATCAAGATTGTTTTGTGTCTTGACAGATTTAAGATATATTGTGGTAAATTCCAGTTTGGTAAAAAGTTATCAAGTTCAAACCCCTACTTCATCTGCCACCACTGCCAGAAAAATGTTAATTTTTCACCATGATTCACCATGAATTTATATTTTTCAATATAAATTCTGTTTCCTTCATATAAATGCACTATTCAGCCTCTCACATATAAGTTTGGAAGGGTTTTCAAACTTTAAAAAACACTTTTTTGACATTTCAGACAAACCCACTTCACCCCTGGGTCCTGCAGAGGTGACAGAGAGCTCAGCGCTGTGTATCGAGTTCAGGTGGAGGCCTCCAAAAGATAATGGGGGCTCACCAGTGATTAACTACATACTGGAGAGACAGCAAGTGGGACGAAACACCTGGAGGAAAATAGGGGAGATTCCAGGAGTGCCAAATTACCGGGATACAAATGTGGACCATGGCCGGAAATACTTTTACCGCATCCGGGCTGTGACTGCGGAGGGTACAAGTGACGGGATGGAAACTGATGAAATGCAGGCTGGCACACTAGGTAAGCAATACTGGTACTTATATGATATTTTCCCCTCCTTTATGTCGTTAAGACAGGAACGCAATAAAGGACAAACTGCACCTAAAGTGCTTTCACATTTTGTTTAATACGAATTAAACATAACATGAAGTTTACTGCTACATCTATGCTGCATTTTACTTTATACTGCACAAAGTATTTAATTTTAGAGTGTAAAGCAATACAAAACACAGCACAGACCTCTGATGTTAAGGCAATTTGCTTCATTTCTAACCTGACCAGAATACAACAGAATTCTTAAATTGAGCTATATGTTGTTGATAGAAAAGTTTAAAGCTCAAATTTATAGCTTATTTTGTTTCTATATCCTTCAGCTTTTCCTGGCCCCCCAACACCTCCAAAGGTGGTCAGTGCCTATGACAACTGTATCACCATTTCCTGGGATGCACCGAGTAATCGAGGAGGTTCGCGTATCCTGGGATATATTGTAGAGAAGCGCAAGAAGGGGAGTAATCTCTGGACTGTTGTCAATGACATGCATGAACTAATAAAAGGTCTGTTTGTTTTTTTCTGTCGTTCAACTTGATGGCATTGAAGTCTACAACGCTGATGTTTTATTGCAACCGTTCTTCTGACATTACTTTCAGAGAAGAAATATGCAGTGACGGATGTTGTGGAAGGTATGGAATATGAATTCAGAGTTACTGCCATAAATCTCTCAGGAGCTGGTGAATTTAGCGGCCCATCAGAGTTTGTTTTTGCACATGATCCCAAGAGTAAGTGTTGCTACTGTTTTTTACATATTAGACCCCACAGTTAAACAACAGACTCCAGAAAATCTATGTATATGTACATATCTTACAATTATATGATATTAAAGATATTAAGATTCAGTCGATAATATATATCTTTAGCTTTGTATTAATAAAATGTTGAAATGTGTATATTTTTTAATGAATTTGGATTTTTTTTTAAATCTTATATATTGTCTAGTATAGTAATTAACTGTAAATGTTTGATATTTGGTATTGTACTACCTTTTGTGCACCTAAGAGCCTCCTGGTAAAGTTACAAGCCTGAAGGTGACAGAATCTTCTTACTCACACTTGGTCCTGACTTGGACCAAACCTGAGGATAAACCAGGGATACAGGATGAAGCAAAGGGATACTTTGTTGAGATTCGGCAGGCAGAGTGCATCGAATGGTCCCGCTGTAATACCACCCCCATCGTCACAACTTCCTTCAGTGTGAAAGGCCTGAAGTCCATGGACATGTACTGGGTGAGAGTGATTGCCACTAATTATGGAGGAGAGAGTGCTCCTGAGGAGATGGCCAACTATGTCCTTGCGATGCCCTCACCTGGTATGTGAATTCTTATTTAGCATTGAAGAAAACCAATATGTTTCTTGTCAGTTGTAGGTATGCAGTAACATTTTAAAGAAAGACATTACAGAATCCATCCTGCTTCTGTTCCATCACATAATGTGTATCTCTTTTTATTCATTGTTTCTTCATGCTACCATCCATTCATAATTATTATAGTATTATATTTTACCACTGATCATCGATCATTCGCTTCTTACTCTTTGATACAAATAACTCTGGCTGTAGAATTAAATCAAATGCATATCCTTGACTTTGAGCTTATTCCACTATATGGAAGAAGAACCTCTCAACATTTAATATTCTCCAAAGTACTTTTCGTTATTTTTGTTGATTATTCTAGTGAGGCCAAAGTTCACAAACCACAAGATGAAGAGTTTCATAGTGGTGAGGGCAGGAAACTCTGTCAGGATCACAGTGAACTTTGAGGTAAGATCGATATTTTAGCTTTATTATTGAAGACACTATAAGGTTAAGTGTGGTTTTATAAAATAAACTAGGAGAAAAACCTAAATCTTACAATAATGAGGCCTGAAATACTCAAAATATCAGTATTGTTTCCCACAGGCATCCCCACGACCAGATATTATGTGGCTTAAGGAGAATGTGCCAGTGACAAAGCGAGTTACAGTCAGTAACTCTGATGGCTCATCCCAGCTGCTGATCCCTTCCTCTGAGCGCTCCGATTCCGGCATCTACTCCATTTTGGTGAAAAATCTTGCAGGACAGGAGACATTCAGCACAGAGGTCCGCGTAACAGGTAAAACTAAAACTAAAACGTTTTTTTTGTTGTTGTTGTTGTTACATCATGGTCAAAGATGTGATCAGCTAGTTAAAGTGATTGTGGTTACAGATGATCCAAAGCCTCCTGGTCCAGTAGAACTGGAGGAAAACGTGCCCGGCACAGTGACTGTGATCTGGGAGCCTTCTCCTGATGAGAAGCGTGACGACCGCCTCCACTACACAGTCTCCAAACTGGACTCTACCAAACGCACATGGACCACAGTTGCTGACAGACTCTTCAATAACAAGTTCACAGTCTGCAACATCATGCTCGGGAGGGAATATAACTTCAGGGTGTATGCCAAAAATGACATGGGCATATCTGCACCCTCAGAGTCAGCAACCTGGGGGGTGGAGAAGAAGAAAGGTGTGTTTGTGCTTTTCAAACAACCTCAAAAGCCAAACAGTAATTTCTCTGAGAGAAATCCCAAATGACTGTTTCTCCTTTCTTGTAGAAAAGTTTGTGGTGAGCACACCGACCAGAAAGGATTGTGATTTGCGATGTGCTCCAACCTTCATTGTACCTTTGAAGCTTCACACTGCACCCAAAGGCTACGAATGCTACATGAGCTGTGCAGTGAAGGGAAATCCCACACCGCGTGTCACCTGGTATCGAAATCACATCAGCCTAAACACTAACACCAACTATTACATCTCCAACACCTGTGGAGTTTGCTCCATGTTAATTCTCCACGTTGGCCCCAAAGACATGGGAGAGTATACTGTTACTGCAGAGAATGCCCTGGGACAGGCTGAATGCTCCACCGTCCTCAGTGTCAGAGGTGAGAGAAAGGGATGCCTGCATTTTGCATTCAATCGACAGGTGGAATAAAACGCAACATACTTAAGAATGCTGAATCATTTCATCTTTCCTCCATGCAGAGTGAAGACACGAAGGGCAGCACAGTATGAGCAGTCTTTATTTAAAGATTTACATATATAATACATGTGGTTTGAAATGAAGTGGTTGACCTTGGAATAAAATCACTGTGGCAATAATAAAAAGATGGAATATGGCATTTGTTTAGATGACTGTGAAAATGTCTAAAATAAATATTTTATGTTTACTCTATAATTTCTGTCTGCTGTATCAAATCAGTGCAGAGATGGTTGTGTCTTGACATGGCCTTTTTGCAAATGATTGCTGATACGACGGCAGAGCAGCTTGTGAAACTATATTTGTCTTTACGGCATATAAATAACACTATGCTGCTGTAGATTTGTTTTTACTCATTTCTATTCTCGAGTCTCTCGTAGAGCTGATTCATATCCACCAAATACAAAATGAACAGGCAAATCTTTGTGAAGTATCTGATGAATTAATAAAAGAGTATGCAGTATTTTATACTGTGGGTTGTTGTGGTGATTTAACAGTGATGTGAGCGTCCTCCGGAAGAGAAGAGGAGGAGAAAAACCAGTTCTGATCCAACTCACCAGCAGGAATCAGTATGATTTAAAGCCACATACTTAAGTGGCCCGAACCAGAAATGAAAAGATCCGTTTCTAGGTTGTACAATCAATAAATATTTGATCACAACAAAAAAAAAGGAATGTATGACAGCAGCACAGGCCAAGAAGACGTTCACATCTTTTCACAGTTAGGTATGTGTATGCCACTGAATATGTCCGGCCTACATTTTAAATAGACTTCTATTAGTGCAATGGAAGATTAGGTTAAATGTATATAGGCCTAATAAGGTCACTGTAAATTAACTTTTCTAATCCTCTGGGTTTTCCGTATTGCCACGTCACTATTACCCACTGTGTCCACTGACAGAGGTGGGGGTAACTGTTGCAGGCCACATGCAGCTCTGGTTTCAGAGGCAGTAAAAATAGACGGCACACGTCGACCACCGGACGTGTAGATTTGCTATTAGACGACGGCAGCGCACATGGCGGCGGCGGCCCCGCCCCCCGGCCCCTCCTCCTTCTTCCTGAGAGGAGGAACACTCTACTTACGGTCCACGCCCCCCTGCCTCATCCTCTGCTCTGTACCAACCTAATCAAGAACTCGCTGCAGCTTCTCTTTTCTTTATTGAGCGGTGATTGAAACCGGGTCGGATTTGTGCGCCGCCAATTAAAGGAGCCATCTGAAATAAATCGCCGCTCACGTTTCGGTTCACGCGCTTTTGACCCATCTGGTTCCTTGAGTATCACCTCTCTGCCTGATCAGAACATTGTGTCCTTTTTGTTGGGGAAAATGACTGCCAAGCATCGAAGAGGGAAGAACAACCACAAACATGAAGACAACTTTGTGAAAAGTGAAGTTGTGGAATCTGAAGTGGGCGTTGGATCGAATAATCACGCTCTCCATTTGGTTTTATTTCTGATGATTGTAATAGGCGGCGCGACTGGCACATGGTTCTGTTTCCAGCAGCACCAAACCTTAACATATTTAACAGACAATCTCACGGGCATGCAGATGAAAATAGGGAAACTACAGTCCTACCATGAAGAAATGCGACAGTCAAGTAGTAAGGTAAGGAGATATTAAAATGAGTGAGCAGCCTTTCCCTGTGAGAAAATGAGTCTGCAGCCATCAGCACAAGGTGATAGCCTATATCCTATTTTAAGTGCATTATAAATGTCCATGTGCTTATAATTTAGAGAGACTTTTTTTTTAAAGCCTCACCACATGTCAACAGCACAACTTGCCAGGTACAAGTAAAGAAAGTTAAGACCTACAAGCCTCTATCAGATTTCAAAATGTCAAGAGCCTCATTGGAGTGAGTACAAAACGCTGTTTTTTCCAACATCCACACTGTGCGCAGAAGTTTGAGGGCACTATACTGTTGCAAGGAAACTGACTTTATCTCTAATATAATACAGTACTTTATTTCAGTATCACTGTTCTCTGTGGAGGCTGCATAATGCAAGCCAAGAGCACACGTCTAGAGCTGTGTAATGCTCCCACGACAAGACAGTCGTGTGCCAGGCTTAAATTTAGATTTTGATATTTAACACCAGTTCAGAGGTTGTTTACAGACCATTGGAAAGCTTGTAGAACAGAGAGTGATCATTGATGTATTTCCGAAAGACTCAAAACACTGTTAGTGCATTCAATAAGGTGAGAGAAGTTAATGAAGTTAATTGTTTATTACAGCAGATGATATGTGATAATTAGTCTTACAGAAAGACTTTGGGGTTTAGACACTTAAGGGAGATTATGATCGAAGGGCATCAGCCCCGATAAGCAGCAGCAAAATAAATATCCCCAGACGCTGGTGGTGGTGGTGGCGGCTGATGACTCTGCTGAGACTGGGGCTGATGAAATGAGGAAGGTGGTGAATCTGTGAAGACTGCCAGTAAGGCATGCAAAACATAACATGAATGAACTTGAGGTATCCGCATTATTGGATAGATGTGACCAGCTGATATCATAGTAAACACCCCCCAGATGATGACAGCAGGGAATTAAGACAGATCACGTGTGTTAGATGTGACTGACAAGATGGTGTAAGAAAAAAAAACTATGACTTGTGTGCAAAGGCGTCGTCTGCCTGACTGAACTTTGGTCTGGGTTTCATTGGTTATATGCATATAGTTTTAAGAGTCAGCATGAGTGAACTCTCTAGCCGTGAAGTCTAAATATTTTTAAGTTGCTGCAGGCAAGGGGGGCGAGTTAAATTCTTTAGACATACCAAACACGCTCCTTTCCTTTTGTCATACAACTCCACCTTTGGTTCAGGCAGGGCAAAGTGTCTTGTAAAGTCTTGTTACAGAACCAGCAGTAAATGTTTTTTTTTGTGCCTCGTACGTTTGCCACTGCAGTTGCAAAAGTTTTATACTGCAAGTAAGTTCTTGCAAGAAGTAAGATTTACTGAGCTGTCGATGCTTCGTCAGATCGTTTTTGATCGGAGGTTTGGATTCTGATGTTGTGTGACTCATCAATAAGTAATGCGGGCAGTAATTGGATAGGTTTCTTTCCTTAAGAGTGTCTGATACACAAGAATTATGAATTAATTAGATATTTAACAGCAAAAAATGATTCTAGAGCCCATGCCTTATGTAAAAGCTTGGGTATTTAAAAAGATGTTTCACTTATTTTATTTGATATGATTCTAGAAGTTGATTTTTTTTGTGTGTGTGTAATGAATAGACCACACAATTTGAATATAAAAGTGTTATTTTAGCTAACTTAATATGTACATTTTAATAGTTTTAGAGTCCATTTATACAGTAGTAAAGAAGAGGCTATGGAAACATCTGTGAGAATGGTGGTCATTCTCCGTCATTCATAGAAAGTGGCCAGCTCTACTTAACATCACTCCTGTGTCTCTTTGCAGCAGCATGTTTCAGAGAGCATGGAGAGCCGCCTGAATGCCCTGGAGGAGTCTTACGCACTGGCCCAGAAACAAGTGGGCATGGCCCTGGCGACAGCTGAACAGCTCAGGACGTCTGACCTTCCGGCTCAGGTGCTGTCACTCCACACAGAGATGAAAGCCCGCCTGGCAGAGATGCAGCAAGCCACCGTGTCCCTGGAGCAGCTGAGCCATCTGCAGAGCATGGTGAAGGGGAAGAGTGAGGAGTTTGAGGGTGTCAGGATTCAAGTGGAGGGCCTGGCGATACTCAGCGCTGACCTGTCGCAGAAGGTTGAGGTCTTGACAGGGAGCCTGGGAGAAGCGGAATCAAAGCTAGAGGAGAGAGTTGGACAGGTTGCCATTCTGAGCGCCACCCTGGATGGACAGGCCGCCGAAGTGCTGGGACTGAAGGAGCAGCTGGACACCTACCAGGCTCAGCTTGAGGCCAGCACACTGGAGATTGCTACTGTCAGGTAGGTTGAGGGAAACGCAGCAGGTTTTAGAGGTGTGGAGAAAATAGCTCCCCTCCTCTGACCCATAAGTTTATGTTGACTTTGTCAAAGCCCTGTTGGCCTCGTCTGTCTGTGTCTGTGTTACTTCAGTCCAGTGTCACTAGGCCTCATTTTCACATAGTAATATTGGCCTGATCTATATAAACACTGTTGTTGCACTGGTGGTTTTTGAAGCTTGATGGTTTGCATAAAACCTTGCCTGAAGCTTATGTAAACATCATGGAAATGTAGTTCACAAGCTGGTTTTGCACATGACCGATTCAAAGAAATCATCATAATGAAGCTTTTGGGGGTATTTTAATAACCGCATAAAACATTCATCAGAAACAACGCCCACTGTGCATGTCCTTTCTTTCAGAGACTTGCTTGAGAGTGAACAGTCCCAGTGGCTCCAGCAGGCCAGCGTGGAGGAGCAGCTAAATACGGTACGTCAGAGTCTGCAGGATCAGACCTCAGCAGCCCATAGTCTGACCTCGGGCCTCGAGGCTCAGCTGGAGAACATACAGAAGCAGGTTACCCAGGTAACCAACACGGAGTCCAATCAGATTTAGCTTGATATTTGGACTGAATTGCAAATTTTGTGCCATTTCATTCATTGATCATAAACAAACTTTATTTGAATCGTTGAACAACGCTGGGATGTGAGCGACAACTCTGGGTAGCTGCATGCTACATGTCTTCGTAAAGTTGCTGACTTTGTTTATAGATGACAATCTTCTCTCCTCTGTTTGCTGTCTGCCTCTACCACCTAATAAAGGTGAAAAGATGCCCCAAAAAACGTCACAAATATAAAAGACTTGTATGTAAAAGTTTTCAAAAGACTCATTATACTTGAACTATAATGGCAGCACTTCTCTGCCATAACACACATACTGTCCGTGCTCATGGTCTCTTTACTATTTCTGTTCACTTTGTCCCCATAGTAAAGACTTTTATCTCATTAATTTGAAGGACTTAATTGCCTGAAATTAAGTCTCTAGTCTATTCACATCTACACTTCATACCTTGAGGAGCCCTGTGTTGTGTGTTGTTGCCAGCAAATCATTAACAGTCCTGTAAATTATTTGCTGTCCAGACCCCCCACTCTACTATGAATTAACTGGCATTTTTTAAAAATGTTTTCCTCATTTTAGTTGGTGGGAGAAACTCAACCGTCTCCTGAGCCTGAAGAACATTCAGAGGCAGAGACCGCCCCCGCAGATGTAGAAGAGGAGCTACCTCCTGTAGATTTAGAAGAAGCGGCATTAATCCCAGAAGAAACGGGAGAGGCAACTGAAGAAGAAGCACTCCCTATAGATGTAGAAATTGATGCATCCATCCCAGATGGAGAGACAGCTGCAGCAACAGAAGAAGAAGAAGAGGAGGAGGTGCCTCCTGCAGATGTAGAAGAAGAGGCATCCAGCACAGAAGAAGAGGAGGAGGTGCCTCCTGCAGATGTAGAAGAAGAGGCATCCAGCACAGTAGAAGAGGAGGAGGTGCCTCCTGCAGATGTAGAAGAAGAGGCATCCAGCACAGAAGAAGAGGAGGAGGTGCCTCCTGCAGATGTAGAAGAAGAGGCATCCAGCACAGAAGAAGAGGAGGAGGTGCCTCCTGCAGACGTAGGAGAAGAGGCATCCAGCACAGAAGAAGAAGCAGATGAGGGAGGAGAGGCAGCTGCACAGGATGAAGCTCCTGTCGAGGAGGACTCTGTGACAGATGAAAGTGCTCCTGCAGAGGAGGTCGAGACCGTAAATGAGGATCAGTCAGAAAAGGAAGAAGTGGATTTGACACAGACGGCAGAGGAAGTACAAAGCGTGGAGGAGGACATGCCTGAAGAGGAGGCCCCTGAAAGCCTGGAAGTTCAGGAAGAGTCTGCGTTCGAGGAGGAGATACTTGATATAGAGGAGGAAGTGTCAGAAGGGGATGAAGAAGAGCAGGATGTTACAGACGAAGAAGAGCCTTTAGAAGATGATTCTTTAACAGAGGATGAATGTAAGAAAGAATAGATTGGGGAAATTGTTTTTAGTTTTCCATAAATAATATTTATTGACATCACTGCATTGGATGAAATGAATTTGAATATTTTCATCTAATATTTTACTTTATGTTTTACAGAGTTCATGGATTTTCCTCCACACTGGACACATCCACTAAGAAGAACAGGAAATTTCTCAGACTAACGTCTACAATATGACAAAATGCTATAGGGAGGGATTATTGATTGCTGTTAAGGTGTGGTATGCATAATGTGGTTGTTCTTTGAAAGGCAGACCTTGTCGAAAGAAATCAGGTGCTCTTCTGGAGGCGGAGCTGAAACCTGTACCTCAAAATATCAGATGACTGTTTTAGTTAGGAAATGAGCATCAGGATTAAACCTGCCAATGACCTCAAAAGCCTTAATCGAACTAAAGAATGACTGTCTAGTGTCTTTCTACAGAGCATTTCCCACTCTTCAGAACTCACTTTTTTTTATCAAGGTTTCTCTATTAAACTGGAATAACTAAAAGTCAATGATATACCAAGACTAATGCTTTTTATCAATGCACTTATAGCCATAAGCAATTCCTTTGTAGGTGACATTAAAATCTCTCTTTTTGTCACTGTCTGAGATGTCTCATGAGACAATATTTTGAAGAAAAAAAACAGTTGCAGTAACTTAATATATCCCACTTGTTTACAGGTTAAGTAAAGAGCAAGAGAAAAAGGACAAAAAAGAAAAGAAAAAGAAAAGAATTCTTGAATGTGTTTAAATAATAGGACAAAGTGTAGTTGATAGTTTTGTTTTGTTTTTTACTTTTTGAAGTTCATATGCGCTTCAATACTTAAAAAAACTGTTCTGGGACTTACCTACCCTTCCACATGCCTGCGTGGAAAGCCAGAGGTAGGAGGCGACACATGGAAAGGCTAAAGCAGGGAGAGCAGAAGCAGAGAACCCCATTCACAACACAAACATCGATGACAACAGAGACGTTGACTAATTCAGACATGAAAAGGAGGAGCTGGGATGGAGGTGAGTTGCAAAACGGCTTGCAGAGGAAGCAGCTCGGCTAGGCAGGCTAAGGCAGTTTAAATAAGGCGCCCTGTATGATATTTGCCAATTGGATGAATAGAATGGAGTCAGCTGAGCTATCAGCTGATTGTGGACTGGTTTAGAGATTAGCTGCTATCAGCTGATGTTATGAGGATGACAGCTGAGCTTGACTTCTGTGGCCTGCCTGAACTAATGCTATGCTCCATTTGGGCTCATTGTACTTTTTGCACTTTTTTAACTGATAACAATTCTAGTCATACTGAACATTTAAAAACAAAAAATAAAAAACTGTAGAATTGTAAAATACAGTGATCTAAAAGTCTTGGTCTTTTACCAAGAACTGTTTTTTTTATCGACATCATTCTACAACTTTATACTTGTTTAAAGTTTCATATGGTCAGTTCTTACTTTTCATCATTTAGTGCTGCTGTTTGTCTTTAACAACAGAGACATTGTTTTGATTGATTTTAGAAAAAATAGTGAGTGTCAGAAGACCTTAGTGAAGCACCTCAGGGACAAATTGTTTTCCAGATGATGGAAGTGTTAGACTGCAGCTATATTTTTTAGAAATATATTCGCAATCTAGTCATTTTCGTCTAAAAGAACAACAATTTGACCTGAATTTACCACACTCACACTAACTGGTTATTGTCTCTATATCAAGCTAACATGGTCTGTGAAAAGACGGCTGACAGGACACCGACTCTAACTATGTGGTATTTAAAATAACGCCAGGACTGTGAAATCTGACGGAGCAAGGATTGTTGACCCAGATCTCAGCCCTGCTGAACGTGTCGGGGAAGGAAAAACAAAAGGGTAAAACAAATGCTGACATAAGAATTTCTGAGATGCTCCAAAGATGACTGGGATAATGTGAATTTTTAAATAATGCAGTCTGTGAATTAAAGCAAAAAAAAAAACGTATCAAATACATGGTTATAAAATTACCTCTTTGGAGACATGACAAATGGTCGTGTGGTCATGCTTCAAAAATGTGGAATACACTTCAAGGTGATGTCTTGGTAGTATGGCAGGACTTTGGATATCACTGTAAACTTTTACTACTTGACCTACTTTTACAAAATGCTAAGACAGTATCTGTCTCTATGACACTTCTCACATTGTTATGTGTTTTAAATAAACCCTGGTTCCTTTTTCGTGCTTGATTCTGTGCTGCTGTGTTATACGATCCAAATCGATCATGTTGGAGTGCTTTGAGCTGGGTGAAAGTGGATGCCTCATTTCCTCCCCGCTTCGATATTGTGTTAGGATTACCATGAGGTAATCCCACCATCCTGTTGGAGTCCACATGTAATGTAAGGTGAGTTTTTGTGTGCGTGTCATGTTAAAGTTTTTGATGTTCTATATTTTTCTTATTAACAAATCTTCATTAGGAGCCAATGGGTGTAGAGAACCACATTTATATTGAATATATTTTACCTTTATTGGACAGTCAGTTGTAGAAAGGAAACACGGGCAAAAAGACGGGTATGATGCAGCACAGGTCCTCGGCCTGAACCAAACCTTAGACATAGCAGTGGCATTTGGTGTCGTCATGTTTTTATTAATGGAGTTTGTTTATAATACCAAAAAAGTGTGTTTAAAGTGTGTATCTTTTATGTGGAAGAAAATATTTGTAGCATTTAATGCACATGTTGCTGAGTTTGCACTACTGCTAGTAATAGTGCACCACATTCACCAGGATCAGCCAAAGAGAGGATGCCACCCTTACATTTTTGTTTGAGTAACCACAACCCAATGGACTGTACATACTCTGCAGAGAAGGTGGGGGATTTGTAATCAGATGACTAAATCTTACCTGGAGTAGGTCCCCATACATTAGTAGATGAATGCAACATGGGACGGGATTCATGCATCATATTATTTGACCAATTAACCACTTGCTCTTTTACCAGAATCCAAAGAATGCTTGCTGTAAATATGTTCAACTGACCCATGTATGCTGACTTGCTTGCATCAGGCCTTGGTAGACAGGAAATCTGAATTGATTGTGTGTGCAGATAAGCAGGAAGTCTCTCTCTCTCTCGCTCTCTCTCTGTCCCCCCATCCCCTCTCTGCATTGAAGCCCGTTAACAGAGTCGTCTTGTCCAGCCTCTCCCACTCATCACTGCTGCAGTGTCTCAGCGCCTCTGTTTCTGACCTTCCACAGGGACCATGCAAGCATTTGTTCCCAGGTAAGTTTCAGAAAGTCTGATTCATGCTTCTCTATTCACCCATTTTCAGTCCGACAAGCTGTAATTAAAAGCTCATATTTGTCATCTTACTGTAGAGTAAAAATGTTCTGTACAGGTGCTGTCGGCCTCTCTGAACTGATCTAAAATGAGCTTGTAGTTTGTTCTTTGGGCTCTGAAAATGATTTTTCTTTGATCCATTCGTTTAGCTGCTGTATGTAGATTAGTAATTATTGCCTTAAGGATATTATTCTTAGCAACTAGCTGTTTAATTATTAATATTTTTATTATGCTTCTTAAAAGGAGTGTTTTGGTGTGTATGGGTTGCCGATGTTCTCGTTACTTCAGCGTGGGTGGATAAAATCTTAATTCCTGATTGCAGTTATTACATTTAATTGTTTTGTGGTTGAGTAATTTAACTGTGTCATTTCTGGTATCAGCCTAGCATAGAAGTAGAAGTCTGTATCCTGTGATTTGTAAATTATATTATATTATAGCTCTGCTGACTGGCACATCGACTCTCAGTCAGGATTCAGAGTGACATCACAAATGAGTGATCGATACCAGTAAAAGCTTAGCAGAGGAGGGGCAGGCAGCTCTCTGGGTAAAACATGAACCTCTTCACTGATGCTTGCTCAGCTCTTTCAGTGTGTCTGTAAAGCCACTCGCAGAAATTGTGCTGAGGTCTTGAAGTCACCGTGGAATGCATCGGATCCTCATTCTTCCTTAATTTGATCTATTTTCTATTAAAATGAGACGATGTGCATAGTGTAAATCAGTCGGATGTTATTACACCTTCTGATACAGCATGAGGTCACATTACAAAGATACACAACAGGATGTTGGATAAATATGGATTGTGGACATTGTTGGTGTTTATTATTAATAATGGCCATTTTACTTTTATATAAAATTAGCAAACAAATGTCCTTTTTCTTTAAATCGTTTCATTTTATTCATTTACTACTGTTCAACAGGGTCAAATTAGCAAATGACAAAAAGGCCTATATAAACCAAACAGTGTAGAAGACTGGGGAGAGTAGCTGAGCTGAATCACCCTGATGACTAAAGCTCCTGGAGGGAGAGGCCTGCTCATAGGGGGGGTCATCACAATATGTAATATTTGCATTTTAAATAAAACTGGACCTGCATTATTGAAATACACCCTGAAATTATAAGACCGTAGTTTTATATTGTGATTGATTTAAATATATCATATTAATAAATCGTTGTGCAATGACAGGAAAAATCAATTAAGTTCTTTCTGCATGTCACATGTGGTGACATGGTGATAAAATCTATAAATAAAGATTGATGTTATTATACATGTATGTTTCTTCCTGTAATATTTGCCCTCTGTGTGGATTTCTGTGTTGCCTTGTTGTGACTTGATTGCTTCAAATCTTTTCTTTTTTTCCCCCACTGTCCCAGGGTGTACTTGGCCCCGGTCAGGGATGACGAAGCAGAGTCTCGGAGAAAAGCAAGGTCCCGTCATGCCAGACAGACCCGCAGGTCAACGCAGGTAAAGAAGTAGACTTAGAGAAGTTTCGCTTTCTTTGGATTGTGTTTGTTGTCAACAGTTGTGAAGCTGTGTCTTGCAGGGTGTGACTCTGACAGATCTGAAAGAGGCTCATAAGACCAACAGCCTGTCTCCTCAAGACAGGCAGACAGAGGAAGGAGACACTGGGGATGAGAGATCCCGTCTGAGGAAAGGCTTGACGGACGACAGTGGTGTCAACATCGGCCTGACAGAGTCCATGGAAACAATGGAGATGAGTCCAAAGTGGAGTAAAATGGATGAGGTTGGCAGGAGAAATTGAAGTTGAAGCTTTCTGCAGCAGAAACAGTTGTTGTTGTTGTGTTCTGATTTTTCTTTTCTCATGCATGTACAGCAAGGGAACATTGAGCCGAGGTTAGAAACCCTCGCTGAGTGTCCGATACCAGACAGTTCATATTCGTCCATTGCGGGATCCTGTGGCCTGCCTTACCACAACAACTCCTTCAGAGGTCAGAGAAGCATTAAAGACTTACTGTATATATTGTGTGTGTGTGTGTGCGTTAGTGTGTGTGTTATTGACATTGAATTCATAATTTGGATCGTTAATTTTTCAGTTGTTTACAAACTTCTGACCTAATTCTAAAATGATCCAGAGCTGAGTATTGAAGTGAGAGAGTACAGAAATAATCATAAGGCAAAGAATTATTACTGCAAAGAAGTAAATATGTAATGTTTCATACATTAAAATGTGCAGTGCGTGTACAGAATGTATCCCTTGTGTTTGTCAAAAAGTCATTCACATACAACATACTATGTTTTTCTACAGAGTGATGTAGAATAACATTAAGTTTAGGGTAAATTAAACACCATCTATTAGAATTTCTAACTCCCTATTAGAAATTGTAATAGACTTATATTGGAAGGGATAGTGTTGTGTTTAAAGACCTATCACACATGAAAATGGTTTATATTTAATAATGGCTTCCACCAAAACGGAAATGCATCATTTTCTCATCAGACTCAGACTCTTCATCAGATTTAAAAGGAATGTTCATAAAATTAGGAAAAGTCAAATATGGATTTGAGCTACGATAGTACCCAAACACACCATGAGGGTTATGTTTGTCACCGAGTGCTGTGTCTTTGCTCATTTTCAGCAGTGATTAATTAATAAGTGTAACAGAAATCTTTACTTTTTCATGCAGGTGATGAGAGATGGTGGCGAGATGAAAATCAGAACCCCATTGAAGCTGCAGCACAGCTGACATTTGCTACAAAGCAGCATCGGAGACGACCATGCTGTGATGCTGAATCTTCAGACTACAGCTCTGTGGAGGTATGTGGAAACTCTTTAAACAATCACTGACAGCCACATGGAAAAAAAAAAAAAGGTGTGATAATTTGCTCGATGGCAAAATACAACCTGTTGTTTTCCCTTAGTGCCACTAGATGGAGCCAAATGATCTTCATATTTTTGCTTTATTTAATTTCAGCAAGTATTTACCATTGACTTGATGCACAAATGACATTCAAATATATTCAGATCCCTTGAGAAAAATGTTTCTAAATTTAAGTGTGCTCATTACATCAACGAAGTAAAAATGATGTCTTATTCATCAAAAAAGCATATAGACACTAAATACTTCACAGCTGAAAGTATTCAAGCTGCCAAAATAATTATGTTGTTCAACAGTAATTAGTGTCATCGCTTCATATTCACGTCCCGTCTCTCCCCCGTCTGAAAGCTAAGCAGGCATCAAAAGGCAGATAAAGCCTCTGATGCAATATTTTGAGATGCACCGCAATTGTAGATGTGAACCATGTGTCGAGAGATTCTTTTAAGTGGAAGAGCTGCTTTATGTCTCATAGAAAGACAGTCCAGGACCTCACCACCACCTCACTCCCTCTAATTCGCTTTGCTTCCTCACATCACATGGCTGAGTTGTCTTAACATTCCATACCATATTGGGCAAAACTGAGATGCTGCTCAGTCTTAGCCTCGAATGCAGAGGAACTGACTTTCCTTTCTCTTCTGCCCTCTAAACCCTTTGCTCCTACCAACTTTTGCTGCATGTAAAAAAAAAAAAAAACAACAACCCTGAATCACCGATTCCACCTACCGGGTGTAACTTGGCAATTCATTTGAGTTTCAGTGCGGATGTTCTTTTTTTTTGTGCTTATAAAGAGAAGATAAAAATAGATACCGCAGTGAACTAAAGGAGAGGGCATGCAGAGAAGATAAGGCAGCAAAAGGTGACTTTGTACAAGATTATACAGTATGTATTGAAAGTGGTTTCCTCGTGAGCTGACTCCGGGTCAGCGGTTCAGCTGGCGGAATATGTAACAGAGATCTGTTAGTAAGATGAGAGTCTCTTCGCATTACTGAGAGGACTATATCTGTCTCTGATAATCGCACTGAGCAGCGAGGTTTCATCAGAAGCATGACAGGCGGCCCATCATCAGAGCCGACCTCCGCATGACTCCATGATGATCCGAGCAGATTTTCCGCATTGATTTTCAGCAACAGAGAGAGAGAGAGAGAGAGAGACAGGTGTAGAGAAAGTCAGCGGAGGCATTTCACGCCTTTTAAGATTCTTTGTTAATGAGTGCAGTTATGATCGATGGAATAAACGGAGACAGAGGAGGCAAGAGAATCTTTGCAGACAACTTTATAATGGGATGTCAGTTATTAGATCCAAGTGTGTGGTGTCCACATTTACTCCATAAATCAAGGAGACTCTGATGGGTCTATATATCTGCAACAAATGCATGAGAATAATATTACAAAAATGCAAGCTGGATACTGTTTCCAATCTCAGTTTTTTGAATATACATTACATTGGTTGCATCTCAATCCAGGCTAGGCTTGTTAGAGTATAAATTGCCACCTCTATTTTCCTGTTATGTTCCTTGTATGCACATGGCCAATAAAGCTGATTCTGATTCTGAACTAGAGCTGTAGGACAAAATAAAAACAACTGAATATTGCAGGGGGAAAAAAGAGGAAACACAAACTATCTCTTCTCCATCACACTGGGTCTACACATTCATTTGACACCCCAAGGTTGCTGGTGTCTCCTCAGGTAATACTGTGTGTTGACCTTCCAGGACACAAACTGCGTTTAGGGGAGGGGTCGCTGTGCCCCCTACGACTTTGCCTTTGTGCTCCACCTCCCTTTATTCCCGTTCACATCAGTGGACATTTTTAGCCCTCAGTTTCTGGTCCTGCCATAGCAGAGCCTCTGGCGGGCTGCCAAAGCTGCAGAAAGCAGGGGGAAGCAAGGGGTGAGATGGAGGTAGAGGGGTGGAGGGACTGGGAGGGCGACTAAGCAGTGAGAGAGAGAGAAAGTAAGGGAGGGAGGGAGATGGAGAGAGTGTATAACTTTTGGAAACATAGGAAGAAGCAGCATTGGGGACAAACTTTGCTCTCTTGGCTGCTTCCTTTTCGGACTTTTTAGTATTTCAGTGTCAACGTTGAAGAGACAAGGGATGATCATTTGTTTGCTTTATGTCTTCATCAATTAGGTTGTTTTTTTTTGTCCTTGGCATTTTTAAAAATCTGATTATTGCTTAATTGTCTGAGCTTTAAAGAAGGAGTATCATTACATCTGTAATCCGTCCAAACTTAGTTGCAGCTCTCTCCAGCTCGTGGGAGTGAGAAGCTGGATTGAATTACACACATTATTCACACACCTGTTGTTACCAAGGATTCCCCGAGATCTCAGTCATGGGCATCTGCGTCAGTGTTGCTTGAGGGAAACTTTGCAGCTGTTATCTGGTTGTGGCCTTAGTGCATGTTACATTAGAAGTCGAGCTGCCAGACCAGGGTAGAGGAAGGACATGTCATCCTACTACCCACGCACCAAGGACCTGACTCGCACCAGGAAGTCAGTGGCAGATTCACCGCCGTCGTCTCCATCCCCTACTGACAAAAACTACAGAGTAAGACCAGAAGCTTTTCTTCTAGAGAAAAACAACTTAAGGATTTTAAACTTTATGGTTTCACCAGTTTGGTAGTATAGATGTGTCTAATCTCAGATGTCTGTCTGTGTAAAATATTTTCATTTCTATACCAAATGCTCTGATCATGTGTGATCACAAATTGAATATCTTTGGGTTTTTGACCGTTTGTAAAATTAAACAAAGACTTAAAAAGTAATAATTTCAAACAAAACAAATAATCAAGAAATAATTGGCAGATTACTTGATGAATAATGAAATAATCAAATAGTTAGTTGCAGTCCTGGTAAAGTATTTGTCTTTGGCTGTGCCATTGTGCCAAGTTTTCACTATTTCATTAACAGGATCAAAGTTGTTTATTAATTGTTATATGATTGAAATAAATGATCTTTTATTTAGTCAAATAACTTGTGAACCAACCATCTCAGCTCATTTGACGGCCGCTGAATGAGAGGCGCGTATGTTCTCTGATGCACCGAGAGGCTGGCTACCCTTTCTGGAAAAGACCTCTGGATCAAATCATTCCTTCTGTAATTTCCTGTTATTCCTTTTCTGTCTAAGTGGCTTATTCTCCTGGGCGTTGTTGACTGCTCTGTTTATGTCAGTGCGCTGGACTGAGCTGTGCTCTGTGTGACAGCCACATTTAAAAGGACAGAAAGAAATGCAACAATATGAATCAGTGTTATTGTCTGTACTTAGAGATGTATATTTTTGCTCATGCAGCGCTACAGATGTCTCTACAGCTCAGTTGCTAGCAGTATATGGTCCCAGTGGATGCTGCCTTTTTTCTGTTCTCTCTTAAAGAAGTGCCAATCTATTTGTGCCGTATCCATGGTGAAACTGAGACATTCATTTTCCATGAAGTCATAGATCTGAATTGAGTTTTCATGGGAGGGACTGCGTTGCAGAGGGCGGTGGAATCAGGTTAATGCAGTATTTTTAGCACTCGCCACAATATTTTGATAAACTTATGTCCTCATCAAAATGCAATGTTTGGTTCAGCTGCGAGCAACAGGAAGAAGTGTAAGCAGGAACACATTTGCATTATTGGATGACACTCATCATTAGGCGGACGTACACAGTGTTAGAAAGTAACTAAGTACATTTGCTTCACTACATTTGAGGTAGTTTACTTGAGAATTTCCAGTTTATTATTCTATTCAACAACAGTTAAGATGCCACATTTATTTGACTATTTATTACTTTATTATTTTGACTATAGCTACTACTTACTTTTCACATTAACATTTAATAAGCATGTAATAAGTGTATAAAATATAACTTATTATGTGTACTGTATGTATTCAGGTGTCTGAGTTTTTAGTAGCTCCTTCAGTTAAATATTTCCCCTCTAAATGTCCCTAATGATATAATCTAAACAGCTGTTCAAGACCAAAAAATGACAAATCTTAAAATATTTTTTTTTTGAAAGTCCAACAATGAAAATAAATTTGTGACAGAATTCAGGTTTTTCTCCTTTTCCGATTCCATAATCTCACAACCATCAAATTTATCTTGTGACATTTTGGAGGGCCCCTGACCCCTAGGTTGGGAACCACTGACTTCAACCAATTGTATAAATATAATATACAAAAGAAGGTCCACATTAACCAGAATCGGTGTTAGCAGTCCAATAATGCATCAATATAAAAAAAACGGGCAGTTTTTCAGCTGAATTAGTGGATTTATTTTCCTATTTTACGCACATTTAGCTGATAACTGCACTGCTACTTAAGTTTGATTGTATTTACTTTAATTGAATTACTATTTTTAGATTAGGGCATTGGTATTAGATCTGAGAACGTCTTTTAAGAGTGGATGCGAGGCATTTTGAGTCGATGCTCTTGAAGAAGAGAATTGTAGACGCTCTCGGTGGCCTGAAAGGCTTAGCCGTGCTGTGCGGAGTTAATAAAGTGGGAGAAGTGACTAAGTTGAGAGAAGGTGAGTGAATGTGGAAGAAACTTCTTTTATGGCTGTGTGTTTCGTTTCAGTTCCAGTTGTAGGAGAGAGTGTGAGAGTGTGTGTGTTTGTGTGTGTATGTAGCTCAGATTTTCCTTCTTCAAACTCCAGCCAGCTCTGAAGGAGCGATGTTGTGACAAAACGAGGAAAAGAAGCAAAATAGGTGAGAGTGAAGGCGAAAAATCTCCTAATGACAATTTCACTGGCTCTTGCACACTGCTGGTAACTCTGTCATTTATACACTATGAGCTCATGTCCCCAACCCTCCCTTGCTGTATATGATGTTGGTCCTGGCAAACCAGTTGGTAGCTGTGAGGCTGTTTCCATCAGTCTGACGTGGTGTTCTTTCTCTCCCGCGCTGATTGTGTCCTCCTGCATCTGCTCTGCCTCACATAGCTTCCTAAACTACATGTGCCACGTCTGACTCCCTCGCTGTTCCCCAACAAGGAGATCACGTTGGTGCAGCTGCAATCAGATGTAGAATTGCAAATTTGACTCAGTTTCTGGCTTCGGCACATTAAAAAAAAAAAAAAAAATCGTGATTCAGACATACATATCAGAGTTCTGTGTGTTACTGGAAGGACTCGGTCCATTTCTAAGAATATGGTCCTGTAAACCCCCAATGGGCTTACTGAAGATTTTACAGGAATTAAGTATTTAAAAAAACTCATCTCACCAATTTGCTAATCCTTTAGTGTGAAATAGGTTTGCACACAGGATCTTATGATATCGAAAGGGTTTTGTGATGAGCTGTGTAATGTTCACATGATAATTTATTCATAACACCAGGGGGCAAATCACCCCGGTTGATTACTTGAATGAGGAATCTCCTCAGCGTTGCACGAAGAGATGAGAATAAGTGAGAGCCCATCTTCTCTCCATCCTTGGCCCTTTTTCATCTGAGGTTCATGGAGGTCTGTTTTTTCCTGGATGGCTCCACTGAAGCACATGACCACATAAGGACAGGCAGCACTGGCTCAGTTATGTAAACTCCTTTGACGCTCAATGAAATATTCCCCTACCATCCACATGTGAGCACAGGGATAACCTTGCACTCTGTTCTTTTTCGAATAAATTGAGCTATAAAGCACCTGCTTCTCTGTCTCAAACAGTTTGGACCACCCCGCAAGATGTTTATTACAAATAATACCTCAGCAATGGTGCTTAAATCTCTTTCCCTGGTGAGATAGCCACTCTAAATCCTTGAGTTTAGGAGTAAAGTTTACAAGAATGCATCAGATATTGCAAAGACGTCATGGATCAGTCTGTTTTTTCATATTAAAGCATCCTCTCTCTCCATCCCTCTCTCTTTTTCTACGATGGCTGATGGTAAACAATCACAGTTATCATCCTCTCATGTTCTATGTTTATCAGCTGATGGCAGTGAGTTATCTATTTGTTCAGTAAACGGGTCTGGAAAGACATAAATCTTGATATTGGTGACCCTGTACAGAAATATATATACAGTGTATAACAAGTAGGGAGGCAGGGGGTGCATAAACTAGGCCTACAAGTTCTGTGATGATTATTTATAGGCAAAAGTTTGAGGAGTGGAAAATAAGCGAAACAAAATTACATGCAAATCCCCTGAAAGTAGCACAATATGGTAAAAAAAATTCAACTTTGCAACTGTGCAGCCTGGACTAGTCATACCAAACCCTGCCTGGACAGTGTGCTATCAGTCTGTTGTCCTTTGCTGACCCGCCACACTGGAGATACTTATAACTTCTGATGTCATGATGTCATCTTTATGCTCCAGGCATTTGTGCAGCACCCGCCTGTTCTATAAATTAACCGGGCTCAGCAGGGAGGATTGACCTGTGTGAACCCTGTCGGTGCAGTGCTGGGGTGAATTATATATTCTCTTCAGCATGCACTTCTTCCCTCTTTGACATCAAGCATCTGAACACGCTGTGATAATTCACCTGAAAGTTTTTGTTCTCTGTTGTCATAAACTGAAAGATATTTCACTGCCAAGCCTCTGTTTGCTCTTATCAGACAAATAAATCCGCAGAACGTTTTTTTTCCACACTGTCTCGTTTCTATGCTGCGGAGCTGAGTGATCAAACTAACACAATTTATTATTTGTTTTTCAGCATGAAAGATTATCCAGGTAAGGATTTAGGATCGTTTTTGAGCTCCACTAATATAAAAATGTATTTCCTGAAGAAAAAAAAAACTCAGCCTAAATGGAGAGATGTTGTGTTACCTGTAGATATGACTCCAGTGGGGAGAGTGTGACAGACAAACCGTTGGGTCGCACCAGCTCTTACACTCGGAGAGAGACGAGGCTCGCTGCTCTGAATAGACAGGAACAAGACTCCACTACCAAAGACTACAAAAAGGTAGTATCTATCTATCTATCTATCTGTCTGTCTATCTATGTAATGTTTATTCGTATATTTTACACACTTTATTGACTACTATCTAGTGTAACATTTTTTTTATTTAACTAAATAAAACAACTTTGTAGTTGTTTCCTTGCTCACTTTTTTTTTTCCATTGGCTAATGCAGTATTTTTTTCCTCTCAGTAAAATTTTGATTATCATGACGCGACAAAAGAATCTCTGGGATAAAGCATTTCCTTCATCTTCATTTTGTTCTTTTTCCCAGATGTACACAGAAGCTTTGCATGAGAATGAGAAGCTCAAGTCCAGATTGCAGGACAGCAAACAAGAACTTGCCAAGATCCGTTCCCAGCTGGAGAAAGTCACTCAGGTAAGACGAAAACTAAAGAAACTTCATCATCTGTGTGCTGAACAAATGTCACGACTGCTTACTTAAGGAAATCACATCCCCCAAAAATTCCTCCTAATACTTTATAGTAACAGCAATATTCTATCTATAGAGGCATGAGAGAATATCAGAGAGATCTACGGTGCTTGATTCGGAGAAAAGGGTAAGTGTCGGCAACTTTCTGGCATTTTAGTATTTTATTTGATCTTCTGCACTATCAACATGGATGAATGTTCATATCTTTGCCCCTCTAATTTTCCTGTCAGCTGCAAATAATAGACCACTGGTTTTGCATTCATTGTGTTACCAAGGGATCACAGGAGTATATTTTTTCAGCAGTTTTTTTTCCCCTTTATTTACAGGAAAAACAAGCTCTTGAGAAAAGAGTGTCCAACATGGAGGATGAGCTAAAGGTTAGTGCATGGAAAAATAAAATCTCTCTTTCAATGGCATATTCTGTCTCTGATACACATTGTGTGTCATTTATCTCAAATTTTCCCCCCAGCACTATAACGGCACTAACAGTATTTGAAGGTACACACATCCAGACAAGCCTCTGCCAGCCATGCTAAATTGAGCATGCCTAAAGTGTTCTTACAGAGCAAAGCATAACGCATATAGGACACTCCTGGGTTGTAGTTAGCCAGGTGGGTTTGGAATCAAGGAGAGGGAAGGTTAATGCTTCAGGCTCATTACCCGGAGTGCTCTGCTGGGCCACTTCCTGCCCGGCTGAGGAGGAGCCTCTGCTGCTGCTCCCCTGCTCCACTTATCAGACTGTCAGGGTGAACATTGTGACCTAGTTCCAGCTGAATACCAAACCTTACACAAGACCAAAAGACATGCTTTAGTGAGACATTTCTGAATTGCACTGCTTCACAAAGGAGCACAAGGCAGAGCAGCAGAGACATTTCAGGCCTGAGTGAACACGGCCGCTTCTGTTCGAATGCAGTTTGTGAGAACAGTCACAAATTACACATTAAGATTATAATCTGTTTGTTATGATGAATTACAGCGGCACCAGGTTGGTGTACCGTCTTCCTATTTTTAGGCACATTGTCATTTTTCACATTAAAAAAATATGAGTTGAAATGCACAAAAAAATGCAGCTTGGCTGAAAAGCTGGTGAACTGATCAAATCAAAATGCATTGGAAACTGGATAAATAAATCATGATGTATGCTAAGATGAAACCTGCGCTCTAATGAAGAGATTAAACATCAGGTTTCATTACTGGATGAAACACATGTATTTCCATAATTTTTTTCTACATTGATTTTCACTATTTGAGGTTTGCCTGGCGCTCATCTCGCTGTGCTCTTTACTGCCTTCAGTTGTTTATCTCTATGTACCAACTACTAATAATCGTATATAAAAGAATTAAAAGAAAATGTGCATTAATTCACAGTTATTTTGCCAGGTCTTTCAAAACTCCGCTTAAAATTCCTGCTACGTTTGCTGGAAACCTACTGTGTGTTGTAGTCTTTATCATGGCTCTGGTCTGAGAAAATATAATATTCAGACAGTGATGAGGACACTATAGATTGGACACATACCAGCAGCGGATATTTGACCCCCCCCGTGTTGTCGTGGTTCCCCCCAGCAGGACGCCCCTCTGCGGTTCCGCTGCGGTTACCAGCCCTGAGAGAGGGCTGTCTCAGGGGAGGGGGGATGGTGAGTGGTCCACATGACACAGAGGAGTGATTGACACCTGCCTGTCACCTCACATTCTATTCTATTAGAAACTCGGGCATGTTTACACGTGTGGACACACATGTACCTCACATGATAACCTCGGTGTACTTTAGGCTGTAAATGCTACTGGGACACAGGCACACAATTAGATGCAAAACTCACCATAGGGCTGGTTTGTCACTCTCGCACTGAGTCACTTGTTTACGTTTAGCAAATAAGAGATTGTCCAGAAGGGGAGCTGATTGTCTGATATTTGCTAACCTGTGCTACCTATTGGAAAATAATCATAGCAGCAACACTTACGCTGTCTCCAGTTGCAAAAATGTCCGCAGTGTCCGACAGGCAAATAAAGTACAGCAGCTGTAAAAAACAACAACAACAACTGTGCTACAACTGTTGCTTCTGCTATTGTGGGTATAGCTTATGTAAGGACTGCCATTGTGACACTGCAGATGACAGCCATTAAAATTGCAAAACCTATTACACTCCTGGCCCATAGATGGCGCACATAAGCACCTGCTGACACTTTGGCTCTGTTTCATTTTTTTAAATTTATCCTTTATTTAGCCAGGAAGGTCCCACTGAGATACAAGATCTCTTCTTCCAGTCCTGGAGTCCTGGTCCTGTTGTTGACTGGTGGTGCTTTTTAGGTGTTTCACATCAATAATACTGTGTCCTTGTCTTCCCTTTTGAATTAGTATCAACCTTTTAGAGAGTGATTACTTTCTAGGGTGTTATGAAAAGATGAATTACCATCAACTGCCTCTGAAACTTAATTAATGTGGTCAGATCTAATTTAATATCAGAGCTCAATATTAAGAGAATGTAATAAAAGGCACACTCTTACCTTTTGTCAAGGGCACCTCTCCAGAAAATGAACTGTTCTATTCCAGTATTGCATAAACTAGCTTTGAATCACTTTAATTAATGATATGGTATTTTAAGAAGCTTTAACCTCATCTGTGGCCAGCTTTACAAAAACTTTACAAACTTGTGTTTGGATGGAATGAAACACTACAAGGGCCGTGTGTGTGTGTGTGTGTGTGTGTGTGTGTGTGTGTGTGTGTGTGTGTGTGTGTGTGTGTGTGTGTGTGTGTGTGTGTGTGTGTGTGTGTGTGTGTGTGTGTGTGTGTGTGTGTGTGTGTGTGTGTGTGTGTGTGTGTGTGTGTGTGTGTGTGTGTGTGTGTGTGTGTGTGTTCTGCGGTTTACCCTCAGGAATTGCGTTAAACCACAGATGTTTCTGTCAAACCACAGTGAAGTTTAAAAAGTCAGACCAAGAAAAAAGAGGAAATGAATCACTTCTTTTCCTTTGACTCATAACCGACTTGGCTCTCGTGTGAAGTGTGAATTCGTGGAGCTTTAGGTAATGTGAAATTTCATGAATTTTGATTTCCTCTACTCTTCAGCACCTCACCAATCTCCACATACAGTTTGATGAGGACAAACCCAAGGAGGACTGGCTTCAAAACTGGCTTTTTTTTTTACTGAAAAGACCCTTAGATATGTCCTTGTTTTCCCCTGTCTGTGTAGGTGTGTGGACAGATATGTATGCTGTCTCTGTATGAGTCTGTCTCTTTGCACACGGCCCGCCTCCCTGCATGCTTTCTCTGCCTGTCCCTCTCTGTATCTCTCTCCTCCTCTGTGCAGGCTTTCCCTGCTCTGGCTCAGGTCCGGAGCTTGCGGAGGGTGAACGAGTGTCTCCTGGCAGAGAATAAAGCCATGCTGCGTGTCCTGGCCCGCCTCTCTGAGACGGCCTCCATGCCAGAGACAGAGGACCTCTGACCCTCTGATATCATCTGTTCCCCTTTCTCCCCCTCCTCTCCCCTTCTCTGCTGCATAACTTCTACACTCCTCTCTCCTTCTGGTGCCTCCACAGCCCCCCTCGTCCTCTTCTGTGTTCCTCTCAGGCAGGTCCTGCACCCTCCCGTTGCTCACTCCCCCTACACTGCAATGCGTCTCCCTTCACTCTTTTATGACCGTCAGAGAGCAACCCTGCTGACCCCCCACTAAACAAACAAACAAACAAACAAAACATTTCTCATAAGCCTCCTTTGAACTGCATTATTAGCTACATTCATGTTGCATGGGCATTCACATTACATGAACACTGCTGTTGTTTTTTCTTTTTTCTTTCTTTTTTTTTGAACATCTATATGAATAAATGCATTTATAGCCATTATCAGTCTTGCACATTTGGGTCCTGTGTAATGTGATTTCTAATCGATGCAAATTTGTTTTCAAAAGGAAATCAAACATGTTAGAAAATGAACAAGTACTGTGCCTTTAGGTGAGACACTTTGAATGTATAGTATGTATATACTGTGTAGGTATAGTTAGAACATTTTGAAAAAAAACAACCAGAAACAAGAAAAATAACAGCTGCAACATTATCATTATTATTAACTGTATTTATGTAAACATAGCGGATGTATGAACATGACTGACGTACCAAATAAAATGGGATATAAACACTAGCAGTACCAGTGCTACACTAGAATCCTTCATGAACTGTAAATTAATGTTTCTACACTTACGTTTTTATACAAAAGAAACAAGCAAAAGTTCAGTATTAATTAGCGAGCTTTACAGAAGCTAGTAGGCAGATTTTATAACCTTTGTAGAGCCTGTGCTAAGCTAATTATGCAGCTGCTGGCTGTAGCTTCACATTTAGTGTAGGCCTACAGACATGACATTGGCATCGATCTTCTCATCAAAATCTTGGCAATAAAATGAGTTAGCCTGTTTCCCAAAATGTTGAACTGTTATTTCATTATAGATGGTAGGGCATTACCATCTACATGGGATGTATGGGAAGAGGAGAGTAACACAGAAAAATAGAAAAAGGGTCTTTAAAACTGGTGAAAGTGGCTTTGCTCATTAACCTTGCTCATTGATTATTAACCTATTTAAAATCTGAAAACAAATGGGAGTGGCTGTGGCTCAGGAGGAGGTAGAGCAGTCATCCACGGAACGAAAAGTCGGTGCCGAAGTATCCTTGAATGTCTGAGTATCCCTGAGCAAGATGCAGAACCCCAATTTTCTCCCTGGGCACCATAATGGCAGCCCTCTACTCCTCACAGATGGGTCAAATGCAGAGAAAGAATTTAGAATTTCCCCCTGTGGGATTAACAAAGTAACCCAAATCTAAAAAGAAATCTAACCAGTTCTTAGTAATAGGTCACAGCTTGTTCAAAGGATTATCATTTGTCTCTTGTGGAGGAGAAATTTGATTTGGAAAATTTACCATCTCTACAGTTTTGTTTGACTTTCACACATCCACCTTCACTTTTCACATTCAGAATACACTGCCAAGGTTACTCCTCACTTGCATGATTAAGATGGATAGAGCATGTCCTCACAGCTTGGGCTCAAAGACAACTTTTAGTCCAATGGAGGATTGTTGATCATTACACTGGAGTCTTTGTGAATTGTGTTGTTGTATCATCAGAAGCTTTAAATGACAAACTTCACATTATCCACAAACTATTTAGCATTTATTTATCCAAACGGGACGATAATAGAAATTTAGATTCATTTCTTTCTTTTTTTTCCTGCTGTTCCAGATCTTAACAGAGCTCAAATCAGACAACCAGAGGCTAAAGGATGAGAATGGGGCCCTCATTCGAGTCATCAGCAAACTGTCCAAATGAAAAGATGTCTGAACTTCCTGCTCTGTGTCTGTGGATGCTCCAACCCTGATAACGGCAGATGATAATCCATCATATCCAAAGTTGTGGCTCCTCTTTGAGTTGTGGTGAAAGATCCATGTAAAGATCCAAAGAGAAATTTCAGTCAAATTTCACCGTGTGTGATGGAGTTACAACAATGGTTTCTGCTTTATCACTTTTTACTATTTTGATACAGCATTACACAATAACTAAAAAGGGTCCAGTTGTTCTGTTTGAATAACATTATCAGGCCCACGTCAAACAAATCCAGGGGTTTGCATGAAGGTACTGTTTCTAACATATCCATTTATCACACTGAGACACGTTTGTTGCTACATTGTGCACTGCAAAATAATATCTTAATTTTGTCTTAGTTGTGAAAGAAGAGAGTAGCCACTTACATTATGGCACACGATGCTAATTTAGCCGTGCTTTTCTGAACAAATATGGCTGCCACCACATCTTTACAGCTTCAGCGACACTTCTGAGCCTATAGTTGCAGTTATGGGCAGGGATGTCTGGAGGATGTTTCATGCTGCATCATGAATGACATTTGGAGAAATTACATGCTGATGACATGAATTTCCATTCTCAGCCATTTAGAATTACCACCAGAAAAAAAAAAGGGTTTTGGGATTCGGTTTCAATCTTGAGGTCACCTCCAAACAAGTTGAGGAACAGGTTTGGACATTTGAGCAGTTCTAACAAGCTAATTGATGAGAACATGTGTAGAGGCTTTATATCTCTAATGTTCCGTTCACTTTAACTAATCTTTAACTTTCCACTTGGTTAGATCCATTTTTCGTAACATTTCAGTAAATTCTCAATCGATTTGAATAATGTTTTTTTGTTTGCCTAATGTATGATAATGTTCTGCTATATTTAGTATTTGAAAAAGACTTTATGTTATAGGCCTGAAATGGATATGCAGTCTGTACAGAGTCAACAGTGCAGATCTTTGCTCATTTGGGCCTCACTAGCACCACATAATGTAGTTTTCAGTGTTTGCCAGATTGTGTTCATCAGTTCTTTGTGTGGTTTCAGGATCCCTGCTCCATTTTTGGTTTTGCTTGTCCATCATAGATGATTTTCTTTTCTTTTTTTTTTTTAATCCACTGGCTCGGCTTCAAAACAGCAGAATGACGACACAGAGGAAAATGTCCAATGTCATGTTTTGTAATAGAGATTTATTTATTTATTTATGCATTTCTTAGTTTCTTCGTTTACTTAAAAAAAATTTTTTTTACAGTGATTATTTTGGTAGAACTCTTTGCCATCTTTCTGTTAGGTGATGAAAACAAATACCAAAATCATGCACCGGTAGACTTGCTGTAAAATCACTGCTGACAATTTAGTTTTCACAGAATTGTGTGATCTTGAATATCACGCACAATCCAACATTTTGAGGAATTTTGCTAGCACCTTATATATGTGCTGTAGATTCCATACATTTTGCATATGATGTCACAATAAATGAAGTTAAATATCATTCAGATGCTCTTGAGTTGCCAGTTTATTAGGTGCACATTTAATGCAATCTAATACCACAGCCCTGCAACAAGTTCTAACTTCATGAAGCTCATCAGCTTTTGTTCTTGTCATATTTTGAGTCCACGTTTTCTGCGTTTGTTGCACCCATAAACAGACGGGACATCTTCTTTCGTTTGGCAACTTTATTTTCCCGCTGCTGCTTAGTTATTTTTTGGATTTTCTTTGCGAAGCAGTTCAGACCAACACGAGTCGTTCATTTACACTGCCACAACGTAGGTGCTTGGCACCGCCTTATGACGCATTACATTCGTCCCACACCGCTTACGTCATCCTAGATAGTCAAACAAACAAACTTAAGCCGGACTACAAATGGCTCTGTTAACTCTCTGACAAATAATACAACCAGATATTAATTGCTAGGTCGCAACACCTTATATTAAAAAAGGTCTTCAATATTTGGGGTCCATACAATGTTTTCATAATTTGAAATGTTAACTAACATAAGAAATATAACCATAAAACAGGCTGCTGCCTTAGTGATTTTCTTAAGGAACTCATTGTGTTCCATCACTTTCCCTGTAATTAATCTCAAAACAATGTGTAATTTATGTATCTTGTCAGATTTGACTCCATTACTGCATTAAAATCCCTTGAGTTGCAAGCGATGACTGGTGCACTGCAGACACGAATGATTTGGGTATCTGTCTTCTCTTCACCTTTGACTGTTTGATAGTTCTGGAGTTCAACCAAGGCAGCATGCTGTAACAACAGTGTTGTTTGGTCACATCCATTAAAAGGATTTACACAAAACTACAAATAAGATACAGTATATTTGTACATGTGCTCTAGATGTACTGAACTGTGCAGTGTATGGTATTGAAACATTTGAAATGATATCTTGATATACACACATCGGTTTACACACTTTGCTTAATAAACTGTAAAGGAATGAAAATATGTCTCTGCTTGACATCAGTAATTATGCATCAGAGGCACAGAGATTATTAAGAGCCAGCTGTGCTGAAACACGCTGCATATTAAACACAAACCAGTCATGGTAATTAAAAGGCCTTTATTTCCTATTTGTTTTTTTACAGAACTGGTAACACATATGATAAATTTGTCATAAGTTATTTGGTTCCCTTGATAATTTTATAAGGATCCCCAACGTTTGTCCACACAAGGGTCAAGAGGAGTTTGTGAGCAACGTTTGTGTCCAATCAAGGGCTAAAGCATGCGATCCACAGTAGGCACAAGTACTGACATGAACACGCGCACCACGACACTAGACACGAAGAAACACAGCTGGAGGACGTGACCTGACCGTCCTCCGATGCTTTAAAAGATGAAGAAGAGAAAGAGTGAGTAAAGAAAGGAGTCTTGGGAGGACTAAGCGCTCAAGAGGGGAGTTTGGTACGGTCCTGCATGTTCGGCAGCGTCCAGTCCATGTTGTAAACATGAAGGCCGTTGTTCCTTACTCTCAGCAAAAAGCAGATTCAGAGGAGAAATGAATGAGCCTGCTTCCTATACAGCCTACATGATACTGATGGTACATAGCTGGCTACACATTAGCAGAACAAAGACACGAGCAAAAAGCAAACGTGAGTCTGTCATTGATTAGAATACAGTTCTATACTCTACAGCAGGAGCACACATCACGAAAAAACAGAAACGACAGAAGGAGTGATTACACGTGCACAAGAATACAAAGAAGAAACACAACGAGCAATAGAGAAGACAAGACAACGTGGTTCAAAGTGACGTCTTTACCAGCTGAGAGGCTTCTCAAAACATTTTGACAGGAGTGAAAAATGAATATTGAGCTTTGCATGGTTTCCCTTTTTAAATCCCAACAATTATTTTAAAAAAAACACACAAAAAAACCACACACACAGCTAGTTGTGTGAACGATGCTCTAAAACTGCTGAAACAGCAGATTGTTTCAGATGCAGATGTGCACGAGAATAACCCCTAAAATAGATCTAAGATTGAGTATTACACACAGATGTACATTTAAGAATGAGAAATGTGTCCCATGCATGCAGACCTTTACTGTATATTGTACCTATATATTATAGTTTGTGTTTTTGAACCATGTCTGCTAGAGGGCCTACACGTCATCTATACTGTATATCCACATACACAAGCACACACAGCTCCCAGTTTCTGTCCTCCATAGAACTTTGGTGGTCATGTGACCCAAACAGTAAAGAAATGAATCAATAAATCTGTTAAATGTGATGTACATTTACCTGTATTCACATTTGCCTTCGTATGAATGTAATCAGGATGTGGCAGTATTTCTGAAATGCACTGAAATCTTGTATTTGATTTGTTCTCAGTGCATCATTTGGTCACAGTCAGTAGCATTAATGGGAGAGTCGATAGATATAATATTGCATTAGACAATGTGTCACACGACACATTGTAGTTAGGATAGATAGATGGCAGTTTAAGGTTTACTTCAGAGAAAATTCAGCGACTGAGATAACTTAGAGGTGTAGCCGCCGAGGGTCAGACAAAAGGACCGATCCCACTCTTATCTGTCCGTAAAGAATGAAGCTGGAGCCAGGAGATGTTCACTTTGCACCAGGATTGGAAACAGAGGCAAACAGCTAGACTGGCTCTGTGAAAAAAATCTACCCATCTGCACCTCGAAAGCTCACTCATTATATCTCATTTGTTTAATCCTTCCCCAAAACTGAAAAATAACAAGGTGCAGTTTTGAAGAGGGGTTATGTTTTGGACTATTTCATGGAGCAGTGACTTTGTGGAGCCTTGCCAGGGAACCTCAGAGAGAGAGAGACGCTTTAGAGATGCCGGACACTGCACTTTAAAACCTTTGTCTTCACCTCTTCCCAGTCTTTATGCTAAGCTATGCTAACATCTCCTAGCTTTAGCTTTATATTTAGTGCACAGACATCAAAAGCAAATAAGCACATTTCCCAAAATTCTACTTCATTAATTCATGTCATGCACATGACACAAATGCATTTCAATTTTTTTTTTCAAATACTTTTTGACATGATTGTGGAAATCATAACTTATGCATAGTTCAGGGGGAGGGATTCTGGTCTAAAACTTGGGTGCCACATTTCTGTTTTTGCTTTAACCCTTCTGTTGTGTTCCGGTCAAATCTGACCGATTTCAAAGTTTTCTATCTAAAAAATTTTTTTGTTGATTTCATGTGTTTGTCATAAGGTTCCATGACTTTGTTCACACGTGGCATCTGAACGCACAAAATACATTTTAAGATTTTTTTATTTTTTATTTTAAATGACATTTTATTGAACTTGTGTACACCCTTGGTGTCATTAGAAACACCCCTTTATGGCTTCCATGGCAATCTATCCCCAATAAAAATTTTACCCCATGGGAACCACTCCTGCTGGCAATTGACAAAAACAACTGCAACATTGTCTCAATGATTTATACAACTTCCTCACACCTCTGGTATATAAAGCTTTTTTAGGCCTTGCTCACATTCTGTGGCAGCACGACGGCCAAGTGATATGAGGCCATAAATAGCAAATGGAAGTTCAAAACTTATAGTGTTCACAAGAACTTGAGTTGATAAAAAAGATGACACACAATATTAGTTGATAATATATGTATTATTATGGATTTATAATCAGGTATAATGGAGCGGTCATTTTTGACCGGGAACACCAGAGTATTTAACGAGAAACGAACACAACAGGAGGGTTAAGAGAGATGAATTTCTAACTATGTTATTTTGTTGCTTAAGCAAGTTGCTAAATGAACCAACAAGAACCATCAGCGTGAGCTGCAGATCACCAGCAGTGCATTATTGATTGCGGTCACTAGTACATTCTAAATAGAAGAAGAGAAACGTGAAGAGTGATCCAGTTTGGTTCATAAATTGCACTCAGCCCAAGAATAGAACACACTCTCATGTATATATATATATATGTAACTTTAGCAGTATTATTGAGAACCCATTGTGATATTATATCTATTATTTATACTATCAAAACAAGGATTATACATTACTAATCACAATATTGTAAAATCGACTATCTCTATGAAAGAAGGACATCAACAGCTCTGAAAGTAGAAAAAGACACACTCGCTCTACTAAAATCACAACTGGTCTCAATGCTCACATACACAATAAGATGGAGTTTGCCCTCTTGATGAACACAGAACAGAATGTAAAAGGAGAAACAACAGCAGAGGAAAATGAAGACGTGACTTTTTTTTACTTCATAAATAAACTCTAGCTACTCAGCTGAGCTCTAAAGAGTTAGTGCTTGAGTTTTATGGCTTTAGTTTTATCTTATTCATTTATCTTGTATACACATACACATATCGTATAATAAACACAGTAAAAGAGACACAGCCATGAAGGGTTTCAGGTTATTTAAATAGAACTGCAAAATAAAAACGTCCAAGTAAAGAAAGAGAGAAGAAGGGATTCCAAGTCATTTGTGCCCAGGGGGATGGGATTAGTCGCCTTTAGGCCCCAGAAAATGCTTTTCAAACAAAGATATGCTGCAGCAGATTTCACTCTTGGTTAGTACTGGCACATATAATGATCCCTACAATCCACCTACAGATGGCAGAAATCATCATTTATCTCCAAATGATTTATTTCAGAAAAAAACAACTTGCCAAATCTGTTATTAGAAAATATTCATCCTATAGACTTGGAGACCCCTCCATCCCAAATATTAAAAAAAGAAATTTAATACATATTTAAAATTTAAAAAAGCAATAACAATAAAAGTACAGAAACAAGTCAAACATTGACCTTCAGATAAGCGCTGAAACTAAATATACGGCAGATAAAATGGTATCAAATAAAAAACTGGATTACAAGGAATTAGATAGCAAGCATGCGGCTACATTTTCATCCTACATGAACTCACACACAACACTGGACAACACACTTGCTTAAGAAGTTCAGGCGTGGGAAAGATCTTATTGGTAATAGTTCTCTAATATTTGAATGACATTCGCTCCAATGACCCTCATGGAAAATAAATACACATTTGTTTCATTTAGAAAATATACAGTGCATCTTTTTTTCCCCTTCTTTGTGTTATTAAAATGACAAATGACACCCATTTACGTACACGAGATATTTTTGCTTTGTCTCTAAAACATGCTCTTATGTACAGTATTTTGTATAAACATGCAGTATCAGCGTGTATGAGCTATGTATATAGGCAAAACTACACACCAATGGGTTGCTCGATTGCTTCCATGTTGCCGTTTCTTTAGTGTTGCTTCGTCAACAGAAGAAAAAAGATCATGTGAGATGATAAAGAAATGTGTGCATGATCTATGTTGGTTATAAAAACAAATACGGAGTTACAATTTCCAGCAGAGATACAAGAGCCAACATTCATTAAATTCCTAAATGTTTAGAGTAATGTCTACATTTAAATTACATTGACTTTGCATTTTCTTGCACACAGTCAACTGGTAGTTTTTGCTCACAGATAGCACTGATTTTAATGAATAACTAGACCTGCAAGCAGGTGCATCAGTGCATATTTTAATACTCTTTAACCAATTTATTCACGGCTGATGGAAACAAGTTCTTCGGAAGATTATTAATTTACAGATAGTGAACCAATTTCATTCCGTGAAGGAGCCAGGGAGCGACGTTAGATTGAAATGTGTCTCTTTTCATATCAGAGGAGTCCATTTATATGTCAAGACCTGTCTGGCATGTCGCATGTGCCACAGAAAAGCTCAGTCTCACAACATTTTATCATTGAAAAAACACAGATCATAGAGCAGTGTCAAATTACCACAGAACAGAATAATATCCAGTAGTGCAATTAAATTCAACAGTTTGGTAAGCTGTGTATAAAGTACACATTGATCAGCGCCTTCCTCCAGACCACATCCTTGCAATTAAGTGAGAAACATTATTTTAAAACAATCAAAACGCACAAAAAGTTCACTAGAAAAAATAAACAACAACAACAACCAAACATGATTACATAACGCACTCCCTTGCTCTTTTTATTTCGAACCAGCAGTTATTCCTAACACAAATAATTAAAGCTCTGGTTTCTGAGGGTAATTTACTTGGAGCGTTTGGATTTAAAGTGCTTGAGGAATAAAAGCTGAAGATAAATGAAATAAAATACAACTGGACAAATAAAAGGAAGAGAAAAAAAGATACAAAGAAATGAATGAAGAGAACAACACTGCTAACTGGAAGGCGTCCCTGGTAAGTTGAAAATTGCTTATTTTGTTTCTTTGAAGGCTTGTCTCCTTTATGACTGTAAGACGGTTACAGGGATTCCTTTGAGTAAAACCCTTGTGTCAAGTCCATGACTAATGGCAGTAGCACTGAACAAGTGAGATACAGAATCAGAGGCGGTGGGAGGGAAGGTGGTAGACTGCAGGCAGTAATCAATACCTTGTAAATATCATGTCTATGGTGGCTTGGATCAGTCTTTGTTGTACTCGCTCCAATGTTTCTTCACTTTGTGCTGTTAGGATGACAGACACAGCCTTTTTGCACAGTCAAAAAACACATAAATACCCTTTTAAACAGAAAATCCATCACTCCCTGTTCCCTGACATACCGTTTCATGGATAAAATAACACTAGTTGTGAGCCTTACATCACAAAAAAACAAAAACAAAACAAAAAAGAAGTGGTCAAGCTTTTGAATTCAGCATTTCTTCCTCATCAAATGGAATATTTGAATAATAACGACCCGTTTAGAAAAAAAGGCATGGAGCTTCAGTTTCCTCTCAGTTTTCCTGAGATGATGAGTGGAAGATTAACTAATGAAAAAGGCAGTGTGTTTGTGGGTAACTGGATATGTGCTTATCCCTACTGGCTACCCAACTCTAGGAATGTACTTCAAACTAACAGAATCATTTAGTATGATAACTGGCAGGTGTGGATCATGGTGCACTATACACCTAAGGAATGGACCTGCTTGTGTTATTTCTCTATCATATGGCAGTATAAAGCATTTTATTATTAAGCACTACTCTAAGCAAACTGTGTCACTAAAGGGAAGGGGCGAGAAGTACAACATGGGTGAGTGTATGTTTTATCCCCTCTATCACCGGACTCCCATATCACACTCTTACTGTCCTTCATAGTCTACTCTGTATTCTTATTTATGGAACCACAACCCCAATACAAAAATAGATCTAAAGGAAATCAACGGAGTATCTGTCCATTCTGTTACTTGTCTTCTTTTATCAGTGGCATGATTTCATATACCATGATGCTTTTTTTAAACTATATTTCCCATCATGTCGAACGGTATCTATGGATCTTTTGAAAGGTGGTGGAGGGAGGGTGGTGGAGGGAGAGAATGTACAGTTTAGGGTGTTTTTTTTTTTGTGGAATATACAGTGATTTATGCGACCTGGGGAAATGATGGGAAATGCATGGGTAGGTAAGTGGAGGTGGGGACGATGTGTTCTGGTGGCAGTTTACTTCTTGGCATTTATGGCTGCGACGGCAGCATCCACCTCCTCCTCTGGCTGCAGTGGATGCCACTGGGCGATGGGGCGACGGGGGTTGGCCAGCATGTCGGACCAGTGTTTCAGCCCGGCCCCTGTGGCCTTGCTTCCCACCAAGATCTTCCCAATGGCATCATTCTTGCCAATCTTGTCATAATCCAGCACCGTGATCACAGCTTGGATTTTCTGGGGAGAATGGAGAGAAAGCATTACAACAAGGTTAAGAACGCCACGATGCTCACATGGAAATGGCAGGTGGGAAGCTGTTGAGTACATTCCAAATTCATATTTTGTCTGAGATATTTTGCTCTCAGTGAAACAGATTTTTATTGCAAAAATATTGAAGTGTTACCCAATGTTTGTGCCCAGTGTTTGCGCCTGCAGGGTTTTCTGTGTGGGTGGTGGGAATTGGGACTTGCTTCCATTTATGTGGAATCCAAGATTGTTTTTTTTTTCATAAACATGAAATATTTGATTTGTTGGTTTTCAAATTGCAAAGTACGTAGGATACTTGTAGGATATTTGTGCAAAACAATAAACTGTTTTTGTTATGCTGATTTATTGGCCTGATCACCAGTGTGAGAAATCAATAAACATATTACAGCATTATAAAAAAAATGCATTATTTTACACTTAGCCATGATGGATTTCTGGTGATATCTGATGTTTTGAAAATTGTCCAGCTCAGTTTGGCTGATTATGATTCTTTGCAGTGGAAATGGAAATAACATATTGGTATGACTACTCTTACTGGGATGGCCTACTGACAGATGAAGGCATACAATGCTTTTCAATGTGTGCACAACAGCAGAAATGATCATTTCTGACGCCAATGGCATGCCGATATTATCGGGGCTACAGCCAGCTCACATCGTATCTTTTTTTTTTTATGTTTAAAAACAACAAGTTGTGTTTAATAGAGGGTTACGTGCTGGATTATTTGTTGGCCAGTGGCAATGACTAACTGGAGTCTCTGCTGGTTGCCTAGCAACCTCACAGTGCAGGCAAGACTTCAAGACTTAACGCTAAGATAAGAAAACTGTCTCAACAGCGATGTCTATCTAAAGTTTATTAACATTAGCCTGCATAAATTATTGCTTATTGCATTTTATTGCTGGGGAAATTAACTTTTCATTTGGAATAGATAGAACGTGTTCAAAGTTATGTAGTGGCCCTTTAACATGATGCTAATGAGGCATTTATGGGGGAATTGTGTGATGACTCTCAAGAGATAAAGATTAGGCTTATTGTCCTCAGATGTATTTAACACATTATCTAATTAGAAGATGATAAGAGAAAATTCATCACAAATGGCTCATATATACAGGTGTAAGTATAGGCCCCCTCCTCCCCTCAAAAAGACCATAAATGACATCATGTTCACAGAAAATAACATAACAATTGGGAACAAGACAGCAGTGTTTGAGTATTATTCGTCTTGTATGTTAATACAATTACATCCCAGCAATTACTGGTTGTTTCCCTGCCTGATGATTGGATGCCTTTTACAATAATTAGTAATAATTATCTTTTATTAGGCTTTTAAACACTTGCACTTCTTTAAGTACAGCGCTTTTCAGCGGGGTACTTTTTCTAACCCGGATAGATCTGTAAGAATTTAAACAAATGAGTCCCTGCCCTTACCTGCATCTGCTCAAGAGGAATCTCAAAACTGAAGGACTCGTTGTAGTACGGATTCAAAGTGTTCTTCTTCACTGTTGTCTTCTTCTTCTTCAGCCTCTTTCCATTCTGCAGCAGGTTAATTTTCACATAGGGATCTGAAAATGCAATGAAAGTAAAAATCTGTGAAGCTGATACAAAAAAAAAAAAGCCATGCACATGCATGTTTGCAATGTTATAATGGACCAACAGATGGGGCCAATGCAGAAGCCAGGGGGAGCAAGAGCTGGTGCATTGGGAGCGCTGCAACGTCAGCATGTAAGCAGAGGAGCAACGACCTATAGGTTGTGCTCACAGGCTGTTTATTATACACTGCAGTCCCACTGCAAGCACCCAAATTTCACATTAAGCCGACCGACATTACATTTTTAAAATAAATTATATACCTGACAGTCCACCCACGTCCATCTTCTTCAGGTTCTTGGCCTCCAGAATACAGATGGTCAGTTTGCCAGCAGTGGGGACGTAACGCAGAGAGATGCAAATGTCACCCAGCTTCTCTGGCTGAGAGGAAAAAGGCCAGGGAGATAAAGTTAAAGGATGTCTGATGCAGACCTTCCATCTTCTCTCTGATGTACAGCACACTACTGTAATATACTCGCTGTGCCTGTGGGAATCACATTTCAAATATATAATGTCAATGCAAATAATTCCTGTTCCCATTACCTTTGTCTCAGCAGCAGGGATTACTGCTGATCTAAAGTACATCAAGGTGGTCTTTTCAAAGTTAATAAAATATCTGAGACTCTAAGCAGCTGTAGATTGAAACGGCTGTCGGGAGGCTTACTTAACCTAGTTTTTCATATTCTAGTGCTGCATTTTTGATGAAAACATGCTCAGTATGGTCTATTTGGAAAAAAAGAGAGTCTGGTTAATTATATTGCAGTGGGTTTAAAACCTCTTTTACAGGATGTTTACCGTTTTCAATGAGAATTAGAGGAGATTTTTTTCTGCAAATATAAAGATGCATAAACATAGAGGTATAATAGTATCAGTATATGTCTGTATCTTATGTATCAGAAGAAAAAACAGAAACGATGTGCTGAGGGTAATGTAGTGTATCCATTACACAGCTTGTTGACCAGAGAATACTGACAGTGAGCACAGATTGTTTATTGGCCACAGTTCACAGTTTGCAAACTAAATTTAAACCTGCAATAAATGTTTGTTTGGCTGCTTGGGGAAGCAGAAACAGGTTGTACACAACACTGGCATATCATCACCTATTTCAATTGGTATGGTGAACTTGACCTGCCTGTTGCTATTTACACACCCAGCAGTTACATACTGTAGCAACATTATCATTAATTTGGAGGTGAATTTAAGCTCAATATTTAGGCTCTTTCATGTCTTCATTTGGTCTCCTGAGAGAAATATCTGGCTAAATGCTCCACCATGTCCACCGGTTTGTCGCCAACAATGTCTGTCAGCATTCAGTTGCTGACAAGGTAGTCTAGTATTTAGAGCTTTTTCCTAAAAAAAAAAAAAGAAGCTGTCTGCTCCGGAGAGCGGTGAACCAAAACATTAAAGTCGTGGTCAGACTGCTGAACAGTGAGATGAAACTTGTTCTAAAGCTTGATAAAGCCGAGGGGAGCAGCAGATTCAGGTGAAAACTCCCTGTAGGTTAATCTCCGTTCACTACGTATTTTTATCATAAAAATAAGTATAGACTTTTTAAATAATCTCTTTATGTTTTGTTGTATGGAGACAAAAAATAATCTGGCAGTATCTTGTTATTGCTTTATAAAATACATACCTAAACTATCAAATATCAATCATGTCATGGCCTACAGATTCTAGTAAAACATACAGCACATGTCTGCAATGTACACTCTGCATGTCTCTTACCTCCTCTTGATCCGCACTGTCCAGGTCTCTCCACTCCTCAATTGGCTTTGCCAGGTCAAGGGTGTTCATTGGTGTTTTAATCTCTCCGATGACATCGTGTTTGGAGAAGCGATCAAAGTCATAGACTGACATTACTAGAGTCTTCCCTCCCATCTCTTGGAATGGAATCTAGAAAAGAGAAGCACATCCCGCTTTACTCATTTGTTCAATTTTCAGCGGTCTTTGACAAATCGCAGACTTGAAGCGTGCGTCAGATCAGAACTCTACAGCGACATGGTTTGTGACTTCGGCCTGGGGCTCAAAATTGCCTCATTTAAGAGCATGCAGCCTCAGCAGAAATAGCCTGACTTTGACAAGGAAAAGCAGTTTGACTTGTTTTCATAGAGCTGTCTCAGCAGGCAAGGTGCACCAGAGGTGGCCCTCTCCTTTAATTTGATTCTCTACCACATTCTCCTTGTCAGACCCCTTCAATTTGCCTGCAGCTTTGCATCTCTGCTGGACGGATAGGCCTATGTATGTGAAAAAAAAATGGAATAAGCTGCTTACCATTCATAGAAGAAGAGAATAAGTAGAGGACCTGTCCTGCCCATTTAACAGCTTCACGTACATGTAGTGTTACTAAGTAATCAGTAAAGGGTGATCATGAGGTGTTTGGGCTTACCTTGAAAGTAAAGGTCTCATTAAAGACGGGATTCAGCGTTTTCTTGTGAACCTTTGTGTCAAACTTCTTCTTCTTGTCAGGGAGGACGAAGACCTTGACATAGGGGTCAGAGGTGCCACCGCTGTCCATGGAGAGGAGATCGGCTGCTTGCAGGATTCCCACAGTCAGCTGGGGAGATCAGAGTCTCAACTGAACTCAACTTTATTCATATAAGCACATTTAAAAACAACAGAGTTGACCGAAGTGCTGTACAGTCCTTAAATAATATGGTCACGCAATAAAAAACAACAACACAAAGCTTACTATTAAAAAGCAATAAGACCACACACAAAAAACACATGTAGAAAAATCATACTGGGTTAAAAGCCAAGGAATAAAAATGGGTTTTAAGGTGGGATTTAAAAACTGGCAGTGTGGGGGCCGACCTAACATGGAGGGCAACTCGTTCCACAGTTTGGAGGCTGCAACAGAGAAAGCATGCGTGGTCGCCCCTTGTCTTCAGCTTAAGATGTAAGGTGGTGCTGATCCATTCAAAGATTTAAAAACAAACAATAAAATCTTGGATCCTAAAACGCACCAGGAGCCAATGAAGGGTGGCCAGAATGGTAGAAATGTGTTCTCGCTTTCATGTGCAGCAGTGTTTTGGACCAATCACAGTCCATTTTGACGCCAAGGTTGGAGACGATGGGTTTTACATATTTTTGGAGGGGGCCCAGGTACATAAAACGGGCATGACAGGCATCACTGGAGCCAAACACCATGACTTCTGTTCTGCTCTCATTTAAATTTAGAAAGTTTAGGGGCCATCCAGGCTTTGATGTCCTTAAGACACTCCAGCAATGGTTTTAGGAAGCTGGCATCAGAGGAAGGTGAGCAGTGAGCATTTCTCCAGCTCGTGCACTAAAAACCGTCACTACCTCCTTCATCCTGTTATATTATTATTACTTTTTTTTATATCAAGCCAAGAAAAACACAGGCCAAATGAAACTGTCGTGTATTATACACACATAAGAGCTGAAAGGATCGTCATTGTGACAAGAAAATGCTGAATAATCCACTCAGGTTTGCTTGCCTTGCTCTCCTGGAAGTCATAGTCGATGGAGTACTGCAGCTTTCCCAGCTTTTCTTTCTCCTTCACTTCCTCCTCTTTCTCATCTCCAGTCAGTCCTGGTTCGACATCATCCTCTTCATCGTCATCATCCTGTTGTTTCTGCAAAGACAGAAAGGAGGGGCAGGTGGCAGAAGGAGGAGTAAGAAGACGATTCTGAGGCGGCGCCTCTGCTGAACAAAATACCTCGGCCATCAGCAGTTGGGTTAGTCACAGCACCTACCTGCTGCCACTTACCCCCGCTCACCCCGGTGTTACTAGTGCAATCTGTTCATCGATGACCACGGTTGCAACCTGACTTGATTTCACTATTTCTTGGGTGACACCATTTGCTGTTTTCTTTCTTTCTTTGTTTTTTTCATGAGCATTACAGGTATGTTAATATCTGCTACAATCGACTACAACATGTTGTAGAAATGCCATTTCAACAGAAATGTATGCTACTGTGCAAAGAGTGGAGAGAGATAGAGTGAGGAAGAAGCAGAAAAAGAGGGAAACAAGAGAATAAAACAGTCAATATACAGGGGTGGACAGAAAAACAGGAACATCTGACAATATACTGAAATCTAATACAACAGCCACACAGAAGCCTTTAGAAAATCTAATTTTCACCTCATAAAAATGGTGCCTGATAGCTGTTTTTTCAAATAAAATGACAAATTACAAGCCATAGACAAAATAACAGAAACAGGACATTAAACAGAATTTAAACTCTAAAGGGACTGAATTACAGTTGAACAGGTAGCTACACAAATTACCTAAATTTCACTCATCCCAGGTGAGTCATATCAATAAGTCTACTAAATCATAATGGCGCACACCGCACCAAGGATAGTAGCATCAGACTGGAGCATGTTATGGGATATTCCTCAAATACATAAAAATGTTCAGGCTTTTTGACACAAAACTAGCTTTTATTGCAGAGCTGTTGCACCACAGTGCACCATAGTGCAAGTGTTCTTGTTATTTTGTCCACCCTGTGTACAGTATTTCAAATACAAGCTGTCACAAGAAACAGAGGGCCCTTAGTGAGAGGAAGGACAGAGCTATGAGTTAGAGGTGTGATCTGATCAAACTGCTGACAGTGGAACTTTCTAAAAGTGCAGGTGGATAGTTTCCTCCAGCGTCAGCTGTTTGACACACAGGTTTGTTTCAAGACAGACATTATTACTGCTCACCGTTTATCTGCTCCTGACATCCAAAGTTGGATTCATGTGCTTAAACTGTTAATGTTGATTGGATTTTGCTGCTTTTATGCTGGTCTGATTACCGTAGTCACTTACTGACATATTTCACAATTTATTCCAAACAGAGTCCACATTTTCCTATTATAGTGAATTATTGTGACTCTTGATTATATGCTAGAATAAATGTTTCTGACATTTAACTGCTCCTGTGATTACTGGGGCTTGAAGAACAAGATAATTCATGTTCTCTGTTATTGTCCATCTTGCCTTTACATCTCACTCAGTGACTCTTTAGAGGCAGTCCTGTATGAGAAACTCGCTCTGGTGTGAATATTAAAGCACAATTTGACTACAGATACTCTATGTGTCTAGATAATAACTCGGTATGCTCTACTTTCCTATGGCTGTCTTCTTGAAAAAACACTGATGTCCTCATAAGACAGGAGGATTTCAGCTGCTCACTGATGAGCTGGAAGAGGAAGGGCAAACACACAGATAATACACACACTATCACACCCACTGCACGCCATACTGTGCTGTACACCTGCATGTATACACGCACATACACACACACATATTTGCTTGCATGCAGGCTCGCATGCATGCTTAAAAATGTCCCTTTCGCTCTCTCTCTCTCTCTCACACACACACATTCTAACACAGTATCCCTACATGTGGCATTCTCTGTCTTTATCATTCTAAATGCTCTTCATTCAAGCATGCCAGGCCACACAATGCAGGATCCGAGTTTCTTTCTGACGGCAAATGTACATGAATTACCTTAGAATTTGTGAGGACAGATAAAAGTCATGTTTCGATGGGGTTTTTTTGTTTTGTTTTTTTAAACCTCCAAAGATTTCTGCAAACGTGTTCTGAGTGGAATGTACACACCCATGGAGGGATCATGCTATACTGAGAATTTCCAGATGTTCTCCAGTGGGGGTTCAGAGATAAAGACATGGTATGTCTGAATGCATGCCCTTTGGTCAACTCGGGTGGGGTGAATAGTGAGTTCAGTATTTAGGAATAACTCAAAGAAATATGCTTTAAAACAGAGTTTACTGGGGCTTCAGCTTTGGATTGACTGAAATCAGTTGACTGGGAATGTGGGCAAACATTCCGGCCCACCATTTCTCTTCAATGAGACCCAGGTGCTTCAGGGAGAGACGGTGTACTGTCACCTAGTATATCAGCAGCATGGGTCATCCAGGAACGTTACTCTCAAGTCAAGTTGTGGCCATTCAATGGTACCTACTGCAAGGGCATATGCTGGTGTTTGTCAAGAGATACAAACAGCTTTATCTGTCGTGGAACTCTGAGCGTGTTTGCACATGTGGGGCGCGGTGGGTGAATTTCAGACCCGAGTGACCGCATCTCTGGAAGGTAAACTGTTTGGAGGATGTCAGTTGTTGGTTGTGTCTCACAATCGAGGCCTGCTATAGTGGAAACACACTCAAAGCTCTCAGTTAGGTAAAGATTCAGCTATTATTTGACAAATATCCAGCTTACCCCTTGCACATGCATGTTAGTGATCTCTAGTGATTAGCTCAGTGCACTCGTCATTCAAAGGCTCAACCATAGGATGAGTTTCATGTTCATTTCAGACCATAGACACTTAAACACATCTTTGTTCTGTTGATCTTGCCAAAAATTTGCAAACTCTTAATATTCAAGACATAGCAGTTGGTGCGGCATATCAGTTCAGTGGATTTTGCGAAGCAGCTTAATCGCTCCCAATGATTCCTCAAGCACCCGCAGCACCTAAGCTTGCAAAAAACTAAGGAAGCCATAGCACTCATTGTCATCATCACTGCAATCCAACCCTCCATAGCCCAGCCCGTCCCCCACAAACGCTCCCCCCCTGCCCTGGTCTGCGCTTACACAGAGCGGCCAGAGAGGGGCGCCGCGTGCTGTCAGACCTACCGTAGGCAGAGAAGTCCACCACAGTCAAGATACACGGAGCACACATAAGACACAAAGCAGGAAGGAGGAGAGCAGAGACAGAGGCAGAGATTGAACTCACAGCAGACACCAATGAAGGGTAATCACAGAAAATGTAGTCAGCTACACTGTAGGAGCGAAGAAAATGACAGACAGAAGCCTCCTCATTAGCACAATCATATCCTGTGCAGCAGGACTTAAAAGTAACTCAATTTCTACATGATTCTTAGTGTATTAATCACCATCATATGTGAGGAAAAAAATAGTAATTATAAGCCCGAGAATAGCAGGATCGTACTGACAGCTATTTTCCATGATTAATTACAATCATAATTAATGTCTGTGGAAAACAGTCATTACAGGCTGAAGAGGTAAGAATCCTGTCATTTTCCACTCACATACCAAAAACACAAGTGAGAGAAAAGAGCAAACATTCATGACAAATACATGAAATAAAAAAGAGAAAAGTAAAACGTAACCATGGTGGGTATAGAATGTAATTAAAACCTGCGGATAAATACACACTGACTGGGTTAGAAAGCCATCAAAAATCAAATCAGACCCTACCAATGATATGTAATCTAATACATTTCAAATAGCAGGCTTAATTAAAATGTGTTTAACGAGGACTGCTGTTCTGAATTATTGTTAAAATAAGTCAATCTCATCACTACCTGCATGTTTTCTCTCTATTCCAGTGCAAAGCTATACTGTAAGCTGTTATATAATAGTTACAAATGGGCGTCTTCGTATACGGTGTAGGTGATGGGACCTCCTGTGTTCGAACATACCTCTCCCCCTTTCAGGTTCTTCATTCCCATTTCACCCTTCCCCTTTTTGCCCTTCTTGTTCTTCTTCTTCTTGCAACAGCATTTCTTGACAATGCAGAAGCAGCATGTTAGAATGAGTAAAGCAGCGACCACGGCAATGGCAATGATGGCCCAGGACGGCACTGCAAAGGATATAAACAGACCAGTGATCAGATTTCAGAATATCAGAAATGTAAATACTTTGACATTTGACTAACCAAGCATGCGGCCAACTCTGTGTCATGTCCTGGGCCAAATATATTTAGTGAGAGGTGCTAGGTTAGCAATTAGATTGGGTGAAAATTAGATTTCTCCTCCATTAGGAAGGGCAGCTCGTGATCAATACTGAATAAAGACATTATGAGGCTGCCAATGCCTGCAGCAAAAAAAAGAAAATCTAATACAAAATCGTAGCTTAGAGTCACATCAGTTCAAGTTGGTTGATCAGAACATGTCTGAGGTTTTGTCCAGCACTCACGTGGGATCTTGTCGATTTCGTTCAGGAACTTGTTTTTGATCTCGTCGAAGGCATCGTTCTTGTTGACCGGTTCGGTGGAGTTGTCGTCTGAGACTAACGCGACAGGGGCTGTAGTCACAGTCAAGGCACTGGCCCCCGTTGGCTTAGCAGCGACCATGGGTGTTGTCTGATGCCTGAAGTTCCTCTTCAGCATTTAGGCTGCACACACGGTCCCTGTGAAACAGCATGAAAAGAATGTCATTAAGATGCTCGGATAAACAAAACAAGTGGCAACAATAACCGATAAGGTTTGGAGCATCAATTAATAGAGCTAATAGAACTGAAATTAAACTAAAAGTAGATTATTAAACTGTCTAAATAATGATGGATACAGCTAAGTGTGATAGAGAGGGTCAGGTGTGATAAGTTTGTTTGTTAGATCCCTGGGCCCAAAGTCATTTCGCTGATCCAAAATTGCTCTATAAGTGTGCAGGCATGGAGGGAAAAAAATGAAAGACACTATGGACACATTTTTAAACAAAATAAATGTAATGCAATGAAAGACCACAGATACAGGCTGGCAAACAAATGATAATTGTATTTCCTGAAGCTGCAGATGATATTGAAAGAATACACTGTATCTTCAAAAGGTCCATGCCTGAGCCTCAGCTTATCTTTTCTTCTACATCTAACATAAGAAAAGAAAAAAAAACACAACAGTGCAACACAAGCAAAGTGAAATAGGTGTTGGTCAATTCGCCACCGATGAGTCTGGAGTAAGCTGTGAGGTTCCTCAAACAGGAAAGAGTATCTTTAAGTTCAGTTTGCAGTCCATCATTCCATTCCATTCAAAAACACAGGAGCCAAATTGCAGGAGTGTAATTCTTAAATAAAAATATATCAATGATTACGGTTGTAATAAAAAAGGGCATAAAGGAATATCATGGCACAGGACCAAAAAATTCAAGGTAATTTCAGAAATTGGACTTTTTGTCATATACACATAGAGGTAGTGTAAAACAACTGCAACAAAGTTTTGGAAATATATGCCAAAGTTCTTTTTTATGACTCAGCCAAGGTCTGAAGCCTTCAGCTTTGTAACATTCAAAATGATTTCTATGGAAGTCCACACCAGACTCTACCATTTTACAGTGTATATAATACATTTCTGTATGAGGTCAGCGGAAAATGATTTGAGGTCAGGTGCTGACAAAATTTCTGAGAAATACCTATAAATTCTCAGGTTATTTGTTTTGTCGGCTGCACTTTGCTCAAGCCAACAGCACCTGACCAGGAAAAGCATTTAACCGTGGAAAGTAACAGAATGAACAACTACTGCTACTCCAGTGGTGTTTCCACAAGCTAAACAAATGTTCAATCAGAGCTCTTATCGGTTCCAGAAATCACAGTGTGACAAGTGAGAACAGCCTGCCAACAGAGTGATGAGTGATTGGACCTCGCTTCAGAAAGCAGAGAGACGGCAGGCATGAAAAGAGGAGACTCCTGCTGTTGATTTCATTAAAGTCATGGTGATGATATGGGGAAATAAAACAGGAATTTCCCATTTTTCAAGTGTCAATTCTCTAAGTTTGTACCAGAGATTCTGCCTCTGTTAACTGCCACGTATACATTAATCAGATCGTGGCTATTATTCACCGGCAATGATCAGTTTATACATCTGAAAATATAGGTCTCAAAAATATATTGAGGAAAATTAAGAATATAACCCAAAACAGCTGCAAAACAGCAAATCCGAGGGCTTACTGTCTCTGATCTGTATGACGCATCACTGTTGATATTCTGCTTCCATCTAAGGTTTATATATGCATTTTAAACTATTTGTCCCTCAAGTCAGACCAAGCCAGACCAATTAACTTAGCATTCATGGATATGTGCTTCCTCTCTGAGGGCGACAGTGAGGGCGGACAGAGAGGACACAGCCTTACGATATTGTTTTATGGCAGCCATTAGTCCTGCTTCACAGTCAACTTTTAGTACTGGCTCCAGATAAATCAACTCCATGTGTATAAACCACTTTTCTCTCCAGAAGGTAAAGGAAGGTATTAAACCTTCTTTTCTCTTCAAGAGGAATAAGGAACAAGATAGAATAGAATAGAATAGAATAGAAAAGAGCTCATTTCTGAAATCTCTATACAAACAGGGCCAAATGCTTAAAAACAAATCTAGCTGTGTTGATCAACATGGACTATCAATCAATCAATCAATCAATAAATCAAAATTTATTTATTTATATAGTAGCCTACCTTTCAAACATTTTGCATGAAGTTCAAAGTGTTTTATAGTACAAATGGTAGATGAATCAAAAGGAGTTTAAATGAATATAGAAACTAATACACAACATTTAGAGAGTAAAACAACAATAATAGATGAGTAGTAGAAAACGAAAATAATACAAGATAAAACAAGCAAAAAAAACATAAGAAGAAGAATGAGAATTATGAGATATTAGACAATAAAGAATTAGAATAATGTAAGAAATAAAATTTGAAAAATAACAACAACAACGACAACAATAATAATAATAATAATAATAATAATAATAATATCAAACTAAAAAATGAAATAAATAGTAATGGCTGACAGTAAAATGTTGTGATAAATAAATAAGTATAAATACTAAAACCATAAAATTATGAAATACTCGATTAAAGCCAGACAGAATAGATGCTATAGCAGCTCCTTTATGCTGTACTTAAATACATTGGTGCTGTCAGCTAAATGCTAACATCGTCGTGCTAACATGCTCCCAATGGCAATGCTAACATGTTGACGTGCAGCAGGTATAATGTTTATTATGTTCATCATATAAATTTAGGGAGGGACTGGTGTTTCAGGAATTTAGTAATAGTGTACACCAAAGAACTGGACAAATATCATTTCTCATCTGAAGAGGCTTGGTGGTGATAAAGTGGCCGGAATCTGACAACGTGAGATGAGAATGAGATTGAACTGTGGATACACAGAAATATCGAGTTAGATACAATACAACAGTTTCCCCTCTCATATAAAGCTCGTATTTTCTCCTTTTGGCCGAAAAGAAAATTGAGATTCTGAGTGGAAGGTCAGTGGTTCAATCTCTGAACCAACAGATTCAATTTTGGAGAGGATGTAATAGAGCACTGCTTTCCTCTCACCACCACCCCTCATTACCACCGCTGAGATGCCCCCCAGCTAGACTCTTAACCTCCATCTGCTCCAGTGGACCCAATCAGTATGTAGTAGCATTGGGCAGCTTCCAGGTGTAAATATGTGTGACTGTACGGGCGATGCTGAAACAAGCACCCATGCTCACAAAAAAATTTAAAATAGGCCTCTAATCCAATTTAAATTTTATCCAATACTCAGTTACCAAGATGTGTGGGAGTCTTTAGCCCCCTTTTCTCCCGATGTGCGTCTCATATCTTTAGTATTTTAGTCATCAGAATTAGAGAAAACAAAATGACTCGGCTCCACGTAGCAGAGCAGTGCAGCTACAGGCACAATGTGACCCCTTATCACGTAACACACTGCTCCGAACTGGATGGGGATCAAGCACTTTCTTCCTTTGGTGCATAAACAAAAAGGGTGAACCCCAGGTAACAACAAGGAGAAGGCATTAAGGAGAAATTAGAGGCTGTGTTGAGTGCGTATTTCACTTCAAGAGAATTAAACCTGTTTTGTTTTTTTTTACCAACAAATCCAGGGTTTTGAAACCGATTAAACGAATTACATTTTCCATTTGTTTCTCTCTCAGAGAAAACGAATTTACATAACCAGAATCATCATGTGGAAATTGGCTGTTGACATGGATTACTCAGCACACTTTGAGCAAAATGATGCTTGACCATTTTCTAAACACAGCCAAATCCTTCTCTATGTCATGGTTCTGTATTTAGGTTACCGGTTCCTGTTTTCTTTTGTAAGTTTAGTTCCCTGTGTCATGTCCTTTACTTTACACTTCCTGTCTTCTTTCCTGTCTTCTTTTGTCCCCTTTGGTTCCTCTGTCTGTGTTTTAGTCCTCTATGTTCTTAGTTCCAGTTCGCTCCCTTTCCCTCTGTGTCTATGTTTGCTCTGTCTTATGTTAGATTCTTTTAGATTTTTTGTATCCTCCTTATGTCTTCCTCTTTACATTTTCTCTCCTTTGTGATGGTCTGATCATTTCCACCTGTCTCTCATTGTCTCATTACCCTATTAAGTCTGCATGTTTTTGCCTTGTGTCAGCTCCTGCTATCTCCTGCATTTCTCCATGGCTTTCCCCTATAAGTTATTATTTCATTTTGGGTTTGTTAGTTGTTTTTATGGACTTTTCTTACCATTTGGACTAGTTTCATTGTGGACTTATTATCGTCCTTTTTCAGTTGGACTGTATTATTTTCTTTATGGACTTGATAAACTTTGTTGTCATGCATCATGTCTGCCTGTGCTGATTTTGAGTTAGTCATTTGTTCACTTCATCTTTTGTTTTGCTCTCATGTTGTCTGTATTTGCTTCCTGTTTTTGAACTGTCCATAAGCACATTCTCCTCAAAGATTTGTTGCATAGATTGACATATCTATAAGAGATGATATGCTTCATCGTGAGTCTTACTCTTACAGAACACCATTGTATATTCTCACAGCTGAGATTTGTTGGTGCCTGATGAGATGACAGGAACTATGTGAAAGAGGTTTACCAGCTGGACCTGAATCAGGGATGTTGCGATTCATGGTCAGCATCTTAACCCCTACATAATAGGGTTGTGCCTCGCAGTATAATTAATGGGCTGAACTGCATTTGTTTATGCAATGGCTCGAGTATGAAGATGAATAGGATTAGTCAGAGAATATTTAAAAAAATAGTCATGCACACTAATGGATTGCATCATGTGTTGTCTTCATCAACATTAGAGAGAAATAAAAGTCACTGAGAAATGCTCACGCCTGCAGGGTAAACACTCATAGTTAATTACATCCCACCTGTCAAACTCCGATGGTGATAACGACATCCCCTTGCTCTCACATATAAACACGTGATTATAAAATACCACGTCCTTATCTGACATTGTGCGCGTGATGGTGTGACAGGAAACCCCTGCCTGTAGATTTGCACAGTCAAAGTGTGGGGGATTGTGTTTATTGAGGGCTTTTTAGCATCCAGGTCAGATCCAAGAGAAAGCAACCTTAGGAGAGAATGAGCTAAAGTCATGCAAGTGTTTCATTACACAAAACTACCCCGAAAAGCAATTAATTAACAACCTACAGCCAGACCGCAAAGTCCTTCGTTTCCCCCCTGGCTGTAACAACTTGCCTCTTAATTTAACAGCTGTCTGCCGGTAGCTAATCTATGTCTGTGTGTGTGTGTGTGTGTGTGTGTGTGTGTGTGTGTGTGTGTGTGTGTGTGTGTGTGTGTGTGTGTGTGTGTGTGTGTGTGTGTGTGTGTGTGTGCGTGTGTGTGTATGGGGGGTGGGGGTGGGTGGATTTGTGGACAAGTGTTTCTGTTTAAATTCTTACATTTCCATCCATACTAATTTAACACAGCACATGCTTCAAAGGTGACAGACATCTTGGCACACACTTCCAAAATGGTTTCTGTTAGTTCGCGGTCAAGGGGTCATGTGATTGCAGCTCAGGGCGACAGTGAGGAGCAGTGGGGCAGAAAATTAAGTATTGAATAGTAGGCACTGTAAAAAAAAAGAAAAGTAAAAAAAGAAAGGTTGTTCAAAGGAAAACAACAGCAATGGCTGCTCTGTTGTCACAGGCCATTGAGAGTCCGAGACGCAGAGTAAATCATGTGGCCGTATTAAAGTCATTCAGGCCTCACTGAGGCCGCTGCCATCTGTGACATTATAGGTCATGTGTGAATGGCTGGAATGCTTGGCCTTTAGCTGAAATAGCTGAGCATCCTGTGCACCTCACTAGACTCAATAATGTGACTGGTGCAGTAAGCTTGGCCACAATTTAAAAGTGTAGAGGAAGTAAGTAACTCTCTGAAGTGCTGGAGAGACTGCTAATTTGATCATTTCAGATTTAAGCCAGTGTTTATGCAGATTATCTGATAAATTGCTTGAGTGTGAACTTCTTATTTGAACTTTTCACGCTCAGTGACTGTTTCATCTGAATCCCACTGAGCTATTTCAGTTGGGAGACAAGTTGCATGAGACATCGAGGAGGATATCACTCAAAGCGTAATTGTTCACATCTTAAATTTATGATAAACTTGATGAAAGACAACCTTAGAGTCAGAGTTGACTCCTGATCTGTCTAGACATGATTTCAGCTTGAAAACATCTTCTGGAACATGAGGAAAACAAGGGGAACAGTATGTTATTAGATCCATCAGACAGAGCATTACTGTCGTCAGAGAGCCGAGCTAAGATGGTGGAATTCTTTCAATTAGAGATAATGTGCAGCTTTGTTCCTGAACTTTTGCTACTCTATGGTAATTTACCCCTGCTGCAATGGACTTGGGGCTCCCACAGTCATAATGGTCTCATTTTGGCCAAGTTTTAATAGGATTACAGGAGAGATACTGATGGCTGCATTGCTTGTTATTTACCACTGAAGGATGGGATACTCTGAGGGACTTGGCCTGAGCTGAACCAAAGAGTATACTTAGTTGTATAAGCACCAAAATTCAGTATTACGGCCCAATTTTCCTCCCTCTACGTATGCAAACGGATACGTCCGTCTGTAAAAGGTCTATCCGTCAATGCCGACATACTGTTCGTCCTTTACGTCGTGATCGATAAACTGCAGGGGGACAGTGAAGTTTCAAGAGTTTCAACAAAAGCAAATATGGCGACGGTTGGAGGAGGTTGTGATAATGTACCTAGTAAATACAAAGCAGCAAAAGCGGAGGTAACGATGCACTCAGTGGTGGATCTGTGAGGCCATCGAGATTTGTGGACGGAGAGTTTTTTTTCACTTCATCACTTAACTTTTTTCTTTGTCGTTGTTTCCGTACACATTTGTCGTGCCTTGCTTGAATTGTAGCTACACTGCCAACTAAACCGTCAAACATTTCCAGTGCTATTGCCCCATTTTGTCCATCTCGTCCGTATCCGTTTATAATGATAACACTGATGCGATTTACGTTTCTTCTATTGTTCATTAAATGAAGTCATTACTGATGAAAGTTTTACAAAACGCTCCGCATGTAAATCACAATACTGAGCTGAGAGGCGCCACTGACTCTACAACATCACTCCCTTCACATTGGGGTCTTGATACCTGTTGCTGGATGCATCTGTCTATGCTTTTTCCTTAATCACATAGCTAATTAAACATACACAGCATCTATCTCCTTTATCAGTTGTGCACATCATGCTTTGACATAAAACGAAACTGAGATATTTTCCAGGCCTGTTTCTGTCTTTGCTACAGTGAAGAGGTGATTACCAGCTGGTCTCGGATCAGGATTGTTGTGATTCATGGTCAGCATCTTAACCCCTAAAGTATGGGATTGTGCATAGCAGTATATTTAATGGGTTGAGCTGCATTTTGTTAATGCAATAACTACTAGCATTAAAGTTGAATAAGAGTAGTCAGAGAACATACGAATGCACATTAATGCACATCATATGTTGTCTTCCTCATCATTAGAGCAAAATAAAAATCACTCAGAAATGCCCAAATATGGCTAGAGGCTAAATGCTCATATTTAATTACATCCCAACTGTCAAACTCTGATGATGCCATTTTCAACCACACTGCATAACGATATCTCTCCTTTATCACTTGTGCACATCAAGTCAGCTGGCATGCTCAGTCAGATAAACACCAAGTGCATGGCAGAGATTTCTGCAAGGTAGCCTACTTAACTTGCAAAACACTCCCCTCCTTTGTCATTTCCTGGTAGAGAGCCAAGAGAGTGACAAAGGCTCTGGCAAATCCAAAAACACAGCACATGGTGCTAAACATTCGCCGGAGCCAGATTCTGAAAGTCTTGACCGAGGCTTCAAGTTTACTGCCAAAATACAAGGGAGCGTGCCAAGCATCTGTCACCACACTGTGACTTAACAGTAATTAAGCAATTAAATTCAACTAACAAGGCCCTGACTTCAATGATCAGCAAAATCCTGCCAACTATCTCTCTTTTTAAAGTGTGTAACAGTAGAAGAAACAGCCTACAGCCAATGATGGCATTACTTTTAAAATTTAAAGTCTTATTTCACTGATGGAAAATGTCCTCTCTGATTTCCAAAGGTAAAACTCCTTTTTATTCATTCATTAACCTGCTAACATTAGCATTTTTATTTTTAGGTCAACACTGTGGCCATAAATGTGTATTGATCCCTGAGTAAACAACCAACAGAGTGACTGACATTTACACATTCATTCAGCCACTGATCAGCTACACAGACAGCAGCAGTGCTTATGCAACCATCCAGGATATTTATCAGACCGGTGTGTTCACCCTCAGAGCTGCACAAACGCTTTGCAAGCATATGAAATAACAAGCATTCATGCGAAAAGATCGTGACTATCAATTAGAGATATCAACGTGGCAATTAAACCTTAAAACCAAAATGCAAGGGCATCAGGAAATTCTTCTGGTGCCATTGCTGATCAGAGACCAGTGACTGAGATGTCAAAAACCCATGCACATCATCCCACTAAAGAGAGGAAAGCCTGCCAAAAAGGGGCAGTCCAGAGGGGCTCATTTACAGCCCTGCCTGTGCAGATAAAACAATGCTTGTTCTCACCTGCAGCTGAATGTGACTCAGCTATTATCAGGAGGAATCCTTGTAAAGGAGGTGGGAGGAGCCGGGCTTTGAATGCTGAGTGAGGAGCTGCAGTGATCATTTACAGCCAGTTGCCATACATCCTCCCTCTCCCCCCTCAGCGCAGCTCGTGTCCCCCGTCCCTCGATAGGTCGATTAATCATTCTGTCACGAAGATGGTGACCCAATCTCCATGTAAGAGGAGAGGGCTTCTGCAGGACTGCAGATAGGCCACGTCTACTGACATTCTTGTTATACCAAGGAAAATATGCAGAGATCACGACTGTGCAAAAGCTCTTTTCAAGTCAGGGAATCATTCATTATGATTGAATAAAGGAACAGTTTGACATTTTGGAAAATACAATAATTCGCTTTAAAGTGGACAGTTGGATAAGGACATCGATACCAATCTCATGTCAAACTATTAGATATTAAAAGCTGCAGCCAGTAAGCAGCTGCCTTAGCTTAGAGGAAACAGCTGGCCTGAGTCTGACCTAAGCTGAAAATAAAAAGCGCCTCTAAAGTTAACTAATGTACAAAACTGATATGTAATAAAAAAAAATGGCAATTCATCATGTAACTGGGGGGTTATGTACTAGACTATTGTTATTTCTTCTTCAGTCTATCTATCTATGTATCTATCTATCTATCTAATAGATACAGTACCAGTCAATAGTTTGGACATACCTTTCCATCCACTTGAATGGGAAACTGTTTCCAAATTTTTGACTGGTACTGTATATAACTAAATACTATAACTATATATAACCAAACATTTATTTATAATCACTTGTATAGTGTATGAATGTACATATTTATAAGATAAGGATTAGTATTTAGTAAGGAAGTCAATGTACAGTCAAATGTGGTTAATTATTGAATATTGAGAAAGGGGATTTAATAAGTTTATAATTCTTCCTACTCTTTTTTGGACATGGAATCTGAGTTGTTTATGAGAGTTGGATTATTGAATATATTTTTTGTTTACAGACTTTAACTACTCTTTATTGTTTTTTTCTTCTTTTGTTTTTACATGTTCAGAATAAACATTAGGAAATCAAAATCAAAATAAATATCTTTTATTGTGCTTTTGTCACCATCTATGTAACCATGCTAAGCTAACCAGCTGCTGGTTGAACAGACATGAAAGTGTTATTGATTTTCTCATTTAACCCTCTGCCAGAAAGCCAATCGGCGTATTTCTTAAGATGTCAAACTATATATGTGTGATTTTCCACACTGAAAATCTGACAGTGAATTCAAAGTTTTTGCTGTCAGATTGTAGGCGTTATGAAAAACATCTCCGGCATGATGAAACGCACTAAAAATAATTCCACTCATTCTCCACAGAGAGTGTTGCTCTGCTTTGCACTATGCTCTCTGCAACCATTACAAATCCTGTCCTCTCTTCTTAGAGGCTGTGGGGAGAGAAAAGAAACGCTGTTAGCTCTCTCACAGCAAAAGCTCCCATGTTTTTCTCCCCCTGAAGATTAAAGAGTGGCAAAAATGCCCCGTCAGCGCAGCAGGATGTTGTGACTGGTGACTGCGTCTGACCGTTTAACACTGAAGATCTCCTGCCATCATCTGCATACACACCACTAAATGGACTGAGGGCAGGACTGGGAAGCCTCAGCCCTCACCTGGAGTGAGAAGCTGACAATCGCAATAATAGTTGTGCTAATGTGCTGGAGGAAAAAAATCAGTGACTCATTTTTTCAAGTCCATGAGGGATTCTTTGAAATATAAACAGAGAAGATATATTTTAATTCAATGAAGCTGCAGGAAGTAGGAAAGAAAAGGTGATGTGGGTGCAAGAGGGCACAGCCACTCATGCAACAAAACTCCAGGCAGCTACACTGTTAGAAAAAGCCTTTTTTAATTCCTCCTCTTCTCCTTGTGTGCAGTTCCAGCATCCAGGCCCCCGTCAGCCTTGTCGGAGGGAGCCAGCAGGAAAAAAAAAGAAATAAGATTGGTGAACTTCAAAGCATCCCCTCATTTTTCTGGTTATGTATGAGAGACTGGAAGAGTATTTCTCAGTGTGAGAGCCAATGGGAGCGGCAGCCTGAGGTAAGGACTTAATGAGCCTGCCTGAATGTTTTACAGCCTGGGAAAAAAAAAAGAACCATCAGGGAGCATGCTCAGTATCAAATAGTCTCCTGCAATCAGGATATTGGAGGAGTAAACATGTAGTTATAGTATATTCCCAAGCTGTATATACTTATAACATGATCCCTCACATCCTCAACACCGTGTTTGCTATACTCCTGGAACTGAGTGATCATGTGACCACTCCAAATACAAGCCATTCTCTCTCAAAGACTCTAGGGAATTAATAAACCGGGTTTGTATTTCAAGGTGTCACTTCAGGACACAAAACCCAATCAAGTCATAAATAATTCCCTTGATGTGCATGATGTGGAAATTTGGTTATATTTTGATTTGTTTTGAGACGGCACAGGGTCACACCGAGCTCAAGACCTCACGCTCTCAGCGGCACTTAACATAAATATAACAGCTTATCTAATCGTAGTCAGTTTGTTGTAAGATGCTTGAATTAAATTGGATGTAATGAAAACTCTGTTGTGCTAATGATGAACCTGATGAGGACCTGCAAGAGTCAGCATTCAGTAATGAGAGGAGCAATTAGCTCAAGATAGGTTTTGTCCTTGGTACTGTCACCTCAGTGCTGTCTGTGCGATATGTCCCATGAGAGACAGCAGGAAGGAAAAAAAAAAAGAGCATCCTGCAGCACTTTATAAAATGTCCACCTTCTACTCTCTATACTCCTCAGCACAACTGTCAGCCTCTTTCTATGTCTGACTGGCTGCTCACACTCTGAAGGTAAAGAGCAATGTGGCATGTGTGTGTCTCTTGTTAAATTGCAGATATAATACAGCAGACTTGAGGTATTTTAATACATCGTGCAGCGATTTTTGCCTCCACTTTGTTTCTCGGTGTTCAGGGAGGTTTGGGGAGATGCTGTTAGGGCTAGCAGAGTCTATAAAAATAATTTAAAAAAATTTTAAAAGAGGAAGTTCAGTATCCCCATCGCTAAAGCTTAAGGATTAGCTTTGAGTTAAGTTTTCGGACCACATGCATCAAGAAGTAACAAGCACACAGCAGCTGCAATACAGTAAAACCACCAAAAAAGGAAGCACTAAGTCAAACACAGCCTGTAAAAAACCTTCAACTTCAATTCCTAAAACTCCATATTACTCAAAGGATGTGCTCAAGCCATGCTGAGAGGAGAGTTGAAAATTCACCCTTACCAGCACTACCGTAATTCCGTAATCCTGTTCTCCACAACAGGGTAACCCATTCACCAAAGAGGCACTTAGGGTTAATGTTACAATGTCTTAATGACGTCCCTTGACTGCTCTCCCATCAGCACCTGAAACTGCAGTCCTCTTCCTCTTCGCACTGTTTCCACTGCAGCGCTACTTGTTCTCTCTCTCTCTCTCTCTCTCTCTCACACACACGCACACACACACACACACACACACGCTCGCTCACTCGTTCTCTCTGTGACTACCCCCACCGCCGTTCCTCTCAATCCCCTCCTCCTCCTCTTCTCTCTCTCTCTCTCTCAACTCTTTCTATCTCTGTCACTGAAAGGATCCCCCTCCCCTTTCCCCTCTCCCCTCTCCCTTCCCCTTTGTCTTCTCTCCATCTTCCATCACTCCCATCCACTCAGGCTTTCACTCAGTCGTCTGATTTGTGATGCCGCTCACAATGTGCTGTATGCAGCAATATGCGCGCCCCGGTGCAGCACAGAAGGGAGATCCGAAAGAATCCTTATTCTCCACTGTCCTACCTGGCATCCACACCCTAATTTACGCAGCGCTGCTGCTCAGTGATTCCACAAGGCTCAGATACGTCCCTGAGCTCACAAGGCTGCAGCGGCATGAAAAAAAGAGTGGATGTAAATAAGTAAATAGAAAAAAAAATGACATACAGTAGACGAGACCTCTAGATAATGGGATGAAGAGCTGCAGAAGTCTGTCATTTACTGTGTGCTTAACGCAGCAGGACTCTGCTGCTGAGTGCCTTTACTGTAGCTCTTGCCATCTCTCTCCATTTATCTGAATTATGTCTTTGGATGAGCACCGCTCCCACTGTCAGGAGGGAAGATTTTAATCCTACAGTACGACAATATGGCAGCATGTGCATATGTGAGCATATAAACATGTGAGTTTTTCATATGATTTAAAACCCTTTTTCTCTTTCCGACAAGCTTTATGTAAACTCCTGATACATAATAAAAAGGGGTTCGAGCATAAAAACCACAAAAAGGTCTGAAAGAATAAAAAAAAGTTATGATACTTGCTCAGTCATTAGCAATACCACTCAGATCCCTGAGCTCACCATGCTTTTCCCCTTACAGTAGGCATATTACTGTGTAAATCAGCTTCTTTAATGACAAAATGTGACACACTCCTTCGTTTAACACCAAAACTGAACCAGACAGCTTGGAGCCTTTCGGGTATTACTGTGTCACAGGGAATTATGAATGTGCCCTAAGTGAATCACCCTCCTTATTGGCCAGCAATGAGCACTTGAACAAGAAATCAATAAAGTCTCAATAAGTGGAAATGGAAGGGAGAGAGAGAAAGAGAAAGAGAGAGAGAGAAAGAAAGAGAGGTGGCTTTTGGGGAATTTCAAAATATACAACCGGAGAGAGAGAAATGTAATTTGTTCCCCATCAGTGGGAATACCAATTCTTATAGAACTGGGCTGCTGCTTCTGAATTAGAAGTGATCTTGTAATTATAGGGGAGGTGAAGATGCTCTGATATAACACACATTAAGAAAAATGACACACACAGCTCTGTACATTTAGTACAAATCCCATGAAAGCAGAAAAAACAATAACATACAGGTACTGCAATAGCTTTATACATTCCTCTGTGCCCCTTCACCTCCTTTCCTTCACTGAGAGGTTCTCCTATTCTCATTCCTGCAAGTTGCTCATGAATCGAGCTGAGCTCTGGTGTCACCTTTCCCATGAAAATGCTATTGAACAACTTCTTTTTTTGATTTCGCAGACAGCAACATTCACTGGGTCCACCAGATGCTGCCACGCTAATTTGTAACGCGTCAACCAAACAATATTTTTTTGTGTGTCTCAGCCTCCCGACAAGGACTTTGATTTTACAGTGTCACGATCAACTGTGTTTCATCCGCATGCAACCTTTGCACCTTAAGCCCACATGCAGTTTTGTAAAGGAAACAACCGGACTTGCATGTAGAAATGAATCAAAATAACAGCAGTCACATTCATTGTAATAAATAATTATACTGTAAATGGGTGTTGCATCAGTGTTGCATTGATGTTCTTAATAGTTTTGTTTTTTTGTTGTTGTTTTTTTATTGGGGGGGGGGGGTTTGGAGGTCTACATCACAGAGGAATAGCATAAAAAAGTCTCTGGCTGAATAGCTGTTGGTTGTGACTATTATTTTGTTTTTATTTCATGGGGTAACAGCCGGCAGATGACAGAACTCGTCTATTCACTCACATATAAAATAAGCCAATACAAAGGATGTACGCTTTAAATGCAAATCAAGTTGCTCACACAATCTTAAAATAAGGTTATTTTATCGTAAAATAGCATAGACATTTGTTACAAAAAAGAACTTCACACAAATTTGCATTTGTAATGATTCGAGAAAATATTAACATAAGAACAGAGATACTGATTTCACATGAAAAACAACATAATTTGTGTTAAGACTTGATTTCTCAGTCCATAAAAACACATGTTACGTGTTACTAAAAACAAAGCAATATTACATATATTATACAAATCAAAATTTGCCAATAAGTTTTTTTAAAAAGTAACTCATGGTATTGGATCAGTATAATGAGAAAAACAGAAAAACATGCACACCAGAAATATAATGTGACCTCACCGCCCAAACCACACCATGCCGCCTCATTACAAGAATTCTTGTTAGGAGGATAAGTTCACTGTTGATCTTTTCATTGGATTTAAAAGCAGAATTTTGCCTCTGAGACTCCAGAGGTACAAATGAACCAGTTCAGCTCTGAATATCTCCACCTCCATAATGCTATGAATAAGGTTAAAGTAAAATGTCAGCCTTCCACTGCGATGAGGCCCAATAGTTTCTATTCCCTCCTCATCAACAATGTGGTATGACATTTACACCTCGCTATTGAATCTACAGTATGAAAGCCTGTCAAGCCTGTGTAGCTCTGTGCACTCTTTTTCCACACTGGGAGAGCTATCTCGCAGCCCAGTGCCCTGAGACGCAGGCAGGTCTGATTCAATGCCTGAGTGGGAACAGGATATTGATTCCAAACATGATTCATGGCATTCTGGGTAAACCCATGGTGAGCAACACTCGCAACTGTCCCATGCGACATGTAACACAGAAGCATGAAGATTTGTGGCAATAGATGACAAGTATGAATGGTCTCATCATAGCTGTGTACTGATGATAATCCAGTGAGCACCAGCATCATTTCATTCAGTGAAAAGAAAAAAAAACTCTGTCAGTTCTTGCTTTGAACTAAACACAGAGAGATTGGGAGCAACTTAAAATACATGTTTAATAAAGCATGTGTGTTATGGAGACTAACAGCATGTAGCTGTGCATTAAAGCTGATCACTCAGTGACTAGAGGAATCCATTACAGTACATTCCCTTACCCAGCCTTTTCTACAGAAGCACATGTAACACCATGTGTTCCTCTATGCAATGGATTTCAGTCACATGACTCTGTTTTCATAGGCTGATTGCATGCCGGAGACAGAATTTCACAGAACAAGAGAAGAAGAAAGTATAAGTATGACAAAGTAAAAGCATGGTCATGTTTCTTTCCTATAATGGCAGCGACATGAGAACAGAAAACATCACATTTGCAAAAATAAAAAAACACACAAACATGCACAAACATACTGTATGAGACTATCCAGCACAGGGGTCACCAATTAGTTGCTGGTCAGAAAAAGGCTGCATATGAATAATAATGATGTTCATGTCTGGTACAAGATGTGTGAACAAGTTCAACAAATAATTTGAAAAGGCAACAATATATCAGTATGTGTAAAGCTTGTTACAGCTCCTTCCCAGATGGCCAATTAGTTAATGCAGGTTTAAAAAGGTGAAATGCAAAAACATATATATAATATATTTTTATTCTGATATGTCAGAAGGTCTATTTTTTGTATAATTCACCTGTGATGTCTGGTTTTAAACCAGAGACGGTTGAATTTGTGTGTCCTCTCTCAAGCAGCTCTGGAAAGATATCTAAATCTTAGATGGACATATTTATACATAGAATATATGCATTTAATAAAGCTGCAACCTCTAATGATGCTCCATATTCAGACAACTTATTGTGCACCACCAGTCCCCAGGGTGTGAATTCTCATTCAATAGATGTTGAGCCGATCAATGTTAATAAAGATGAGGCTGACGTAAGGCATTGAAAGCTGGATAATGCCAGATGGTTGGAGTAACAGAGCTGGTCTAAAAGCAGCGGCCAGTAGCCGTCCTTCCAGGCGTGGCTATTGTCCGCTGGGGTTTATTAGCTTTCTGCAGGCACTGGAGCTTCAATCTCTCATGGAAATGACTCTGATTAATCAGCTGAGTGCTGGAGTGTGCACAGTATGATGGAGCCCTGCGCACAACGAGCCAATCCTACAGTAAATCATGCTTGTTCACAGAGGGCTGCACCTTCATCCTCACCATGCCGTTCCTGCTCACTACACACTGCAGTGGGCTCTCTCCTCCCTGGCACATGCAAAGCTTTTTTAAGAACAGATGGGAGAGTGGGTACAACCCAATGCACAACGCTTCATGCTGACATCTAGTGGAGTCCAGCAAGGCTTTACATATACTGTACTACTGCACTGCATTTCAAATTTTAGTGTTTAGCTCGTAAAAAAAATACTTTAAAACAATTTGGCATGAAGTATAAATACCTTCCTTATTGAGGAGGAATTCATATCTCACAAGAAATTAATGATAATGAACAAACCTCTCCTTTCAGGTCAGATTGTGCGTCACCCCACGGATCATCAGTGTTACATTATTGGAGAGTTTAATAGAGCATCCAGCCATATGGCCAATGCCCTCAGTGGACAGCGTGGGAGTGGAGGCAAACTGGATTCCTCAACTTAAGTGGAGCAGATGATACTACTGAGGAGAGAGCTGCAGAGGATGGAGGCATCTAACGCTGTGCAGCGATCTGTCTCCTTAAAAGGACGATGACGGCAATGACTATGGACTGCTCTGATAGAGAGGAGCCTCCCCTTCTCTCTCTATCGCATAAGCCTTACTGTAAGTCCACAATATTGGCTCAGAGTCATAACTCATGCAATTAATACCTTTGCCGGTGGGATACTTACAGCCAAATCTTGAATCTTGAAAAGTGGCCGGAGGTTATCACTGTGAGAATTGTGGCAGAACCTGAGAGAGACAGAACATGAGAACTCAGAGAGGCACGGAAATATCTGTACTGCATTTCTTGAATGTGCAATAAGCATTCTTGAATTATAATGAAAAAATATGAATAAAAAAGTCAGTTTGGACACAACATTATTACAACAAAAATCATTTTGAGCCAAGAGAAGAATATTGATGGTTGTCTCCCTTTCACATAAACAAGGTGATACATGCCTGAAGCCATGCATGCATGAATTATCACTAACAACTATCCTTTGCAGCTCACGAGTTACTGAATTCAATTTGAAAAATAAAATAAAATGTATTTACAATCCTTCTCCCACTATTCTAGGCTTTAATACCTCATTCTCCTCTTATCCAATCACAACCTGTTACGTTCTCTTGTTTGCCGATCATTTGCTTAACTTAACTCTAAAACTTTAAATATTCTCTGTCTCTCTCTCTGCTGTCATTCAGCTGTCATTTCAGTACGGGAAGATCCGCAACCCACCTCCACCCTTTCACCACCTCAACCCGGGACACTCCAACCAAAACCCTCCCATCAGGAGTTCCTTTCATGAAGTCATCCTAACATTGAGACCTTCTCAGAACAATAAAATAAAGGCACTACAAGGACAATAAAAGGTGATAGAATCTGCGAACCATCTTTTGTGTGCGAGTGTGTATTTTCCGGGCCTGGTTGCGAGGCAACGAGGAGACATGATGTATTAACTGGTCAGGTGCTTGCAGAAATTAAGTAGACTTTATTTCCCCTTTGGAGAGAGCCAGGCAACCTTATTTCCCTCGCTATGCTAAGCTAAATCTTCCCTAGCGGTAGCTTCATAATGATCATACAGATATAAGAGTCTCATTTAACTCTGAGCAAGAAAGTCAGTCAAACTTTTTCTCCGAACGTCAAAGTAGTCATTTTAAAATGCAACATTCAGACTTCAAGTCTTTCTTTTGCAGAATAACATTGCCAGTGATAATCTACTGCAACATGCTGACAGGAGAATTTAAAGTATTTTCTCATCAGTCAAATTCTGTCTATTTTCTTTTGCAGACCTTTGAGGATATTCTGTTTGTGGCCCAATTTGCTTCTGCTATTTTTGCAAAAATAATCCATTTCATGAGTCACTGGACTTAATTGCTTTATTGTAATTGTATCATGAAAGACGTCCACAGGGAGAGATACCCAACTTCAATTTGTGAACTTCAGTGAAGAAAGACAGCACACGCAATTTAAGTCTGCCATCACCAGAGCAGCTTTTCTTCAGTGAGCTGATGCATTATTGAATTGGCTTCTCTAAACATAATCTGAGCCGTTAATTTTCCAATTCAGGTTGCTATTTAGGTTAAACCCCATCATTTAGAGCTGCTGATGCCATAAAATTGAGGATGAAAAGCACTGATAAAATGCTGAAAGAAGTTGTTTTCTATACCTCACGCTGTTGACCTTTTTATTCTAGCACATATGACTTGAGACAACACAATGACTGATAACAAATATAAGTGAATGAAGAATATTTTCACGGTACATGAACAAGAATAGGCTGGAGACTATTTGGCTTCCTGCACAGTGAAATACCTGCATATCGCAATACAATGAATCTGTCAAAGTGTGTTGTTTTCAGCTGGCTGAGGGGCCTCGGTGACAGGGGAGGAGAAAAGCAGTACTTCTGCTTCATACTGCAGCACTCCATCAATACAAGCTTCATTTTCATTGAATTAAATAGAAAGGTCAAATGATAAGAAATGAATGAAAAAACAAAAACACTCTATTAAACCTTATTTGAATGTCAAAACTTGACAACTATACTATAATCTATAATAAACTATAATCTGTGTATATGTATATTATATACAGTGAGCAGGATTTAATTTAGAGTGACTGATTGTCACTGATTGGGTCTTCATCAGAGTGATGGCCTGTGGGAAGAAAGTGTTCTTGTGTCTGGTTGTTTTGGCAGGCAGTGCTCTGTAGCTCCTACCGGAGGGGAGAAGTTGGAACAGGTTATATCCGGGGTGTCAATCAAAATAATAAAAATTGACCAACCAAGCTATGATGCCAAAGTTAGAAGAATTTCAATTATTTCACTTGAGACATTTCTGTATTTCTCTCTTTCTTTTTGGTCCTCATACTTGTTTGAAGTAGTGATCTCACATACTTCCATCATCTTTGTCAACTGTCAATCAAGTTTTTGAGCATTAAAGCCATAATAAATATTACTGTATGTACATTTTTTTAAATATTTGTTTTACTTATGTGTTACAAATAAATATTTAATAAAATTTGAAGCTATTTTTGCAGTGGTTTTACACTTAAATTATGCAAACTGACTGATCACCACATATACCAAAGATCGCTGATGCTTGAAATTTCCTTTTGTATTAATATCTTCTGAAAACACTATCATGTCTAAAATGCCGTCACACCATTGTTACCAGCATTTGTCACATCTGATCATTTTCATTTTCTCAATATCACCCAGTTCAGGCAACCCAGGATTTTTAAGTGAAAATTATTCCTGCAGCACTTCTTTAGCAGTCTGCACTGGCTGTGGTTTTTATTGACTCTGTCTATGACTCCCAGCTTGTCTCATTGATTAAACAAGTCCATGGCAAGAGACTTGAAATAAGGCTTTCCCCTAATATTCCAAACTGCAAAATTCTCATTGCTGTCCAGGAGAATGAACATCCCCTGATTTATGTTGCCTCTTATTCCCCAATTGATCTTTGTTTGATGAAGAGGACAACTGTAATCCAAACAAATGGAAAAGTCACTCAGCACCAAACTACAGAGCCCTTCCATTCTTTAACAAGATTACTGTGCAGGCTCCAAGACAGCGCTTGAATTGCGGAGTCCCAGAGGATCCCATGTTTTCTTTTTCCTTCTCTCTGTCTGTGTCTGTCTCCAAGACACGTGGCTCTTCATGACTGTTGCTCCCACTCCTACAGGGGAGGGGGATTCATGTGGGGCAAAGGAAGCCTATACAGGAGACTTTGGGGGGGCTCTCAGCTGCCCTGTGCTCTCTGGAGCGTAGCGTATGAACACTGGAAGATGTGCATGCGTGAGCGAGGAGCTTTCCACACAGGAGGGATCTGGCCCAAATTTAATCCCTCTATTGTGAAGATGCAGGGTTAGAGAAAAAAGGGCAGTGCTAAAATCCCACTGACAGTGCTGCAATGCAGGGGTTTAACATAGAGCTGGTAAGCAGGCGTGCACATTAAAGAGCTGGTCCTCTGGTGACACACAATACACACATTTTCACACAAATACAAGTTCAGAGAGATGGACCAAACGCATGCATGCACACCCAAAAAAAGCCCATCTGATCTGAGATACCTTCATAAAAGGTGTATGATAGATAGAGACGGATAGATTTCATAAAATGTTGTGACAGCAGCACAGATTTTGATGAAGCAGCTCCTCTTAAAGCTAGATCACATGTAACATCTTGATGATTATGATGATGATAGGCGAGATATTTGAAGCACTGTGAAGCACAGCCAGCCCACCTGAGATTCCAAATGGTAAGAGTAAAAAGATTTTAGAGAGGGCAAAAGGGTTAAATATTGTTTAAAATATTTAGAATCAATCCTCACTTAAAAATACATAGTAGCAGTTCTCTATACGTAAAAAAAAATCACGTATAATTATTATTCATCAAGAGATTCACACTCAAGAACCCACTTAATCTGCTTCATAAGCACTTTGTGGGTGCAGTTTAATCAGATTTTATTGTACAGAGGCCAAACCCTTCAACTGTCATCACATTTTCATTTAAATGTTGCTGAGTCCTGATTGGTGCACACCTTTATACCTCGCCCACTTAACAACCACCAGACAAAGAAATAAAAACAGAAATCTCTGATGTGAAAACCCAAAAACTGTTGGAAGTATAAAGAAAAAGACGTCTTAACTTACAATTCCATTACTCATAGAAGCTGATTGTGAAAATTGTTCTGTTAAACTCACAAAAGTTCTTCAGTCTTTCTACTCTGACCGTGAAGAAAATACCTTAAGAAATTTTGGATAACAGGATCTCAGCTGTGGTTTCTCCTACCTCAGATCAATTAGTTTTATTTCCACAGATGTGTTGTCTTCATATACTGTATCTTACAGCTGGTGCATTGCCTTTTCAGAAAGAAACGATCGCTTGGCCTTCGATATTGTTGCCTACAGCTTTCTCGGTATTATTAACCTGCAGAGCTGGAGAGCGTTCACATTTCTGAATGTAGCAGTTCCAGACTCACAGTTTTAGGTTCACATATGTGCCACCATTTGTTTTACCCCTTTTTAAATACTAACAACCCATATTACAATACTCCACCAGCAGGAACCACACCTGCATGGTTCATCTTGGGCACGGTTCGGCACAACTCGGCAAGTTTAAATTGGTCAAGTAACGTAAATCAGCTCGTCATGGTTGATGACGCCAAAAGAGTCAATGGAAAAGCCCAATTGTTGCCCATGATGCTAAGACGTTGCTCTCTATGGTGTCACATTTCTTCACATTTCATTACTGTTGCATAGAGTGTCCCGGGCTTTACTGTTACATATAGTGAGCCAGGGTGTGAGAGGTGAAGAGCGTGACGGGTGGTTGCTTACATGACAGACTGCTGACTGTGGGAGTCTTTTACAGTCAGCAGAAACAAGCAATTGTTGACACTTTGGCTTCGTCACGCTCTGATACAGCCAGAACAGAGACAAGAGAGAGACAGTCTTGTCCATCAAAAATGTTCCATTCATTCATTTGAATCTGAATGTATTACGATTTAAATAGTACTGACAATAACATTCTGAGAATGACCATTCCAGCAAGTTCTTTCTGTCACTGGTTCATCTGTCCATCAAGTCCTCATCAAGTCCTCCAGGATCATATCTGTCATTATGTTGTCCCACAAAGAATGTCGGTTTCAGTTGGACATTGTGTTGCTAGTTGTAGGAACAAATATTGGCACTCTTTACACGTAGGAGCACCCGTTCATAACTAGGAAACAATTTCCTATAGTGTGGCATGTGTTCCTCTTTTACATGTTGCATCTCTCTAGAGACAATTCCCACATGACCCAAGATCTAATTTAAGCTCTGGGGATGCTATTTTACCCCACAGTCCCTGCTTGGGGATAGCACTTTCCAAAAAGTACAAGAACCTAGGGGGCGGGGCTTCCAGTGCTAGACATTTCTGATTGGTTGAGTATTCGCAGCATTTTATTTCAGCCACAATTTCTAAAAATCTGCAGCCAGCGAACTAGTTTGTTATCTTTCATAGTGCTTTGAGATGAAGTTCATGATCATCAGCTGCACAACTTGAATCTCATCCATCCTGACTGATGTTGCAGTGTGGCACAAATAATGCCTGTCCCTCTCTTGATATGGCAAGATGGTTGTTGTCTCCTTTAACTCCTCTGAAATTAGATCCTAGGAATAAAAGTTGAGGTACTTTGGGTGGAAACGCAGGTTATGATGATTTTGTTGCATAGACACCCTGCTGCATTTCTAAATCTTGTTTGGAAGACTCTACCTTCTTGAAGACTGTGGTGACAGAGCCACCACAGGAAATAACAGAGGCTTTATGGCTTTTTTGTCTGCTGATGTTCAACAATTCTTCTTCTGCCTCTGCCATCTAAAAAAACAGGAATTATAGGAACTACAAAGGGTGCAGTAAATGATTGTATTATCTTGGCCTGGGCGTATAAATGGGACATCTCTCAACATGCTGTCATTAAAATGGAATCTCTGTTTCTTGGAAAGAGCAAACCATTGTACCTCGTCTGTTTGTTTTCTTCTTCCTCCTCCTCCTCCTTGTGTCATTTATCTTCCTCATTTTCTCTTCTTCATTTTTTTCTTCTCCTACAATCATCCTGCTATTGTCTTCATTCATTGCCCCTCTCCTTTTCTACACCGTTCACCATTGCACCTCACTCTCCTACACTTTCGTTGCTCCAATCTTTTTACTACCTTAATTTTTCCTTCTCACTCTCTTCTTTCTGTCCAATATTATTAGATACTTAAGAAGAGTTAAAAGTTACATTATAATTAGTGGTAGTAGTAGTGGTATTATCGTAGTAGTATCTTGATACTGTACTAAATTATTTTTTAATACCTCTGGTTTAACTCTTTCTTATTGAATCTAAATCATCTCTGATTTGTTATGACTATCCCTGAATTTGTTCCAGTATCGTTCTTCACAGTTTGACAGTCACCTGCAGTCTTTATTGGAAGTGTGTTGAGCTTGCTACATAGCTGTGCACAACAGAATGTCCAAGAACTGTGGTCCAACATGCTTAAGCGGATATCTAACCATTACCATATCTTACTCTATTTAGAGGCACAGGTTAAAAGCAAACTATGTTGGGATACAGATCTATCACAGCTAAATTTAAAGTGGCTCCATCAAATCAATTTCAATGTCCTGCCTGGCAGCATTTAAAAAGCAATCGCTCCATCAGCTGCATGACACAGCGTAAACATTAACAGGAAAGATCGGACAGATCATAAATTCATAGTTTTTAGGAAAACGATGATCTTACTTCACCTGTTTGAAACAGGTGCTATATATCAGGGAGCTACTGTTCATAAATCCTGGTGGAGAACACCTACTTCCCTTCGGCTACCTGCTTCACTGGGAGACAAGAACTGTGTTCATGTACAGAAATAAGGCCATTTGTCATCCAGTCACAGAAAAATGGTCAACAGCAGGGACGAAGCAGCATGCAATTCCAGATAAATTGCTTCCCTCCTTGCCTGCCCATGCAGTGAATTAAACACAACACTACAAACCACACTAGACAGAGAGAGATTAAATATTATCAAGAAAAAAAAAATATCATTAACATTGCGTGAATCTTAAAGGCATATTGACAGATAAAATTGCACAATGCATTGTGTTAACAGCTTGCTATCTTAATGGAAATAATTGTTTGACCATTATGAAAGAGGGCAATCTGTGCAAAGATAAACGGAAAAGCAGAAGAAACCACTGGAAAGCCTCCAGACCTCAACATCTCTGAATTACATGTTTCATGAGAGAAGTGTGCCACTGGAAAAACAACAAACTCCCCAAGGGACCAACAAACTCTCATAAATGTCACATAGGTTTTACTAATATGCTCTGCAAGCAGTTATTTCTTTTGGACAGGACCTCTCAATGTAATAAACCACGTTACCTCGTAAGGTCTACCTATAGCTTGTGGATAAATCTACTCTCATTCCTAGTGAGGGTCACATTTCTGTTCAAACGGAACCATTCATCTAGAAATGATGACTGTATTTTATGATTTGGAGGTCTGAAATGGCTGCAAATGAGGAGTCTAGAAGTTATTAACTTTTTAGAGGAGGGTGGATGTTCTTTTTCGCTCTGTGTAATGTGGTCAAAGGTATTGTAGGACAAACGATAGACAAGCCGCAAGTGGAAAACAGAGTGGCTGCTCATGGGGATCATTCACCTTCACGTTGACATTAAACTCTATTACAAGATAGGCCCAAATCTTGGAAACCGCCGTGCCATTAGTCAAACACAGATTGAGTGTGACAGCGAACGTCTCTTGATGATCTCCTTGCAGCACATACAAAACTGACTCTGGTCACTGCATAATCATGTTGCACTTAAATCTGTGCACAGTTGTAGCCCATGGAACAATGCATGGACTGACAAAAACATTTTAACCATTTAATAAGTAAAACATCTGACATATTTTAAAGAAAATTAAAAAAAACAAATAACCTGTCCTACATGACTGAATCATACAGTCTGTAAGAATCTGGGCATTTATTAAATACACATTTAAATGATAAGTCTTATTTTAACTGATTATTGACCATAGGAGTTGGGGTTAGGAAGCGATTTAGGAAAAAAAAACCTGTGGTAAATGAAAAATTCCTCAGTCAATGTTGAAGTCAAGTTAGGATTTGCTACTGTAATTTCAAATTGTGAAAAAAAAATCTTAATCTATTTTAGATCATCTCACATTGTCCAACCAGCTGAGACACAACATGCTGAGTTTAACTAGAAATCGGTTCAAAACAGGTCTAAATATGTCATCAGTTACAATTGACCCTATTAGTGCATGTGTGCTTTATGTTTGTACGCTTCAACCACCTCTGGGGATAGTGGGGGTCGCGAGTCTCTCACACCGTTTTTTGGGGGGTCCGGGGGTGAAAGTTTAGGGAACCCCTGCTCTAATGGACAGAAATGTATCTACAGCCACATCATGGGTGAAAAGGAGCTTTTTGTTGTTTTGTCTGTTGTTCAATACATTGCTGCCCTCTCTGGATGATTTATACAATTGTGTATTAAGGAGTATTCTTAATTAACTTTTAAAATAAATGGCATTTAATGTATTCAAAAAGTCACCGTTTCCAGCTGAATAATATAAAGATTTGACCTGAGAACACTGTGACATTTAACTGAGATCGTCTGTAAAGGAGACACAGTCATTTTCAATTACGAAAATCGGGAGCTGACTTTTGAAACATATACAACCAGAGGAAAAAAAAATGAAGAAAATGAAGAAAAATGAAGAAAAATGAAGAAAAAAAAACTTTTGTAACCACAAAAGAATGTTTGACTTTCAGACACAATCAGGAAGACATAAATGAGGGATGTTCCTGCAGCCAGACAGTGGAGTATTATCATCAGCCCGCAAGAAGCCTTGTAATCTGAGAGCGGCATCAACAATCAATGAAAGGAGGCAAAGAGAAGACAAGACCAATCGATGCCTGTTAGAAACACCAAGGTAATTGTGCATTTATCAGTATGGAGCACCTTAACCACTATGAACTTTAAGAAGCCTGAATTGGGTGATCATTACCAAGAAGATTTCACAACATTTTTGTGCGAATCACAGAATTCTGTCCCGTATGTTCACCGTTTGCACTTTGCTGGTATGAACGCTAAAAAAAAGCCCTTCACATTTCCTTTTTCTATAGCGTTCAGTGTGACACGAGCAATTATCAGAATATGATCATTACAGAAGATTATAATTACTGAGGATCAACTGAATCAATACCAACACAAAATCTATATATAAACTTCCTAATCAATCAATATACATGTGAGCCTGCCATAAATATGGTTGGCTGGTTGGTTGGTTGGCTGGTTGGCTGGTTGGCTGGCTGGTTGGTTGGCTGGTTGGCTGGCTGGTTGGTTGGTTGGCTGGTTGGTCAGCAGGATTACACAAAAACTACAAAAAAGATTTCCCTGAAGCTTGGTGGGAGGATGTGCCTTGAGCCAGAATAGACCCCATTAAATCTCGGTGTGGATCCGGATAGAGGGACGGAACCGGGATTTTTTTGGGTTTGTTTTTTACTTTATTCCTTTATTCTTATTTTTCTTTATTCCTCAGGGAATAATGCATGGATCGTGATGAAGAAACTCGGGCATATTTTAGGAGTTGATATCTACGAGTGGGTGTAATACGAAACTAGAAACTTAAATTGAGCTATGAGTTTGATTTGGGATAAAGTTAATTAAATTGGGCCTCGGTGGACGTGTGGACTCGACTGAGTGCCATTGTAGTTTAATAATTAATTCAGTCTGACTTAAATAAGTCAGTAAGATAAGTTGCAGAATATATATGATGCAGATTTGTGTCACATTAGTGTTTTAAATGAGGGCTTTTTTCATATTAAACATTTAGACACTAGAAAGGGGTCCTTTAATTATTACAGTATTTTCAGCTCTGTACCACATATTGCATATTATCATGTTATGTCTTCACAAAGACATTATAGGAATATTATAGTGGTATTATACAGGGCTCGAAATGATGAACAACATTTTCTTAATGATTTTTTAATGATAATGATACTGTGCATTTAAAATATATTACTTATATTATTCAATTACTGACAGAGGATTATTACACGTCAGTTATGGACCAGCAAAAAACAGCAGGGACTAAACAGAACCATTGCAACACATGTATTTGCCTCATTGATGATAACAAAAGAAGGTTTGTGCATGTTAATGATAATGTGATGCGATGAAATTCCTCTTACTCACTAATGTCTTCCAGTTCCATTCAAATAAGTTAAATCATGCCTTAATCCAGCCTTTTTATTAGTGTTTAACAATCCCAGGTTTACAGGAAGCCGTAGGATTACTGCATTACATTAAATCAGGTTTTGCTATAAAGTTAACCAGAATTTCTACCTCTTACTGCATCCCAACAGATGCAGGTTAATGCCATACAATTAAAAACCAGAAAGCTTTGAAGAAACACAAAACATACGCCAAATTGTTCCACTCAATTGACTACATGTGAAATCCTACACAGCCAACTGACAGTATTTTATCAATTATTCAGGAGGAGAAAGGCTCGCAAAAAGTACTGCACCCCCGGCTATGCAGCAGTAAATCACTGTATAGCTCACCATCTGCTGCTTGTCAAAGCCAGTGCTTGCTGTGTGCAGTGCAGAACAATACTCACGCTTTAATCTGGGTGGATTCCCACTATGAATCACAGATAAGCAAGCGCAGGTAAAATAACATCTGATTCAAAACATGAAACATATTTGGGTACATATGATATTTCTGTCACATTAAAGCCATAAGTGAGAGAGCAGTTTTACTATGTGAACATTGGGTGCAGTGTGGATTTTCTGTATCCATCTTGTTCCACTTCGGCTAAAGGATGCTACTGTAAAAGGACTATAACAATATTCCTGATTAAATATTCAGTGTCCACATGACCAGCTGTGAGGATGGCTCTCCTGCTCGTTGTTGGGTCCTTCACACTCGTTGGTGCTTCAAAGCGTAACCTACTCCAGAGACAAAATGTGCCACATTCAGACTTCAATAATGCAAAGCCTTCGTTCTTTGGGCTACGGACTGGTTGACATCCAGATAACAGCTGGAAAAGCCATGGGCTCAGTTTGCAGACTTACTCTGACTATTTTTGGACAAATAAACACCAAATTCCACCCCCAAAATATTCATTTATCTAATATACAGTAACATCAGTTAGTCTGGCAACCATTCACAACAGCAGAAGAAGGTAATTTAGTACAAACTGAACCTTGTGACAGCTTTGATTAATTGGATGTTCTCACAGTACATTTAATAAAATTACTATCACATCCATTTGGTATCTGTCAGACAACTAATGGCTTGGTCCAATCATAATTCAGCCGTTCAATAACTCACTGGGTGTTGGAAGACATGCAGCAGACACGCCACTATTTAAGAACTTCATTATATCCCAAACTGTGGATGTTTCTGAACAACAGAGTCACTGTGGGTTCTCTTTATGTTGATTCTGTATGTCAGAGTTATTATTGTGTCTTGTCTGTCACCCAGTCAAAGAAAAAAACGGCTAATTATTTGCTGTGTTTACATTTCCTGACGTCTCCGTGGGAGACACTTCAACTGAATTTCTCCCAGTCTCTCTCTCTCATCAGTCCATCTGCTGTGAAATGGTAGCTGGAGCAAACATTTCCTTATAGGCATCTTATAAATGCAGCTTTCTAAAAGTTTTTAAAAAGGGTTGACAGGTAAATACAACCTTATTCTTTGTTTGATAATGTTATGATTTTGTTTAATAATGTTGTTTGATATTATGTACACGACTACTCTCATTATCAGGTGCACTATTACTCTTCATTACTGCTCCATATCGCTGGCAATACTACTTTCAATGTCACTCTTATTATTTCCATTTTACTTTATTTTTGTAATTTATTTTTAACTTATCTTTATTTCTATTGTTATTCTGTTAGGCACTGGTCCTTGCACATTTTACTCCTGATACACTTTATTTTTTTATTTTCACTTATATTTAATACTGTTTTTTAAACCCTGTATTGTTTAATTGTTGTTTGGGGCAATCTCTGGCACAAGAATGTCCTTTGGGAGTAATAAAGTTCTATCTTATTCTTATTCTCTTATTTTCCAAATATTAGTACTTCCAAATAGCGGCATTAGATTATTACCTGCACAAAATTGAACACTTTTCATCATTTCGCCTCGCATCCCTTGCGCTGGTGGTGTTTAATGTCATCTCATTAAATTAATACAAAAACAATATCTGTGAATGATTTTAACTTCACACAGTTGGAGGAGAAATAATTCTGGCTAGTATTCTCTCCAATTTGTGGGTGATATTGTCTGTGTTTAAAAGTAACAGTCGCACCCATTTTTTTCGGTTCGAGTAAAAGAATATTAAAAGTCAGATTGAACTGCGTCTGATTTTGTGATTATGTAGAAATTATGCACACTTTCACACAATGCTTCATGAATCAGGCGCTCAGTTTTGCATCTACTAAATGCTCGGGCATTGTGCCTAAAATAACCCCCACAAGGAGTGGCAGCTTAGCAGGAAGCACAAGCAGTTCAAAATGAGCACCAATACATAATGCACAGTAGCTTTAACTTCTATTGCAGCTTAACTTTCCAATTTGGATTCATTTCGTCATTTCGTAAAATGAAAACGGTGAGGCTGCACAAATGAAGAGAACATAAAGGGATTCTTAAACTTTGCAGCCACATGCCAGGAACTAGATAAGGAGAAAATGTCAACGCAAGTGTATGTATGATTTATTCTGTAATGGCACCGCGCAGTTTCACTTAGCTTTCAGACTGCGGGGAGCACAATCAGCTAGTCGTAATAAGTCCATTCGCTTCTCATAGAGATGAGGCACAGGGGGAAACCTGGCCGATGTGGTGTCGGACGACGTGCTTGCAAACCGAGATTGAGTCGAGCTGTTAAGTTGTCCCCTCTTTGAAAAACAACATAATTTAGAATTCCACAATCCCTTGTTTCCCAACCTATTTGATTTCATTTTTAGTGCAAAAAAACAGAAGTTATTTACAGGAGGCTCAAAGAGGCCTTCAACTTAAATGTCAACAGTTGAAGTGAATGTAAATGTAAATGAGACAGTTAATTAATGGGAATTAATGGGAATTTTTTTTTCTGTAAATTATTCAAGAAAGAACTGATATGTCTCTGTTGGCTAATAAGCTTGTTAGCATTTTAATTTGCATCACAAAATATTAGTTCATTTATGTAAGGTTTGGTTTGATATTTATGGTACTCCTGTACGCTACATTAAATTACTCATCTTTGATAGCATAGTTTTCATGCCCAAACCTGGAGCCTATCCCAACTGACATCACACCCGGAGGAAACCCACAGAGACAAGGGGAGAACATGGAAATCCCATATATTTGTTTAGATTCGTGCAACATGCACAGTGAATAAGGACAAGAAGCATCAACAGAGAAAATAAGTCTGGATGTTAAAAGATATCAATGCAAACATCCCGATCAAACATATAACAGTTTAATAATATAATAATAAATGGTGGAAATTAAATAAATTGATGCAAGTATGGTATTTAAGTACGACAGGGAAGTAGGCTCCTTATATGTTACATTTCCCTCTACATGTCAGAGGTAAATATTGTACTTTTCACTTCACTACATTTATTAGATAACTCAATTTACTAATTACATCACAGATTATATATTTTTTAAATATGAGTAAATAAATCACAAGACATTGATACAGAATAAACTATATAAAAAGGTAGAGAAAGTAGTTCAGATTAAGTCAACCCCTATCAACAATTCAACTTAAACATTAATATAACAATAGAATATAGAATATCAGTCACAGGGACCTGGAAAACAAATACTTTTACATTTAAAGTATATTTTGCTATGATAGCATTTTAACTATAAATTATTGGTACTTTTACTCAAATAAATCATCTGAATACTTCCTCCATCACTTTTAACAACTATCAAAAACAGCATGGTCATTTCATTAGTTAGGTTTCTATATCATTAAATTTGAAAAATGCCCCCTTCTTTTTCTCCCAAATCGAAATGTCAGTCTAATTCCCACTGTGGTCCCTGTCAATAGGAACTTTGTCCCTGTGGAAAGGATTGTGCCTCCTCCATGACACATAGTGTCAGACATAAAGGTTAATAATGTTCTCCAGATCCCACACACCCAAAGCGCTCACCTCGTGTTTCCCCCTGGACCCTACGGGAACAACCACCAGGCTAAAAAGGTAATATTCTTGATGAAGTAGAATAATGATAATTATCATTTTAAAATGTATTGCCAAAAAATCTGTTTATTTTGAAATTTTATTTTAAAAACACATGTTTGTTTCTGCTCCCTTCTCTTTCAACTCATTTACTTTGCTGACTGACAAAGTAAAGTCTAACATGACTGCCACAAGGTCCATGTGCAATAACTCCATTATTAGCTGCACTCTCTAGTCAATGTTGCATTTATTGCTCTGCAGAAACGTCGGTAAAGGATTGTTTCAGAAATCAGCTTGATCAGAAATTTGCCTCACTGGGTGTAAAATTGGCTAGCCTAGTATTACTGTACAGACATACGGAGCAGAGCAGAGGTTTGTTTGGTTACTGTTAAGTTACACATGGGTATTAGATTGAACTAAAGGCCTCGACTTGACTGTAGCTAAGTTACATTAGCAGTTGTGAAGACAGAGACACGAGTGAATGAATATCTCGAAACAGAGGGGAATTGAGTTTTTAAATAAGAGTGGACAATATGTCATCACGGGTGTCAGTCCAAGGGCAGTATGCTTGATAGAAGAGTGGATTGCGGTGTTCCAGTAATAAAACATCAAGAGACATTTTTTGATGAAGCGTGCTAACTATGCCAAAACCTTGTAATTGCAGACAAGAGTGGAAGAAGACCTGAAACGGTTCCAATTAAAGTACCAGACAGAGTATTTTTACAAAGTTGACTGTCTAAGACTCACCAACAAATCAGCCCTTCGCTTAATTTATCTATGTCAGTATATGTTTCTGGAAAAAATGCCGCCCGCTCCTGCTCTAAGTGCAACAAAAACTTCCCAACAAGAGTTAATTATGAATATCTAAAATAAAAGATGAAAAAAAAGATAACACTACAGGGTTATCTATACCTATATATACTATATACTATAGAGATATACATCTCTTCCAGAGCTCTATATGAGAAAATACAAGTTCAAATGCTACCCGACCATCAGCTTAGGAAAAAAAAATGTCTCTTGAAAAAGTGGTTTTAGGATGACTCACAGCATCAAATTGGGAATCAATGTGTTTGGAGGGATACAAAATGAAACAGGAAACAAACAGGATTCACAAACCGAAGCTCTATACGATACACAGCATACTGTATGTTTTTGTTACATATGTCAAGTAAGGTAGCTAATTAAGCTTGGGAATGCTTTGTGTGTTCAGAATTAGTATATCTATTCAATAAAGTGCTGGTTCCCTTGTGTCCTCTTTCAGATGGCTTAAGACACAAAAGGAGAATCGGATCTAGGGTCAGCCATGACGGGAGAAAGGACAAGAACAGAGAGCGGCGACAGCGGAGAATGAGGGTGAACCGTGGCGTGGCCTTTTACAAATGAAGATGGACAAAGGATTCTCGAGTGACACAAAGGTTGCATGCTTCCTGCTTGGCATATCACTAACTGCATTTCATTAATCATTGTATAAAGTCTATAACTGGAGAATTGCTGCTGCAAAAACCCAATTTGTGCTGATGTGGATAGGCCATAACCTGTACCATAGCAGAATAATAGTTATAATTTGCCAGAAAATGTCAATTTAAGCAAATTGAAGAAGCCAATTATGAGATGCACATCTTTAGGGTCCCTAAAAAGCATGTGTGAAATTTCATTGAATTCTGTCCATTGGAATTTGAGGAGATGTGGACAAACCACACCACTGTTTGATAACAGTGGTGTATAATAAGGCTTATACAACCAATCTTAATTTATAAAATAATTACTAACTAAAGCTTTCAAATTATTGTCGTAGTGCAACAGATATAATCTTACCATCTGAACTGAAGTAATGCACACATAGAAAGCGGCATGATAATGATATTATGCTTGAGTAAATATGCTTGGTTAAATTCCACCATTGGTTCGTACGGAGTCATTGATTTTCTATTCAGTATCCAAAACAAATGATCTTGAAACTATAGACAGCACTCAGAGAGTGTAACCCTCCACCAAGGCAGCTCAGTTTCCTCATTATGTCATTGCACATAAAAGCAATAATCCGATGATAGTTTGACCCTCATAATATGACTCATTGGTCATGAAAACCTTCCCAAAGAATATGGACTCACATTGGTATCATTATTAGTTTGATAGTTATGAAAATATATTTCACTATATGGTGGGTTTCTTCGGGATCTAGCTCAGTAACTTTTGAAGAACTGAATCTGCACAGTCTCAGCTACAATTTGATCTTGGTTACAAATCTGTAGCATTATTATTTATTATCTCACTGTGGTGAATTTTCCATGAGCCCTATAAGTTTAAACGTTCTGGATCACCAGATCTGGGATATTACTTGGATCCAGATCAAACTTTGATGTGTGGTAGATCTTATGGGGATGTCATCGTGTCATTTTTGTCCAAGCATTGTAGACATTATAATTGAAGTTAGAAGCACAAATATTGTAACTTCACCTTAATCCAAAACCTGGATCAAGTTGACGATCACCACTAAAATCTAATGGATTGTTCATTGGGCCATACCCTCTCTCTCCACAACATTTCATCCAAATCCATTCATAACTTTTAGAGTAATCCTGCTAACAGACAGAGAGACAAACAACAAACAAACAAACAACAGCCTCCATTAAAATTTGATCATTACCCCTTTGGCAGATGTTAAAAGCTGCAAAGTATTTTCATATGCTTTGTTCCACAGAAATCATCCTTGAATCATAAGTGAAAGGTACAAACACTAAGCAAGTAAAATGCAATTTAGTCATGCCTTGCACTATTGTAAGAACTCACATGGATTTTTTTCATTCTGTATGCTGTGTCCTTCGCCTCTTCATTGGCCTCAAAAAGCTCAAAGAGGAATGAAGCATCCTTCATCCTGAGCGTTTACTCACACAGCTTAAGCATTATCCTTCCTCCTCTCTTTCACATCTCCTTATTTCTCTCTGATGTTACATTGCACAGTGTTCCTCTAATATAAAACTTACGTCCTTGTACCTCTGATTTTTAAATAAAGAAAAGACACAGATCAAGACTGCAGGGGGAACAGAACAAGCTGAAACTGATTTCAAGACATTTCGTAGTATGACAGACACAAAATCTGAGTTTATAAATCATTTTTTTCAAGGTTTCTGTTGATGTTTGCACTGCTCTGAATGTCAGATGGGCAGATTCTCTCTTGGCAACTCAAAGAAATGGCAACTCTGCTCTCCCACTGCAAAACCCCCATGGGACTGGAGAGAGAAAGAAAACAGACAACGTCTTCTTCTTTCCAACATTTCAGAGGACAGAAAAAATAAGCAGAAATAACCTTCAGATTCTTCTGCCTGATGCCTTTCGGAATAGGCTATGAAGAAGAAAACCTAAAATGCACACAAAAGCATTGAACTACATTTCATACACACTGAGATCCTGAAGGCATCTTTCTCAAGATAACTCTTGGCAGACTATCATAAAGTAAACTTGTTATTTAGATAAGCGAAATCGCTGCTCCTAAAGAAACTTGATACTGCAGCTATATAGGATGCACCTTGCACTTTTCTGGGCCTTCTTCCTCCAAAGTTCAATTGCATCTGTCTCTATTTGCACCAGATAATGTCCAGGTTGTACTTTGTGTGATTTTGTGGCTCTTGGGGGACTGGAATGAAATTGCCTTCATTACTGGCTTCCTTTCGGTGTATAGAGTGGCTCGGAGGCGACACGGTGCATTTCAAATGCCTCTGTGCCATCTCTCTGCCTTTTGACAAGGACAGATCCTCACAGCGGCTTTTGGCCGATGCCTCTCAACAAAGAGTGGAGCTGCTTTGAGCCAAGAGAACAAAAGACGTTCAATACAGCATATGGATGATACTGGAAAACACTTGCGTCGCATTTCACAAACATGCCAAGCTTCATTGGAGAGCAGTGAGGACATGAATGCTGGGCATGTTGCAGCAGAATAGATGTCAAGAGGACCTCCAGTTTAAACGTGGTCACTGGCCAGGTACTATCGGCCCAGAGAGGGAGGAGCTAAACACAATCTTGAGCTCCAACAGCACCAAACACCAACATGCTCATACACTCTAAAGCCTGGATGCATTTAGTACATGCCTCCATCAACACACCCAGAGTGACCACCACAGATCTGGCTGCCTCTTTGTCAAACATGTATGTGCACTGCACCTAAATAAGGTAAGAGATATGATACGATAGTCCTTTATGAGTCCCACAACTGGGAGATTTGTATAGTTACAGCAGCAGTAGAAGTAACAAGTAACAATCTAAGAAAAAGTATGAACACAACAATATAAACAGGGGAATTTTTTTTTTTAAATAGGGAAAAATCTATATATCTATATAATCTAAACAATCAATACTATCTTTATATTGATATGTCCGTAGAATATTAATACACCTGATTACAATAATTGCACACCATTTTTGCACATAGAATAAAAATTCTCCTGTGTGAAAAATTACACGTGCACATTGTTTGCTGAAGAGGCAGATGTCTCTAATGCAGGGAAGCTGCTTCAAAACAAAACTGAGGACAGAGGAGTAGTGATTGTCTCTGCAGACAAAGAGGCTAAAAACAGCAGGCCTCCTGTAGGAAATGCGCGTCCTTTTATGTAAGACAACTTAACGACAACCTCAAATCCTCAAAGAAGATGAGTAAATATAAAAAAAACAAAGCCACTCCTCCTGCTTCGTTTCAGCCAATTCAGACAGACCAGATGAGAGCTACACCAGATGTGTCATATAGGAAGCTATTCTGCAACAAATTGGATGATTAACAGAGCCATGTGGTCAGCATTGAGGCGTTTGGCTGTGGTACGCAGCTCAGTGGTGAGTGAATGCTTTGAAGGCCGAGGGAGCAGATGGGATAGGGACACAGAGATGGACCAAAATGACGGACTGGGTCTCCTTGGTCTTGCATCAAAATATCTCTCTTACACACACACAGAGAGGCAGCTGTGTTTCACGTAGAATTGCAGCGACCGTTCTTCATAGCAAGTTATCTCCGCCTATAGCTCCACCCTCTTACCATTAATTATGCAGCTCAATGCAGCATTCGAATCCCTGCTGCAGCTCACCCACACTACAATACTCTACGGCTTTCTCCCACTCTCTCTGTCACACACACACACCCCCACAAACTACACTGCTTCTCTGTTTTTCCCTTCATGACTGCTGCTCAACTACACATAATCGAAGACAGCATCTTCCTCCAAGCACCACCGTGTTAGTAGTGTGGCACTGGAAGAATTGAAGGCATGACCGTGGCATTGCCTTTTCAAGAGATTATGCGAGGTTAGATGCTCTAATTTTACAGAAAGCAGAAAATAACTATATACACGTGTGAAATGCAGGTTAATCAAATATCAAATTCAAACAGGCAATATTGGCATGGGAAACAGATGTTTAGATTGCCAAAGCAGGTGTGAAATAAAAAAGAAAACTACAACCAACAAAAGCAATAGAAAGAATAGAATAAATTAAATCCTGAATTTATTTCCAAGCAGCTGCACCTGATACCCTGCAAAAAAATTGTAACATATTTTTTTCCCAGCAATGTAATAAACACAATAATTCAAGCATGTAACACATGAATGAATACATTTGCATCCACTGGAAGTTGTATCACCATCATTAGTTGCAGAGTGACTCACTATCAGCTCATATTGTCTGCCTTATCATTTTCAAAGCCTGGTGCTGATTTCATTGCAAATCAGAAGCAAACAAGATCTGATGTGCCAAGGCAAACACACTTAGCGGCTCACACACACACACACACACACCAATTAAGACCATGTCACAGGAGTCCACGCTGCACAATGTGAATCAGCTACATCAGCAAAGCAGAGGGATACCAGAGAACATACAAAGAGGGAAGCTCTCACGCTTCAGCTGTCCACCCCCCAGGCAGGCAGCGGGACGGAAGCGTAGCAACTGTTTATGGAGGCAGAAACGCGCTTCTCCTTCGTTTCCTAGAGCTTTCACATGATTAAGATTCATCTCACATCTGCATGCATGTCTTTCGAATGTATGTGTGCTTGTGTGCGAGAGAGAAAGACAGTAATCCAGCAGAACTTGAGTGTGAGGCTACCCTCTGTGAATCATTTATGCATGCTGCATAATTCCTGACTTCAAACTGAAAAGGGTTTTTCCTCAAAGGTGAGCCCACACCAGATGAAGGTCTTAGCAGCAATTCATAGGATCATTATTTCTTACTCACAACCCAGGGCATCATCAGCAAAATGTCAAACCACAGGCATACAAACACCAGCTATTTAAGAGCACATGTTGTTTGGCTCCCTATTGTTGCCATTTCAGTAAGTTCAATAAAGTGTCTTTGCATGTTTGCAAAGATGCTACCTCTGGAACAAAAGCAAACAGCGAGGCAGATGTTCCCAATGGGGAAAACACAGCCAGGGAAGGTGGGTATGATTCAGCTGGTATTAGTGCATTGAATGTGTTGTATCCTTACATAATCCAGGGGGAGTGTGAATTGACTACTCCCTCTCTCTACATGACAATGCGCTGGCAGGCGAAGGTCGGCTGTTTTGCCCTATTTTCACTCCTTAAAAATCTGTGCATCCTCAGATGTCCAGAATGCATAAAGGTGGGTCAAAAGCTTGCAGGCAGCCCTCTGTGCTGTGCAGCGCTGCAGCTGCAGGGGTCTTTTCAGTGCATGAAACCGGATGGTGAACAGAGAACACAGCAGGGGCTGGGCACTGCAATGTACTGCAGTGCTCGTAGCTCTGTTATGCACACCCACTCTCTTCCAGTCTTGCTCTGCCTCTGACAATCTCTCAATCTCTCGCTCTATCTTTCACCCTCTCTTGCTCACACTTCTATCGTTTGTCTGCTCTTCCTCTCTTCACTGTCTTCTAATTGCTTTTTCATGCACATTTTCCTCTGCACTCTTAAAGCTGACTATAATCCATATGCCCAACACTGTCTCTTATATCCTTCATTTAAATAAACAAGAAAGCTCTCCGTTATTGCCTGCAGACTGACATGCATACTTAGAAACACTTTTACACGAATGCACACATACATACATCTTGCAACCTTTCCTTGGACCTTCTGAAACTTCACTGTATTTATCACAGTGTCATTCTTGTATCTCCAGGAGTGTCTGCTCTCCTTCAACATCTGTGCAGCCAAATAAACTTTTTTTTGCTTGTTTGGTGAGTTTGTACCGCATCTCATTTTGTCCTGACATGGAGAGCTTTGGAATTGTTGCTAACCGTAGTACGTCTGAGTGACAGCCGTTGCTGCTCCGCTATGTTGCATTCACCATCATTTAGAGAGGCACACTAAATGCCCGTGTCACACATTCTGGGACAGAGGGTGTCCCACACGGAGGATAAGCAATGACAAGCCCAACAGCTGCTCCACTCCTTCAAAACTACAAACTCTGCAAAAGTGTTACAGTATATATACTATATACATAAGAATAAACAATATAAAGTTAATCCCAACAGCAATCCTCACTGAGCATTTACTGAAATAAATTTTTGGACGCCTGCTTTAAAAAGCTGCTAAAACAGTGAATTATTCTCGAGTTCAGGCAGACCAGAGGATGCAGGTTTGTGTGTTTAAACCAGCCATTCCATCTAATGAGAAGTGTTTTAAATCTCCTCCATCTCTCCCTCCCTGCTTCTGTTCTAAAGAGGGATCCCGGCTAATTCTTGGGAACAGCGAGGGGTCTCATTTCCGTTTGCCATTAAAGAGTGAGAAGTTTCTCATCATTGCTGTCTGAGTTTCTCAGTACCCCGGCGTGCCTCCCGCAGAGGTCGCTCTCAGCCGTGACATGAAACAAAGCTTTGTGTGACAGCAGGTGTCTGAACTGTACTGACTGCAGCCGTTACATGTTTTACGCGTTCCTTTCACTGCTGTGGCATCTTTTACCGCCTCCTCAGTTGTTTTTAAATTGATTTCTGAGAAACATAATTTGCTGCTTCCGCCATCAGCTGACATAATACATTATTCCTAACTCTTTAAATTATGTCGCGCTTTTGTGATTTTGTGTTATTATAACCCAAATCAATCCATATAATAGGCAGATGTCAGAATGGAATGATTTTCCTACTGCTGTCGTTTTCACCCCAGCTTGATGTGTCACACTGAGTCTTGCGCTAAAAAGGAAGGTTGAACAAATCCACAGTGCTGACACTCCCACCTGGAGCATAAAGTGATAATACAGGTAGACAGGAGAGAGAGGGTTTTAAAAGGACATGAGAGATGAGTTTTCAGCACCACTGCAGAAACATATTTCTCTTTAAGACGTGCTGTGTTCTAAAAAAAGAAGATGTGCATGAATAATGAAAAGTGTCTTCAACTGAAAAAGCAAGAAAATGGATGAGATACAGCCTCCTGCAATACAAATAGGGTCTTGGAAATGAATATGGCCAGAAAACTTATCCGGTGATCTAAATAGATATAAAGGAATTAGCTTTCCCTTTGACTGCTATTCCACCTTCATTACTAAACACTGGTTTGCTTCAAAGCATTTGAAGGACGCATTTTTTTAAAAGGATTTCTCTGAGCTCTGTCCATGGTGCTGAAATAAGATAGATTTCCTTCCCAGCCCTCTCCTTGTCGCCACATATAACTCGCTGTTAAATAATTGAAACCTTATTTAAAGCCACTCACCGGGATCACAGATCCTTGTCGCGGCTGTCTTGTGCCTACAACTGTAAACCTACAATATGAGGGTTCAAGATAGTAGCACTTTCCTCTAATTAATGTGACACCAGTGCACGCTCTACTCTTCATCCTGTCTAACAATGCTTTACTAATTCCATCCAGATTTCCTCCCATTCTGCAGCAGGCCAGTGTTCATCTTTATCTTCAGCAGAGAAAACACACAGTGCCCACTGCTGGACGGTATCATACCTTCATTTACAGATGATGAAGGTCAGACTTCCAAAAAAGACAGTATAGATGCAATAAAGCAAACGTGAACGTGCTTAAAGAAAACTAATATGAATGCATACTTAAAAAATGTATGGAACAGCTGTCCTTAGCTGTATACAAAGGAAGCTTCACTTTCCTTTCTTGTTTGAGCTCATTTTAAAATAATGATTAATTAATGATGATAATGATGAACCATATCTTCAGTGCATAAATTGTAAATTTCCCCACTGTGGGACTAATAAAGGGATATCTTATCTTATCTTATCTAAATGCTCCATACATGATAATACTTTTTTTTTCCTTCTTATTTTTACCCAATCAGAGAGTTTATTTTTCCACCGGGCTATGACTGAAGGGAATCCCCTAACACTGGATAAACAACACAAAATCACACACAGTATCAAACCCAATTCAATCTGTTATCAAAGCAATCCCAGCGATACCCTGGATACACAAAGACAGCATGCACGACAAAACTAAAATGGGCTGCAGCACTGAGCACACTGAGCTTATCAACGTGCACTGATTTTACAGTATAAGGGACAAAACTTTACTCTCATCCCAAACAGGGATAATAAATCCTATTATAATGGTAACATAAAGTTCAAACATGGAGAGTTATTTTATAAAGCTGCTTTGATTAGCTCTGCATTGGGCTGGCTGGATGCTGAGGCAGGTCCGCTCAGGGATGTAATGGGATACTGCAGCACTAGAGGACCGTGTGCACAGAAACTTGCCTAGAAGCATCAGGGAGTCCCGCACTAACCTTCCCCCTCCCACCCTCTCTCCTTCTCTGCCTATCCCTCTGCTTTTCCCCCAAGTCTTTATAATGTGAAGAATCATTAAAGTGAAAATCAAGCTGCATGTATGGTTACATTTTTTTAAAAACTGCAAGAGGGCAGATAATCCAGAACAGACACTGACGAGGAGGACAATTTTAAAAAACTTCAGAAGTGTAAAAACCCAGCATGCCTGTTTCAGGAGGAGAACCCAGCTGCTTACCTTTTGTGCAGGTTGCTCTCCTCTGGACACCGAGCTCTCTCGCTTCTCCACAGGCTCCGAGACACTTTGAGATAGAGAGAAAAATAATCAATCTTCTTTTACTTTCTCTTATTTCCAGATTGAGAATGAACAAGTCAGGAGGCTAACACAGCCCTCTAGACACACCTTTAGTCTGTCCTCCTGTTAACTCTGCCACATGTACACACACAGACACCCATTCAAATGCACCCCAAGACTGGAGTACACAAATTGATAAAGATCTGCTCAGGGGAGGGATAAAAACTACACACACTCACACACACTGCAGTTTTTTTCTTCCTCTTGCCCACACGCTCTGCTGCTTTTTTCCTGCTGTCTTCGCCTGCACTGCTTCCTGATTGGCTAAGCTGCTCTTCAATAACATAAGCTCTCTTCTTTAATTGGAAGGGGGCCATTTATGTGATGCACCAGAATCCCTCCCGCCTAGCTCATCTCTCTCTTTTTTTTTTTCATTTTACCCCTAAGTGCCAGTGGACAAGAATGCTGAGCTCTGCAATTTCATACGCATTGAGCAAAGGAAAAAAAAGAAAGAAATGGAGGGCAGAGGGGGGAGGGGGAAATGGGGGCGAGTGTGCATGAGGGAAAAGGAGCCAGAGTTGGGATTGAGGGAGAGCATCAGCAGCGAATCTGTGGACCGCAGTGGGACAAGTAGAAGCTGCATAGGAACAAAGAGGCAGGCGCTGTTAGGTGGGGCGAGGGTAGATTTGGATGCACGGTCCCACAGGCTGCAGCATGTTGAGGTGTGCCACTGGGTCAGATGAAGGGAGATTTCCCTGCACTCACTGCAGCGTGGCTAAGGTGGGTCTGCTGCAGTGTGGAGTCTAATTGCCAGGCAGAAAGGGGGATGGGAAGGGAGGAGGAGAGTGGGGGTTGGTTGCAGCGATGCTGAAGTACAGTCTTCCAGTCAGCCAGCATATATGGTGGGAAATGGGCAGGCAGCCACAGTGTACAGCGGTTAATGCCTTCTCCTCATGAATTATTGAAGGTGTCCCAAAGGAGAGTGGGAGGCTCACCGGCGGCAAACTACTGAGCGTGTGCAGACAATCTCGCTGCAACAGAGGTTTATTTTAATTACTAGCACCTGAAGTGCATTTTGCCAAAGTATTTAAAGAAGCCTCTTTTAGTTCCAAGTATCTAATCCGACTAATGGAATAAGACTGCTTTGATCGGAGATAGTGTAGCATTAGCTCTCTGCTCCCCACTTCAGCTTCATGATGTGTTAAAAGGCTTTCCTGTCCCGGAGAACATGGATGTGAGGGATTGACTTTGTGGTGTCAGGTTCCACAGCCCTCTTCCTTTTGACTCACAGTGTCCCGGTGCTTTAAAAACACAATAGTCCAGCAGATCAATGGTAGATCATACGATACCTCAACCATCTGCAGAGGATACAATGAGCACTCAAAAAAAGTTATTTGAAGCTCACAGAGAAATGCAAATACACTGTTTGCTCGATCAACAATGTAATTGCACGGTGGATGAATGAGAAAAGAGATACCCGATGCTGCTAACTAGGAGGGGAAGGTGGATGAATCCCATTAACATCCGGATTTAATGACAAATCTAGATTAGCATGATTTGGATGCAAATACTGTACATGAAAACTGTGCGTGTGTCATACACACGCACAAGTTCACGAGGCTTTGGTTTGACTTTTGTGTGCAAAAAAGAAAATTTATTTCCATGTTAGGACAACACTTTTCACTGAAAAATATGATCATAACCACATATTGTGGGAATAATACAGATAAGTCTGTAAACTAAGCATGACAAAAAACAATATTTTTCATCAGTCATTTGTTTTCCTTCATTGCTGTGGTCTCTGCTCTCTCAGGAAGGCTGTAGACTGTGATAGAGATGTTTGTGCATTTGAACACCTGTTCCAGTATCACAGACACTCTGTCCCACTGCAGTCGGTCCAGGCCACAACCAATGCTATGGGAAACAGAGAGAGCAACATGCTTAATTATAACAATAACAGAACCAATATAAATCTTGTGAAGTTTAAAAATTAATTCATTAAGCAACTGAGTATTTTTCTCTTGACCCTGGTTTAATTAAGTATCACTAAATGAGTGGAAATACTACTTACCGAGGCATTGATATTCTTGTCACTGCATTCAGTACACAGTGTGACTTCATGTCCTCCAGGCTCTGCCTCAGGCTGTCATAGGTCGGTTTTTGACTGGCCTTTTTCTTTGTGATCTGCAATGACAGGAAGGAACAATAAGAATGTTTTACTATTATTTGAAAACTTGCATTATAGGCACCAATTCTGTTTAATGTTATATCTTCACCAGATAGTAGACAAATCGTCTGTCTCTTTTCAGTACAGCACACTGTCCCGTCAACTTTTCTGTTTGGATATGAAAAGGCAATATCAAGGTCAGAATGAGACACCATGCAAGTACCAATATAGTTTCAAAAACCCTTTAAAACTCACTGATCCATTGTTGAACACAGCTGCAATGATTAGGTGATCAAAAGAAAATTGATTAACAATTATTTTGAGAATTGATTAATCGTTTCCGTCATTTTTCCAGCATGAATGCATGAATTTGCTGGTTCCAGTTTCTTAAATGTAAGGATTTGCTGCTTGTCTTTGTCATTTATGATAGTAAAAGAAGAGTGTATGCAAATTGCAAGAGTAACAAGCAATTTGAAGATGTCACTTGGGGCTCTGGGAATTGGTGGCAATCATTTTTCACAATGCCTTTTTGCACTTTTTCTTCTTTTTTTTTTACAGGCTAAACGATTCATTGTGAATATGATCCGCAGATTAATCAATAATGAAAATAATCGTTAGTTTGCAGCCCTATTGGTGAACAAGTCATTAAAAATGCATGCATGCAGGAAAAGAGTATTCCATTCCAAAGATGTTTCTTTAAAAGGATGCATCAGACATCAAGGATATTTTTCCAAAGTCACCAAAGAAACAAAATGATATTATCAGACGTGTAAATTTCATAGATTTCTGCTATAAAAAAAAATACAACCAGTTTCTCTGTGCTGATGAAATCAGTACCCTTAAATAAGACATTTTCACTCCAGATCAATTTTTAATAGGTCTGACTCACTCTGTTCCTTTAACTCCTCTGTCCCTTTGAACTTCTGCTTGAACATGACAGCTATGCCTGCCCCCATGCGGCAGTCCTCACTGATGCAGTGGGCCAGAGCCTCGTCCTCGGGGCAGGAGAACAGGTTCCCGGTGACATAATTCAGTCTCCAGATGTCTTCTGCGGACTAACCAGGAGGGGGCAGCATTACACCATGTGAAGAATGTTGTCTGGGTAAAACAAACTATGACAGAAACAATCCCTGAACCAAAGACATTTTTTTTAGTGAAGCTTTACCTTGTGTTTTTCGCTGCTGACTGGCGTCTCAAGTTCAGACATTGACAGTGAGTCGCGCCCTTGTGCAGCGATGTCATTTACCTAGATGTGTACAGACGTGAACACATTAAAACAACGCAGGATTATCGGGATTCGTCTGATGCTGCAAGACGCATTAGCGTGCATATAATGCGTAAGTGCCTCTTATAAGTTACAGCTGATTACAAGGGATCGTTTTAACGCCAAATTAATGGACTTTCTAGACTTTCTGTGGGCGTTTGGCAATCTGTAGGCAAGAAAGCTGTCTATTCTGTCCTCTCGCGAGAAAAGGCGGTGTGGCGTGGAGAGCAAAAGCAAAACCACCTTCCAGAGTAAATGTGCAGAGAGGTAATGTCAGGTTCTACTGTAAGTCTGGAGTTTTTTTATTAACTCACATTTGTATTCTTCATAAATATTTACTTTTCAAATTTTACGTCTATAAATATAGTTACTTTTACAGTTGTATTAGCCGCAGTTCTCAAATTAGTGCATTGCTTACTGCATGCAATATATAAGATTTCTATTTATTAAAAAAAAAAAAGTCACAAAGCACTCAGAGAGTGCGTGCGTCCACCAAGAAGGCTATTTCAAAAGTAGTAATGTAAAAAACATCACAATGTATCGAAATGTATCAGCAGACCATCAATTGCATCATCGCACTAATTATGGTGACCTAATTCATTGACCCTGGAAGCCTGCTCCTGGCATCCATCCGTCCATTTTCTGTAGCCACTTATCCTATGTAGGAACCTATCCCACCTTAAACTGGGCGAGAGGCAGGGTACACTGGACAAGTCACCAGTTCATCACACGGCCAACACAAAGACAACAACAGTGCTACCCACGATGCCACAGTACCACCTTTACTCCTAGCATTTGAAATAATAACGTGTTTAACATCAGTAGTTTATTAGTTGTCAACAATACTGTGATTTTTGCATAATGATAAATCTGAATCTATTTTTCGTCTGCATATCATTTCTTACCTTTCATAGGTACATGAACTCCATCTGAATGACTCCATTTGCATCTACATTATCTGACCTACATATTGGTGGCAGTGCCATCTGTCTACCCCCTCTCTGTTACCATGTTGTTTATCATTGTGAGAAAGGGTGTTTTAGATATTTTCTTTAATATCTCAGAGACTAATGCACGGATCTTGATGAAAAAAAAAATCAGGCTTATTTAGGGGGTTGGTATGTACCTGTTGCAGATCCAAATAAAAATCTGGATCCACCAGATTAAATCCAGTAACCTTGAATTATGGTTGCAGGGCTATGAATTTGATTTAGGATTAGCCCCATAGAATTAAAGGGGACTTTTGGGCCTTGCAGACATACAGTCTGTTGTGCTGAGTACCATTCTAGTTTTTCATAATATTGACAAAAAATATTTGGCCCAATATCCACCCCTACACAAATTTCCATAAAAAAATCCATTGACGGCTTTTTCAGATATCTTGCGAAAAAATAAACGTGTGTTATCAATTAGCCTACTCCAACTCTCATTAGGGGAGGTAAAAACAAGCAGACTGAAACTGGTATTTATTTATTTTGTCTATTATTTTTAAAGAATACATCCATAGAACCTATATCTATTCTTTTTTAATAGATCTCACTGAGAATTTCCCCACTGTGGGACTAATAAAGGAATATCTTATCTTCAGGTTCAAGTTGGATTGTTGGATATTCATGAGAATAACATTCTGTCATCAATCTGAGTGCACCAATAAAAAACATTGTCTGTTTTAAGTTTACCACAGGTTGCAATAAAACCTGTCTGTACACATTGATGCAGTCCTGAGAGGAAGTCTAATCATCCTGAATAAGTGGGGGGAAAAAAACATGGAACATGGTTTTGTAAGGGCTTCAAGTATGTGTATTGAATAACTTTCATACTCATTTTATAATACAAAGCAAAACAGAAAATACGACAAGCACCATATGTCTGCATCATCTATAATATACAGACAGATAAACAGACCTGCAAGACCATGCGTGGCAATAAATAAGGTAGACGTAGTGTAGAACCTGCACTAAAGAGAACGAACAGGTAAGTCCCTTTGCAAGCAAAATATAGCAGTACAATGCCACTGTGGTGATGGCTTCTTTCATATACACATAAACTGCAGGTTAAAAAAAAGTCATGACTGCATATTCATAAATGATAAATGTTTATGTTACAGGTTTACGGTTCATATTCCGGCCTTAGAAGTTAGCACTGCGTCTTCGATCATTCATCCAATCCCCAGGGTTGACGTCCATCTGCAGCATCTTCATCACCCACTTGTCCTTCCGTGCACCGTCAATGAACTCATCCAGTGAGAGCTCCCCTAGAAACAAGGGATGGTTATTCTCTAGACTTATTTTACTGTACATTTTTTCTTTCAACATGCAAGCAACAAACTCATGCACACGCTCCACAAAAGCCATTACAACAGCCTGACTCTGTTATAAACACTCACCGTCTCCATTTTCATCAACCAGCTCAAATATCCGGTCAACCACCTGGTCTGGGGACAGCAGATTGCATTCTTCATCCAGCTCTCCGTGGCAGGCTTTCTTCAGTCGATAAATAGACTGACAGAGTGACAGGAAAGTATGTTACATCGACTCTTACTTTCAACCCACTGATTTAGCTTTAAATATTCTTTCAATCTATATCAATACTTGCATGTAATGACTGTATTACCTCTACAATTTCAAGGAGCTCTGTTTTATCGATGCATCCGCTTCCATCTTTATCGTACATTTTGAATGTCCATTTAAGCTTATGTTCCAATTTACCCCTCAGGACTAAGTTCAGGGCTGCCACATACTCCAGAAAATCAATGGTGTTGTCCTGCACACACGAAGAGAAAGCATTAACATTTTACCACTCAGAATACAAAATGTTTAACTTTGACTAACGTATAAAGAGTCTTCCTGTGAGATGATTACAACAACTGAAAAATATGTAGGGCTGCAACCAACAATTATTTTCAGTATCAATTTGTCAGAAAATTGTGAAAATGTTGATTTCCAGAAATTTAAGTTAAGTAAGTTAAGCATTGAAATTGCTTGTATTTTTATAGAGGATAATGAAGAACTGCAAATATTCACATTTCAGAAGCTGGAACATGTAAATGTCAGATTTTCAACTCTAAAAATATTTTCTCAATGATGGGCATCGACTGCAATTTTCACAAATGCTTCTGATCAACAAATCCTGACTTACTGTGGAAAATGTGTCAGTAAAGTGAGACTAATTATTATGCACAATGCTTATACTTACAACAAATAGAAGTTTGTACTTACGCCGTTCTTGTCGAAGGCTCGAAACATGTTTTCGATATAATCCGCGGCCTCTTTGTTTTCAGTAACGCCAAAAAAGCTCTTGAATTCGTGCATGAAGAGCGTTCCACTCGGACATTCCACAACAAACTTTTTGTACCATTCCTGCAGCTCGGCCACATCAATTTCCTTGTCCGGGTCGCTGTCTTCACTCAGCCGCTGACCCATTGTGGAATTTGTTTCTGCAACTCGCTGAAGACTAAAATGATTTCTTGCACCACATGAAACTGTTTGACCTGAATGACTCCCTAAAAGCTCCCTTCTACATTGCAGAATTCACAAATGTTAGTCGTCGATTGCTGAAGCAAACTTCATTCAAATCACCAAACATCAAAATTTTAAGTCCATACAAACTGAATTGTTATTGGGCTCTCTATTGTGGCAAATCCCCTCTGAAAGTGAGGATGAGACACATTCTGTTATGGATCACATGATAAGGGATTAGAAATGGACACTTGTCAAAATCATTTAGCTCACAGACAGATCATGACAGGATTTGCTTGTGGTCCTTTATTAGCTTCGTTGTTAGCTTTGTAAAAACACACTCCCTAAAGTGTGTTTCAAGTTGGCCCACCCCCTATGGTATAAGGTATTATACCATATGAATAAATCTTTATATGATATGACTTAAACTGCTTGTGTGTACAGGTACAACATGCAAAGCTAAACTCAAGATAAAGGTCAGTCAAATAAAAACGCGCAATTCGTTGCATTGTGGGTTGTATTACGAGATCTTCGCCCACTCTACTCAATAAAAACCAGACACTGCAGCTTAGAATTCGGCAGTTCTTTGTTAATCCGTCTCTTCTCAGGCACCAAATGTTATGAGAGGAGAATACTAAATCTCTGGCGTACACCTTTAATTATTCTTGACCAGTCTTATGATTCACACAAGCCAAATTATCCCTTCAAGCCCTGACCTTCAGGTTATTTATGTGTACCGCGATTACTGTTCACATGCCTGCCTCAGTCTCACTGGCATCTGTAATAAATGTGCTGTAGCTAATTCCACTAATTATGGACATTACGTCGTTACAAGAGGGCAATTATATTTGGGGAATGAGTGGAAGCATCAAGCATGAAAACCTGGAAATAACAACAACAGAACAACAGTGTCACTGTGATAACCATGGCCGTTTACAGGTGAAAGCTCAGCCTGGTCCAATACCCTCCTACACGATATGTGCTGATGACAGAGATAGTGATAATCTTAGCTTAGAGGTGTCAAGGCCATCTGAGATGTCGCTGACTGGATGTTATCCTCACATGATTAAAATGATTAACATGTCTTCTCACACAAAAGATACTTTTAATCTCATCGATATGTCCCCTCTTTTCCTGCCTCTATATGGTCATGTGAAGCTGTTTACTGAAATCAAATGATACAGGCTATGGAAAGCAACTGAGACAGCTAATGCTAAGCAACCCTTTGGGTACAGTATGCCTAAAAATTTATATATATAAATCCCATGGACTCATGGCTGATCAATTCATTTACAAAGACCAGCTTGTCTCAACACTCATCTCAACTGATAAACGATCACATTCAAGCCTCTCCACCTTTTTAATTATTGTCTGTGAGCTTCTGTCATAGTTCTGAGTGACAGACATTTCTATCCCTTCAGCCATGCTACCAGCATTAAACAAATGTCTAGCTAGACAGCTTAGCTACATGCTCAACCCTTCTGCCAAGTGTCATCAAAATTTGAAATTGTTACGAAACATAACTGGCTTTGCAATTTAAATTTTTTTTTTTTTTGCATTTATTGCTTTCTATGAACACTATGATACAAGCTCAAGCATTCACTTTCCAGTGATCATCAGCTCTACAAAGGCAGTGGACATGTTTTACAAGTCTACAAAAACTGATTTACAGATACATACTGTAAAAATCCAAGCTATCAAAAGGGACATTTGTACAATTAAGTTATGACAAACAAAGTGTAAAAGTACCTTGTGTCCTGGTGACAAATAGAAATGGCTTCCCTTGAGCCAAATTAATATTCTATCTAAACAAACTACTGGCAACGTTGTGTGTTTCTATTGGTTTCATACGGTGACAAAGCAAAACTGGGACATTTCCTACATCCTTCAAGGGGTCAATGCAAACAACTTCCAAACAATGTTAATAAGAAATGCATTTTATGTTATGTGCTTCTCTATAGAAAAAGCAAACACAAAGGTGTTGCTTCACATTCTCAATAGCACGTGTCCTCATTCAAATGGAGGGACACACATTAATCTGTAAGACTGACAAAACAATTTCTTAGGCCAAAACACAACTCATGATGTCAAATGTATCTTCTTGGAAATACACGCCAAATGGCAAATTGAATTAGTGAATATGTCACTTATCAAGGTTAAATTATACTGCTCGGATATTTATTTTAAAAAATCAGGAAACGATGATTAGAAAAATTTAGTCAACAGTGACAAAAGCAGAATCTCCATAATTTTTCTCCAAATCATTTCCTTGCAGTTTGAAGATCAGGCCACGTGTGTCCTTGAGTAGTTGAAACTGAGGAGGACAAAAAGATTCTTCTGAGGAATCTGAAGGTCCACATCGCTCCTGCTATTGAAGTGTACAGGTCCACAGTGCTACAGATATACCCTTGGTGTGGTATCATACAGTGTAAAAAAAAAGAAAAAAAAAAAAAAAAAGTAAGTTGGCAGTGTGGGCTTCAAGGTTCCCCTGTCTCTGTTGCAGTCTTTGGGCTGTCTGAATCGGCAGCGTCGCCCTCTGTTGACAAGTCAGGTGAATTACTAGAAGAGGGAACCTGCTTGTCACAGGGTGGGCATGCTTCATCACTGCTGCTGCTGCTGCTGCTGCTCTGCCCATGTTCCTGCTCAGAGCTTGTACTTGTTTCTGACGGAGCAGGCTGCTCAGGTTGATCCACAGTGCTCTCAGTCTCCAGACTGTGGACATCCACAGTCTCAGATGAGTCTTTATCCCTTTCAGAAGGTTCCGTCTGTGTTCTGCTGGGCTCTGAGGAGCAAGGTACACAACATTATTTCCTTTATCTGTCAATCTGTTGATTATTTCCTTGAGGTCTGAAAGCAGTAGGAGCCCAAGGCTGTTCGTTTCAGTAACAGACATTCTGACAACCACAACCATGTCATTCAGCAATTGACCGTGTGCAGAGGTAAAGGCCCAATTATGCGATATCTATGTACGAAAAGAGATGCGTCCATTTCAAACGTATCCGTCAACGCCCACATATTTCCATGTGCTGACATCAATACATCCATAGGAGGACAGTGAAGAGTCCAACAAAAATGGTGACAGTAGAGGAGGTTGTTATAATTTACCTTGTAAATAAAAAGCAGCAAACGCAAAAGGCAGCGACGTACTCGCCGGTGGTCTGTGTGGCCATTAAATACATCGCAACATGTGGACGGAGAGTTCTTTACTTGTCTGTACACGTTTGTCATCCCTTGCTTGAATCACGGCTACACCACCCTCCAGTGATTGTCGGTGGTACTTCCGTCTGTATCCTTAAACTCTCCGAAAACATGCGCAACTATGTACAAAATGACGGAGCCTTTCCTCTGTATTCTGTGTATACATATTAAACAATAATGGGCCTCAGGAGCTCTGCTCTTTGTCACTTTTAGTGAGCACAACAAACTAACACAATGAATGCCTTCAAGGAGAGACTGTCTGAAAGTGTGCCTGCCTAATGCCAAACTGTACGTTCACTGAGACAAGACAAACAAAAGAAAAGAATCTTGGACGGAGATGAGGGAGGCGTTGGGATGTAGCAGGAGCAGGGAAAGATGGAAACGTTTTCACCCCACCTTTGACTGTGTTCATTCAGCACTAGTATAAACAGTTTGGCCTTTAGATTTGCTGGATGACACATTGTTCAACTTCTTTCATTTCAAGCATACTGGAGACTGCACTTCTATCTCTCACAGTCTGATTCACTAAAGGACAGTTAAGGAAAGAAAAAGACCAAAATCACTGCAGCAGAACCTGGTATATTTTTTTTTTATTCCATGCATGGAATAAACCATGTAGGCACCCGGTGCCTACATTACCAAAAATGCTGAGCATTCATTTTAATACCCACATGATAATGTTTACATTTTCTTATCTTCACTTTGCGATAACAGCAGCCAAATATTCATAAGTCAACCTAAGTGAAGTCGGGTTAACACTTACCATGATCCTCTAAAATAGTCGACGTGTCACAAGATGTTCCACTTGCGTACTCTGGACCGCAGGAGTCTTTTGAAGTGTCCGGTGTCTCTGACAAGTTCTCTGACCTTTTACAACAAGATGAGTCCTTTTCCTCACTTTCTGTTTCATCCTCCTCCTTTTTGTCAAACTTGAGCCTCTTGACCTCGTGGACATCACCATCAGAATCTTCCTTCTCTTCCTCCTCCTCTGAGTGTTTGTTCTTTGTACCCATGTTTGGAGTAATTTCACCCTCTGATGGCGTGGAATCACTACAGTAATGACAGAAACACAGAACACAGTCCATCAAGATGACATTTGGTATGTATTCCTTTTAAGTGTGGCCATGAGAAAATCTGATCTTTGAAATGTCTGGGCTGTTAGATAAAAAAATAAAAATTTTAGATAATAAAAACATACTCTATGTGGCTCGCAGTGCCACATTTGTACCATACTCATTTCAATCACCTGTTATGGTGCTCTTCTACCACTGGCTCTTTACTGACATGACAGTCAGGGAACCCGTTGGTCGAAAACAAATGACAGCTTGACAGCTTTGGTCTGTTGAGTTGTTTTGGTATGCCTGGTCCATTTACATTTCGACTGCAAAGTAAGAAAATAGTTATGCAAGCCAACTCACAAGATGGCAAATTAGCAGAACTACTAAAACCCAAAGTGACAGATAATACATATTTGGCTCTAAACTTAAGTTTAATTTCCACTTAGTGGTGTATGGGGGTGCCTTTATATTTGTGGAATTCAATCACTGACAAGTATGTGACTCCCACCTGTCTGAATATAGAGAAGAGGTACCAGGAAACATCACTCCATTCATTCTGTTTACACTGGATGCCCCATTTTTCCTACAAAAGAAGTGGAAAGGCACAGAACAGCTGGCTGTTACTCGTTGAATGTGTGACTTAATAGGCAATGAAGGTGAATCAGAAGCAGCTTAACAGAAATACTGCAGCCAGCAGAGTAAGGAGAACAGAAGATGAACAGTTCATTTTCTTACTCTGATGTAGGGTACACACAGCTGACCACCATTACGTTCTGCAATACAGAAACAACAATACACTTTATTTTAGAAATCAATTCAGATCCAAGGAAAGTATGTATAAAACAATATTCACCAATATCGCTTATCTTGAGTGAAAACATGACAGTTTATGGGCTTTTACAAATATGAATGTAATCCTCACCTTCTCTATACCCATAAGAAACTTGTCTGTTCCGGTATAGTTGCGCTTGGGGTCTGTAAGGAGCTCACATAGACGCTGGATGGTGAATGGGATTCTGGAAAAGTTATCAAGTGATACATGTAGGATTAGCTATACATCTCACAGCCAGCATCAACATATGCACAACCTGGCAGTAGGAGATGTGAATGAGAAAAAACCTGCTGGACACAAGTTCTGATATGAAAGGAACTGGTGTCAACATAGATCTGACTGATGCAAAACAGAATAGTAGTTGTTTCTATTTGTTACACTGAAGCTATTTGAACCTAAGTAACTGAGGGAGCTAATATACATTTTCAAATGTTATGGTAATTTTGCAAAGTGAAGTGATTTCAAGGCTTCAGAATAAAGAGTTACGTGCAGATACGTGTATGAGATTTCTTCTCATTCGATATTTTAGATTATTTACATTTGATGCACAGGACAATACCTCTCCTTCTCTGTGGTTATGTTTTTATTCAGTTGATAATATGAAAGGAGAACAACACTAACGTTGTGGACAGACATTGATGGATGCATATACCAGAACTGAAACATAATTTATCTAGTTGTATATGGCGTTATGAGGAAGGATTTGTTTATAATTTACACAATAGTTTATTAGCTTTACTCACCCATTATAAGCGTCCACAATCTTTAAGATCCTCTCCTTCATCTCTTCGAAGGGAACATAATCTACATTAGGATTATGCTGTCTTTTCTGTTCTGGTGTTGAAGCATGGAAATCATCCATGACTTTTTCCAACTTAAACATGAAGTACGCTTTGAACTTTGACCAAGGGATCCTAAAATATTGGAAATACAAGGCTGCATGTTATGAACACGAAAGAATGAAAAGTCTATGAACATAATTTTACAAAATACCTGACAAGAGAGGCATAAAAAGTTCACTAAACAGACTTCATCTGCAGCACAACAGATGTAGCCATTGTAATATGTGAAGATTTGGAGAAGAGGTTTGCATTTGTGGACTACTCACATTGGCTGGCCTGTCTTGGCAACATGACACAGGAATTGCTCTAGATCAGGACAGGCCTCCTTCTTGTCTTTCTTCTCAAAATCTGTTAATACCCACATGACAAAGAAAAAAATGTGTATTGATAATAATCCAAACAGCCAAAATAATCTCACTCTATATACCAAATCCCATTCAATTTCAGGCTACATCAGGGACATTTATTGTGTGTCAGCAATGGCTAATTTTAAAGTGTCAGTGATCATCAGTTGTGTCAAGTGAAAATATGCTCATCAAGGAGAAACAAACGTGATAATCGCCACATCGTAAAACCATCAAATACCAGTTTAATTGGAAAGTTCTTGTAAAAGTTAGTAGCATTGAGTTAGCATGTTAATTGTGACATTATCAAGCTAGCTGTTTACATACTGTTTAATAGTTAACAGTCACAAACAGAATATATGGGTCGAAAGTCTCCTGTAATGTAGACAATACTACTAAACTACACAGACAAAGCATAGGCCGATCAGATTGACACTAATGTCTCTGTGATATAATAACATTATCGTTATTAGGCTAAGTTACGGTAACGTTCGTAACATTGCAAACATTGCATATTTTGCTGGAGGTAGCAAAAGAAATGTCGAAACGGTTCACTTATCATGTAACACTCATTTGGATAGCTGTAAATATTACCTTGAAACGCTTCCAACAAGGCGTCGATTTCCATGGCTGTGTCCAGTCCCAGGCAGGAAATACTTGCAAGTTAGCAATAGCAGATAGCAACCAAACAAAGCTGCCAGTGAATACTGCGCATGTCTAAAACTATGACGTCACGTTTGCGGAAGACGCGTTCGAGTTTAACCTGTGATCAACAAAGCATCCGAATGCCCCAGAAGCAATGGAAAAAATAGTCATGATCTAAACATTTTGTTATTGCTTAAACGCATTTGATTTAAAAGTGCGCGCAAAACTCTATTGACGGAAACTTCTGGTTTCTTCTGTTGCGTGTGTCAAGTCAGATGTCGCAGGCATTCAGCGGGCGTTATAGTTTTTTTGTTGTGGTGACAGCGCAAACCGGTGAAGCGACCAGTGAGTCAGCAGCTGGTCAGATCTAATTTTATCTTTAAGTGCCGTGCATATATAACGATAACAGTCTGGTGAAAGCAAATATTTTTACGAAGTCGTTCATTTCCAGAGGTAACAATGGCAGTTCCAGTGGCTGCATTACAACTGAGTACATCATCCAGCCCTGCTCTGTCAGAGCACAACAATCACATCAGCGACAGAGATTTAGAAAGGATTTCAAGTGACAATGACAACGAAACTCTGCCTTTACATTCCCCGTGGACTTTCTGGCTTGATAGGTAAGACATCGCTCTGTTATTGTTTTCTCGCTGTAGCCGCGTCACGTTGGCTTAGATGTGGCTGATCTTTAAAGAGAACATAGAACTGAGATGACGAATTTAGCAGGCCTGTAATAACCCAGATAACATTGTAGATCTGGTTAACAGCGACATAGAGATTGCTGATTTATTTAGACTAACAAAATTACATGACAACAAACGGCCTGTTAATGGCGCTGATGCAGCTTCTGTGCTTGTTTTCGCTCTGGCCTACATACGCAAATCCTCTACTTAAAAAAGATACACAAAAGTGCGTAATTATGACGAGCTCGCTAAATATAATGACTGATGATTTCAGACAAGTTCGGTTTGCGTTCATCTTTAGCCTTTACTTGATTTTTAAAAGCTAGTGTTATAAAACATGTTGAGTAATTGTTCTCATGTGTTCGTCACCATTGACCCGGGGAAGCATTTGTTTGGATTTGAAGTCAAATGTATGTAAATTTAACCTGGTTTCCGATTTTAAAAATGTGACAAATTTATTAGAGTGTATTCAGAACGAATGTCAAACAATCACGGCAGAGTTGAACACAAAAGGCTGCGAGTTACACAAGCGTCATCAGGCAGTGTTTACAACCAGAGGGTGCTGTGGTCAAATGGGGTCAATGTTGTTTACTGTTTACTGGCCTATTTGTCATCTGACCCCCCTCAACCCCACCAAACTGGTTGATAAGAGGGCAGCTCACTGAAACATGTCAGAGTGACAAAGTCACTATATAAAAAATACCAAAAGAAACTAATTCAGAACACATTACAAAAACCTGAGATCTTAACAAGTGGGTCATTTTTAAAGAGGGAAATAAAAATTAGAGAGAACTTAATGAACTACCTGTATCTATTTTTTTTTCTTCTTCAGATCTCTACCAGGAACAACAGCAGCTGAATGTGAGTCAAACCTGAAGAAAATCTACACTGTGGAGACTGTCCAGGTAAGATACCATACAGTCTTGGCTCGGTTTTGGTTCATTCTGTCATGTTAATAACAGGTTTGGAACTAATGTACTTTAACCAGGCACACTTTTGCCTCTACCACTGGTGCCATAACTACCGCTGTGCAGGTTTGTTTTAGAGTTTACCTACCTTGCTAAGTACATACTACTTAACTGAGCACTGTATCCATTACGCCACACACGCTGACACAGATTACATGACTCGGATAACTTCTATTATGGGTGAGGCGAGTTTGCACATGTGCAGTTTGCTAACACAAGTGATGCCATGTATGTATGTTTGTATAACTAACCCCAACCTCTAACCCTAAAAGCAGCAAAAACAAATCATAAAATAATCTAAAAAACACAATCCCCAAGAATTAAAACTCAAGTTTTCGGTGTTAAAGCCGATAGTCGTAACCGTTAACATTATGTGACTAAAAGAAGCCTCTTTATTCTGCTTGGTTGATGTTTTAAGCGTGCTCCCTGCTTGATGACTTGATGATTTGTGTCATCATGCCATTAGATGCCATAAGATACTTATAAAGACTTAACATAGCTACTGACCATGTGGTCAAATGAGTTTGATGACATAGAAATAAAATATAATAGTGACTGTGGTAGGTTGTTAAATAGCTCACATACCCCTTTATGAATTCCCTAGTGCGTGAGTGAAGAGCAATGAGGAGAAGATCTTTGACAGTGACTTTCTACACTCTTAACAATTGTGAAATGATAACAAAGCCACCTGTCTGCTCCATATGCCAGTTAATATTTTGACAAAATAACCTGTTTGCTCCGCTCTCCTCGGCACTGGAGTAGAACTTTTGGAGAGTTTACAACAACATACCTGGCGTCTCCAGTTTGCCACTGAGATGTAGCTACCACCTGATGAGAGGGGAGAGAAAACCGCTTTGGTAGGATTCAATTTAAGATGAATGCATGCATGGGTTCATAACGTTTAGAGCGGTTTGAAATTTGTTTGCTTGCTGGTTTGCATACAGGGAAGAAGAAAGCAATGCTAAAGGTGGTGTTTGGAAAATGAAAGTACCTAAAGAATGCACTGTAAGTGACATAATCACTAAAAGTGAGTAATTATTATGTATTATTTGCTTATTAATTATTTACTATTTAACAAATCAATCTTCATATTTACAGTCTGTTGTGTGGAAGGAGTTGCTCTTGGCTACTATTGGAGAACAGTTCAGTGATTATTGTGCATCAGGTAATTTTGTATTTTCTTCTTTTTTTTGATTGAGTTATGTGAAATTCCAGTCGCTTTAGGTCTAGTAAAATGATTTCCTTTGTTTTAAGGTGATACTGCTCTACTATGTTCACATTACTGACAGACTGAAATGCATTAGTCTCATTCTGTGTTGCTGTCCTTGCAGAGGATGAAGTAAACGGGGTGAGCGTCAGTGTCAGAGACAGAGAAGATGTCTTTCAGGTGTGGAATGGAAATGCGTCTTGTGCTAGTGAGTCAAACATCTTAGGAAGGATCCATGAGCTCCTTCCAAAAACACCTTTTAAAGCGGTGTTTTACAAACGTAAGTATTTGCTCGCAATCTTTATAATGACGTGGTCATTGTTTTCAAAACTTGAGTGATAAATATGACAACATTTACTCATATTCCAGCACATGAGGAGCACCACGCCTTTGAAGGAGGTCGAGCAAGTCATTAGAGCCCTTGAGATATGCATTATTTTGCTTCTGAACATGTTTTGGATTATATTTGGGCACATTTTGAAGCAGTTGAGTTGCTTACCGTGTCATCTTAATTTTTTCAAAATACAGTCCATGTGTTATGATTGTCAATTGATGGAATTTCCCATCTTCAGAACACTACTGTTAATTTTATTTGAGTCAAAAGCAAGAAACACTTAGTTTGGTTTTATATTGGCAGTGTTTGTATGTTTTTTATACTGCAAAATTTTGCAAAACCAGAGCAGATCATATACAGTCAGATTTTCTAATGTATTTTATCATGTTTTGGGCAATTTCCTGAGTACAGACAAAGACTCTGAATTAAATATCATTTTGAATCGAAGAGGAGTCCTCAAACCTTTATCATAGCAAAGCATTACTAGGCTTTTCCAGTCATCTTTTGTCTCTGTTTTGTATGTTCCAGCCAAAATACGTTGCCTATACTGGAGAACCTAAATGTTTAGTATGCTGTAATGCTAAAATATGAGCAGAAAATTGCACTTTCTTTTTTATTTCCTTCTTTAGGATGTGAAAGGAATATTCTCTTGTTACAATAAAATGACCTCACTACAGAAAACATGAGTAGATGCTGAGAAATATATGCAATCAATTCTATTCTGTAGAATTTGCAGTGTTTTGGTTCTCATTTTGTACAAGCATCTGTCCTAAATCAAGCACTTTGTTTCTTACTGTGTGTAGCACCAGACAGTCCATACAGCATTAGACCTATATGGAGTTGTGATAACTGAGACCAGATGCACTTTGGATTTGTATCACCTTTTCTGGTTTAGTGTAAAGCTGTTTCTGTTCATGTTGTCATGGATTTCTTTTTCCTGCTTTTGATAGTAATGGAGAAGCTTTGGTGGCAAAATTGAAATTAGATGTTTTAATGTATTCATATGTCCTTTGTTGAAATTAAATTTGTGAAGGCTAGCCTCTGAAGGAAAAATTGTGAGCAATAAACACACGAGACACAGAAATGTATCACCTGGAGGGAGAGAAAGATGTGGCTATAAATCTTACATTCCCTGAGGCACTGCTTTTGGCCTGTCTTAGTACACATGTTTGTACATGGAGGTTTGTTTAAGTGATTTAGCCTCTGCTGCAGGGTCAAATCTGTGTGAAACAAGTTAATAAGAGATGGTTTACTACTGCATTGCCAAAACAATTTCAGTGTCCAACCCATAGCTTTCAAGTTCTTTTCAAGTATTTTTCTGTGATCTTCTATCAAATCTTGTATTTTTATCATTGAAAATCAGAATCCCATCAGGGAGATGTTGAAAATTTAGAAATTAAACTATTCACATGTTTCTTGTGTGTGACCCAGCGTATGAAAGGGCATGAGATTTACTATTCTAGGCTGCATAGAGTAGAGCTTATTTCTTTAGTATTTCTATATTAGGCATTTGAGGTAGTTTAGCTATGCAGTATGCATTGAAACCCACAGGGGTGCTGCTATGATTTCACAAATCAAATCTTTCTGCTAAAGAATATTCACAGGAGGAGATAGCCTGTCAGACCACCGGCATTACCAAACTTACTTTATTTACCCTTTATTCTCCTGTTCTTTGTGTATTGATGTTATGAGCACATACTGTAGGATGAAATAATAAAAAATACAGTTGCACATACACAGTTGACCATGCACTTCACATCCTGGACCTTGATTGTTAACCCTGGATGGTGCCTTGTGTAAACCAGCAGTTTAGAATGTGATCTGTATTCAGCTTGTTGGACTTGTATACAGTCATTTTTGTCTATCAGATTTATATGTGTTTGAGAAATAAAACCTAAAGTTGCTGTTTGAAAATGTTACTCTGTGTCATGAGAATGTCTATATAGTACCAGCATATTACATTGGACATTGGATTTTTTTTAACCGTTGACTGTTCATTGGCCTCCGCGGGCTGTTTGTTAGATTCCAAGATAGGTGCATGAATTTGATAATTTTCCACATATTAAATTTTTGCAATGAATAATTTTTGTAAGAATCACAAGTCAAATATGGCCGTTGGCATAATCCTTAGCATGTTTTACACCAAAATATCTGTCTTTTTTACTTTATATACTTTACTTTATCTCCATTTGAACAGCAGGACAACTGAACACTGATGGAACATCTCACCATCTTAATCTTAACCACTACTGGCAAGGGGGCATTATGTGTTGTAGATCCATACCCAAACTACTGTGTTGTACTGTATAAAAATAACTCATATTTTTTTACTTATTGACTTTTAATGATTATCTTAATCTGTAACTAAATCAAAGAGACATATGTAAAACAACATCAAAAATGTAAGCATGATAAATTTCTCAGGTGACACAGCTGGAGGTTACAACTTTTACCCAGTCAGTAATCAGTGTGTTCCCTCATCCACATTGATTCCAGTAGTAATCCTCCTTCTCATGGACTGGCACAACCTCCAGATGATGTCATCCTGTGTGATGGCAGCCCATTCTTCAGTCAGAGCTGCCTGGAATTGCTGCTGAGTCTGTGGAGGATGATTACGTTGTTGCACTTGTTCACTCAACCAGCCCCGCAGGTTTACCATGGGGGTCAGGGGGGACTCCAGAGCCGTCTCCAGCATGCTAATGACAAATCCTGGTCATGTTGGCAGAGCCATGACATTCTTACAGATGCCATTTTCTCCCCAATCTTTGTGCCTTTTTATAGGGTGTGTTAGTTTAACTGTGGCTGTTTCTCTAAATATGGTGTTTTCAGACTTGAGACTACTCACAAAAATCAATAGAGTGATCAAAACTCTGATGTTCCAATAAAACCAATGAGAAGCAAGTTAGGTTGTTCCTCAAGTTAGGCCAAAAAAATGAGTGGTGCGTTTTTAAATCCCTTGACTGTATAGGCCATATAGTAGCATATGATGTTACCATTTAAAAATGTCAATCATCTCATAGAAGATGATTGAGTCAAAATACTTTTTTTCCTCAAGAATAAATCCAAAGTATTTCGTGACCATGGCAACTACATTGGATTTTAAATTGGCACTGCAAGGCCTTGATCATTGAAGGCATCATTTCATGGCGGCCTGAAAAAGAAATATCTCCCTCTTGTGGTTGTATCAAGGCATGGATACAAAAATAGTTCAAGAAGCCTGCATGTGGAACATAACATGAATCTCATCCATACACCAAGACACTCTCATCTTTATAATGGCTTTAATTGCTTAATTGAAATATAGCTTGATTGCATAAAGTTGTATATTTATTGTGACCATAATTATACACAGCAGAGTGCCTCTTCTAAACATGTTCACAGTAATGTGCAGAATGCATGTAATGCTCTACATTTGGACTGTACAAACTATGGGTAAAGTGCCTTTTTGTGACCAACATTGATGCCTTTGCAATGGACTCAGACACCTCCCAGCGTGCATCGAGTTATTGCAAGTTTTCTTTTGGGGGAGAATGTGAGCATATTAATTAATCACATCTTCTAGGACGATTATATCACTCGTTAGTCTTCTCCAGCTACTTAAATACTTAACAAATAAAATACATGTATGTTTTTTCCTCTTATAAGAACCGAAATTATGAAGCCATCATTTTCCAGAGGATGCGCCTTTCTTCGTAAAATTAAGGTCAGGAATGAAATTTCTGTCACAGAAATGTCTCATATAGCGTCTGATGATAATCAGGGATATGAAAGATTAATTGTTTTTTAATATGGACTGAGCTGAAGCCTCATTAAACTGTGACACGACAGTGAACTTTGCAAATATCGTTTTCATTTTTTCTTTTATTATTATTATTATTATTATTATTATTATTATTATTTTGGCTATGACATTTGTCTTTTTAGTCTCCCTGTTCCAACCATTCGCCCTTTATCTAATGAAGGGTCCTTGCAAGATCCATGTAGAAATCATCAGTTTTACTTTGGAGGTTTTATCTGCTCTAATGTGAATAGTTGTTTTACCAAATAGATAGTAAATTTCATTTTTGGAATGTATTCTTTTATTTGCTATTTACCATGTTTAAAATGGAAATAATTACAATTTCATACATAAATATTAGTAATGTATTTAAATTTTAATTTATTTAATCATTTAATAATATTAAATTACTTTTTCTTTTCTTTTTTTTTTGCGTACAAACTAATAATTCTGTATAACAGACAAAGCGCCATAATTCAAGAGGTTCTGAAAGTCTCGCGTGTAAACGTGACGTAACCATTGTTTACTTTTACCCAAGCCACGCCCTCTGTTAGCAACTTGTGGCTAGCTCGCAGCAAAGGCACTGCTCCGAGGTTCATTCTTCAGACACCACCCCGAGTCTAAAGACAGTCTGCTCGTACATAATTCGGTGAGTAAACGCAAATTCATTACTATACTGGTGGTCTCGGAATGAATACCGAAAGTAGCGTGTAATTCAATTCGATTTTAGCGGTGGCAAAATGTTGGGAAGAATAATTTCTTACAAGCTAGCGTCAGAAAAGGCTGCTAGCTTTTGTTACTGTTCACGTAAACGCCATCCGTAAGGTTGTCGAGAACTGTTTTCAATTCGAGCTAACATAAGTTATAAAAAACAGCGTTTATGCCACCCTTAGTTCCATATATAGTTTGCACATTAACTCCTGTTGAGTCCATGTAGATGCCCAATTAAAGGCTCGAGTCCTCAATGTGTAAGCCTCGGACCGCCGAGGTTGGTGCCAACGGATATCGATATATTTAAGCAAACTGGATCAAAAATCACATTGATATAATCAACGAAACTAACGTTGTATAAGCTATAATAATTTAAAATTTTAAGTTAAACGGGTTAGGTGTTAATTGTGAAATGGTCGGCGATGGACTGTGTCGTGGAGGAAGGTGTAGCTAAATGAACTTAGGACAGCGTGAGCTTCCTCAACTCATCCCGGGTACATTACTGAAAAAAAGACAATTTCGACGGGATTACATCCTACCTACAGGGGCAGATTTAAGCCCAAGATTTTGTGTGACGCATCGAAGATGATGGCAATTGCAAGACCAAACAAGCATGAAACATTCAGGATCCCATGCCATGGGTGCATTTCAATGAGGAAAGACAAAAAGAAGCCATTTAAGCTATCCTTGTTAATTGAACATCTGAGAAAAAAAGTTAAATTTTCAAAATAAAAAAAAATGTATGCTCAAAATTCCCTAACTATCATAAGGAACATTGCAGCACCTCTCCAGTAAATGGGAGATGTGTACTTTTAAGTTCAATAGCAAAAGACATTACTTCAGTACTAGGTTGTGTCTTGAAAGTTGTGTTGAAAAATATTGAATAGAGTTTGAGATCCGCTCCAGAAATGAAATCAACAACCGGAACAATCTTAAATCCAACTTGTAACCATGTCAATGGGAAAACATAAAAATGACAAAAATCCCTAAACAGCATAAGGTATAACTTCAGTACTAGGTTGTCGTGTTTAGAAAGTTTTATGAGAAAATTATACAGTTTTTGACCTAAACACCGGGAACTAATCTTGACGGACAGATGGACATAAGGAACCCATTCCTCTGTCCCCCTTCTCACTTTGTTCATGAGAGGAGATAAAAACTGACTAGTGCATCATAAACTAAAATATCAATTAATAATGAAAGGGTTTTTATCCAGACAAGTTTGAGTTTTTAACCCTGGCTGGATAATGAAAACATGGGGAACAGTGGGGAAATTTAATTCAAATAGTTGTGGTACGTCATTTACCACAGCAGAAAGCTGTATATACAGTAATTGCTTATCTTAGAAATAGTGTTGTTGATCTAAAAATGGGCAGCCAGCATTATTAGCAATGCTTGACAAAACATTTTGTTTCTTCTGAGACATTTTCTTTCTGTACATTATATCCCATCCAGTTGTTAAGTACATATACTTAAGTGTCACTGATTTAAATGCAATATTTGGCTTCTCTTTTTTTTCTTCAAGGATTTTCATGATATAAGCTTCTCTGTTTTTCACCATAGTCATGTTGATGATACAGAATAATAGGTCATGTGTGAAACAGGTTGTCAAAAATATTTTCTTAAGAGAGAGGGTGTATATTGTTTACTCTTTCTTAAGGAAAGGCCTCTTTGCAGTATTTCCTTTTACATCCTTTGATAAGTGGTGGCCCCACTGCTGGAGATTTTCCCCTGTGGAGAGAACACTTCCAAATGCCCTAATAGTTAATGACGGGCAGTTGCACTGCTTCAGTTATCATAATCCTGCAGCTTCCACATAATATGTATTTTTAAAACAATGCATGATGGAACTTATGTGGAATGAACTTATGAGTCAGCCTGGTTCTTAAGAACAAAATAACCCCTGACATCTTTTTAAATGTCTACAGGAAACACTGCCCTTTGTCTTCAGAACCAACCATGACCCTGAAAGTAAAGTAAACAGAGTGGAAACCCACAAGCATCTGTCTGTTCTGATTATACAGCTTTTAGTTCTAGAATTACAGGACTTATATCAGCTTTGAACCTAGTAAGTTAAGACTTGTCTATGAATGATAAATTGCTGCCAAACTAATCATAAACTATTCAGTAGTCATTTACTGGTAATTTTCAAATGCCAAAAAAACAATGTGTGTTTTTTCCCCTTTGTTTATTGTTTTTGTGGGTCCAGTTTTGGTCATGAATTTAGAGTGAATAGAGGGTCTCTCATCTAATCATATCATCTGAGAGATTTTTACTAAATGTTGATCATGGCTCTCTGTGGTGCCTAGCTGACTGATTGATTAAGAGAATGATTTCAGCATGAGAATCTGATAGCTGACCCTGAAAATAATATTAATGCTTAAGGCTATGTGGTCCGCTTCATTTGTGGCTCTCTGTGCAGGTTTTCATCTGCTCACATTATTTGTTTGCCAACTTTATTTACCTTTGTTTATGGAGCTTATCGTTTGTCTCAAACACTCCCAGGCTGTATACATAAGACCCAACTTGTGCATTGTACTACCTGCCATAGCCATTTATCACACCACCTGGTTAATGGTAAATTGTTCCAGAAGGAAGATATGTTTGCACATAAACACAGACCCAGGGCGCCTGTGTTTACAGTAGTCATGGCAGCACTCAGTTATTCAACAAATAGACCTAGCATGTTCCTCTCTCGCTTGTAGAAGAGAATGTTTGTCTTGGTGGGAAGAGCTTTAACTTTGTAGCTTTTAACTTTTAGAGCTGTTGCTCAGCAGTTCAGGGTTTCCCCTGGAATCTCTGAGACAATGGTGGCAAAAGCTGGAGAACAGGCATGGCATGCACACCTAAAGGTACCATTGGTTAAATGAAAAAAATCTAGTTGTCTTTTTTTAAATTTTTTTTTATTTGTTGCTTACCAGCTTGAGGGCAGAGACAGAGAAGGACAAACCGGTATAGAGCCTGATGGTAAAAGTGAAGTTACCATGTAAGCAGAGCACCAGCAGGTGTGTCACATGACAAGGAAGCTATAAAAAATGAGTCAAAAAATTAAACCAAAGCACAAGTTAATGTACACAAGTACATGTACACAAGTCAGTACAAAGGTATTGAAAATACAACTAGTTTTATGTCATTGGATTTAATGTCATTTTTTTCGTTGTAATTAATGATCCCTGAGTGAAAAACAAAGGGGGTTAAGGCACAACATGTAACAATTTCACATGAAGATTTATCAAAAGGATTAGACCAGTGTTATATATATTTGATTGGATTGTGTACGTCTATAAAGGCAGTGGTCTATAATACAGAGGTAGGCAGGGGAAACCCTGAAATTAAGTTTCTTTGACGTGGTGAATGAGCACATATTTTTGGCTCATTTCAGAGTTCATATTGTTAATTCTTTCTTGTTATCATCTTGTATTCTGTTTGTATGCACCCCGTATTTCATTATGTTCTTCTGATTTATCCAGTTGTTTTGGATTTATATTTTATTTCCTCTCTCAGGTCAGTGGAGTCCAGATGCATGAGTCTGGGTCAGAACCAACAAGCCGCACCATTCCAGCAAATCAGACAGAGAACGGAAATAATACTGAGAATGAAAGTCGACAGAGGAGCAACCAGAGCCCTCCTCCAGAGGCACCCCGGGTCAGTAAATCACAGCTGCATCCGTTCAACACATCAGCCCTGGTTATTATTTTACAAAATGTATTGATATGTGTTGTGTGGAGTCTCTGCATATTCCATACAAATATGACATATTGATGATAATGCACATACGTAGAGCTGGAACATTTTTCCAATTAATTAGTAGTTCGACAAAAAGTTTTGCTATGGCTCCACTCTTCCAAATGTGAATGTGTTTTTGCTTTCACATGTCCTCCATGACAGTAAACAGGACATGTTTGCACTTTGGACTGAGGGTGGGACAAAGCAAGTATCATAGTTTCAAGATGCCACCTTGGACTCTGGACTCAGCAATCTTTTTTTTTTTTAGTAGTCTCTCACATTTTCTTCACAAAATGAAGGATTGCTAAGTTTGTTTCAATCAAAACTCAGTGGAAATGTTTTGTTTAAAACTGTCACTTTCAATTTTATATACAGCCGGTCTGACATAGATGTCTTTCGGTATTCATACATGTAAATGATAACACAGGACAAAGTGCTGTATGAATATGGAGTATTTTAGTGTTGTTTTATTTGGTATGTATCCACGAACCTCTCACTTTGACTGTGATTCTCCAAATAGCAGTGTTTCATATTAATGCTGAAGAGGCGCACAGGGATTGGGGGGAGTTTTCACTGAGGTTTAGAGGAGGAGGGAGAGCCCAGTCCTGTTGGGCGGAGGGATCGGTGTTATATTGTTAGTTTTGTTTAGGCTCGCATCATCTAGGGTAGGAGGCTCTCTCAGATTGTCAGGCAGAGCGGTTGCTGAGCAGCATTTTTTCGGTGTCCAGGCAGACTTTTGAATGGAGACTATCAGGTTTGTCCAACCTTTTCTTTATTTGTTTTGTGAAATTATAATAGCAGGTTATTGTTCATCCAGTTTTAATAGTTATGATGCGTGTCAGTCAATGAAGGATATTACATTCCTGCGGCTGTGTTGTTCAATATTGTTAGACCTCATCCTTTTGGAGCTTCGCTTAAGTTTATCACCAGCTATTTCTGTCTTTGCAAAGGCTGCTCTCTCTCTCAGGGAACACCCGTCAGTGCGTTTCAGTAAATATTAAATGCTCATAATCCAGGGCATATTGTGTTTGTTCCTCCGAAAGTTTTCAATGTTTCTATTTGCCGTCAGTCATCTCAGAGTTCACAAGACCAGTCTTGCGGGAACAGAGCTGTGTTTACACTCTGTTGCTCACTGGTATGACTTTCTACAATAACAACAACACAAGATGTTTGGACTTGCTGGCTGCCATGGCAACAGGGATTAGGCAAAGGCTGTTGTTGTGTTGATGGTGTCCACAGAAAAATAGAGGGGCCAACCGACTGTGGGATAGACCTGTTTTCATTGCTTTGGTGGCCACCTCTGCAGCATTGAATTTCATAAGAAAGGACGAGCTAGGAGGCAGTCGCCTGTTATTGTCAGCCCAAAGCCTGTGTGAAATTCACCGTCGGTTTGTTTACCCGTTTCAGAGCAGACTCTGCTTTGGAGAGAAATGTTTGTTTGTGGTTCAGACCTTAATTAAAATACGAATCTCGAGTTCTGTTTTCGTAAACATTCCCTGTATACTTTTTTTTATTCATTATTTATATCTCTGTGCAATTTTGATTATTCTGTTGATGTTTACTGTAAACAGCCCTTGAGCTGTGAGGCTTAGCAGCGAGGGAGGCGGTGCGGTAATTGGTGCATGCCTAGCAGAGGATGATGTTGTTGTTTTTGTGAGGCAGGTTGTTGTTGTTGTTTTGATGGAGTTCTAATTCCCTGAAGCCATCCAGTGTTGTTGCTGATGTTGTTGTTTGTTTGGTTTATTTTTAGCTGGAGTGACAATAGAGCCAAGTTCGGCTTGCTAGATTGACCGGTGAGAATAATAAATGAGGAGTGTTGTGAGTAACTGTATTTTTTCAATAAATCTGGGTAATAGGCAGCAGACATAGGAGTAGAGCTGCAGTGATAAGAGGATGGATTCGTTGACCAGTGAGAAAATGAAGCTGCAAATATTTTGATTGGTGAAAATCTTCAGACATTTACTGGTCCCGCCCCCTTAAATGTGAATATAATAATAAGTGAATATCTAACAGAAATTGCAACAGACAATTTTTAACATTTCCTAACATTTTTGTAGAGAAAGTTGATCAACAGTCGATCGAGAAAATAGCTGTCAGATGAATCGATAATTCAAATAATGTTAAATTGCAGACCCACAGAAGAACTGGTTTTACCTCTGGAGTTCACATTTGTGTTAATATTGTGGGTCCATTCAAAGTCAGTGACCTTGTGCTGCAGTCTACATGAAAGCAATTTCAGGAAAATACTAAGACAAAATGTTAATCTTATAAAATAAGAAAATATTAATAAATATTACTAAATTAGAAATCTTTGTATATCTGTCTTTTTTTATTTATGGAGTGCATTGAAGCCATGGAATTTAAGTATACTAAAATCGTACCCTACCCACTACCATATTAACTAAGGGTGACATATATTAGGTATAAAATATTTGAAGCTGAGTTCTGAAGACCTGTTTTTCTTGATCATCGGTCCACACAAACACAGCTGAGTGAGAGAACAGACTCTTTATTTGTAGAGTGCATGTTTGGTTTTTTTCTCTGTGTGAATGTGCTCAAATTTTAGTAACAATTAACACACTGTTCAGCTGTAAACTTATTTAGACTTGTTAATGTCAGTTTCAGTATTAGATGTGTTTTGGATGCGAGGATGGCCCATTAGAAGTGATGTTGGCTATTTTTATCGTGTCACACGTCTTTTACAGTGAAGCCTCCCTGCTCTGAAGTATTCGTCTTACCCCCGTGCTCTTGTTAAAAATCCCTGTTAGAAACTTTGTGAAAACATGTGACCAAGAAATCCGGTGACTCTGAGGCTTGTGGTCTTTCATCCTGATTAGAGAGATATGGTTTCTCGTTTAAAACATACTGCTTTTCTGCACTGGAATGCAGTTTAAATTAGGCCGAATGAAAGGAAAAAACAAACATTTTTAATGATCTTAACTTGACATTCTGTTATGTTTGTCAACGACGCAGGTTCCAGTGTCATTGCCCATGATGACCCCACCGACCGAGGCCCCACAGCAACTGCAGCAGATTCCCAGTCCTCAGCAGCTCCAAGCCCTGCTCCAGCAGCAGAAAGCACTCATGTTACACCAGGTACCGTGTCTTAAACGATCTTGTGTGTTTGTCGTAGTCCACATTGAACGTGATGCCTTTACGTGTTCTTAACTCAAATTCCAACATTTCCGCAGCAACAAATTCAAGAGGTCTTCAAGAATCAACAAGAGCAGCTCAGTATGCAGCTGCTGCAGCAGAAGAATGCTGGGGTTGTTAGTCAAGAGGTATCTTTTGTTTGTTATATCATCGTTTGTCATTTCATGAATATTTAATCATTATATCAATATTTATTCTACCACAATGATAATCACTTTGTCAATGAAGATTAGTCTGATTCAGTTCATTAGCACTAAACACATTTTAATGCTTGTTCTAAACCAGTTTCTCATAGCACATAGCCTGGAATGGCACTTTCAAAAATGATGGCAAGGAGTAACCGTTTTTAATTAGTTTACTTCACCTGAGGTTTGCATAGGCTTGTGTGTGTGTGTGTGTGTGTGTGTGTGTGTGTGTGTGTGTGTGTGTGTTATAAAATACATCATGTGACAAATATAGCAATTAAATAGTGAAAATCCAGACAGAAACACCAGTGAGACTAAACTGAGGTTCAACCATAGAAGCAGTTCACTGCCCTCCATTGGCTGATTTTGCAACCAATCAAAGTGTCTGTGCTCTTGTTGACTTTTGCTGCCTCCCCCGTTTTTGGTCATGTGTGTGTTTGTTTTTGCATGTATGGGACTGAAGACCCCTTAATCCCCAGTCCCATTGTAATGTTGTGGAGCAGCCCCTGCCGCACTAATAACACACTAATAAAAAGCTCTCATCGGCTCTTCAGACACACACCAGCCTAGTGCGAAGTGGATTGGAGCATCTTTTCTCAAGCTCTGTGTAGGGCATAAAGACAGACAGTGATTTTCAGAAAGTACATGTTGCTCTGTTCCAGCAGCCACACTTATTAAGAGTCTCACGGACCAAAGCGCTCATTCAAGTGCCAGGAAATGTGTCGTGTTTAAGAAATTCTCAATGTGTGTGTAACCAACATTTTTTTTATTTCTTCCCTTTTTTAAATAGGATTTAAATTCATTATCCTTGTTAGCAAAGCGATGGACTGCAACTGACCTTCTGTTTGCTCAGTGATGCAGAGCTTTGAGTGTCGCGTTTTCAGCCTCATAAAATATTTACTGTATGATGTCAATTAATCATATCGCCACAGAATTAATTCATCCTAGATAAAGATTTCTGCCCCGAATCAAACTGCAGACAAAACGGAGAACAAAACACCAAAAACACATGTAGGATGATGAATGGGGAAGGCCGCTCCTGATGGATGTTGTGTTTTCTGTCTCTCCCAGCTGACGGCGCAGCAGATTGTCATCCAGCAGCAGCTCCTGCAGGTGCAGCAGCAACATCTGCTCAACCTGCAGAGACAAGGCCTGCTGTCTGTCCTCCCCACCAGCCCCATTGCAGTTCCAGGTACACTGGGATACAGTCCTTGCTGTAGTTCTATTTAAAGACTCACATCTTTAGGTAGCAGTAGTTGGGGATCCCTTCTGCTTAACGCCATTCCCCAGTTTTAAGGTAACACTGGAGCAAGGTTCGATGTAAATGTGTGTGCATGTAACCCATTTCTATCAAGAGGTGGGTGAGCAACAGGAACACCTCTCTGTGTAAGGGAGTAGAGTTCAACAGCACCTATATATTATATCGGCTCCTCTCTAACTAGCTGCAACGCACATGCATAACATGCACTCGTAATATCGGTCTTATGATCTAAAGCTAATCACAATGTGGTTCGTGGAAATATAATATGCACCTCACTGAACCATAACACAATCTACATGCAATTTCAGGCTGTGAGAATGGTAACATCCTGTCTGCTGGTGTAGACGCCAGAGAGTCTTCCAGTCAACAGTCTGCCACCAACGGTCACCACGCCCTCCTGAAGAGGAAAGAAAGGTGCCCGAGTTATCTATACTGTACTGTTAGTGTCTATATATATCGTGTTCTAATTGTGTTAGAGCCGTACCAGCGTGCTGACTCTGAGATGCATCATTAATGGGTGACTTTTGTACTTTTGTTGCAGCGGGTCTCTTGATGAAAACACCCAGAACAGCCACCCCCTGTATGGAAATGGCATGTGTAAATGGCCCGGCTGTGAGACCGTCTTCGGTGACTTTCAGGCATTTCTCAAGTGAGTGGTGGAACTTTGCTTACGTCTAAATTTGGGTGTGATGTCCATTTGGCATCTATCATGAGGTGCAGCGGCACATGACTAGGAAATATGCACAGGAAAGTGTGTGTTCTGGTTCCCATTTCTGGTTTATGAGGCATTGGAAAGATCTTTGTTTTTAAGATGAGATGAAATTGCTCTTAAGGGTTGTTTTGCGTTGCATCTCTCTCTCTCTCTCACACCTCTTTACCTGCACAACACATGGTTTTTCTGATGCACGTCATGTTTTTCAATTTGCTTATTTTTGCAGACATTTGAACAGTGAACATACACTGGACGACAAGAGCACAGCACAGTGTCGTGTTCAGATGCAAGTGGTTCAGCAGCTGGAGCTGCAGGTACGCATGTGATTTGTTTTCTTCAATTAAGCCCCTTGTATTCCTATTTTGAATCAGACGACCAAAGGATCGATCAACACATCTTTGCCAGTTTGCTTTTCACAGTCGCCATTGAATTTGGGTATAGGTCCTTTTTTTAAACGATTGAAAAATAAAAGGAAGATCTCTCTAAAGTTAAATTAAAGCTTTGGTGGTGTTGCCACACCAGCCCTGGAAATAGAGGTGATGTCTTAAGATAATTACACTTTCCAGGATGCTACAAAATAAGTGATTCCCATACTGAGCGTCGTTTTACCCGAGCTGTGAATTCACACAATCTCAACATCTATTCTGGTCTTCTCATCTAACACAGTTGAAAAAGGACAAAGAACGGCTGCAAGCTATGATGGCTCATCTCAAGTCCTCTGAACCCAAACCAGCAGCACAGCCGGTAAATGCCTGCTGTGACTCGTTCCTCCAATTAACATAAATATTGTTTTTCTTGTAGCCACACTGATGTTTTTCTGACTTAACTGTTTTGTTTTTTCAGGTCAAGCTGGTGTCTAATGCGTCCTTCTCCCAGACACCGTTGCCCAAAGGCCCACACACTATGAGCGTGTCTCAGAGCGCCACGGCACCATCCACCCCTCTGACGCCGCACTCAGAATCCCCGTCAGTCCTTACTCCCAATAGCATGTTCACTGGAACCCCGGTGCGGAGGCGATACAGCCGCTCCGTGAGCCAAGGTAGCAGTCAGAAGATGTACATCATAATTAATAGGGAGCTTTTATTGTTGCTTTCTAACTGAAATATGCTTCTGCTAAAATGCACATTAAGATAATTTGATAGTGTTCAGAGAAAGAGCTCATTTTCTTGCTTAAAATTCTTTTACTTCTTCAGTTTTATTATTATTCATTGTGTAGCATTTCTATCTTTCATACGCGGAAATGTGTCATTGTCTCCTGTTTGTTCAGAATATATTTTAATGTATAAATAATGATTGTAAATGTCTCTTCGCAGATATAGTTGATAACAAAGAGTTCTACTTGAGCACAGAAGTTAGACCTCCATTTACATATGCTTCTCTCATAAGACAGGTAACAACTAGAACACTGTTGAAAATAAAAAAAATTCACACATTTGCATGTCGGTAGTGACTTTCTGAATCCAAATGAAGCAGATCAACATTTTTGATGACCTCACTTCCTGTATCTCTTGCATGCTCTCTCGGTCTGTTTCAGGCAATATTTGAATCACCTCGCAATCAGCTGACTTTAAATGAAATCTACAACTGGTTCACAAGAAACTTTGCATACTTCAGGCGTAACGCAGCTACTTGGAAGGTATGAACTCTCGCACACATTAAATGTCTTTGCATGATAAATGTACCAGTCACACTTTCCTTGTGTCCAAACTTTTGACCGGCACTGTATAAAAATAGAAAAAGTGCACAGGAAAATTTGGCTGCACTCACATTGAATTCCCTGCATCCTTCTGTTTTTCAGAACGCTGTCAGACATAATCTCAGCCTCCATAAATGCTTTGTGCGTTTGGAAAATGTGAAAGGAGCCGTGTGGACCGTAGATGAGATTGAGTTCCACAGAAGAAGGCCCCAGAAGACTGCTGGTAATGGGTACGTGTTCCTTGGACATGAAGCCAGAACCTTTTGTGCTTTCAGATGTTACTAGAAGTGAGAAGAAGCCTCTAGCGCCACCTAATCAGTACAGTTTTCTTCCGTAAGCAAGTCTTCTGCAGAGTTTCTAAGGTGACGTCGAATTGTGCTGCAAAGAAAATCCCATTTTCTCACAGTTCCAGCAGTTTGAAAGCTTTAGTCTGTTTACTAAGCAACACTCCCCACACCAGTCAAGTTCCCATTCTAGCATGCCACACAATGCATGTATTCTAAAATGATGATGGTAGTCGGCTAAAACACATTCTCTGCAGATGTTTTAACATTTGGAACTGACCTGCAGTAAAAATGAGATCCGTGTAAAAGGTTGGGGTTTAAAATTTGCACATATTAACTACATGCATCATATAGTTTTAATAGTGAGCACGTTCACCAGTTGGTTTTCAGTTTATTTTACTTTGAATGCTACAAAAGAGAAATGACTTTCGGTATGAGGACGAACCAATTTGTTTTGCAACTGTAACACCATCTCCGATAAAGACTTTGGCTCCAGTTGCTTCCAGGCATGGAAAAGTTTGCCACCAGCATTAGAAGAGAAAGAGGAACTGTTGAATTCATTCCTTACACCACTTATAAAAGACACCACACTTATAAAATTGAAGATAACATTTTTTTTTCTCCCATCTCTGCTCTTAACAGATCTCTGCTGAAGAACTCGCAGAACTTTCAGAGCTTAGCTGGGTCCATTGCTCAGGTAAAGAGGCTTCTGGTATTTCATTTTAAACAGTGTGTTATGAATAAAGATGAAAAATAAAGAGTGCAGTGTAGGGCCCCTATGCTATGTGTTGATGTTGTAATACATTTTTTCAGATTGGCGGTTTCGACGGTAACAACTCTTACTACAACCCGGCCTCTATGGGCAGCATCCCACTGCACTCCCTGCCTCATATTCTCCAGGAGCAGATGAATGGAGCCTTCGCTAATGGATCTGGATACCAAAGTGACAGCAGCGCAACACAGTCGCCCCCACAAGCTCTGTAAGTGTCGCGTCCAGACCTACGTTCACAAATCTCTTCAAGTGTGTTTTACACAAATGAGATGTGCTGGAATTTCGTGATCACGTCCCAACTTTTGTTGTCTGTATGTTCCTCAAACCAGCATCAAAGAGGAGCAGGAGGATGAGGAGATATGTGAGAACTACCCCTATGAATCTCCGGAGAGCACAGACGAGCACGGCCACAGTACAGAGATGAACCAAGATGAAGACATCAGCAGCCCGGAGAGGCAAAGCCTTCATTTTGATCGCGTGCCTTCTCTCTGACTATGAGGTTCATGTTCTCTGCTGCATGGCTGCCTCGCTCAGAGCCCGTGTGACTTTGTATTCCAAAAAAAAAAAAAAAGAAAAAGAAAAGAAAAAACAACTGCTTCATCTACACAACCAAACACTTTCATCTGAGGAATTTTTTTTTTTTTTTTTTTTGTATTTATCAGCATTTCTTATTTTTTGTTGTTAATTCTTTCTGTACAGTAGAGTGAGATCACAAAATGTGTGAAATTGTCTGAAAATGATTTTTCCTATTTTATATAGCTGTACACAAAAGGACCACGATGAGCAGAGAAGCCAAAGGAAAGGGAACACTGATAGTTAGCACTTCATGATGAAAAGTTCCATCTGTATGTATAACTACTTTATGCTAATTTGGAGCCACACTACCTTATTTTATTTTAGTAGTCATGATATATAAAAAAAAAAAGATTTTGTAGAGGATATAAAAACGTTGCTTTAGAAATGAAAATGTTCTCTGCCAACATGACCTGATATATTTGTATTTAAGATGTAATCAACTGATCAAACGAATACGTAGCTTCTTTATAATTGTTGGTCTTTTCACCCCTTCCACAAACATTGTCAAATTAGCTCTAACTGAGCTTGTAAGAGTTGATAATATAGATTTACCATTATTGTAATCCACTGTATCTCTATGAATAATAAATTTCTCATGATAAAAGCCCATACTGTGTGTGTCGCTGACGTAGTTTCGGGATTCTTCATCATCGTTTCGCATGATGAATGTATCATTTGATCATTTGATCAAGGTAATGGAGGAAAGGAAAGTCTTATCCTCAACAGATTTGGTATAAATAGTGGTCCACTAACCGTTGCGGTGTGGTGTGTGGTTCAGCACGGGTTGAGAAAAGGAAATAAATTGCGGTTAGATAATTCTATGCCAGTCTTGTCTATCCTTACTTGCTATATTCAAGTGCTGGGAAAGTGGCCCAGCTTGACTTCCTATTGACATATTGCCATAATTGAATGGATCTTCCATGCATTATGCCCCCACAGATGTGTAGTTGTGCTTCCTGAGTGTCGGATTTCAATCTGGTGTGGAGTGCGTTTACCATGTGGGTGTGTGCATGATGATGGGAGGGGCTGGAGGCGAGATCAGAGGGGTTCACAGCTGCAGATGCTGCGGATTACACTGATGGATGTTTAACCAGTGCAGACAGGTAATCTTAAAAGTTAATAATATGGCAGAATTTATAGAGGATTATGTGTTCGAGTAATTTCTAACCTCAGTATATACAGGGAATTTACTTTCGGAATAATTTTCTGCATGATCCTTGAACTTCACACGAACAGGATTTTGCAATATTGATTTATTGCTGTAGCCTTTAGAGAGTATTTAGATTACAACAGCATTATTCAAACAGTGACGTGTGTCTCACTCCATTTGTATCGTCTCCACGTTGCATAAGATGACAACTCCTTTTCAGCTTCCTGTGAATGAGGAGGATTATGTTGAGCTTGAGAAAATGGGGGACCATGCAGCCGATGGTAGGTGGTTGTTCACTCCATGATCGATTCGGCTAAATATACTGCCTGGGATGAAGTTATTGTTAGTTACAGCTAGACTGAAAAGAGGGGAGGTTAAAAACGGGGATAGATCCTGGATTCAATCCAGGAAAATAGATCCAAATAAAAGCTTGTAAATCAATAATCTCCCTTGAGTCCTCACTGAAGTTTTATTGAGTAAGCCTGCTCAATTCTACACTTCAAGTCTCACCTCTCTGACATGCTGCATGTTGATGGGGCTCTGAATAATTAAAAAGATCTCACTGAGGAGCTGAGTAACTCTTCTGACAGATCGGACTCTGTGATGCCATTCCTCTCTTGCTTGTATATCATGAACCTTTCAAAGGAAGCATCCCTAAGCCAGTGATGGGCAGCAGGCCGGTCAGTGGGATACGCAAGCTGAGCACCATCCCAGAGCAAGAAGTGGACAAGCCGGACAACGATCCCCGCTCCGAAGATTCCCAGGGAGGCAGTGATTGGGGTGGATCCAGTTTCTCCATGTGTTCTGACAAGTTTAGGAACAGCAGCAGTCATTTGTCCTCTGATGATTCATACCAGCCTGACCCTGGAGGTATTGTTTGATCTCAACAGTTGATGTAATTAAAGTGAGAAGCCCTGGAATCATTAGTCTCCTCTTTTTCTACTTTCCCCTGTCCCTGCCAGCAGACGACTGTGCAGCGCTCCTCCTCGCCTGTCTGCATTGCCGTTTCCATGAGTTAATGGTCCTGCTACCAGATACGTGCGAGAGGGCTGTGAGCCGCTGTTTCCCCTCGTACAGATCCATCAAGGCGTCCGGTGAGAGAGAGCAGCAGGGAAAGGATTGCTGTAATTACAAGCTGGAGCTGGACTGTAACTGCTGCGGCTCCTGTCAGGACACAGGAGAGCTCATAGAGCTGGCAATGGAGATATCAGAGGTGTGCTATCGCTGAGAATTTCCTCCTCAGCCTCTCACCTCTGACCTCCATACGTTCATTTCAAACTCGACACGAATCCCGAATGCTCTAAAAACAGCATGACTTTCCCATCTTATTCTCACATATGTAATAAATTGCCTGCATTGCTAGATTTGCCTGCATTTATATTGGTTTTGGCCACTTCATATATCTGTCGCGTCTGTGCTTCCACATTATTCAAGCATCTAACTAATGCCGTCCTTTGAAACAGTGTAGAGTTGACTGTTATAATGAGTCAGCCTCCTCATTTGTTATTACAGCTACAATCAACCCACCAATGAATATATTCAAATGCCAACATGCCGTCCTGTCAGGGTAGAAGAGGGGACAGAAGCGCAGAGTGTGGATTATGTATGTTGAGCCACGGCTGCGTCCTCTTCACTGGCATCCTGTATGTTTCAGGTGTCCATAAAGCTTGACAGAGCAGGGTGTCGATACTTAGGAGACATTGATGTGAGAGCATGCTTTCGAATAACAGCTACAGCCAATTCTTAAGGGCATGGATTTGACAAACAGAGCAATACCAGCTGGCAGACTCGTGCATTTTCTTCTTTATTTTTTTTTTTTTAGTTGTGCATTCACAGTGTCCATCCATCACTGTAAATGTGTCAGTGCACACCGGAATCAACACTGGATCAACCAAACCAGAGATGTGATATTTTTCATTTCATGTATTTTCTACAATGCAAGCTGTCTGGCAGCCGTATCAAAATGTGACGTGTGCTATGTTAGTGGCGGCTCATGTAACCTTCAAGTGCGAACCTCAAGCAAGAGATGACAAGTGGATTGTGGTGGTGTGGTTAGCTCACTTCCCTCTTAAGTCCACACCCCCAGATTTTTACCTCCATGGAGGTAATTTTCTGTCTGGACACTGATGGATCATTTTAACGAAACTTGGTGGGAGGGTTTGGCATAAGGACACAGTGTTTTTTAACACGAAGAGAGAAATAACGTCATGTAGAATATTTGCTGAATTTACACAAAATAAAATTTGGAGTGCATCTGACTAAATTGTTGATACCTGTAGTTGCTAGTGGTAACAGTAAATATGGTTTCATAATACAGGCAATAGAGTTCTGGGGGCAGCAACAAAGTATTGTCACTTTAATAAAGAAGACCGACAAAAATGGGCATTTTTCTATCATTCTGTGAACAACTGTGGTCTGATTTTATGCAGCAGATAGCATGAGTGTGAAAAGCAGAGGACAGTGAGAGAAATTTGTTACCTCACTGAGAAGTGAGAACTCCTTCTCCTCATTACTTCCTGCAACATTTCAAACTGATCTGCTCAAAAACAAAAAAAAAGGCAAAAATTATTGGGATCGTTCATTTGTAAATTTCAAATTAAATTATTCTGTGATTGTAGATGTGTAGATATGAAGCCTAGTTTAGGCAGGCAACTCGAGCTGTGCTACAAACACACAATGATCACATGATAAGCCTCGTTCTCCTCTATCATCTAATACATCATCTAATACACCCTCCCAATTGGCGGCTGCAACATTTTCCCATCTCTCTGACTTTCAGTGCCGCTGCTGCTGCCCTGCATGTGTATTGCTGCCTGCACTTTCAGCCCCACCACCACCCCAGCATCCTCCTGTAGGCTCCACTTAAGTGGTTCATGAAGTTTGCTCATCACTCCCCAATGCCTCTATGTAAACATATCTGCAGGGAGTGACTGAGGTCGGCGCCTTGATGCCAAATCCAAACTATTGAATGTTCTGCTGTTGTGATAATAAACCTTTCAAACTCCTGAGTTGTCTGACTGAACTAAATTTAAAATTAAATTATTGTGTGATTGTAGACTTGAAGAAGTTAAGTATAGGTAACATCGTTCTTTATGATAAAAAGAAAAGTTTGCAATTTCTGTTTAAAGTAATAATTTAGACTTTGAGGAAGAAACACACACAAGCTCTGCAATTATTTTAATAAAACCTTTAATATTTATGACAATTTATTTCCACATTGAGTACCAATATGTTTGACTTCACTAATCTGAAACCAGAGTGTACAGTAACTATTGCTACATCTCATATAAATTGTAACAAGAAGAACAGTTGCAACATCACCACAGAACATTTTCTGCACGAACCATGGGAGAGAGAATGAGCAGAGGAGATGGTTCTTCATTAGTGGTTTACCCATATTGTGCCATAAAAACAAACAGTTGGAGGATCCGTTATGAGCAATCAGTTATAGCGATGGCTTTAAATAAGGGGCAATACTGATTATCATTCTAACCAGACACATTTTAGGGTTTGGATGATTCATCTCCTCCATTAAAAATGCTGATCTTGGTTCAGTCAAAGGGCAATCTCACAGGCCTGTTTATTGCACTATTAAGGCTCAGTACATACGACTGGTGTCACCATGACGGCCATTCTGCAGTCCACCAGAGCTGAAATTCACCTTTGACAAAAAAACAAACAGTCTGAACTTATGGTTCACTCTCTGGGCTTCTTCTGGGGTTTCAATCACATCTCACAGTATCAACAACACAAGTTACATGCTACCTCAGCTTTGAGTGATGACAGCTTAGCTTTCGCCATCTGCTGATGAACTGTGAAATACAAGCTGAGAGCTGCAGAACAGCTATTATTAGGTAGATCCTGAGTTTTTTATTTATTTTTGTCAAACTACTGTTTCTGAGGACTGAATGAACTTTCACAATGTACTTCACCTGTTTGTAAATTACCTATGGCCTGGCTGCCATCATGTTTTAGTTATTGCTTGTAATGACAAAGGAGAAACATGCATTAGCTAAGCTAATAAAGATTGCTATCTGTTATACTGAATATACTTATCGCACACTTAATTTTGGCAACACAATTTGGCAGATTTGTACTCATAACAAAAGACTGCTGAAAATTCAGCACAATTTTGGCTTTCAGGGTAGAATTTCACCATAATAAAGATAAAGCAACAGCCAGCCCAGTGTTCAGTATTTAATAAATAAACACGACATTATTAAATAAAAAATATAAACGAGACCAAGAGTCTGCAGCCATGCTGGCAGCTCTGTGAGGCTGTGCTTAGGCACAACAGTGCTTAAGGCTAGATGCTAATATCACAGTTTGTTACTGTGCCCATGCACCTTGTTTGGTTGCTGCTGCAGCTAGCCAGCTTAAGCTCTACCATTGTAGTTTCTCTAGCTAACAGAAGCTAACGAGCTAGCTGCCTACATTTTGTGGCTGTTGTTAAAGTTGTGGGGAGGATGGATGGGAAAAAGGCCACTTTCAAATAAGTTTCTAAACAGAAGCAAAAATTAAATACATCACAGTTACCATGTAAATAAAAATCATTATTGAAGTAGGTGTATTTCTACATATTTTACTATATTTGCATCCATGATTATTCATTCTATAATGCCTTATTTATTATTTTAATACTGAACACTTTGGTCATTCCTAATAGCAAACCCTTTGTTGTGGTTTTTCAGTCTAATAGTCTTAAAATGTTACCTTCTACTGACAAAAGGCCTCATACTACTGCGTTCTAGTGTCCAGTACATTGGCACTCTTCAGTCAATCCATGAAGCCCAGTAGTCCACAAATATTCACAAAATATTCCATCACTGTCTATAATTCTCCTACATTACCGGGGATTGACTGTAAGGCACTTAAATCAATTAAAAAGATAATTACTTTGATACTGTTTTTTGACTAATTCAGAAGATTACATTTATCAATGCTGCTCTGCTCGCACACCTTTAACATTGCATAGCTTAACAGAATGGAGGCTGTGCTGTAACAGGGCTCTCAGTGTATGGCAGGTAGATATTAACAAAGGCATTTTTATGCAATGTGCTACAACAAACTGTTGCACGATACAACAACAGTACACCATAAAGAATCTACAATCTCATACAATAAGTCTGTATGTATTTGAAAAGGCAAATACAATAGTTAGTTTATGCTTAGAAAAAAAAAAGGAGAACCACATTTCAATTTACAGAGGTCATTCCAGTGTTTTGACAATGTCATGCATTTCATACAAAATCCCAAAGCAGTCTCCTTATGCTCCTTGGCAATACAAATGTTCACATAATGGAAAAAAACCAAACAAACAGTGAATGTGAAATGTCACCACAATGAAATAAAAACAATAATTTAGTAAAAATAGATGGACAAGTATAAAAACTGCAGTGTTATATTGTGTGGACTGTAACAGGTCTGATCACTACAGCCAGGGGTTAAATAGCAACTGACATTATTCATGTTTCTTACATTAACGAACCACAAACATTTATATAATTAACGAGGTCTATCACATAAAATCAGATTCTTGTGCATGTGTCAGGGCTGTAAAAGGCTTCATTTTTGATTTGAACAAACATTCTACTAGTTTCGTAGTGTTTGCTTCTAGTTTAGACTGAATTATAACAATTATTTATTATGATTTTGGCACAGAGGAATGTATGTATGTATGTATGTATGTAATATGTCTGATGCTGACTAGTCTTAGTAGTCAGCACTGGATGGTGAAAGGATGTATCTGTGAGGTGAAACTTGACCTCTCTCTCTTTTTACTGCTTCTTGCTCATCGTGACGATGAATAAAAAAAATATGAGATATCAAAATTTGATTTCCTTTCATTTAAAATTCTTCAAAGAGATATTCTAACTTCATATTCTAATGTGCTTTTGTTTATTATCACAGTCATATCAAAAAGTGTCATTTAAATACCTTGTTATAAATTATTTGTTGAGGGGAATGTGTGCATAAAGATAAAGATACATAAATAAGATCAAATCAACAAATTAATAATATTTGTCAAGGAAGAAATTTCAACTGGAAGACTGACAAACACTCAGCTAACAGCCAAAACATGTGCATAGCAATACGACATCGATGTATACACATCTCAATAAGGCATCAACACATTCAAGTTCAATCTAAGACACGAGGAGTGTAAAGCACTATAGTAATAAATAGATTTTTTTAAACTTCTATTATTGCTACTGATTTAAAAAGCAGTGTTCATCTCACCACAAAATATCTACATTTCTGACTGTGATTTATAACTTCCCTAGATTCTCTGGAATCAATCGAAAATAAACGTAATCTAGCCTCTATCCAAAGACAAATGCATTTTTTTAAAATATAAAAACTTCTATTATTGTAACTCATTGTCATCAAAGTATTGATTAAAGCAAACATAATTTATGATCAGTCCTTGAAATCAAAGTTGAGGGCTTGAAAAGATGAAGAAACATAATCTAACAAAAAAAAAAGAAAAACACGAATGGAAAAGATTCAATACATGTAAACACGGGTGGGGGAGGAAAGAAAAAAAAAGGACACAAACAGTATAAAGCCTCTCCAGCAGCTGGGAGTGTTAGCTGCTGTCAGGATGGAGGGGTTGGAGATGATGCCTACGTCCAGTAGGGGGTGCTAACAGCCCTGCTCATTCTCATCCATGCTTACGCTGCTCTTGCGACTGCTGTCCTTTGAGGCATCTGGGGAGACAGACGAGAGCAAAGGGTCCCCCCCTCTCACCGGTGATAAGGTGTCTTCCATGAGGATGTCGTTGAGTTTGGAGCCCGGCTTGCTGTGAACGCTATAGTGGCCCTCGGGGAAGTTAGAGTGGCCTTCATTTAGCTCCAGAGTGCTGGGTGTTTCTGGAGTGCAGGCGGGGTGGTGTTGGTGATGGGGGTGGAGTGTGTACAGGTCCGGGTGACGGTTCTCCAAAGCGTTCTCCTGCTTAATGTTCCGGGCGCCGAGTTCAGCGGAGCAGAGTGCTGAGGATGCGATGGCCAGACCGTGAGCACGGGCCTGCATCTCCAACTCCTGCAAGCCACAGAGAGACACACGGGTTAGTCAGGGTTTCACTCTCTGCCACTATGTCACAGCAGTCTTCTACTCCTGTGTCAGGATAACTAGAGTCTCAGATAACTGTTCTGTTTCACGTGCTCCATGGGTGGTCAAGAATAAAGGGTTCCTCCAGGAACGTGATTAGCGGAGGTGTGGAGTTTGCAGGCGATTTTTTGTTTTGTTTTAAATCCTCATCCATCTGTGACTAACTCAGCCATTTGACTTGACTTTTCCTCTATTTGAAAAAACTCAGAGGGGTTCCTTTTTTTCTCGCATAGTGCTGCCCTACATAATTAGCCATAAAACAAACACACAATCTGATTTATCAATTAATGCCACCTGAGCAGAATCACACATCTCCTGGAGCCATTTCAAAAACCTCTACTTGCACTCTGTTGTCGTTTCCATTTGAATTTTATTATTCGTTTCCGAAAAAGTAACCACGGTTATGATGCAATTCTACAAGTCTGTGTTTGTTTACCTGTATCCTCAACATCAGATGTCGGTTGGCATGCTCCAGCTTCTTCTGGCGATTCTCCAGCTCCTTGGCCCTCTGCTGCTCCCGCTGTAGCTTCCTGATGTAGTCCACGGACGCCTTCAGGATGGTGCCTTTGTTCCAGCGCATGTCCCTGACAATCAGAGCAGCCATTATTTGTACATCCTTTAGTCTCTTAGATCCTATTCATTTTGATGCAATCTCTACTCAGAAAAATCTGATTACAGAGTTTCATTAGGCTGCTATGATAGACCACTAACGACCATTTATGTCTACTCAGTTGGAAAAACAAGACACAGAAGAAAATCCCCTACAACGGGTGTGTATCATAGAAGAAACACAAAAGCCTATTACTGAGTTAACAATGATTGAGGGACACACAACTATAGACCCATGTGCCCAGGACCTTTTGTAGAAATTAAATGAGATGTTTACTAGTATTAACAAGGCTATCCTGATTCAAGTATCACCATGAACAAACAAACGCCTACTCCATAGTTAGTCAACATAAAATACAAGCATGAAATACTCATGTTCCGGTCTAAGGTGTTTCTTATATTGTAGAAAACTAACTAAAGGTTGTAAGACTTGGTAAAGTGGAATAAATAACTTGTCCCTGCTAAGAGCAGAGGAAGACCTTAAAATAGATTTAACCTTAAAGTGTACATACAGAAAATATATCTGAACATCATAGGATTTACATAGACATCTTAAATGAATTTCATTTAAATGTGCAGTTTTTATTTCTTTAACTACTTTGTGACTGATCTCCTTAAAGTATGTAAAACCAACAGACTTGTGTCACTGAATAGACCCAATGATTAAAGTTGCCATCTGAGTGTAAGCATGGGGCATAAAATCCATATAATTGAGCACAACTTTGGAAGATATTGACATTATTTCTGTAATTCCAACAGCTGAAGTTTAAAATACAATTTAGCACAGAACTGGGTCTGTGTATTATATTAAAACCACATTAGGAGGGGATCTCTTTGCAACCTTGTAACTCTTTCAATATAGAAACAGTATGGGCTTATTTTAAGACTGATTTCTGCCTCTACCTCTTTTTCCTGAACTGTTTCTTGCAGACAGCCAACTAGTTCCACAATAGATTTATGACTAGACCGGAAGCTCATGGTAGCCAGTAAATATAGCACAACTAGAGGGGGAATCTACTCATGTTTATATGTGTAATTTTTCCTCATTTCTTTTTCAGGCTGCAATTACATTTTCCTGTGAAGAAAAGAAGGAACTCACGGGTCATTAGATTTAGGAATCAAAGTTCCTAATTCCTTGATTCGATCATTGATGTTAAACCGTCGTCTTCTCTCAACTACAGGACAAAAACAGAAGATAAAAAAAATCCATGATTAGCTAATGAAACAAAAATCCATGATTGTTTCTTATACTGCAATAAAGAAAATGCAAACTCACTCAAGTTATGGTTATCCTTCTTCTGTCTTTCCTTTGCCATAGCTCTTACCTCAGCTTCTGAAACAAATTTAAGATTGATCAATAAAATAAAATAAAACAGAGCAGCGCACGTGTCAAGAATGTGCAGCAGCTGACTTGAATTATTTTTAAGGCTTATTAACCACACGTACCCACAGGAAACCCCTCGGGCCTTTGATAGTTTTCAAATTTGCCACAGGATCCAGACTTATCCAGCATATGCATGATGGCCGGAGATTGTGAAACTATGTGATGAGAAATGTTGTTTTCAAAATCAAAATGTGCAGAATGGATACAAATACGTTCAAAAACATGTCATTCATGTACAGTCATCACCCCCACATAGAGGAGGGTTACAAGAACAGGACAATAAATAAAATGCTACATCATGGGCTGCACAAAGTCCTGGAGAGTAGAGCTTCATATGTACTGATGTTGATCTTAACTTTTAATTATGACGGCTATCAGATCTGCAAACATTTCAAATGTATGCTGTAATGACTAAAAACAGGTATTTAAGTGTTTGTATGTCTCTTGCTGTGACAGATTGTGCCTCTTACCAGAGTATTCCCTTTTGATGTTGGGCAGGTTGGCAGGGCAGGAGTTGCTGATGGGCAGACCTTGCTGGGGCATACCCTGATTACCATACATGTCCATGAGGTTAGCAGGAACAGGGATCTGAAGACACAGAACAGAGACAATAAGCAAGGATCACACCTCCCCCATATTGATGCTAATCAGCATCATAGGATGAGCTTGATGGGAAGGGTGGTGACATAAAACAAGCACACTAAACATTGTTACAATATGCATATAAACATGACATCAAGGTTAAAGGAATAGTTTAACATTTTGTTAAAGTATTAGATGAGATGGATACCACCCTCATGTAAGGCTACAACCAGAAGTTTAGCTTAGCATAGCATAAAGATTGAACATAAAAAAACATAAAAAATGTTTACTCCTACAATGTGCCTAGTAGTTTGTCAGCATTCATTTAAAATTATTTCCAACTTGTATTGGGCTGATTATTTTGTGACTATATATACTTCCTGTTTGAGGGGCGCCAGGAAAACGAGAGTCTATGGAAATCCATCAGCTTTTGCCAAGCATGTGACCTGAGGCTGTTCTCTGATTGGTTGCTTCAGATTTTCCACAGATGCAGCTCTATGCATCCCGGACTGTCCTACTTTTACTGCAGAGAATTGGCATTGTTTTCATGTTTACTGCTGTAATGTGATTGGACATTTCTCAAAGCTGTCTTTCATGTTCACACCCACCAATGTCAACTTAAAGTGGGACAGTGTAAATAAAAGAAAATTCTGTGATGTCCTTGCAAAATTGAATCTTTAATGCAAAACCTCCTCTCACCCTCTGTGCAAAAAGTTGAATACATAAATCTTTCTTCCTGACTGACCTCTGTTCTTTGGCTGATTCTTCTATCTTGAGGCATTGGAAAATTAACATCTGTGTTTAGTGGGAATTCACAGTGTTTTGGGAATTTCCACCGGAAATATTCCACAAATTACCAAGGAAACTCTGACTTTTAACTTATAAATCTTATTAAACTTAGTCAAATAACCATTTAGCTAACACATAGGGCAAAGATTTCATTTAAGGTTTTATTTAGATTTTACCATTTATATAGAAAAGTTAGTTTTTTCAATACTATCATGAAATGTCACAGGAGAAATTTCTCTGTTTTTGTCACAAAACACAGCAAATAAAACACCCTCATGTGGTGACTTGTACAAGAGTGAAGCCCTTGGTCGTTATAGAGGCTAAATGTCGAGGATGATTTGACATAAACACACACATACCGTGTTAGCCATCTGAAGTCCTGGATCCATCAGGCCGAGGATCTCATCACTGTAACTGGACTCCAGACTAATAATGTCATCAATGACATCATCCATCTAACATAAAGAACAAAGTACATACACATAAGTCGGATTAATTCAGATACAGAGTATCAGGGGCCTCATTCATGAAAACATTCTTAGATCTATACTTCAATTTAGTCTTAGGATCATTTCTGATGATGGTCGGTTCATAAAAAGATGTTGGGCATAAAAAAAAACTCGCTTGATATAAATCTCAAATCAAATTGAGGGGACCTGCCCTGCGGTTATAGAATGCCAGCACAAATGAGGTTTTTGTTAGGGATAGCCATGGACCAAAAGAGGAGATCGAAGTTTTTGGAAATCAAAATGATGGTAGAGAAGATTGAAGGCAGGCAACATGTATTATTCAGTGGACTAAGGGCCACCACTGCACATTATTCATTCAGCTCATGCACAGTTCACCACAGGCTTGGAGGCATATGCGTCACAAACTGCAAAAGCCCAATATAACCAGCAGGAAAATCACTCATTTCAAGTGTAGACTTAGAGATAAGATCAGTCCCATGTGAAAGTAAGCCTCTATAAATAACCTCTTACATGTGTTTTTCTACTTGAGTCATAACTAAGATCAAAATTCATTGTAAGATTGACCGGTTTTATAAATGAGGCTTCTGATCACAAAAAGTGTCACAGTGAGACGCTGGGATAAGTCGGACTGATACCTCACCTCTTTCTCGCAGTTAGCATTCAAGGTCAGTAAGGCCATAGGGCTGTTTGGGGCGCTGTTGCCCGGCCCTGGCGGCATGCCCCCGTGGTCAGAGGACTGGTTGGGGCAGGGCAAGCTCAACACCTGAGAGCCAAGCTTTCCCAAGTACCGCTTCACCTGCTGCTGCTGGGAGCGCTGGATGTGGTATTTGGTTGGATTCTCCAGGTGAGTCTGGACCTATTGGTGGAGAAAGGAAGGAGAAAGTGGCTGCTTATTGAGAAATTAATCCTATAAATATGCACTTTAGTAATATTGGCAAATTAGATATCACTGAGAAGAAAAAGGTCCTTTCAAACAATCCCACATTAAACTGCATCAAGAATATTGTTGTAGCTACAATTCATGGTCATGCAGTCTTAGATGAAAAAGACTCTAAATATACCTCAAAGTCTTGCCTGCCCCTGGTATTACATAGTACTGACTATAATTTTAAAATAAACTCGACAGAGGTTTCAAAGCCTTCGATGTATTAAGCATTTTTCTTGTGAGATACTGTCAAGTGTGTTTTTCTCGAAGTGTCTCTGCAAACAATTTCTAAACATTTTTCTTTGAGAACTACTTTCTGCCTCTCTATATTTATAGGCTGCATATTTAAAGTAACAATTACACACACACACACACACACACACTTGTGCTCCCCGGTTAAGGATACATTTGATCATTAATCCCAACACAGCACTAATATTCAGAAAAGCTAATGCAAGCAAAAAAAAAAAGTTAGGAGACAGAGTTTGTCAGACCTCAGTATTTTAAATGGAGCAGTTTTAATGCGTTCCTGCCCACATTTGGAGTCTATTTTTAAACCTTCCTGTCTGAATTTTTGACGCAATGGCTAACAGATTCTGTGGTTTGTATAATAACGTCACATAGATTATTAATAAATGTAGATAAATAATAAAACATCATTGTGTTAGCTTCCATAAATAATGTAAAAATACCTCTTCTTCACAAAAGACAATTTTTAAACATACCTCATAAGGATGGTATCCAAGCATCTGAAGCATGTTAGTAAGATGATTTGTCCAAATTACAAAGAAAAAAATAACTTCTGTTTAACTTGTCTTTATACTCAGAGGTGCTGCAGCTGATTCTCTCTTGGCTGCACCAGGAGACTGAGCCTGTAAGTATGAGGACAGACACATCCAGCTCATCTTTTAAAAGGCTTGAAAAGGAATTAGTTATGCATGTCAGGGAATCTTAGTAAAGTACAATGAGCTTTTTCTATTTTGTGTTGTTTTATGTAAAATCTGAATTTATTCCTTTATGGTGTATCACTTGATGTCGGGATGTGGCGCTAACAGTCAGTGCCTTTGTTCTGCAAGACCACCCCTTTTACTGAAACTTGCCTGAGGCGATCACTTTGCTGCATCCACTTTTTTTTTAACCCCATGGATGCAGCGAGTTAACAGTTCGACACAGCACTGAGGACAGAGTCTGATACATCCTTGGTTGTCTGCATCTTGTTCTACTCACATCTCTAAATTACATTTTTAATTGGTCGAAAAAGACATGAAGCATCTCAAAATCAATGAATTACAGTCTCATCAACTTTTTAAACTGCGTATTTGTCCTGCTTAAGCTGAGAGGATCTGGGTTCTTTATTAGAGCTAAGGAGGTCAGAGGCTCAGAGAGAACTCTCAGCTACCTCTTATATTTCTCTTTTAGTCTGCACACAACACTCGACAGTTGAAATGATATTCTCATTGTACAAACACAGAACAACTAGACGGGCACTCATAGAGTGAATGCCTCCGCCGAGGTCCAACAGTGATTTTAATTCAATTAAACCCTAATCCAAATTCCAACAGGGCATGTGCTCAATCAAAATGGCTGGGTTCTCTCAATGCTAAAGGAAGTGAAAAAAAAGAATCATGGATCCACACCTTTATACGAATCCACTTCAAAATGTAACATTTTCCTCCTTGGCACATGGAAAACCTTTCCACAGTTTCATGAAACTCCGTCGTGTAGTTTCTGTCCGATAGACGGAAATGGAAATCTCGTAATGTCAAAGAAAGTGAAAGAAAATTCCTGAATCCACCCCTTTATTTGGATCTACTTCAAAATTTAATGGGTTTTTTCCTGTCACAAGTTTTATGAAAAATCAGTCAAGTAGTTTTTTGTGCAATCCTGACAGACAAACAACCTAACCAGGAAAAACATGACCTCCTTGGTCATTCAGACAGACGCGTGTTTCGCTGTTACTACCTTCCGAGGCGTCACAGAGGTGCAACAAACTGACACCCCATTACGCTTTAATTGCATTCAGACAGACGTCGAGGGGGAATAAAGGCGCAAAAAAAGGCCCGGAATGAAAACGCTGTCTGAATGGGGCTATAGAAAGCAGCTAGCGTAGCAGCTAAATCAAAGAAGAAGAAAATCAACCAAAAAGGTCTTGAAATTGGAGAGACTGCACGACGTTTGGGAGCTCCCTATCATCCGATTAGAGGACGAGATCAACCATCATGTAACATGGAAGGTAAAACTTTTTTTTTGTCATGTTAATCTATTCTTTATACAAAGCGCTGCTCGATGCATATGTTAGACGTCACACTGGACCCCGACGCTCCTATGTTAAACTTGTGCATGTTTGTGATCATGCAATGTAACATTTGAACATTATCTGTGTGTTCTTCAGTGAATGAACACTAGTTTAAGACTCACAGCCGCTTGTACTCCTCTTTTCTTTAATTCAAATTCTAAAATCGATCAGTCATACGACTGTCTTTCAGTGATTATCAAAATTTTCCACTTCTCACCAAGAACAGAAACTCTTTCATTCTCTTTGCCATCCTCAGATACAACATAATTTGTTCTGCAGGGGACACTCATGTGAGATGGACATTAGCATCTCTCCCCCACAGGTGTGACTGAGATCACCTGGGGCTGTAAATCATCATTACAGGGCTGAGGAGGACATTTTTACAGCAGAAGAATGAGCTTCATTAGTGTCGGTCACTAATAGAATCATTTAGTCTTTACTTTGCTCTCATTAAGTCTTAGTTTAATGGCGTTACTGTTAAGAAGTGATTGACTGTTATCATATGAACAATAACAAATTCACAGTCACCACCAGCGTGTAGGTATTACTTTATTAACAGCTTAAAAAAAAAAAAAGCTAGAATGTATAGTCTGCGAGAAATGTTCCGGACAAAACATGATTATGGTCAGACAGAAAAACTGATGATTAAATCTCCCCATCATTTTTATGTCAGGGGGATAAAAGTGATATGTGTCATTCATTTATAGACCACAGTGTAGGTGTAAGAACGACCACACTATCAATAAAGTTGTTCTCACTTAACAAAAACAAAGATCAAGAAAAGTCTAACAGAAAGATAAATTTGTGTAGTGGGATAATGCTTTTCTATCTACTTTCTTATTCTGTTAATCATCTTAAAACCCCTCAGATTTATATTGGGACCTTTTGTCAAATATTTTTGATAATCAACCCCAATGATGCTCTTCCTCTTTATGTGTTCACAAAATTCACTCATTCACAGAAATAACAGACACCCACCCACCCAACCACACACAAAGAACAGAAACAAATAGGTCATTAAGTGTATAATGTGCACAGCACAAAGTGGAAGTCTGACTGTATTATCCTGGTTTTACAGTAGGCCTAGATACAACAGTTGAGTTTCCATCCGTAAAATATTCCTTAACCCACTATGGAAATCATGTTTGGAGCGCAAATGATTTGTTGATCAATGGATTAGTCTGCTGACAAAAAAAATTTATCTGGAACTCTAATGATTATCAGTTGATTGTTTACGTCGTTTTACAGATAGGATTTGCAATGTTTCTGTCTTATCTGATAGTAAACTGAATATGTCTGTGTTTTGGTTAGATAAAACAAGACATTTTAAAATGTAAGGTTTTAGAAAATTGTGACAGGGATTTTTCCAAATATTTCAACATTATGAAGACAGAGAGATCCATCACTTATTTGAAGAAATAATAAGCAGATTACTCAATAATGAAAATGGTTGGTTACAGCCCCTAGATTGGTGAAAACTTTTTTTGCTGGCTTCAGCTTCTCAGCTGTGAGAGTTTGCTGCTTTTCTTTGTCTCATGTGATAGTTAAAAAGGTCCAGTGTGTCTTAGGGCCAATCAGTCTAAATACATCTCCTTGGATTCTTTTGCATTCATGGTTTTCTGACATTTAGACCAAACCTTTAATTCATTAAATAATAAATAACTGAGACTGATTAATCAAAAACATAAATAATTACTAGTCACACCCCTAAAATCAATTTCACTGATGTAATAAATAGTTGATCTCAAAGGTCTAACTTTAATTTAACCAGCTGAGAAATCATTTAGTTTTATCTTGACAATGAAATGAGAAAATGTGTTTTTTGAGCTTGTTTTTGTCTTCTGGGACTTTTTGAGATTTCATTGAAGCCCCTCAGGGGCCACAGACCTCAGTTTGGAGCACCCCACCCTTGTCAATACATATTTGTAGCTTTTGTCATGATCGACTGGTCAGAGGGTGAACAAGTAAGTGTTTTTTCCAGTCCCAGAACAGTGAGAAGAATATTCATGGTATGTATACAAAGTGGACCAAGCTAAACAGAATGGACTTCTATTATACGTCTGTCTACACTGTCTATAACAGGAATCACCAATTAGCAGCCCATGGGCCGCATCCGGACCACAAGAGGCTTCTATCTGGACCGTGAAGCCATTTTTGATCAAGCATGATACGGCCAGCTCAACAGGGCCGCCTGGGTCCTACAACTACCGGTTGCTGCACAGACTGTCAGTGCTCTCCAACGGGTATCAGATTTACGTCTAAAATTAAGACTTCCACCAGAACCAAGATGCTGCATTTAAGAGACTGTTGTACCGGACGTGCCTCTGCCTCTGGAGATTACTCACTCGGGGCAGTGCAGGAAGGTCAAAAACCCCGGCAGAGAGGAGCCATGGGCAGCAATATGAGAGGCAACAGAACCGAGGCAAGCGAGACGGGATCCAGGCCAGGCTAAGAGTGGCCCAACATAAAACTGCTGCACCCAGCATCCTTCTAGCCAATGCCGCTCTCTCATCAACAAACTGGACAACATGAGACGGCAGATTCCGGTGATAACGGAGACCTGGCTGCATGGAAACATCCCCAACTTAGCAGCTTTCACAAAGTTTCATTGTCTTCTGTCAGCTATCACTGTTTCATCCAGCAGACTCGGCTCCTCTCTTGCAGAGGAGTATGAAGACATTATCAATAAAGTGATCAAACTTTCTCATCTCATCCTCATCTCATCAGCATCACCTCTTTGAGAATTCCAAACAGAAGTTGATGTGAATTCAAATAACTTACCGCTGAACGGCAACTTAAAATTACAACGTAAAAGCAACTCTCTGTGTGTTGTGGTAGCAGCTGTCCAGTCTCTCCAGAGGAAGGTGGACATGTTCAAAGCAGATCTCCAAGAGGATTGTACGTTTTCCACCAATTCCACCAGTAAAGGACGTTTTCCACCAATTAAATTAATTCAGAGAGGGAAAAAAAAGAAGATGTTTCCTTTCATGTTGAGTTCATACCAAAACTGATTGACTGAACTTTGGAAGGAGAGACAATGTATGTGAATGCACATATGCATATGATGTGTGATATAAATAAAAATAGCACTTTATTAAGTTTTCATTCTTATTATTTGTCCTGTACAGGCACTGTGTTTTTGCCTGTTTGAGTTTATTGATAACTTTGTATTCAAAAACAGACACATTCTGTTAAAGATAAGTTATGCCAAAAACATCCGCCCATGCATGTATTTTCTGTAACCGTTTATCAGGTCCAGGGTTGCACAGGGGGGCTGGAGCCTATCCCAGCTGACATTGGGCGAGAGGTGGGGTACACCCTGGACAAGGCGCTATTTCATCACAGAGCCACATACAGTAGAAAGACAACCATTCACACTCACATTCACACCTACGGGCAATTTAGAGACACTAATTCACCTCTACTGCATGTTTTTTTTGTTGTTGTTGCTGCAAAACTGTTAATATTTTGTGTCCAATAAAAATGTGAACTAACTTGATTTCTTCAGTCGGGCAAAAAGCATGAGCCTGCATCTGTAGGTATATAACTGTTCAGACAGCAGCAGGGGAGCAGGGTTGACTTTCTGGACCTCTTGCCATTTTAATTGAAGACCCATGGCCTATAAGATACTGTATGCATATAGAGTCTAAATGGTGGTGTTCACATATAAACATTAGTCTTGGACCTATAAGAGTCACAGACAAACTAATGTGACACTTTTAACAGTAAACATTCAGTTTATCAGCCTTAATAAAAGCTAATGGGCAGATCTGAGCTCCAGGGGGAATTGAACTTTACTTTACCCAGATCCACTTAATGTACTTTTTCAAAAATACACTTTTTGGAATAGTGACATCAACTGCATATTCACAGCATCCACAACCACAGAAAACAAGCCATCTTGTTGTTTATGAGCTTGTTTTGGTGCCAAAAACAGCCCAGAAGGCATCAGCAACATAACCCCCAAAAAGTCAAAAAGACTCTGCAGACTCGAGCACAAAGCGTCCTGCTGTACTAAGAGAGGACACTGATTTGTGGGTTTCTTTACTTGCGTGCTTTGGGCATTTCATGATGATCCTACCAGGATACATTAACATGAATGGCCCCATTTGCTATGCAGGCTAAAAGAATAGGCCACTTTGTCTCACAGTTAAGCTGCTAACGTGCTCTGTGAAACTGTGATGGTAATGGTAGCAGCTACATCAAGAGCATCCTGTGGTCTTCTCCGGCTCTGACGTATTGTCACGCCATTATGCAAAAGCTTGGCAAATTACCTACGAAAAACAATCCATGTGTCCCTGAATGATGAATGAATGTTAAAAGTAGTGTGAAAGTTTAGAAATGAGGTTCTGACAGTTTAGACTGCCGTTGCATACTCTACTTGATGTGTCGCTATAATAATTAGAAAGGTAATAATAGATAACTTTGACTAAATTTATTCAGCATTAGTGAGCTAAGTAAACAGTAATGTATTTAAGATTACAGTATACAGTATGTTTAACTGCACAGTTCCCACTAAACATGTCAAGTAAAATGTATCAATTATAAAGCATAATGTCAGTTTTTAGATTGCAGATTATAAAATGTGCATTTCTGTCAAACTTTCTCTTACACAGATTGTATAATCCAAAAGAAATCTACATTTTGTACAGGGTGGAAGGATACTTTGTTCTTTTCGTGGCACCATAAATCCTTTTACAAAATGTCTAGAAATCACTTTTTTTTTAACCCTTTTAGGATGTTATCCTACGTAAATTTCAAAGCAGTGTTTTTTTGTCTCTTAAATATGCCATGGAATGAAAGCAGTGGGGGCTAATTACTAGCATTCTTCACTGAATTAGCGTTCGGTGTGTGGTAAGGCTGTGCTCGCCTTTGTCTTGATCCCTAAACTGATCCCTTACTTATTCCACAGAAGGTCAGAGGTCACTTGGTTAATTAAGGGTCCAATCAGTCTTTAGATAAACTCATCTGAGCTTAATGTTTGCACTTTTTGAGGTCCTGCAGCTCTGCCTGGTACCCCTGAGCTTTGTGTGGACTCTGCTAATCTACCCACAGACAGGGGAGCAGGTTAACCCAGCTCAACAGCGCCAAGCTGGAAAGGCCTTTTCATTTGAGGACTTCAGTCAATGAAGAATGTCTGTAAGCTCTCGCCAAAGCAGAGAAATTACTCTAACTTGATGTATTGTACACAGGGCCGGGGTTTGAGGTGGGGGCATCCTAAACCTCTCAAAGAGCTGCAGATTATGGAGAGTAAGTAATGTTTATGCTGTATGAGGAGGACAATGTTTTCAATGGATATACTGTATTTGTCCTGCGCTGCTGGCCCATGCCACACACATCTTAGGGTATTGAAAGTGTGGCTGAGCAAGTAGCCATGAAATCCCTCTATGTGTTGTGGATGGATTTAGTAAAACAAAGATTACTCAATAGCTCACACTATAGCAGACCTATATACTATACCTTATGTAAGGTTACTCAATGAAAACGTTGATGTATGCTTTGATTAAAACTCTTTTCCCTCAAGGGCTTATAATCTACAGGACTCAGATTCAGATTTCAGATTCATATTCAGAATGTCAATTTCACTTTCTGAGACAGCATTACTTTTCTTATTAAGCCCCATGGAAACATCATTAAGTGAGTCTGACATTTTTGGGACAAAAGCATTTTGATTTGTATTTGCTATTATCTTGGAAAGCAAAATGCATGAACACAATTATATATTTGTACAAAGATTCCCTAAAGCGACACATATTCTATCAGAAATTGATGTACTTAAAGAAAGAAAACAAAGCTTTGTTTGTGTCTGCATAGAGAAACAAAGAATCTTAAACACATGCAGAGGTAACGAGATACTGTCTAAAGACTCTGCAGACGCTGAGATCGTGCATGATTATTATTCTTTTAATTTAAGTTAATTACTTCATTTACGTCAAGAAAAATAAAGCTTTGTTATCTCGAGATTACGAGATAATCAACTCGTTATCATGAAAAAAGAAGGTCGTTTCCTCTCATTACTTGTAATGGTTGTCAGAGATCAGGAGTACTCTGACAGTATGCATATTTTACAAGGCATCTTGACCACTGTAGCAACTGATTTAAGCTATATATATATATGTATTTATATATATATATATACATATACACACACACACACTTCAGAGAAAACATTCTTACAACAAATGGCAAAAGTGTAGTTTGCTTTAAACTCCCAAACCCACCCACGATGTTCATGCCATGCTCAACTCTTAGATAAATTAGCTTGTTATCTTGACAAACTGGCCTTTTGTCTTCTTGAGAGAATGAGATAAATGGACCAATTATCATGAAGTTTGTTAACTCTACATAACAAAATAACTGATATATCGATAATAATCGCAAACACAGCTGTTCTCAACTTCCTCATGACAAATTGTACAAACATTTCAACCATTTACACAATGATGTAAAAAAAAAACTTTCCCAAAAAGTGGAAAGTTTCAAGAACATCTAAAAAACAAATCCTTCAAACATCAAGTTTTTATACCATTGACCACTGAATTAAAGGTACTAAAAAAAGAGGAAATGTGATGACAAAATAGCAGCAAACAGCATTACATACATTTTGAACAGATACATATGTTCACGACCACACAACGCACCACAACACATTTTTTAACAATGTTTCACAAAGGTTACTAGCTCTCTTACAAAAACATGCAGGAGACAAACAGGAAAACTTACCAAAGTGCCTTGTTAAAAAGTACGCTCAAGCACAACGGTCTCTACTCGTACAGAAAATCCTAACAGTCTCCTGTCCCTCGGACAGCCAGGGAATCAAAGCTATGAAAAGATGTGAATCTAGCTGAGCAAATAGGATTAAAGATGGCTAAATCCAAATGGCTGGAAGCACAGCATGCATTAAAGAGGAATTCTCTCAGGAAAGATAATCCCCATATACGCATTTAAATACACTTCACTCACTCGTGTGTTTTTACACACATTCATAGTAAAACCACATTTGCCTGACTATCCACACAAGCGCAAACACACACACTAGTCCATAAACTATAAATATACAGCTTGCATGCCTTTCAGACCACAACAATGACACATGAAAGTTTCCAGAGGTGGAAAATTTACACATAAGATGCAACAACTTTGAAAACTCATTCATGCTGTCATATTCCCTCCTCCTCCCTGCCACCACAAGCTAGAACCATGCACCTTACCTTGAGCACCTCCACTGGCACATGAGCAGCTGGAGGTAAATTGGCCGGGACACTGACATTGATGGCAGGGGTCTGGGCTGCCGTAGATTGTGGGTACTGGGAGGCCTGCTGTCTCTGCTGCTCCCGCCGCTCCTGCTCCTGGAGCTGCTCGCGCATCAGCTGTTGCCGCAATAAGATGCGTGATGTCATGGCCGAGGAGCTCAGCGGGGGCTTGGAGGAGCTGTGCTGGTCCGATGGAGTGCTGCAGAGGAGGATACCAGATGAGTGAGCAGAGACAGTGGGGATGGGAAGATAGTGAGGAATAGCAAAGGTGAAAAGAGGCAAGAAGGCGAGATGACAACAGAGAGAGGTTAGCGACAGGTAAAGAGAGAGACAAGAGAAAGCGTAACGTGAGTGGAGAGTGAAAAAGGTAGAAGATGGAGGGAAAGCAGATAGAATAAAATCACAATATGAGGATGACTGCAGGGGCAGATATCTAAAAGAAAATCTTAACTGTGAAGTTGCAATGATAAATCAATTAACTGAAACACAAAAAGATGATAATCTGTTCATTTGAAGGAAAAATATGCAAGTGCAACATTTGCAATTTCCAGCTTTTCAAAGAGCAGGAAGGATTTATTGGTTTTCTTTGTCATGATCATTAATTAACAGCTGGTTTTGGACCATTGCTCTTTGCTCGTCATATTTTTATATAATCAGTTTTTCAATTTTTCAAAAAATAAACACAACAAATAACTTCAGTGCCAAGGCATCAATTAAAATGCAAGTTTAAAAAACTAGACCATTAGATTCAGATGATTTTGGAGGACAAAAAGCTTCCAGTTGTTGCTTTTTTCTTACATTAAAGATATTTAAACACAGCAAAAAAGAGGAGCAATTTTCATAAAAAGGTTGCATCAGTTTTCCCACTTTTAAATTTAGACGTCTGCTCCCCAGACAGAGTCCTGGAGTCCTAAAATAGAGAGACTGCCGAAGCAGAAGTTGTTGGTATGAATCGAGTGAGTCATCCCTCTGACAAAAACTCAGTAAAACGTCTGGCCAATCCAGCTGTGCAGTAATCGCACTAATTAGCCAGTGGAGTCAAACACAGCTTTGGTTCGACAGCGTATTCAGTTTGTGTTGAGCCTTCAACATACCATAACCCCCCTCCAGCACTGCATATAATCTTATTGTCTGATATCACACCCACTGAACCCTACACAAGAGGCAACGTATGCTACAATACAAGATAAAATCACATTTTCTGACCATTATCTAGTCAAGAAGACATCTTTTTTTAAAAGTTTGACATCATTCTGAGGACAATGCTGACGCCGATACACGCATTATTCTTCCTGAAAAAAATCAATTAACAAGTAGATTTAATGGTTGAATTACATCAGAACAAAGACTGTAGCTTGTTCTCTCAAAGTACTGAAGCTCAATCCGACAGCTAGGCCTACTTTTTTTTTTTGCCGCATTCCTTTGTACTTCACCCAAAACATAGAATTAGGTTTATTGTTCATATGCATTATTCCTTTGGCTTTAGGCAATTTTATCCTGTAAGTTTCAAACAAAAGTCACTGGATCTAATTTATTATGATTTTTATTTCATATCCACTGCCAGAGCTGAATGCTTTGATTAAAAAAAAAAATCTGCTTCACTGTTAGAATTTTTAGACAACAGTAGTTTCATTCCTTTTCTGTCTTGTTTCCAGTTAAAATGAACATGAGAAGTGAATTTCTTTAAAAGTATGAAACTTAAAAATACAGATGATAATACCATAAAAAATATTTTACAAAATACTGAAGCTCATTGGCTTTAGGATCATTATCCTGTTCCTTCTAACACAGTGCATTTTAATTTTACATGCAACAATAGCATATAAATGTTTTCTGGAAAAATGTTCTGGTAACAAACATACAAAAACCACAGACACACTCCCACTGGAAAGTAACCAAGTACATGTATGCAAATACAGTACTTGTACTTAAGTACAATTTTGAGGTACTTGCTCTTTAATTGAATATTTCCATATACATTTGCATTTATAATACATTATTTTATTTTTTGAGATACTGTATTCATCCCACAGGGGGAAATTCTTTCTCTGCATTTGACCCATCCCTGAGGAGCAGTGAGCTACCATTACATTATGGCGCCCGGGGAGCAAATTGGGGTTCAGTATCTTGCTCAAGGATACATTATAATTAAAGCTACCCAGCACACGCGTGCTATAATCCAACATATAATCCAACATGTCTGCATTCATGCAAAGAATGCACAATTTAAAATGTCCCTACTATCAGATTTGCAATGTTTAATGAGTACTCACAATATAAACATAACTTTGGTCAACAATAAAATAATTAAAATAAAAAAATCCATAGGAAGTAAGTAGCAACCACTGCTAACAACCTCTAAATGCTGTATCTGTTCATCTGTCCTCTGTTTGTACTTCAGGATGTTTATTTTTAGCGCGGCGTCCCTGTTTCTTCCACACTTCTTAAACTGTGTAGAGCAAATTAGTATTTTATGCAAACAACATTCTTATCATATATTACTTATTTCAAGTCCTCTGGATGTGAAATGCTTCTTTTTCATTTTCGGTATTCATGTATAATTACTTTAGATTTTTACTGAAAGTAAAACTTGAATGTGAAATGTCTGCTGATGAACATCTTCTTCCCCTCAAGTTGAAAACACAAAAACACATTTGTTTTGGCGATGACATGTCTGCTGAAAACGTCTTCACGCCTTTACAGGCAATATGGGCAAAACACATCTTCATCACCTCAAGCACATCAACAACCTGAAGGTGTAGAATCATTTTTAGGTACAAGAGAGAATAACACCAGACTGTCTCCACTTAGAGAGAGAAAACACAGACACTCTTCTTTGTCTTTAGCCACATGGATCCAAATGTTTCCAATGTTCCATTTATGCTAGTTATGACACTGCAAGACAAAATTACAGCTGTTTTTCCAATGTCTCCTTGAAGTTATAATACTTTGCATTTTAAATGATTTAAGTATACAAATCCAAAGGACTTGCACCTCGTCATGAATCCAACATCATTTTATACATTTCCATGTATGTCGACTTTAGAATGATCATGGTCAAAGGTCAAAATGGTCAATGGTCAAAGGACAGCCTAAGCCACTGGACGTTGTCCTCTGGGCAGAGTGAGCTTCTATACAGAGTTTCAAGGCAATCCATCAGAGAGTTGGGATATTGTACGTTGTAGTCTGGATAAAAGTGACTGAATGGATTGATCCAACCATTCCTGGAGCCTCGCCACTAACATGGCTAAAAAACGTTGGAGAGAGGCAAAATCTGAACTAATAGTTTCCAAAGCCAGGAAAACTATGTTCAAATCGAGCTCGGATACAAATCTTGAATTATTGAGAGTTTTGGAATAGGTGGGTCACAGTGGCAATAGGATAAGTAAGGTATTTCAGATGCTCATCTCCCCAGCAACGCCTTCCTGCTCCACCTGGGAGATGGTGAGGCGTTCCCAGGCTAGATGAGATATGCAAACACTGCAAGCAGTCCTTGGTCGCCAAGGTGGCATCCTAATCAGATGCCCAAACCACCACTGATGGCTCCTTTGACTTGAAGAAGCAGCTCCTTACCTTATCCCTAAGGCTGATCCCACCAACCCTACAGAGGAAACTCATCTTTAACACAGACATCTTGGATAGACCAGCTGTTTTAATAAGAGTCCCTTAAATTAGTTTTTTAAAGAACTGTGACTAACATATACACTAAGTGGTTCATTTTAAAGTTATAACTAGAATGACACTCAGTAGAGGTCAGGGCATTATTCCCTGAGAAAGAGTCTCACAATATTATAGAAAAGAAGTCTGAATCCAAAATGTAACGGGTCTATTCTGGGCCAAGATCCATCCTCCTACCAAGCTTCATGGAAATATCCAAACCAATCCACTTTATTTATAGAGCGCATTCAAAATCAACCGAGGTTGACCGGAGTGCTGTACAATCAAATAGAATTAACAAAACACCATTAAACTAATTAAGTAAAAGCACATAAGAACACATCTTTAAAAAAAAGAACACAGCTTAAAAAAAACTACAACTTAGAAAATAAATAAAAGACAAAGGGGCAGCAACCACATCACTCTCAAACTGAGTTAAAAGCCAATCAGTACAAATGAGTTTTAAGACATGATTTAAAAACAGGCAAAGTTGGGGCCATCCTAACATGGAAGGGTAGTTCATTCCACAATTTAGGTGCTGCAGCTGAGAATTCTTGTTTCGCCCCTGGTCTTTAGGGGAAATATGTTCAGTAGATTTGACATAATCCTGCCTACAAACCAACAACAGTGGCAGACAATGGTGAAAACATAACCTCCTTGGTGGAGGTAATAAAAGCTTGACAGTGCTCTCTGGTTGACAACATATGTAATGGCAACACTCATCAAATCTTTGGATTTTCTGCACTGGCATTCCTTTTTAATTATCGACAAACATCAGTATCAATATGTCTACAGTAAATTAGTTTAACTATGACATGCAATGCTGATGTATATGTAATGTTATTTTAACATAGCAATGTTTACAATATGAATTCCATCAAAGGTCTTTCGTAGAATTAAACTATGTTTGAAAAATTATGGGTAATTAACACCAGCCTGTTTGATCAAATGGACAACAATGGTTTATAGTTGAAGGAATTTTGAGTTGAGTTATAGCTCCTTATGATTTTCTTGAACACGTGTCTGATTATCAGTTGGACATGTGTGTGTGTGTGTCTGGGTGAGTGTGTGCATGATCGACCAGAAGCCACAAAGCAAAGCTCCACTTCTCTCTTGTTCCTTCCTTTTGAATGTTTGGTGGCTTTTTGCCAATCGCACCACTGAAACACATAAAAAGGTCTTTTGTCCTTTTTAACTTTTTCACATTTGTATGTGTGTGTGTGTGTGTGTGTGTGTGTGCGCACCTCTTATGTTTGTGTGTATCTTAAAGAAAAAAAAAAAACACAAAACAATGGCCGCACAGTGTTGAAGAGCCCCACCCACCCAACTCATGATTCCTCCGTTTCTACTCACTACGCTGCTCCACTACGTTCATTATTAGTCCAACAGTCAGAGCTGAGACTGTGCTGCATGTTTCAATGACAGACAGACAGACATACAGACACAATGCAGACAGACACACAGTAATTAGAGAGGGAAGGCAACAATTTTCAGGTCAGCAAAGATTAAAATCAAAAGCATTGAGCAGTCAAATGATAATAATGTGCACAATACACACACTGCACCACTAATACTGCTGATGGTAACTGAAAGGAGCTAATAAACTCACTGCATTTTATTAATAAAGAATTTATACTGTTACAACCATCCAGCCTCAAACTCTTTCATTATCACTTCATAAGGTGAGTACTATTTATCAATGCTAATAATCATTAAACAATGGCATAAATGCAAATGTCTGACAAACGATAAATTATGATTTGTATTATTACCCAGAACCAGCCTGAACTATTTAACATGAAACACACTCACAAGGAGAAATCTGCTAAAGCTATTATTGCACATACTTCCCAAACTTAGCTCTGTGCACACACTGTCCCTCACGCTGTACACAAACTGTTGCACACACACACACACACCAATACATTCCAAAATCATGCTTTAACGCATGGCAACAATATCACAGATGCTGAGGCACCATACTCACAGACAGTCAAATGAGCAGGGTATGTACAGTTGTACTCCTATGGCCTCCATGTTTGTTTGTTTTTTTTTCCCCCTGAAGGTGTACCACCCGCCCTTGGAGAGCAATGAAAGTCAAGCTAGTGGTGTAGCATTGAAAGTGTGTCACAGGGGGGAGGCTCCGGGGCCCAGCCTGGAATCTCCAATCGCCACACAGGGTACAAGACAGAGGACCAGCCCCGTCCAGTAGAAGAGCAGAGCAGAGGAGAGGAGAGGAGAGGGCAAGTGCCCACTGGAAATGAACTGTCCATCAACACGCTACTTTAAAACCACACGGATAGTGTTTCACTTAGAGACATGTGTCGCCAGTGTTCAGTGGAGAGCCTACTCACAAGTTTTAGTTTAAATAACCGTGCATCTCCAAAACGGCCCTGTTTTCATCTTTGTGACATTTCAGATAATCCAATAGGCTTTAAAATGGTCTATTTGGCTTAAAGTTCAGCTCAAATATGTCTTTTGCTGCTACATCACTTGAAGTTTAAAACCTCTGTCTGCAGAATGACTAATGTGCAGTGTTTGAAGAGGGCTGTTTGCACACTTATCTGATGACAGAAGGAAAGTTTCTATGAGCTCACCTTAAATGAAAATTTGAGACGTGGATGTATGCACAGGATTTGTGACACAATCACACTGCAAAAAAGAAATGACAAGAAAGTAAAAACAGACTTGTTTCTAGAAAGGAATCTTGGTTTTTTTTGTCTAAAAAGTAAAAATTCATTGTCAACAAGAGCTGCTTCACATTTCACTTTATTACTGTTAAGAAAACCATGAGAAACTGGTCTTGTCCTGAATGATGGACTCAGTGTTGTCAAATATGTTTCAGTGAAATAGCAATGTTGTTCTTGTTTTAACAAAAACGCTAAAAATAAGAATGCTTCTAATGCCTTAATTTCAAATCCACCTGAGGACTTGGGACTTTTCTGTGTGCTGTTTACAAACCAGTAATCTTATATTAAGTTATACATTCTTAAAGTCTGCTCAATAAGAGATTAAATACTTTAATTTGGGTAAATCAAGTCAAATCAGATTCAATAAACTCAAAACTGAGTATTCAGTCCGACAGTAGGGATGGCTATTTTTAGGATTTCATGCATACTGATGCCAGTGCTGATACTTATCAACACTCTTGTTGATACTTGTCTCCTTTATTTGAATACCAATAGCAGCACTTTTGTCCAGGAGCTTAGCGATACTTTGGTAATGGTGAGTTTGGAACTGGAGCTAATTCATTATCGTTTCTCGGTACATCTGACAGTAGCATGAGTAGCAGCAATACATGGAGATATACCGTATAAATATACTTGTGTAAAAACTTAAGCACAAACTGTCGATTCAAGAATCTTAAATTAAGTTTATATACCTTGAAAATCAATTAAACTGCACCCAAGAAACAACCACTGAAATCTTATTATTAACGTCCTTAATCATTCTCCCACCAGAGGCTGCACTTTCATGTCTTACCTCAGGGCACTTTGTCTGACATATAATTCCGTCACTGTTTACTGCAGAAAAAGTGAGAATGGCTTATGCATATCACGGAGCTATAAAAGGAAAGCAGTGCAAGATCACTAGGAAAGGACGAACCAGTGAGATCACACAACACAATCTTGCAATGAGGTGCTTATGACGATCTCATCTCTGTCTGACTGGTGTCTCATTCACAGAGCGGATCAGGCCCTCCAAGTAGACTACAAGACCTCTCAGCTCAGTGACTATGACCCGACATGACACTACATTGGTCCTCTGCTGATCACAACACCCCAATGTGCTGCTTTTGGATCATCCCCAGGAAACAAGTTACTTTCAGGCAAATTCATGATCATGGGAAGCATGGTATGTATGCATGTGTTCAGTCTCGACTATCAATTTTGTTGGCTTGCACTGAAGGAATGCGGTGTAATGCTGGCCGAAACATATTTTTTTTAAATAAAGAGAGAGGCAGGGTAGGTCTCAGGGTAGAAGCTCTGTATTTACATTGGTGGGACTAGTTAAATACACAGCCTCTGCACATTATGTGCTCTGGGAGGTAGTGAAAAACTGTCAGCACCACACAATAACATAACATTATGGCAAAATATAAAATAGGAACATCCTGCAGCTGACAGGGCAAAACAACACTAAAACTAGGGAAAAGACAATTAGTCGATTAATTGATTGGATATATTTGGGTTAATCAAGCTTTGCAAGACAAAACGTGACATGTGGAGACATCATCTTAGGTTTTAGAAAGTTGTGATGTGCATTTTCACAAAATGTCCTGCACGTTATGCAGCTTTATGAAATGAATTTTTAACCATACTTGCATAACACCCTCGTCTGTAGTGTGATGTACTGTACAAATGATATCAAACATACAGACGTATCTATATTCAGGTGTGTTGACCAATGGAGGTTATTCTGAATTTCTCAATTGTATGTCTGTATGAAGTGTAAAGGATATAGATACACAGAAATACACAATAAATCCTATTGGTTAACATCACACCATACAGAAGTGTGTGATGCAAGTGCAATTGCAGCAACTTATGATCATTTTCATGACAGATCAATCTACAGCTTATTAGCTCAACTGATGTTATAAAATGTTAGAACATGGTAAAAAAACAACAAATTGCAGGTCCAATTTCCTAAAAGCAAAGGTGACATTTTTAAATGTCTCCAACAAAGGGTCACAGCATGCTCTGCTCCCTCTTCTCACTCAAACAAGGAGACAACCAGACATGTAGAGGATTGTATACACTTTCCAACAGCAGGTGGAATGAGTCCATAAAAGGTACACAGGTAAACTCAGCATCTTTGGCGTTCTGGTCGAAGAAAATGTGATTGTAATTTTTGGGGGTTAATTTTTCACTATTGTCTAACATTTCATAGATCGAACAATTACTAGATTAATCATAAAGCATCCTATTGGCTAATTCATAATGACAACAAAGCCTTGAAATGCTTCTATACTTAATCAATATCTTAATCATTAATAATTATCAATAACAGGCCACACTGTAAGATATGAGGGTGTGTATGAAGTGCTATATTCCTCGTGTTGTTGTAATCCTTATTAGTCACCAGCAGATGCTGACAAAGATCAGATATTACAATTATTAACACTCATGAAGTAATTTAAAAAAAAACAACACTATTCTATATTTGTGAGAATCTTTCCATGTAGAACGGTGAAGTACATCTAGGCTGTGTGCTTCAAAAAGCCACAGATGAGGTTAGAAGGCAGCAAAACAATCATGAATGAATGATTCTGACCATCTTTTTACTTCAGCAACAACACCTGTCTGTGTCATTCAGCTCCTCGGTCCATCTTAGATCAATGATGAAACTCTTCGGCCTCTCTGGCATCTCTGTCTAGTAGTCCTCAGGGGACAAGCTGTTCCCCACACCAACTTTAATAACCATTAACCTCTGACTCAGCTGTCTGTCACACACAGATCTTCTGACATTTGAAACACTCATTCTTAAATCTAATTATTTCCAATTTCATAAGCACAAATCTCCAAGTTTATAGCCAATTTGAAACAAACCATAAAGGTACAATATCCATGTATTTGATACTGAAATATGTTCAATATATTTCTAAGTCTAATGCCAAGCCAGACACATAATATGATAGCATTTAACCTCAGAACTTTCTGAATCCTGACTCATTACGTCCAGTAAAGAGGTCAGCGTTGGTTTGTTTGTCTCTCTCTGATGTGGATCCAAATAATATTCCATATCTAATGATCCAGAATGTTTAAATGCATAGGACATACGGGAAATTTGCTACTGTGAGATGTCAAATAATAATGCGAAAGACTTGCAGCTAACATCAAACATCAGCTAAAACTGCTGATTCTGTTAGGTGGAGTGAAATGTTGTTTGTCTTGAATAACCACCAAACTAATAATGACACCAATGTGCTTCCAAACTCTACGGGCAGGTTTTCATGGCCAATGGGACATGTTACGAGGGTCAAATTATCATGGGACTGTTGCTTTTAGGTGCAATGACATAATGGGTAACTGAGTTGCCTTGGGGGAGGATTGTGCTTCCTGAATGCTATCTAGTTTGTGTCTGTAAGAGACTAATGAAAGTTATTGTCAAATATTTGAACTCATTCTTAATTTTGTTTAATGTGTTCTTTGATCAAATATTTCCTTGTTGTGTTAATTTCAAACTGAACATTTATAGGGCAAGGCTCTGGCATGGGTCTTTGACTTTTTTACATCAATAAACATTAGAACACATGAAAAGTTGGGCTTGTATGAAATGAAAACATCTGTTATAGAAATACAAGTTTATATTCGGCAAAATAAGAAGTCTGTTTTTGATGCTGATACAAAAACTGTTTCCAGTTTGATACCTGAGATAATGACATGAAGCATAACTTAGACGTATCCCGACAAAAAAAAAAGATCCCCCAACTCTCAGCTGCAGATACAACACTTCCATTGCTAAATTTACACAGCTTATTTACACTGCACGGGAGACCAGCTTCACTGCCTGTCTCACATCTTTATTAGGCACAAAATGTCTGGCACACATCGCCTGTGGCTGTCACAGCACTCTGTCAAACTGACATGGAGACAGCAAAGAACAAATATATCTGTGAAAGCTAAAATGACATTTGGTCACACTTTGGATTCTAAATTTAGAAAGACTGGGGGATAGCCGTGACAACACATCAAAAAAAAGTCAATCCAACCAACTAATTTCATCCATTTTACACAACAAGGTCTTGCAAAATGCGTGACAATTATTGTGCTGGGTCATCCTCATGTGATGGCAAGAGGAAGTGGGACAATGTTCAATCGAAACAACTGTCCAGACAACTTCACATATTCCAAAGGAAATAGCATGACATGAAATGAACTGCTTTTCTACGAACCAGCACTAGTATTTCGCTTAAACTGAGACTCGCTGCCACTAATGCTCTCCCAGCAACCGCACAACACAGCTCAGATTCAGCCCACGTATGTGTAATAGTGTAATGACATTTCACTAATGAAGTAATAGAGGAATTAGCTTAAATGCAGAACTGGGTTAAAGGTTAGGGCTGTACAGGATGACAATTTATTCTCCCTGAACTTTTTGGTTGAACTTGGAGAAAAGAAGATAAACTGCAATTCCGAAAGAAAATGTCAAGAGCCCAAGGGGAAGTCGACCAAATGTCTGCAATAAGGGCTCTGTCTAAACACAGTGATGCACTGTCCTCTGAATTTCTCACCCGAACAATGAACGTATTACTAAAGGATATGACTTAGACGTGTGGATACAGAAAAAAAAAAGAAAACTAGACAACAATCTGTTGATAAATGTTTTGTCGTCATCATCGTCGTCATTGCCTTCGCAGAGGCAAAATGGTGGGTTGCACATCTTCACAGTTATACGAGAGCTGCAAAGCCTTTGGTCATGAATTAAAATCACCTAAAGCGGGGAGTCATGCTGTTTCGGTATGGCTAAATATAAAACCGATGATAATTTATTTGTCAATTAGTCCTTTGGGTCCGTGTATCTTTTGGCAATTCGATTTTCGTTTTAGAAACGGATATCGAAAAATGAGTGTTATTTAAAAAAAAATTTTGTGACCACATGCGGTCTCAGAACAAAAAGAAAAAAAAAGAAACTGAATCAATACATTTACATAAGTGAAAAATCAATACATACAATTTTCACTTTTGAAAGTTGAACTTTTAGATATGCAATTAACAAGAATTGCAATTAAAAGGGACAACTTTGACTTTCTTCAATGAAACACACCCGTGGCAGGGATCTTGAATGTTTCATACTTGTTTACATTTAGCATTCGTTGTTTTTATCTTAAGTCAAAAAGCATCCATGAAGTTTTGAAATGATTACAGCTTACCGTGTAAGAGTCCAGGCTCTCATTGTCTTTAAAGGAACAGTTCAACATTTTGGGAACTACTTTTTTGCAGAGGGATACCTGAGATGATACCACTCACATACCTGTCTGGTAAATATGAAGCTACAGCCAGCAGCTGTTTAGCTTAGCAATAAGACTGCAAATATGGGGATGAAATGGTCCAGTGACACCTCTAAAGCTCACTAACTAACTTGTTATATCTTGTTTCTTTCATTTGTACTAAAACTGGTTTTTTATGGGAGTCTCACTGTCTCATGCTGGAAGGCAGATTTTGTTCCCTTTGGACAGAGCCAGGGCACCTGTTTCCCCATTTCCAGTCTTAATGTTGTGCTAAGCTAATCGTCTACTGGCTGCAGCTTCATATGACACAGCTATGGGACTCTTATTAATCTTCTCAAAGAAGGCAAATAAGCATATTTCCCAAAATGTCAACTGTTCCTAGAATTAACTCCTACTTGGATTATTCATTTGACTGCACTCAGGGCATCTAAATATATGACATCATACACAAATAAACCTATCTGACAACCCCTCTCACTGTGCAGTATTGCCAGAAAAAGGGTGACAGGTCACATCAGACCACACAGACCTGACTCAATTCAATGTTAATTGTTTGGAGAGGCCTCAAGTGCCAAAGCTGAAAATAGCTTCCTGATAAGTCACAACTGCAGAGTGTTTGTGTTTATATCCTGAGACATAAGCCATAGGAACAATTCATTTTGCAACATTTCTGGTTATTCAGACTATGATGATTCAGATAGTACTATATCCATTCTCACAGGTCGCAGGGGAGCTTGAGCCTATCCCCGCTGACACTGAGCGAGGCGGGGTACACCCTGGACAGTACATCATCACAGGGCTGATACATATAGAGAACAAGATAAAATGTATATTTATATGGCAAGCTGGAGCACCCAAACGGAACCCATGTAGACACGTGGAGCACATGCAAACGCAAGAGATCATGATAGAATTAATGTCCTTGTCCAGTCGTGCAATGAAGCAGGCTATGTGACTCTGATAAAGTGGTTTAATTTTGGAAAAGCACAGTTATTGTTGCATGAGATCAATTAGTAGAAAAGGCAGACTTGAACTCATTTGACACTACAAGACCTCAAAACAACTTTAGATTAGTGTAAACTTTTTGCAGTGAATTTCAACCATTAGAGTCTGTTTTATTGCCACTGTAGGTGGATTTTAGATATTGGACCTTTAAAAAAAACATTCAAACAATATTGTGTGACAAGTCACTGCGGCAGTTTGTATATACTGTTGCAGCATTATTTTCCACGTGCATTGCCTCATGGAGATACTCATACAATGAGTTGCAGGAGATTTTAAGGAGAAACTATATAAAAACAAACCAAACAATCAGATTTAGCAGCATGTCAGCTATCAGCTCTGTGAGCAGCATCTCCAAAACTGACCAGTCTAGTCCTTTACCACAAGCTCCCATTTGAAGTTGATGTTGACAAGACAACACCCAAGTGTTGCATAACTACATGCCAGCAGGATAACCATAGGGAATGAGAGACAAGTTGACTGCCACTCCAGAGCTCAGCGCCGGGACTAGCTCCAGCAGGCTACCACCAGAGGAGAAGCCTCGTTCATGCAGGTACTCTGGACAACACTCATGAAGTCAGCAACCTAATTATCACCTAAACACCAAAACCGCTGCAGCTTGGGAAATAACTGTCCCTCGAGAGAGAACTGACCTGTTTTTCAAGGGTTGACTCTTCAGTTCGTAATACGTTTTAGGTTCCTCTTGAAACTCCTCTCCAACCTCGAAGTCGGGAACTATTCCCGATTCGGACTGCATAACTGCAGAAGTCAAGTTTTAGAAACGTAAAACCCTTGAAAAGGCAGGCGGACGATATTTGTGCCGCCGTACTTCGCTCAGTACCGACCGCTGTCAGCGCGAGCCGCCTCTGTCCAGGACCCGGAGCTCTGTAGTCCCCCACAGCAACGAGCACGGCGCTGCGAACGGGCTGCAGGCGACGAATAAACCACAGCTACCGTGATGCACCTCGGCTGTCAATGTCAGCACGGTTTTCATTGGCTGCAACATCCGAGGGGTTTCTGCACAGCCTTGTTTGCTCTCACGGTGAAACTTAGGAGTCAATAAGTTTCATTTAATTTCCCTCAGCTAAAAACAAAAAACAAAAAATAAAAAATAAAATAAAATAATAAAATAAAATTATACACACACACATATATACATAGTGTGTGTATGTGCGTGTGTGTGTGTTAATTAAGGCAGATGGAAGATGTTAAGGCAGACTACGTGACTATTCTGATTAAGTTTAACTTTGGATTATTATTGGACAAGATCAACAACAAATCAGCAAATCAATGAATGGTCAATTATTAGACTCATATGCATGGGGTCAAAATGTACATAGTGACCTTGAAGCACACATACATGCTATGAATCATATCAGGATAAGTTACATCTCTGTTTAGGGTTTTACATCATCTGGCTGGTCGTTTCACCGCTGCCCCTACACCAAATACCCACGTTTGCACCCAAAACTGAGCAACGCCCATCACTTTGAGAATTGCATTTCTCATCGTGTCATCTCAGCTGTTCATTCTGCAAATTTTGAAATCATATAAATTATGTAATGCATCCAAATTTGGCTATAGCAAACCTGGTGGAGACTCTGTCGGCTCTCATGTCTCTGTTTCGCCCCGTGTCCTGTGCAGACAGACTGAGGACATTGCACACTCTCCACTGCCCAATGACCAAGTTTGGTCTCCTCAGTGGACCCCTATCCACCACTTGGCGGCAGTATAAAGCTAGGAAAGCCAGTATTGTGGGCCCTACGGGGAGCACTTTCGATTACAAAATGGAAATTTAACTTCAATATTTGCATTCACCTCATCCTGCTGAACTGGTTTAAGTCTGCATCTTGCCAATGCAAACATCATGCAAATGTGCCTCTGCTCGAAAGCACAGACTTAGCCGGTAAAAATGAAGGTTCAAATGACAGGATGATAACAGAATAAAAACACAAGTAGAATGTGAAACAGAATCAGAATTTTTCAGTATTTGTACACAACAGATACTTGCACAAGAACTCAGAGACATTTGAAAAGCAATCTTAGTTATAATAAGAGACATGATGCAAGGTTTGACATGCAGTCAAAGAGGACAGAGCCAGACAAACAATAGACTAGACAACACATATTATTCTGGGTGTTGTTGTGGGGTGAATGGGGAACTGATTGCCCAGGGCCTCCAGCTGAGTGAGGCCCCCATAGTTTGTAGACTACAATGCCCTTTGTATTTCTTCAAGTGGGAACAGTACATATACATTTGATACTTCAGTTCAAGTTATTCTGTCTTTGAATCACAGTTTGGTTGAAACCTGCAAGAATATCATCCTGATTTTAACTAAATATATTTTCATTTTACAAAACAATGAAAACAACAATAATGTATTTGTTGATACACAAAAATCACTGAGTCAGTATAGCATCCAGTACTCTCAAAAAGAAAACCATTAGGGCACCTTTCAAACTCAAGACAGTGGGTTGTTTTGTTGGATCTAGTTAAGCCCCAATGAACCAACTAGATCCGGGAGAAGAGTCATTTAGATTTGAGTTTTGATTTTGCATTTACTCAGCTTAGGTGGTGCCCAAAACGGTTTGGATGTGGCACTTAAGCCATATAATGGTAGGGGAACTCCTGGTTACAACCTGTTATCATCCTCTTGGTCTCTTTTTTTGAGCTTACATGTGACCATTTACAGACTTTCAATATTTAGTGTGTCTTTTCAAGTTCTAAATGCTGCATGCACATCATTTTGTTCAACCACCTATAAATGTATGACTTTTTAAAAATTGTGTTTATTGATTTTCAAATAAGTTTCTACAGATATGTACAAAGCAATTAACATTTCTGAGTGTTACAATTAAATCAAAATGGAATAAATAATAAATAATAAATAATAAATAAACAAAGGAAGGAAGGAGAAAAACAAAACAAACAAAATGGAAACACAAAAAAGTAAGAAAGGCCATGTTGCTTAAGAATTTAATATAAGAGGGTCCATTGATACAGTATATTTAAAAATAAACTATCATAAAATAATAATAATAGTGACAATAGCTGTAGAACAGAGTTGTATGAGAGGAGATTTAAAGCTTATTTAAAGTTTAGATTTAAAGCTTAGAGCTCAGGGTATGAAGGGATGCCACATTTTCTCAAAGTTATTAATAGAGCAACAATGAATTAATCTAAGTTTCTCTAGTTTCCAGTGCTGTACGACATCTCTTAACCATGAAATATAACTGGGAGGCTGTGGGTTTTTCCAGTCAAGGAGAACCAATCTACGTGCTAGAAACATTATAAAGGACCAACCGTGCAATTAGCCCCCTTAAGAGGACAACCTTGTCCCAAAACCCCAAACAAGGCTGTCAAATTTATGACTAACACTGAGTCAAAATTATCATGTTGTTGTCTGGGTAAATAACTTGCAGTAACAATAGAAATAACACTAAAAGTGGGTCAAAATAACTAATTGTCTTGGGTTTGCTTGAGGTCCCATGGTTTCCCACCCATGGCGTCTGAGATAAAGGTTAACCCAACACTGTGTCAGTGCTATATTGTTCTCCATGACTTGTGCAAGCCATAAATTACACCACAGGCTGTCAAAAATTACATTAGAGACAACATCAAAAACCCAAGAAATCCAACAGGTTATACAGTTTGTGAGTCAATTTATCAATCCGCTTGTGTGCACACATCCAATAATTCCCAACCCCCTCTCCTACACATGCAGCATTCTGCCATTACGACATGAGACCGACAGTAAATGTCCAAAGACAGACTGGCTGTGTGCCATGAGATAAAACGTGAAGGTAATTACAAAGGTTAACATGAGACTGTGTGCACAGCATCCTGCAGATTTAATAAGCAGCTACAGGCAGGTAATGCCACCCAGCACATGAACTGAAATGTAGGTCATCAGAGCAGAGAAACTTTTCTGCTCAGGTGAGAACAAACAGCCCTCTACCATTATCACTCACAACACTTTGACGGGAGACAGCAGTCAGCCAATCATGAGTGACTCGCAGCCGTTTGCCACAGAGCACATCCGGTATGCTGGATTCAGACAAGATCCTGAAATATGAGCCAACGTTGTCCTGGTGTTCCATTACAGAGCTGAAGTTTCATACTGATAAAAAAAGAAAACTAAAAACAACCCAGAAGCAGAGCCAACAGCCAACAAATTTAAGACATTAATAGAAAATGAATTGGGAGACACTAATTGAAGTAAATACTGTCATATTTCAATTCTTCATTAGGGTGATTTGATCAGTGAGTCAATTTACCTTAATTTATATGCATATCTAAATTCATCAGTGTGAGATAAACTAATTATGCTTTATGCATTATTAGAAGAATGTTAAACCACAAATTCCTATATGCCTTTAAGAAAAATCACTTTTAAAATAAAACATTTCCAAAACCAAAGACACATTTATACTACTCTGGTGAGCATCGTTGCCCAGCGAAGGCGCCTCTCTTTGCTGCTATCTTCTGGCACGTACTGTATATGAGATTCTTTTTACATTAATTGCTCAAAATGTGTATGTTCACCCTAAGTGTATCTGTATGAGACCACAAATAAAGTTATTTCTTGTCAATGTTGTTGTTGAGCTCCTTCAGTTTCTGTTGTTGTGAGTGCTTTAATATAAAGCAGAGAAAGAAAAGCAATTGCACTCATAGTGAATTATGCATAGAATACATATACTGCACATCTTAGATCAATTATGAAGTAGATATTGTGTTTTTTATTGTGCAAAACAATGAAGACTGATCATTACAGAGTACTTTCTGCATATCAACTTTCATTATGTGGATCAGCTTTATGAATATTTTTGCAGTAACACAAATGCCTCACAAATGTTGGTCATTGTTTTCCAGTCCAGCTCTTACCAAAAAAAACCATTATATATTCCCTGAATATATTAAAAATACAGATTGACACTGATGATAGAATTAAATTCCTAATGAGGGTGATGAGGGTAACGAGGGAATCCTACTCTTTTGTTTACGAGAGCATCTTTCTGAGGAGACTCACTGGACAGATGGTTTTGGGGATTCTTAATGAGATATTTATTCATGTCTGATGTCAGAAATCCAAGAGAAGGGGGTGGGGGAGCCTTACTCCACTCTGCTGACAGGCTGCACAATTAGCTCTAAGGACATACAGCAGTAGCAATACACTTAATTCATCAGTTGTCCTTGCAATTAATATTTGAATGCTCATTCCTGCAACAGTATTAGATGTGGTTTCGGGGATGTTAACCAGGCTGCTGTGCATGTTTCTTTGGAAAACTACCAGCTGAAAAGGAGTAAAGACAGTAATGAATATTTCAGGGGCACCGTCAGGAGTGACATCACATGTGTAACACCATTCTTCTGGTTCAACAGTGTTTTCTTTTTTCAGCTGCAGATGTCAGAGGTTTTAAATAATGGGTGAAATGAAATAAACATCATAGCTGGCTTGGAAGAAGAAGAATATCACCACAGTGGTATTTGAATTTATAACCTCTGTCAAGGAGGATATGTTTCTGTTTCTGATGGCATTGTTTTTAATAAATCAATTTTTTTATTTTTTTATTTTCTGTCTGTTAGCAGGATTACTCAAAATGTTACGATGAAATCTTTTGGAGAGATAGGGTATGGTGAATGGAATAATTCATTAGATTTTGGAGGTGATCATCATCTGGATCCAGAATTTTTTTTCAAAGGTTTCTTTACTATTGAGGGAAATTACAAGATCTTTGCTTCAAGAATAATGCCTACAATGCTTGGACAAAAATCACTCAATGACATCAACATAAGATCTACCACACATCAAAGTATGATCTGGATCCAAGTAATATTTGGGACCTGGTCATCCAGAATGTTTAAATTTACAGAGCTAACAGACTGAGGGACAATTGCTTATAGGTGCAATGACATAATATGGAAATTGTTGGCCTTTAAATATGCTTAAAACAAACCTCGTAGTCTATAGGATAGAATTTGAAATGTCAATAAGTGTCAGTGTTCATCAGTGAATTGTCACTTCATACAAATGATGTTGACAGTCGGTCCATTATCATAAAACCAAAGATGCCTGAACTGTCAGTGGTTACCGTTTCCTGTGTTGTGTCAGTTGTCTCACATAGTCCATACATGCATCCTCCTCAGCTCACATCTGTCTCCACTTAGATCCTGTTTATAGCTAGAAGTCAATGCACCAGAAAAAAAAGAACTCTTTATGTAAATACAGTACATCCAAGCAGGTTAAACACACACCTGTTAACTGGATTGTCAGGAATCCTCTTCAGTCATATTTACTTACCTAAAGACAAAGATGTCATTACAGCTATTTAGAATATAAGTGTCAAAATAGTACAATGATACAGTAAAAGAATACTATTTTTTTGAAGTATTCACAGATATTGAACTGGCTGAAGCAGAGAATTAACATTATTCTACTTACGCCTAAATACTAGTGAAAAAAGTTATGGACACGCCATAATAGTCTGTAACAGATGTTATTCAATAAAAATAGTTTTAAGAACAGCTAAATCTGTAAATGTATGGTAGCCTACATACAGGGTACGGAAAAAAAACAATATTTTCACTTTGTGTTCACACAAATGTTTTGTTGCTCGTTTGTTAGCCAGTAAAAACATAACTTTACCTCATAATTCTTAAATGGTCAGTAATTAAAAAGACATTTATCGCTAAATTTATTTGAATGCCCCTCTTAAACACTAGTTTTTATCCATTTTTTAAAAATCCCATAAGTCTCAAACTGTTTATATTACTTTCTTGTACTTACAATACACAGAGGTACCCATTAAATATTTTATTGATACCCTAGATTATAATGATTTGTTACCTCGTTAAATGTTAGTTTTTGTTTTTTCCTCCGCCAAGGAGGTTATGAATCCGCCCATGTTCGTTTGTTTGTTGGTTGCTTAGTTTGTCAGCAGAGTTACGCAAGAACTCCTGAATGAATTTCAATGTAACTTGATGTGAGGATGGGTCTTAGGCCAGAATAGACCCTAATCAATTTTGGTGTGGATCTGGATATTATTATGACAACCCAACCAACCAACCAACCGACCGACCAACCTTGGTCGAGGTAGGTGTTCTACTGAGTGCCTGTTTTCTTTTTGTCATGTGTTTCATTTTTGGTGCAATTTTGTTGTGGTGGGTGTAATAGTTAGACTGTAAATGTTTTATAATGCAAGTGTTATTGATTATAAAGTACATTTTTAATATGGACCCTATAGAGCAGGCAAGCTGATGTCCTGGTAACAATAAAGGGCATCCAAATAAACAATACCTTTATGTTGTAAGGCCATCAAATAAAAATGGAGTACAATATGATGTAGGCCCCTAAATGATTATTGTAACAGCTTTGACAATAACGCATAAAAACCCTCCAGGTCATATGCTGGGGCTACTTAAAGGGATGTAGCACAAACAGTCTTCAGGCTTATAGCACTTCATTATTATGGGGATTGAGTGTGAACCAGGCCGGCCGGCAGCTGCTGGATGAGAGGGAGGGAGTGAGGGAGCGAGGGAGGAAGGAGGAAGGAGGGGATGTTCACATAATAGCCGGTGGGTGAAGGCGTGGTGAGTGTGGCTCAATACGAGGCGAGTGTGCTGCGCTACAGTACAGCCGGAGGATGAACACGGAAAGCGGCTGCACGGCGGCTCCCCTCCCTGGTCAAATCCGCCGGGGAGAAAGCTGAACGGGGATGATCAGCATGCAAGAGAGGCTTTTCCTCATCAGCGGCTAAGCGGGATAAAAGACGTGCAAAGGTAAGAGCGATAAACGGTCTGATGGAGCAGATTCAACGCGCTCCAGTGAGACGTGAGGAGACAAAAGTAGACCGAGTCATGGGCGCGTGTGATCCGGGTAGAGAGCATCACTGAAAATTACAACAGCATGGGTTCGTTTGTCTCAACGCACCGTCTGGAGTGTTTCCTCCGTAAAACAGGGAGGAGGAGTGAGCTTTATTTGACACATCTGTCTAGTCATGGGGGCGCAGGTGGAACCCACCCATGTACAGTATGGTAGCACATTCATTGTTCTCCCTGGCCCTGAGATGGGCTGGTCTCATTACTGGAGACTGTAGCTGATTGTAGTGGACATGAGGTGCAGGTATTGTGCGCTTGAGTAGTGTATAAGATATTTGACTGTTTGATTCAGGTGGGGTGGATTAGTGAATATTAAAAATGCTGGATGAGTGATCACTTCACGCCTGTACAAAGAGTTACTTTATTATTAGGCATTTTAACCATAACCCTTGTTACACAATTAGCATTTTCTAATTGAAAGTGTGTGTAATTTGTGATTATGGTGACAATTGGTGAGCCAGGTCTGTTATTTTAATTTAATTGTTGTTTTTGTGCAGGTAGGCCAAGGTATCCTTCTTGTTATTTTTTCTTTTTTTAAAAAAAAACAACCTTTATTGTACTGGTAGGTTCTGGATCTCTATTTTTACTACACTGGTAAAAAAAAAACAACACACAAAAAAACAAGGATGAGGCCTGGAAGGATGACAGTGACCTACTGATGTTATCTTGAAGGAAAAGAAATGTGTGTATTTAAAGCATGTAAACAGGAAATGTTGTTGACGGTTGTGTATATGACACACGTGTGTGCACATGGAACTTTGTCGCTCTTCCTATTTGTTGGATAGGATGTCCTGTGTCATTTATTACACCAGTCAACTTAACGAGGGCTGAATCTTAAAGGGAAAAGAAAAACCACTGGAGTCAGTTAAACCAGATTCACCACAAACTCGGCTCACATTTGAGGACTGTTTTCATGAGCATCCTCACTTGTTTGTCGGTTTGAGATGCGCCTCTCTCTTTTTGATCCTGCTGAGAGATGTCTCAGCGCTCAGTTGGCAGCTTCCCATATAGGAATCAAAGCCTCCCAAAGACTTTCTCAGAAATGTGTTAAAGGCAGAGAAGGAGAGATCTATTTTTGGACAGGCAAGTGATCTTGTGTTCATACACTCACCACATGAATCTGATACATATAATGCAGTCAAAGCTGAAGCATCACCGAAGCGAAACAGGCTGGCGCATGAGGTTTTGTGGTTAGAAATCTCTCACGTGCAGCTATCCTAGAAGTGAAGTGCTGGATTGATGACTCTACTTTCAAAACATCAGCTGATCCTTGACACACGCTTTCAGTTCAGGTGAATCAGTATAACATAATTGCATATCTATCAATATTGCTCTAATGTGATGATTTTCGCAGGGCTGCAGTGCAGATATACTCTGCTGCTTGGTCCAGATCCTGTCATTTGGTCATGTTCCATTTTCTCCTCCACGCATTTGCATTTGTGACTCCGTGCCTTGTCCCAGAGCTCTGCAGAAAGGCACTGCAGTTTCCTGTACTGAAACCCTGCAGTTTGTGATATCAGGGATGCCAGTGTAACAGCTGTGACACCCAGAGAATGAGTGCAACCAATGGCAGAGCCCTCAATAACTGGAAGAGCTCAAGGCTGGTAGACTCATCTTTGTGCTTTGATTCAGTCTGAAGTCCTGATGTGAGCTTTTATGGTTTCAGTTCTGCACTGAAACGCTGCATCTGTAACTTTTAGTATCTCGATCTGCAAGAATTCAGCGCAATGAAGATGGAGAGTTATTCCATGACGTCTAGCTTGTACCTGTAGAAGTTGAATGCTTTAAATGCAAGCCACTTTAGAACTACACATTTGCCAAAATATGAAGGTAATGTAATGTAATGAATCTCCTCCAGGATCAATGTTTAGACTAAAACTACTGCTCGTAAGCTAGAAGCAAAATCATCATGTATCTGGCACTTTTGCATTGTGGAACACTTAACTTGATTCAGATGCCTCACTAGACAGGAGAGAGTAGAGATATAATAGATTCAAACCCACTCAAATTTAGTTTGAGAATGGATGTCATATTATTTTATTGAACCGTTTTGATTAAAACTTGAATTCCATTTTGTCAAGCACTGAATGAATCAACAAGTATTGGATGGATTGGCACAAAATGTTGTAGAGACATTCATTCAATTTGACAACGTTTGATGACCCCTCAACTTGACGGCTGCATGGAGAAGCACCATCAAAATCAAAATGTATGACCAATTACATGTAAAACGAGTGACATTCACTGTAAAATCTAACAGCATATCATAATAAAAGCAGTGAGTTAAAATCCTCTAAAAAAGCTGAAGTCACTCATTTACCATGAATTTAAACGACCACAAATGGGTTGTTGAAATTATGACTCAGTTGTTTGGAGTGGGCTTCAATTTCTGGAGCGTTTAACGATTGGTTATATAATTCCAGATCGTTCCAGTGACTCATTTTCCTTAATTTAACTTTATATAAGTTAGAAAATGTAAACTCTGCTGACCATGGGCTGCAAGTTTTCTAGGTGGGAATATTTTATTTTTTTTAAATTTTTTATTTCAGTTAATTAAACATGATTTTTAATAATATAACTTTTATTATAGGGCAGGATGGTGGCATAGTGGCTGCCTCACAGGTGGGTTTGAATCCACACCCACGGTCCAAAAACATGCAACATAATTGTACTGGTGACTCTAAATTGCCCGTAGGTGTGAATATTATTTGTTTCCACGTGTTTCAAGTTTAATTAACTTTTTGGAATCGACACTATTAAATCAATTTAATCGATTTTACCTCAATAAGTCACTTCTACTCGGGACAAATATTTTGCCGTGCTGAAATTAAAGCAGTGCGTTTCCTCAAACTGTATGAGTTGCACTAACACACAGATACGGTGCGTCATCCAAGCTGCAGTAACAATAGCTGCTAACAATACTGTGTCTTTCTTTGATTTCGTAGCTCTTCATTTCAACACACTCACCATGGCTCAAGGTCAGTCAGCTGAGACTCTGTGAGTCATTATGAAGCTCTGGATAAAACACATGGAAATGGAAACTAATTTTAATATGAAAATCACTAAAGCTTACTTGAATTTTTTTTCTTTTTTTTTCTTTTTTTGCTACAACCCTACAGAGTCTGATAGAAGCAGATTTGACCACTATTGCCACTTAGGCTGCTCATTAAATATTGCTTTCCATGCTGCTACTTGCAGTTGAGAAAATATGAAAGGCCTTTGCTGACGTCCTTTTTCAGGGTGGGAATAAGAACTTGTACTGCATGATGACATCATTCACATGAATCATTCCCCTGTGATGCAGCTGCCCTTGTATCACAGATGTGCTGTGTTATAAATGATTACAAAATGAGCGTTTATTCCAGGGTTTTAATTTTTCTCAATGTCCTGAGCCTCATTGTGTTCATGTATTTCTCAGACACCCTGACTGGTTCTCATTAGGAGACGATGCTAACATACACCTCTTGATAGCTGACCGCATGAGTCATGGTGAGATATCAGATGAGCGGTGAGATAATCCTGTGTTGCATCCCTCAGCCCACAGACTCTGGAACCAGGGTGTCATACTGCGTGCTCAGAGTAGCTGTGTTTTAATTTTTAATTTCACACCACCACCATATTAAGCGACCTGTCAGTGGGGTTTCTATAAGAGGGGAGCTTTTTGGCCATAATGGAAGACCAAAAACAGATCATTATATCACTTATTTAACAATAGAAGATAACTGATGTCAAATTATTTGAATCCATGGAGTAGAATCATCATTAATCATGCAGGTGTCGGAGTCATTACCAGTAAGGGTCAGATGTCAGAGGTCAGTTACATCAGCTACAGCTAGAGAAATGTATTTGCTGAGTGTACATTATCATGATTACAGAAGAACTGTAAAACTCAGGAGTCTGCTGTAGCCACATTATTCTCTTGTCTTTTTGTCCTTGGTGGTGTAAATCCAGCCACTAGATGCTTCGCTTGGAGTTAATCAATTTGGCTCGTAACGTTTTCTCAAACATATAAACTACAATAGCATGGGAATGTCCGATGGCAGCGGGTGTCTTCAAAACGAACGCGTAAGCGGAGAGCAGACGCCGCCCTCCGTGTGATACCAGCCTTCATCAATAATGCACGAAAACGGGAAACCGAGATAAGACGAGCTGCAGTCTGGACATGACATTTAATCAGAGTGACGTAATCAACACTGATGTCTAGTTTACCGAGGAGACAGAGAAATTTTACCTCTTACAGAGCCTTATTGTACATCTTTGAAGCTTGGTATGGTGTTGTTGTTGTTTTTTTACTGTAAAGATTAGAAAACAATACATATGAATAATAAGCCTTTTATATTTGAGGTATGCAACATCTTCTCTTCATGAGGGAGATTTATATCTCAACATCTCACCAGTCTTATGATAATCAACATACGTTTCTTTGTGAAGGAGGCCACATCTGGACCTTCTCCCCCATCTCCACTGGGATATTTCACACAAGCTGCCTATACGACAACCTCAGGCTCTAGAATAGAGCCAAATCTGCACCCTCCAGCGCAATACTCAACCAGCACCGGCGCAGTGTCTGGAGAGGCAAACACAAAGACGGACAGCTCTCTCATCTCTTCCCTCTGTCCTTTTTTTTTTACATGAAGGCTCAGTTCGATTGAATAGGATTGGTTGACCAAACAGCGTTGTCTGCTTCTTCATGAGATGCCAAATGAAGATTTCAATCAGTCTTATTAGTAGTTATTTGTACGGTTGTAAAGATTAGTCGAGTAATCAACTAGAAAATCAGAAAAGCAGCAGCCGTTTTGATAAATCACTATGTTGATCACTTTTCTAACAAAAATAACAACTATTTGGTTTTGTCTTCTCCAATGTTGGGATGTTTTTTTTGTTGTTTTTTTTTGGTTCAATGTGAGTGTGAAGTAGATGTTTGTATTTTTGACTGTTCAACTAACACAACAAGCTGTTTGAAGATACTAAGTTGGGTTTACACAGTCTGTTTTCATTTGTAAAATGTAAAACTGTCCAACGCATTTGATAAAAAAAAAGTGTCTTTGTGTTGTATTGGGTTATTCTTTCAGCTAAAAAATGCCCTTCTTGTTCTGGTTTCTGCTCTCTCGTGATTAAACGTGTAGATTCCTAAAAATCTTGGCTCCTCCTCCCACTCATTTCATCTATATTGCATGAGTCCAAGTCTTCCCAGCTGAATTAGACTCTCATCTGCTGAGCTAATAAGTGCCTAAGGAAACTCCTCAGTGGTGGATGCTTGTTTAAGAGGCCATTTCCTCAATATGAATTCATTTTCCTCATAGAAAAATCATAATCCCTGCGCCATCTAGTGGCTGGTTCTTTCTACTGTACATGCCGGCATGAGGTAACGTCTCGCTTGTCACAGAGAAAAAAAATAGTGTGACGCCACCACGATGCAGTCATAACTAAATCAAGCTCACATCAATGCAATAATATTCCTGGTGACTGTCACGAGCAACCACTCCAAATTAATTGGATTTATCGGGTGTGCCCTCATGATTTAGGTCATGGCAGGAAATTTATGGCTGTGGTGACAGGAAAGGCTCACTATTCAGAGGTTGTAATTGACAAAGTGCACGTTAAAGCAAGACATGTGTGACTGGGTGCACCCCCCCCCCCCCTCCCATTCAGGCATTTAATTTATTTAATCATTTAACAGTGTGATGAGAGACATTAATAAATGAGAAGTAGAATGTGTGTCTCCATAGTGGGATCTATCCTGCTTCTCTCTTACTTTAACATCACTCAGCTAAAATGTACACAAAAAGGAAGTAACAGCAGAAATCTGATGTCCAAATTCAGACCCATTCAGCCTCACAAAAGCATGCTAAGCATCTTAAGTGTCTCAGTTAATTAAACTGCATTTGCAGACAATAAAGAAACACTTAACCACCTTTTAATGACCACTAATGTAACCCCCTATTGTTCATATTAAGAGGCAGTAAACCTGAACGCGTGGTCAGGAGTTTGCCCTCATTCAGTCAGCTGTTTATTTCTCATACACTGGCTGCACTGTACTGTATAAGACATGCCGCACACATGCTGCTCAGTCAAAACCCTGTATGGAACAAGCTGCCAGATAGTCCCGATCGTTTGCTGCTGTTGTCCGACAATTTAATGGTCTGGATCCAAGAGGAGACTCGTGTTAAAGGATGAGGTCTGGTCAGGGATGCATCCACACCTGCGCTTTCCCCAGAAAGGTTTACCAGGTACAGCAGCTGCTCGGTTCACTCCAAATGTTAGAAGTTGTGATCAGCCTCATTCTGTCAGATGGAGGAAGTTGAATCTATCTGATTTAAAAAAAAAATTTTTTTCAGTTTGTGAGAAGGTTTTGTTGTGAAAGTGGTGAACCTCAATCTGTCATTTTCACAGGCTATTTGATTTATCAAGCGTGCAGCGCTTTCAGTACCTCTAAGTGGGTCAATCTGATCTGTGATCAGCGGCAACCTTTTAAAGGCACTGTCAGGCATATGTCATTGCACAAGCAATCATGATTTCCTTTTAACTGTATAGGTATAAATGTAAGAGAATCAGAATCAATGGATGCAATGTTTAGTCAGAAATGTGCTCTTGTGAATGCTTTATTATTTAATATGCTTTACTATTGCAGTTGCATTAATGTTTGAACATCATTTTAATGCTGTAACTGATGACAGCATTGATTTTAACTGCTCAAATTTGACCAATCATATATGCTGATATTTTGTGTGATAAATCTTAATCTGCCTCGTACCCAACCTTAGCTATAGTAAAAGTATAAATGAGTACAAAATACTGTAGAAATACAAAGTACCTCAGAATTGTGCTGAAATTCAGTCCTGGAGTAAATGTACTTAATCACATTCTGTTGCTGCATATTTCCTGCCTCAAATGGTAGAAAGCGAGAGACTGAAAGTGTAAAAAGTTAAATGTCAAAGGTTCAAAATAAGCTTCAAATCCTTCCTTTGGTTGATATGGCAACTAATCCTTGAAACAATGGTTTTATTGTCGTTAATAACGTCATTGTTTGTTCTTGTCTGTTTTCCCACCATGGCCTTCGCTCAGTTTTTCTACCTTTAGGAAACATGAGAACTGTTTACAAAAAGGATCATCTCAACTCTGTTTATTTTATTCACAAGATTTTTCAGGCCTGATGTAAACTGTAGGGGGGAAAAAAAGCATTACCAAGACACCACACGTCATTGATATCATTGTGCACTCTGATATGGAATAGCTGGCAATTTGTGTCACAAGCCTTGACCTTCATATTTTCTATTGCCTGCAGATGACTGAGGGCAGATTGTGCCAAGTGCAGCTGCTGGACGACAGGAAGCTAGAGCTGCTGGTTCAGGTATAAATGCTCCTGACTTAACCTTAAATGGACAGCATACCCAATTTTAGAAACATATGTTTTTCCTCTTGGCTGTAGTGCCATTTATTACGGAAGAGGATTAGGGCCACATGATCTTAATTCTTAGAATTCTGACTTTATAATCTCAGAATGCTAACTTTAATCGCAGAATGCTAACTTTATTCTCAGAATTCTAACTTTAATCTCAGAATTCCAACTTTATTCTTAGAATTCTGACTTTAATCTCAGAATTCTATCTTCAATCTCAGAATTCCGACTTTATTCTCAGAATTCTAATTTAATTCTTAGAATTCTGACTTTGTAATCTCAGAATGCTAACTGTGTTCTCAGAATTCTAATTTTAATCTCAGAATTCCAACTTTATTCTTAGAATTCTGACTTTAATCTCAGAATTCTATCTTCAATCTCAGAATTCCGACTTTATTCTTAGAATTCTGACTTTGTAATCTCAGAATGCTAACTGTATTCTCAGAATTCTAAACAAACATTTTCATGTGGTCCTCATCCTCTTCTGTAATTTATCCATCTGGATTGTTTCGGTATGACTTTTGGAGATATCTGCTGTAGAGTTGTTTGCCGTCTCTATCAGATGGACATGTAAATGAGCTAATATTTTACTTAGAAGGTTGCCGATTTAAAAGACTATCAGATTATGCCAATCTTGTTGTCCCCCAAGTGACCAAAAAATCTGCTATTGCAGGTTTTAAAATTATAGTGTCATAGAAATGATATAGGAAAAATTCATAAAAAGCGCTGGAATAGAGGTATTTTTTTTTCTCCATCACATTCCCCTAAATTATAGTATTGGGCAGTGAGAAGGAAGACCACCCTTCAGCACAATGACCAGGGTTAAGTACCTGAGTATCCTTGTGTTTGAAGTGTCCTTTATCATAACACTAAATCCTCACTCCAGTACAATTGCTTGCTCTCTCGTTGAACTTGCAGCCTTACGTCTCTTGGGAGGGGATGGAAGCAACAGGAAAAATAATTGTCTCAAATAAATGTGTCCCATTCATCAAGGAAATTGTTTGAATTATTTTACCAGGGATGTTAACCTAATATGTAGTTTTCCAACTCAACTTAACTTCATCTTCTTCCACAGCCTAAGCTGCTGTCGTACGAACTCCTCGACTTGGTTTCCTCCCACTTCAACCTCAAAGAGAAAGAATTCTTTGGACTGGCATATTTTGATGAAAAGTATGTAATTTGTCAAGCTTATTTTTCTTCAAAGGTGTGTGTATGTGTGTATACATACAAACAACAGATTCTGATGCTCACGTCTGTCTTGCAGTGGTCAGCGTAAGTGGTTGCAGATGGACCGCAGAGTTCTTGAACATGACTTTTCTAAGAAGTCAGGGCCCGTTGCCCTCAACTTCCTGGTCAGGTAAATATTTTACTCATGCAAATCACAAGGTCTCCAGCAGGGAGTGCTACTTTGTGGAGTGTAGCTAATAACTGTCAACAAAATGGAATAGTTCCTGATAGCCCTGATCAATGTGTCCAACTGGTTTTGAGGCTTTTGCACATCCCCATAAATGGTGACGTTCACCTCACACCGATTAAAAAATCATGCACTAAACAGAGAAAAGTGCAAGATTTATATTTACAGGCAAAAACACAGTGATCTCAGTTTAACCTTTATATTGATGTGGGTGTGTCTATTTACAAAAACAAGGAATTTGTTAATAAGAAATGTCTGCACGTATTGTACTGTTCGCTTGTAATGACATGTATGTCACACTGTGCTGAAATACATCGTATAATATAGACCCTATAATTAAAATTCAGAAAAGAGCTATTAGAATAATACATAATACCTTAAAATTTCCAGATATTGTGCATTTAAAAACGTTGGAAATACTTTTTCGAGTTGAGAACAATCGTCTTCCTGGCTGTATTCAAAGTTTCTTCAAATTAAGAGAAGGGAATTATAATTTAAGAGGGTTGTTTATCTTTGAAACATTCAAAGTGAGAACTAATGTAAAATACAGGTGTGATTCAGTTTTGACCGTCAAACTATGGAATAGACTTAATGATGAGTTAAAATGATGTAGTTCTCTGTGGAGTTTCAGAAAAGGTTTCAAATGTAATATAATTATGGATTATAATATAAATTGATTAAAATGTTAAATAAGTGAGTCTTTGGTATTGCTGATATTCTGGGTTATTCTTTGGAGGGTATAGGATAGGTAAAAATAAGCTTTGGGCGGCAGCCTATTCCTTTTTCAGTTATTTACTGTATGTATGTATGTGGAAAAAATCATTGTTTCTTAAGATGTGTGTATGTAACTGGAATAAATAAAATGTCATCATCATCATCAACATCATTTTTTAATCTTTCATAGGTTTTATGTAGAAAACATATCACAGCTTAAGGACATCATAACGGTGGAGTTATTCTTCCTGAATGCAAAATCTGCTGTCTACAATGTAAGTGTTTCTTTTTCTTTCTAGTTTTTCTGTGGTTTGAAGCAATGAAAAATCGCTCTCCTGTAGTTTTTCCTCCCCGATGATTCACTGTCTTTGGACCCTTGCATCACCTCAGTTTAGCAGACGATTAGCTGCAGGGCACAGTTATCTCACTGTACTGGCTGGAATGTAAAGAAGACAGTCTGAGAGAGGAGAAAAACACATTATAAGTAGAGGTTACTGCGGGGCAACATGTAAACGATTCTATGTTTGGATCTAGAAATCGCTCCTCTGGGACCGCATTTTCTGAATCCTCATTACTTTTTTTCCCTTTTGATCCGTTTCTCAGGAAATTATAGAAGTGGAAAGCGAGAACGTCTTCAGATTAGCTGCAAATGCTTTGCAGGTTAGTGCTTTTTATTGTCTCATATGCATACATTAATTGCCGCATCTAAAATCCTTTTAAAGCATGTAATGTGATAAGGTGTATTCTCTATCACTAGGAGGCGAGTGGCGACTACACAAGGTAAGTGCATATTATCAGCTGGGCAAGAAGTATTTAACAGCTGCAGGATAAGTTAATAGTGAGCTTTTAGCGAAGACATTCAATAGGTCACTTGCCTCTACAGAGTGCAGACAAAAAAAAATCAATAGCGGTATTATGCGAGGCTCACTGCAGACTGTCGAGAAGCTTACACCAGGCAACTAATGAATCTCATGGTGCTGACAGGAGACAAGTATTGAAGAAGAGAAACCCTGTTACTTTGCAGAGAGCGACTATTATGTGTTCAAGAGAATTGGCCTAGTAGTAGTGGTAGTTTTCAGAGGGGATACCTCAGGTCTTGGTGCAGATGGCCACCTGGCTTGGACCAGCTGATGAAGTAAGAATACAGGCATCCTTCATATTTGGTATTGGTCCATATTGGTTTTGATATTTATTGTGGTAGCTGTTAGAGCTGAAGCTGCCACTGAGGACACTGAGGTCATGTTCTCTGTGTTTCCTCTGGGGATTTTAGGGGATTTAAGCAACTTTGGCTTAGTACAAACTTTTTAACTCAATATATTTAATTTTGTAAAAGAAAAAGTAATTCAGTAATTCCCCACCTTGAATTTATTTATTTATTTACTTACTTACATACTCACCTAGTGACCTAGTGTCACCAATACACTGCTTTAACAAATACATTACAGAAATAACAGCTATATTAAAACAAAGAGAGTGTGTAAAGGCAGTGCCAGAGATGATGTGTGATGAGATGAGGATTTTATTCCTGGCAGTGTTGTGAAGTAATTGAAACATCATCAAGAAAACTGATTTAAAAAATACAAAAAAATAAAGAAATACAGTTGCAAGTTACAAGTAAAAGTATGTAGGAAGAACTTGTATTCATGACCTTTGTATATCTTAAATCCTGTTTGCTGCTCCTTTGCCTCTGGCCAAAAGCAAGACGTGATTATAGAGCTGATTCAGCTGAAATACTTGGGGAAAAAAAGAGCTCAGTAATAAATATATGCATATTATGTCCTGAGATTCCAGAACTGTTGTTACAGCAATTTTTCTCTTCTGTTCCAGTGATGAAAACACTAGATCTGACTTAAAGAAACTACCAACTCTTCCCACCAAAGTACTCAAGGAGCACCCATCACTTGCATACTGGTATGCTTGTGGGAAATGTTTTTTGTCAACACTAATGTCTTGAAGGCCAATGCGGACTTGATATTAAAACGCTGATTATTTTTAGTAAATTTTTACATGTAGCAAATGTAGTAAAATATTATCAAACAAGTAAAAACAATATAATACATATCATATTATATGCCATATGATATAGCCAACATAAAACATGTGGGAAATAGCTCACTTTAATTTTCAACTCCTTCATTCTCCTATTTTTCTGGTCTTGGCAGACATTTGATAAATGATCTTTAACCCTATTTTATCGACTAACACCTCCCATTTCTCATGTCTGTATGTTAACGAGATTAGTGTGTCCATGTACCATGTATGTTAGCATGTTAGGGTGTGTGTTAGCTTGTTTTGTTTGTTTGACACTATGACAAAATCACACACCTACTGAATGACAGGGATGTTAACATGGTCGAGGGTTAAATGAAAATGTAAATGAAAATGTAAAGCATTTTTACATTTACACCTATTTAATCACATATGTTACATTTTTTTTTTTTTTGGAAACCCTTCACTACATTTGATCAGACATGTGGCTATAAACAGAATGACTTTATCTGAGAATACGTATCTGCTTTAAGAGCCAAAATGGTGTCTTCTTTATGCGATTTTGCAGTGAGGATCGAGTAATCGGACATTATAAACAGCTAAAAGGAGTCTCCCGAGGAAAAGCCATTGTGCAGTAAGTATTGAAAAAAATGTGTAGGCCTATTTGCTACGGTTTTTACATTCATTAATCTTGCTCTCACCTCTGGCAGTCCTTTTCTCATCATCTGGTAGAAATCAATAAGTCAGTCCAGTGAATCACACACGTAATTTTACATTCTCAAGATAAACCACATGCACATGTTAAAATAGTAGCTGGTGGTTTTAATAAAAGCTGTTTTTTCGTTCCAGGTATTTGACGTTGGTGGAATCGTTGCCCACGTATGGCGTGCATTATTACGAAGTTAAGGTGGGTCTTCTTCTGTGATTAATGTGAATGTGAATCTGAAATTCAGCTACCAATCAAGCTGTGCTCTTGCCCCACAGGATAAACAAGGGATCCCTTGGTGGCTTGGAATCAGCTATAAGGGTATCGGCCAGTACGACCTGCAGGATAAGTTAAAACCTCGAAAGGTAAACATCTCCTACGGCCCTGTCTCTCAAATGGCTCCTGCTATTACTCTGCTTCACTAATCTGACAGTGGGCATGACAGCACAGGGCATGCGTGTGGATTGCTGCTGTTGCACATAGTGCGATGATTCACCAGCTCAAGTTCATGCATCATCTATTTCACCCCAACAAAGACGAGGCTTCAGCTGCAGCGGACGAGGCCAGACTTGAAAACTTGGACCGAAAAATCTCAGTCTAGAGAGCTTTGGCAGTTTGTTTTCATTAGAAAAATGAGTTATGAAAGGCTTCGAGAATCATTCACACATTACTATTCGAACCTGCTTTTCTTGTTCCATTGGTATTGTTTTAGCTTGCGATCCGACAGGAGAAACACCCATATGTGAGCGACATGTAAGCCATGCCAGTGTGTTCATGTGATGCTGGGTTCAGTGCAGTGTCGTTACACAAAGTGTGGAATGTTTCGAACAATTCAGATTAATTTACTGGCTCTGTCTTCCTGTTCAAGCTTGGCAATCGCTTGATATGTTGCAATACATCTTCTTCTGCTGCGTACCACGGTTGTGCAAGCGCAGCGGCCGGCTGTGTGCAGCCAGCGGGTGTGTTTTGGAGAGCAAGGGAGGGAGTGAGCTGGTGATGTCAAAGGGAAAGGGGCTGGATGAGGGGGGGCGTTACCGTGGATTTTTTTTTGAGAGTACCTGAGGAGACAAGTCAGGAGCTGAAAGGGGAAAGAACGAGGTATGTGTTTGTGTTGACAGCAGAGCCCAGGGAGGATTTAATCACAAAGAAAAGGCACTTGTGAACATCTATTACACTGGTAAGATATATATCTTTGTCTGGACTGCAGTTGTTTTAAATCATCAATCAATCTTTAAAATTATATGTTTCCTATCTAAATCTGATATTTGCCTCTCTATGCTTCTAAAGTTAACCAGGTAGTAGAATTCTGATACAAATACTCCACATCCAGTATCATGTCTGTGTGCTGTCTGTTTGAGATGGTGCCTCAAATCACCTCCAGACACTCGGTGACTCACTGACCCAAATAGATTGTTCATATCTGGCTGTTGTCAGCGAGCACCTGGGAAGTATGGGGATAGACACGATGAGCTATGGAAAGTGTTGTATATACGGTGATGAGTCTTTGTCTAATGTCCATTTGTGTCATTCTTCGCTCTCTAACACCTTGGTTACTGCAGACTCGGCATGTCAGGCGGCCCAGACTGTAATGAAAGTTCATGCTACAGTCTGGCTTTTTCAAATGACTGTGGTTAAAACAGGTTAGCTTACACACCTGCACTGCTGTGATTCTCAAATAGTTTGTGTGATGTTAGTCATGATGGTCATGGCCGGCGTACCATTTGAACACTCACCAAGACTGAAGGCACAAATTGACAAATTGTTCCTGGCCTCACCCTGCTGTTTGACTCTATGCATTTTCAGGTTATGGGTTAAAGAGGATAAAACACATTTTCCTGATCTGGTATCTCTCTTTTTTTTTTTTACTCCCAGCTTTACCAGTGGAAACAGCTGGAGAACTTGTACTTTCGGGAGAAGAAATTTGCAGTAGAAGTTAATGATCCACACAGGTGAGCTATTGTCTATGCACAAGTTGATTATTAAGTGGTGCTAACAATATCGAATGGATTTATTCAAATATTGCATTTATGCACGTATCTCAGCCTCTGATTTCTGTTCTGGTGTGTTTTTTTGCAACAGGAGAGCAGTAACCAAGCGCACGTTTGGGCAGACGGGCCTACTCATCCACACATGGTACGCCAGCCATTCGTTGATTAAAACCATTTGGGTTATGGCTATCAGTCAGCACCAATTCTACTTGGACAGAAAACAAAGCAAAGTAAGTGTGCGTTCACAATCATGACTCATGCATTACTTTTAATACGGAGAAATCCATCCACTAATCGTTGTTGTACGTTTTCCTATTAATTCTTTTAGGCTAAATTAGGATCAACAAGAAGTTTGGAGGAAGTCGCCATGGATCTCACTGAGCACGGAGGAGCAAAAATAAACAGACTGGGAGACCCTTCTCAGAAGAATAATTTAATAACAGCCAGCAATGGGAGCCTGGTGTCTACTGGTTGGTTATAATCATTTCAGTTTGTCAATCAATTTTCTTTAAAGTTCATGTTTTTGTAGCAAAAATAAAATGTCAGATCATATTTGCACAATGAATGACAAAAAAATTGAGCTTTTTGTGAATTAAAATGCATATTAAGAGTCAATATCACATACGGTGTCATGACATTTACTCAATTATTAGATGTCAGTCAGTGAGGATTTTTCTTTTCCAGGTTCTGCAGACTCTGAAATGAGTGAAGAACAGAAGAAAGAGAAACTTTCAGAGCTCAGAAAAAAAGAGCAAGAGATCCAAGATATTTTGGCGAAGAAAACGAAAGAGCTGAAGAAGATCTGCCTGAGAGAGGCGGTGAGAAACCATTTTTTATCACGCTTCTTCTGCACAGCTACTATAATTTAAAAGACATAAGTCTTATCTAAACAGCTACTGTCGGTCAGCTGCATCATTAAACCATGCTGCTGTGCAGCGGGTAGATTGATGGTGTCTGCAGTTTAGTTCACTTCATGAGTCTTCAGGGGCCTTGTTGTGTTGTGCTTTCAGGAGCTCACGGGCAAGCTGCCCAAGGAGTATCCCCTCTCTTCAGGTGAAAGACCGCCACAAGTGAGACGGCGAGTCGGCACTTCTTTCAAATTAGACGACCTTTTCCCCTACAATGAGGTTTGTATTCAACCGGTGCACTTAATCATCAGTATCATGTTGAAGCTAATGTACTTTTTGAATTTAAAAGATACATTTTGATTATATTATATTTGTATATTTTGTCATAATTTCCTCAAAACGATCACAGCCAACAATGAATTGATCCCACTAACAAGTGCTGTCTGTGTAGCCAAAGCTTGTCACATCTTCTTCTTTTGTCAATGAGCCACATTGTTACCTTAGTGTGGCTACATGCTCCTCCCTTACTATGAACATTGGCACTGTGGTTTATTTTGAGTTAATCCATCACATTTTTCTGATACTGCAAATATTTGTTAGCGCACCAAACCCATAGCTGAAAATAGTCCCTAACAAATGCAATAGTTATTCCTGTTTGCTTACAGTGCACTCAGCTACTAATAGACAGAACATGACAGTATTGCATCTGCAGCTTATTTAAAAAAAAATCATAAATAACGTCAAACTGACATTAAGTCGTGATCAGATTCCCTCATTAATTCTAACCTTTAATTTTAAACGAATAAGCGAATACAGGTGGTTATTAGGAGTTATTAGGTGAGTTTGGTAATTACACACTATGTGCAGCAAAAGTTACTTATTGTTACTTGTTACTTACTGTTATCTCCGGGGATGTGCTGCTTGCCTGTTGTGTAGGATCCCTTCCTGAGGAATCTGGAGAGCAGATTTGCCCTGCAGCAAAAGATTGTGGAGGCGGCTAAGAAGCTTGCAAATGAGCCAGAACTCTGCAAAACAGTCAAGAAGAAGAGGAGGAGAAACTGTTTGGATGCCATGCACAAACTGAAACAGATAGAGGATGAGATGAACCAGTACAGAATCAAAAAGGGAAAGAAGCCCACACAGCGGGCCTCAGTCATTATAGCAGGTATTGTACAGGTCGATCTGTGTTTGTGGGTAATCATTTAGCTGTATTGACAGTAAACACGGAGTTATTTTCCCTCTCCACAGATGAACTCATCCGTTCAGACTGTAGCTCTCTGTCTAGTCTCCCAATGGATGATGGTGAGCCAGATAACACACATTCTGTTGCATTAAAAGCAGTTAACCTCCCATGATAATCATTATTCTAAGTATTTCTCAAAGAGGTGCCATTACAGTTACCGTGAGTTGCCTTTGTGTTCAGATGACTCAGACGGTGTTAGTCAGAGGCCACGATCTCGGTCGGTGCAAGGTTCCCCTCCGCTCAGTCCCATGAGATCGCTGGGGGCAGAGTATGACGTGGACAAACAAGGATCTCCAAGGGAAAATCACCATAACAAGAACCGAAGCAGGTGGGAAACATTTTCCTGCCCCAAATCAAATTTTATTTTACCACAAGGTCTTGTGTGAAGCATAACTTGTTTCACAACTTTGGATTTTACTGCACAGCTGATTTTTTCTTGGAATGAAGCAATGATATCATATTTCTGCAGAGTCCATAATATTTGCTGTGTCATGTTTGCAGCCTCATTCCTTTCCCCACATCTCATCCCATTCTTTTTATCCTCTCCTCATACCACACCCTTTTAGATTAGCTTATGAAGGTCAGGAGGCTTCCCACTACTACCAGAATCCAAGAGAAGTCTCCTCCACCCACAGTAGTCCCTATAAAACTCTTCCCAGACCTCCTAGAGATCCACGCAGCATGCCTCCCACTCCGGTCATGACCCGCAATGCCTACAGCAGCAGCCAGCTCAGGTGTGATATCTGCTCCCCTGCAACCCAAAATCCTTCCTACCTCTCAACAATAACTTCAATCCAAATCCCTGCTTGTTTCCAACCTTCTAACCTTCAACCAGACCTTTCATTCAACCCCTTTGTTTTTTGTTTTAAACTAATAAATCCTGAAATATTATCCCACACCTCATTTTGTTGTTTTTCTTAAATATTATGTCTCCTTTCCAGGTCGGAGGGGTCTCCCCATTGCTTCAGGCATCGCAGTGGAAGTCTGGAATCACAACCTCGGCTTAGAAAAGACACAGACTCAGAGAAACCTGTCTTTATCCTGTCGCCAGCCCACCGCAGCAACAGTACCGAAGTATTAGAGGACTGCTCAACCTACACCAGCCAGTCCAGTCTGGACTACTGTGGCGCGGCCAACTCCCACTACAGTACGCTAGATTCCCGAACATCAACCATGCATCGCCTCCACAGGAAGATGGACGTGTATGGAAATACTGGGAGTATGCCCAACTTGGTCCAGCACCATTCTGCTTGCAGTTATTCACGTGAGACCCCAGCACATTTTGAAACCAGTGCCTACTACGTCGCAGGCTACCCCTGCCCAGACATGGAGCCTTATGCTAACGGTGCCTACGTGTATGAGAGTGAAGTAGAGGGTCACTACAACGTGAACCCCTCCTACCAAATAAATGGGTATCACGGACATGACAGATTCGGGCGTTACAGCAGTGACCGGGCAGATGGTCTTTCCCAGAATCCCTATGCAACTGTGAGGCCACCGCGGAACCGAGAGGGGCCCCGAACTGAGCAATTGGCCAAGAACATGCAGAAGGCCATTGTGGCAGAGCATCTGAAAGGCTGGTACCACCGAAGCAAGGGCCAGAGGGAGGGAGGGATACTGAGTGGATATGACTTCAACAGTGGCTCTCAGCTCAGCCTGGGCTACCAGACCATGCCAGCGGGCTTCAGCCACTCTAGCAGGACCACCTCTTTTTCATCAGGTGAGATATGTCCTAAAACCAACTTCCAAAAAATATAGAACATAATAAAACCTGGACTGCTGTGGGCTGTTTATTCAGCTATTTAATAGATATCAGCTGGTGAGATCTCTATGATGTATTTCATTTCCATATGTTAGTCTTCCTCAATCTGAATTCCTCCATCAAGACCTCACAGTGCTGAAAACTCACCAAAAATGATTTTACTCATGTGGGTTTTAGTGGAGAGTTTCACCCTCTGTGTTCAAAGCTTTTACCGGCTGCCAAGATTAGAAGTCAGTGGGAAGATTTGCTCCAGTTTGTGACTGTAATTTATTGCTATTGCTTTCAAGTAGTCACAGAGTCAGCCATTATAGTCATAGAGCAAAGTTGACACTTTGTTGTACTCAACAAAGCTTTTGCTAATTAAAGGTATTTCCAGTATCTTCAAAAACTCTACTAGTCATCTGAATTTCTACTATAATCTATATGAGTACTATAACTGTAATCTCCTCTGCACATTGAAAAGATTATTAATCAAGTTTTGAAACCCAAACCTGGCAGCCTGAAATGACATAACCCCTTCCTCACTTTGTGCAACATAAGAACAATTCAAATGATACACTGTAAGTAACATCAATATAGAGGAGTGTAACTGATAATAAAACTTTTAATTTTTGGCTCAAATTGCATCAAGAACATATGTCATTTGTAGCTATTGTTGTACGGAATCATAGCTTTTTCACTGAATGTGATGCATGAGATGTGCAAACTTGTATTTCGAAGTTTATTTAAATAGTATTAAAAGGTATACTTCAATTTTAAGATATAGGTCCATATGATATTGCCATATCATATGAAGGGTAGGTGTTTTGCAGTAGCGACATTAAAATGGACTGAAGAATCTCCAACATTAGCTGAGTGTTTTTGCTTCTGTCTTATTTGCAGTGTCCTCAGTAGAGAGCGCAGGCACATGGCGCAATCAGCTAGCGGTCGGCCTGACAGGGTACGATTCACCCGACACACCTCAGTACCTTCACCCTGGGGCTCCTGCTTCAATGTACAACCGCAGCCCCACACACAATAGGTGAGCACTGAGCTGTGCATGCAAGAGGAAGTGAGTCACTCACGGACAATTGGTGGTTGTACTTTCAGTTTAATTGTGCAATTTTTGATTAAATGCTGGTCAATAGCCAAAGGTTACGATAATTAGCTTGTAAACGTCATCCCTGCTGATGCTCAGTGGCAGGTACGTGTCAGTAGATGTCATGTTTCCTTTAATGCATGTCTGTTGGAGTTTTAGCCTCCGGCTATTACTTATTATATCATTTTTTAGTTCTGTGCATTTGTAAGAAAAAGGTTGCATCTTGTATTTTGCTTGTGCCTATGCTCCTGCCTTCCTTGACTTATGAGTAATGCTCATGTGTGCAGATCTTCTCCAGAAAACAAAGTGTCTAACACAATTCCTAAAAACTCTGAGTCAGTAGAGGTGGATGGCTCTGAGGCCATTAGAACAGATGAACCCTCAGACAACCAGTCTAGGACTTAAGGGTGAGGCCAAACTCAGTGGGCTTCTTTGTGTTGCGTTGCCAGTCACCTCCATTTTGACATCTCATCTTCATTCGTGTGTTACTCCTGCATACCGTAGTTAATCAAATCATCCACATTTTCAGATTGTGGTCCGCTGACATTTTTTTAAAATCAGGAACAGCATCACTTATGTGTTTAAAAAAGAATATTTCACTCATTTTCTTCATGGTGTTGTATCTGACATACAAAAGAGAATGACATACCAGAGAGTTGTTTATCTCGTGATAAGAAAGTAACAAGACTAAGAGTCTACAGCCATGCTAGCAGCCCTGTAAACATGTATTCAGGCAAAGCAGTACCTTAAGCTAAATGTGTCAGTGTGTTAAAACGCTCACAATGACAATGTTAACATGCTGATGTTAGCAAGTATGTAGTTTATCATGGTCACAATCCACACATGTCAACCTCATCAGATGCTCACCTGTAAGACTTGACTTGAAAATCCTTAAGATTTTTCCCAAAATCCGTAAGAAAAAATAACAAGTACAGAAAAGTTGGAATCAAACCCTAAAAGTTGCCTAAATTCACAAAATTATTATTATTACCCATGGGCTGCAAACGTGTCCTGTGTTCGTTTCATCGTTTGAGTGGGAGTCAGCCTTCTTAACCACGAGACCAGCCTATGTAACATGGTCACATGACTAAAATAATGCTTTTCATTGTTTTGACAATGTGGGTGGCAACTGTATTTTCAAGTAAGCAATCGAATGAATTTCAGTAAGGACTTTGAAATGCAGAAAATCCTCTGTCTGACAATCTATTGGATGAATAAACCTGAGTTATGAGGATTCATCCTGAGTGGAACGTGAATGTCGATGAATGTCCGAACCATATTTAATGGCAATCCATGCTATTAGCTGCGAGTCTGGACCAGATTAATGTGACATTGTGTTGCTAGCATGGCTAAACAGTGGGACACTTCCATTTAATTCCCTTAATCATGTTGAATGCCCTCATGGTATACTTTTTGGTGTACTGCATTTCCATTTCCATTCCTCCGTTTTTTCAGTCACATCTTCCTTGTTCTCAAACAGGTGAACCACAATAGACATGACACATTCTTTTCTTGTTGCCTTTAGAAGATTTCACCAGAGTGGAGGCGACATGAGCATCCGCTGAGGAGGACCAAACCAAACTTTTGTACAAATAAAGCCATGGCCAGCAGCAGGAGGAGAGAAACAAGGCTGTTTTTTGGCTGCCATAACTGTGTTTTGGGAGATGTTCGTGTGTTTGGTTTTTGGCAGTCTATGTGCACGCTGTCCTCGTGTTAAAGGAACCTCTGAACACAACGATGACACTCTTGAATGACTTTCCCATGTGCCTTGGATTGAATTGTACAGGCAGATGAGAATGTGTCAGGAAACTTTGAGATGTTGCACAACTACATTGGACTCAAACCCAAGTAAAGAAACAAAAAGAGGCGGCGTGTTTTTATTTATGTCCATGTATTTTAACAGGAACTAGCTACTGCCTCATACATAACAGTAGGTTATAGAATAAAAATCATTTTCACCACTTTCATCTCAGTATGTATGATAAAAATAGTCTTAACTATAGAATCCAAATTGAATGGATCATTCTTTAGACCGGACTGTGTCTCCGATGAATTATCTTCCTTTCTTTAAACTTTGAATCAGAATGTATTCTGTCACTAATGTTTATAGAACCCATTTGTCTTTTTGGTGCCGTAATGTGCTTTAAAATACATGGTAAGAACATTGACTTTTTGATAAGAGCTTCTTTTTATATTAACAGAAGACCACTGCCGTAAAAAAGCATATTCGTGTCTCGTTGCTTGTTTTCTCATGCATTTGTACAGCCAGTGTGTAGTTATACGTTGTTAGATGTTGTCATAAAATATTTTCCACTGCGATTAAGTCTGTGAATAAACACATGTGCGACACATAACGGTTTTGTCACTTTCTCTGAGAGGCTTGTGTGGCTGGTAAACAACTTTTTCAGGTTCTGTTATGGAATAAATGAGTAAGTATTAACGGAAAGGTTTAACATTTTGGGAAGTGACCCTACAGGTATTTGCTTTCTTGCTGAGAGTTAGATGAGCTGATTTACACCACTCTCATGCCTGTCCAGTAAATATGAAGCAGCAGCTGGTTAGTTAAGCAATCACGGAAAATGGGGATCATCCAGTCTGGCTCCGTCCAAAGGTAAGTGAATAAACATATCGTGCAAAATATCAAATTATTCCAAAAACATACGTTTCTAGGGTCCAACTAGTGATGAATCAAATTGTGCAATGATTTAAAGAAATCAAGAAATGTCTTCTTTTCAACTATTATCCATTTCAGTCAGAAGAGGTAGTTTACCTCTTCCAGCTCAATCGCAAGTTTTTGATTTTATGCAGCACTTTTAGAGGCTTTATCTTCTATAGAGCTCTGGGAGACTGGGAGGAGCAATCTCTACAGTATTCACACCCCACCCGCCCTGTGAAAGTGGCCCACCTGCTGCTGTCAATCCAATACTTTCCTGTGCCTGAAACAACTGTCATCCCAAAGGATCCTGATGGCTGGGCCAGCTGGGAGTAGTGGCTGAAAGAAGAATGTTAGCATGTCTTTCCCCAGCCTGTACCTTAAATATCTTCCATGCAGTTCACAGGGTTTAATTTTAGACTCCACATGAGGCAGGAGCAAATGGTTTGCTGAAGACGAAGTCAGAGCCAGTTTGCCCGGTCACAGATTAGACAGAAGTCATCTTTCCTTTTGATATCAACAGAAGAAAACATGTCAAACACTAGAGATCTTGATGATCTGAATGAAGAGGACATTGATGAGGATGAAATCCTCGCTATGCTTTCACCTGAGGAGCTGAAGGAGCTCCAGAGTGAGATGGATGTTATGATTGCCCCAGATGAGAGTGTACCGGTTGGACAGAGACAGAAGGACCAGACAGAGAAGGCCCCGACGGGGACGTTCGACCACAGATCCCTGGTTGATTACCTCTACTGGGAGAAAGAGTCCACACGGATGCTTGAGGAGGAAAGAGTTCCTGCTACTTTGCTGCCCAGTGAGGTAAGAGGTCAAAATATAAAAGGCTCAAAAAGATATCAAATAGAATATCAACATTTCCTTGGAAAACATATACCCTATTATTATGGAATGTTTAAAAGTTAAAGCTAGAAAGCACTCAGGCACAGCGTACCTCTGGCAAAGCCTTCGTCACAAATCATCTGTTGTATCGTTACTTTCCAGGGCATAGTGATGTCACCACGATGTCATCGCTTTACTGTGATCTACCTCATGCCAAATTCTTTGACCCTGGAAACCTACTCCCAGCATCTTGAATCATGTGTTCATCATCGGTTGTTTATGAGCGATCAACAAAAATATGACTTTCCATCATGATGACACAAATCTATTTTTGTGTGGATAGAACTTCTTACGTTTCACAGATATGTGAAATCCATTTAAATGACTCTGATGTCTTAATCTCATCTATATTGGTGGCAGTGCCATGTCTCTACCCCCCCCCAAATATATATTTTAACCCTAACCCTAACTCTGAATTATGATCCGATTATGGATCCAATTACACATTGTGGTGGCATTTTTATTATTATTTTTCATGATAATAATAATGTTAAAGAAAATTTAAATGTGATCCACCTCAAAATTGTATCGAATCTTCCCTGGCCAAAGATCCACCACTACACAAAGGTTCATCAAAATCTGTTGACAACTTTTTGAGATGTCTTTCAGACAAACAAACAAATAAGGGCAATAATATAACCTCCTCCAACTCTCATTGGCGGAGGTAACTAATATGTAATAGCACAATGGAGTAACGTTCGTCTGATTTGTTTGCTTCATCAGAAAACTTTGAGAGAAGAATCCGAAAGGAAGGAAAAAGATGTCAACTCAGACGATGGGGAATATGAGGTTTATGAAGTGATTGAGGAAATTATTGAGGTAGAAGCTGTGGATGGTGCAGATGGAGAGGAAATTATCGAGGAAATCATTGAGGAAGTAATTGAAGAGGATGATGAGAGGGATGAGACGGATAAAGTGGTGGATGTTAAAGACGAGAAAGAGGTGAAGTCACCTGTGAACACAGACAAACATGACAATATAGACAAACATGTAGAGCCTCCAGACAACAACACAGAAAAGGTGCCAGAAAGCAACACAGATGTCAATCAGCCTTTTTCAGATACAAAGGAGAAGAGTTCAGTTACAAAGGAGAAGAGTTCAGATACAAAAGAGAAGAGTGAGAGCTTCGCCACAGAACAAATCACATCACAAGCTGAGGAAAAAGAGGAAATTAAAATCACAGGTTCTTCACTTCTCACAGAGGCTCCAGAGGGGCCAGAGATGAATGAAACCAATGATAAGCTCCTGCAGAAAGAGGAGAGAAAAATTAACAAATTAAACATCCCAAAGCTGGCACTCAATAATATAAAAATGACATCAAGACCCTCAGGAAATGAGACGAACTTGGATTCGACACTTGACAAAATCCTCAAAAACAGCCCTTGTGTGACTGAAGTGAACCTCAACAACATAGAAAACATTCCCAAAGAGATGCTGCTGGACTATGTCAACGCCTTGAAGAAAAACAAGCATGTGAAAACCTTCAGTATAGCAAACACTGGTGTTGATGAAAACATAGCCTTCAACCTGGCCAACATGTTACGAGAGAATCGCAGCATTAAGACTTTGAATATTGAGTCCAACTTCATAACCGGAAAGGGCATCGTCGCCATCATCCGCTGCCTCCAGTTTAACGAGACGCTCACAGAGCTGCGTTTCCACAACCAGAGGCACATGCTGGGTCACCACGCAGAGATGGAGATCTCACGCCTGCTCAAGGCCAACAACACCCTCCTGAAGATGGGATACCACTTTGAGCTGCCGGGCCCCAGGATGGTGGTGACGAACATTTTAACCAGGAATCTTGACCACCAGAGGCAGCTGAGGAAGGAGGAGCAGAGGCAGCAACAACTGAAGGAGCAAAGGGAGGTGATGCAGATGTATGAAAACAGTCTAAACCTGCCTCCTGGTATACTTGAGATGCTGGGGTATATACCGCCTCTAGAACTCCTACAGGAGCATGGGCTTGTCCCACCGTCATCAAAACTGAGCACTGTACCTCAAACACACCACCAGGCAGAACAGCCAGAGCCTCAGAAGCAGCTCAAACAGCACAACAGCACGACCAAACAACCCAGTGCTGAACCAGCAAACCTATTGAGAGATGTCAAGCTGAAGAAGACTCCCAAGAAGCGTAACCCTTTTCTGGAGCTGGACCCGAGGGATGACAGGAGACCCGGGAAGGCAAATTTCCAACTGAGGAAGACTCCCAAAGTGAAGGATGTAGGGAGTGGAGAGGTGACCGATGAAAAAGCAAACCTGGCTGACGTGATTAAGACCTTGAAGCCGGTCCCTCGCAGACGAGTGCCGCCAAAGGTTGACATCACACCCCGCGATCAGCTCCTCAGTGAGATCAAACACAGCAACGTGGCCTTTCTCCGATCTGTGAGTATCCCCGACTCTGTACTGTGAGATCCATCAAGTTGGAAGCCTGTCTTTTAGTACTCAAAGCAACTGAAAAATTAGATTTTGTAGTCAGTTTAAGAAGGGATAACGTTGACCATAAACAGAGGAACGTTCATCATATGTGAATGGATTATATTGTCTTACATGTTTTATAGTTCATAAGGTGTTCTAGTATTACTTAATATAATGACTTGACCCCTATGTAGTCATGTATACGTTCGTGGATCCATTCCACATAATCCAGCTCATCTTTTGATTCTTTCCTTCTGCTTGCAGGTGCCGCTCCCAAAAGTCCTGGAATCAAGTGAAACAAGTCTCCTCTAAGGCTGCAGCTTCATGTGTTTGTTGTCACCATGCTGTATGTTTATTTTGCACATTTTGTATTAGCCACTCTTAAACTACTCAAATGAATTTTGCAAAAACAGATTACTTTCCTCACACATAAAAATATTGGTTGGTTGTTGTTCCACTGCTGTGTTGCTTTCTCACTAAATTGTTGCTGTTATCTTTAGGAAGCCATGACAATAAAGGTCTAAAAAAAATTAAGAGTTCACCACCAAAACACTTTAAAATGTATGACCTCTTTCATCATTTGCTTCCTCAGAAACACAGACCTTGGTGTAAATATTGTTTGTTTGCAAAGAACTTTAATAAGCTCGCTAAATATATTTTAAAAATCATTTCATTTTTATCACATTTTGTACTCTATACCCATTTTTTTCTCTTCTTCTTTTACATTTTCATGGTTAATTAAGCACCTCAAGATTTAAGCCAAATACGACAAGAGCAACTTAATTTTGTGATGAATGCATACATTTATTCACACTGAGACTTTAATCGAAGAACGCTGCAACACAAATCAGGTTATCTTTATTTTTATTGAGGACAGGTATATTTTACTTCACGTTCTGTGATTTAGTTATATGTGAAAAGTCATAAAAACATAACAGATAATATATAATATAGCATCCATGTAACACAAAGAATCTCTCTGAACTGCCATTTGTGAAGGTAGCATACATAAACTGCAGTCAATGCAAAGAGATGGGCTTTGATCCCATGAGGAAGGGGAATATATCATGGGATGTCTCTCGGTCTCTATTTACTAATAGAGAAGGAACATTGATAAAGTTATTCATTTTAGTCTAATTTCCAAAAGTATATACTTCTATTCTGCAGGTATTTTATACATTTCTACATGCTATATTATGAAAATAACGACACATCAAATGATAACAGGTACATACCGTGACAAAATACTCCAACAATAAAGCTGCACTTGCCATTCATTTTTCAATATTGCATAGCTGTGATCATTACGGATATACTCAGGCCAGCCTGTGTGGCCAGGGAGTGTGCAGTACGCACGAATATTTTAGGAACAGGTATACTTCAACTCAAGCATTTTTTCTCAGGTGACATAACTATGTCTCCACAAAGAAGTGAAAAGAGTGGGAGTTATTGCTGTTTAACAAGCAAGAGGAGGTTGGTGGCTGCATCTTGGTAACGTCAGTCTGCTTAGTGAGAAGAAAATGTAACTTGCTTGCTTTGAGGTGGCAAACCGAGAGGATCTGACTTCTTTTTTTAAGAGCAAAGACAACTGGTATCCAATAACTGCATTACATATAGTGTATGGTTTGAAAAGCAAATTGATTTGTTTTTGAGTATTTTTTTTGACAGGAATGCTCAAACCTTTAGTAACTTTAAGTCCCCATTGTCTTTACACATTTGATCTGAAATGTGATTGTGCAAATTTGGTTCCGTCATTATCCATCTGTACACTTAAGATGGTGTAAACTAACACAAAAATATAGGAGAGTAAAGTAAATAAAAAAAGAATTGTAACAGAAACATCAGTAACATATATAGAGGGGAAAAACTCGGCACATGGGTCGATGCCATAGAAACTTAAATGCATACGTTTTGACGCTGACTTCCCTTGGTACACTTTTGGTTAGAACCTCATTCCTTTAGCTTGCTCTCAATGAAATCCTGAATCTTGTTAATTTTCTCCTCCTGCTGATCCAAGAGGTCCATGATGATGCCCATGGGGGTCTTCTTCAGCCCAACACCCTCAATCTTGTTCTCCAGTCTGTTCTTCATGTTGCGCAGTCTCAGCGAGGCATGGATCAGGATTACTAGAGCAAAAAGACAACAGCAAGTTATTTATATCCTGTCATTGAATTAAAAAAAACAACAACATATATTTTAATGCCTCCAAACTGATGGAATAAGATAGTATAATATTTTCTCTCAGAAAAAAAGAAAAGAAAATGTCACACTGCTGCAACTCAAGACTTGAAAGCAGGCATAAGGATCGGCATATCTTTTATTCCCGTGTCAGGCAGATACTGAATGCATGACATCAGCCAGTAAATGTAGATCTGCCCAAATCAACAAACCATGACAACCCATCAACACAGGCAGGAGTGGGCAGGCCTCCTGGGAAGTAATCAAAGTGCCATGATGCTAGAGCTGCTACATTTGCACATTAACTAAACCACTCCGCTGACTGTCTGACTAAATGCTTGTGCAAATTCAAAACTATCACTCTAAATCACATCATATTTTAAAATCTGTGTTATCATGAGTGAATACATGTCTGCAATACTAAATACACTGTTCAAAAAGTGAGTCAAAATGAGAGAATTTGGAAAAACTTGTTCATCGACAGAAAAACCACAGTTGTTCATAACTGTGTGACTCATCATTCGCCTGAAGTTCATCGAGTAACATTAGCCAGCAAGTTTTTAAAATGCACTCTGGGGAACCCAATTTAAAATTAAAATTCGTTAAGTTTATGGAGTTATGGTATTAAAAGAATTGGTTCTTGCGCTTCTTCTCCAGGTTTAAGAAGAGTGTGTGTGTGTGTGTGTGTGTGTTTCTGTTTGTGTGTGCTGGACACACACTGTTTTTATGAAGTAACAATGTCATTCTCACCACATTCTCTAACTACAGTTAATAAATATATTTGTCATATCTGGTACATTTAAGTGTTGTGAAGCTGAATGTAAGTAAAATAACGAGTATTAACCAGGAAACTCATTTGAGGCAGGCAAAAAAAAATTAAAAAAAATCTTAGCGCATTGGTTTCATGCGACCGAAATTCATATTCACAGGATTATGACTGAACCCTTTCCAGGACAATTGAGCAAACCACCATTTAGTAAAGGCTACGTTGGCTGAGCATTGGAAAGTTTGCATTAAATAAGACCCAAAAAGGCTGTACCCAAAACACTACCATATATTCCTTCACTACTCCTTATCTAATAACACCAATAATTTATTCTGGAGTGTGCCATAGATTGATATTTAGGGCCTTTATACGATTCGCCATTTTGTATCAGCACCAACAGGTGTTGAGTCACATGACCAGTAATTTTGGCATTAATAAATTCTGACTCACTGCACTGTGGGATTGTTCGCAGAAAGCAGTGTCCAGTACACTTCAGACACTAGGATTACTCTCCTTTGAAAGTAAACAGAAAATCCTGTGGACAACACTGAGACTTACACAACAAAGGGAAGGTGATTCCAAAGATGAAGACCATGACACCACCACACAGGGACAGCAGAAAGTAACTGGTGACCATGACCCCGATGACAAACAGAGTGGGGTTCTTTCTTTTGAAATTCTTGATGACGGTCTTGTTCTCTCCTGCCCACACTGATCCCATGAAGACAAGAGCCACCACAGCTCCTCCCAGAAACATGCCAAACGGGTTGAGAAACCTATATATTGAAACATGACAAAGACACACTGCATATAGTATTATTTTTTAAATAGCACACCCTGTTGGTGGTAACAGCAAAAACTGGTGTTGACCATTGAAGGAGCGATTCCTGAATGAAGGCCTATACTAATGATTTCCACATCATCATCCTCTATTTAAAGAAAATCAAATATCAGCAGTGATGAGCTGAAGGATCTAATGTAGCATCACTGGTACTCATATATAAGTGAGAATCGTTCATGTTAAAATAAAGAAGATCTGTGGTTGAATTCGTTCTTTGACAACATGAAGCAATTGCATACATTTCAAGCTAGGTAACACCATTACTCTTATTAAAGGCTACTGGAACTGAAACTAAGATGGATTGGATGGAAATAAAATGTTAAACGCTAACTAACTATACGCTAACACAAGCAAGGAAGACGTCAAAGAGGCAGGAATTACAAAAGAGTGACTCACAGGTTGGCACAACAATGCTAGATGTTACAGAAATAAACTACATGGTCATGATGGGTGTGGGTAGAGGAAGGCATGCAGGCTAATTTAACGCAGAGCAACTCATGCTAGCCTGCCTGCGTTAGCATGCTACGAGCACTTACCCTACAATGACGAAAACCACCAGAGCCACGGCGAAATAGTTCGTCTGGTAATACATTAAATTACTGATCACTCTGTTGTTCCACTTGGTCAAATCTCCGAACTCGGGTTTGGCAAACCGGTCCGTTCCGGGGAAGAAATCGTTCCACGGTCTGAGGGGAGCGAGCTCCATCTTGGCTGCCATGTCTTCACCGTGTAGCTAAGCCACATACAAACACAAACATACCCACACGCGCTGCGAATATTTTGACAGGTCAGCTGATCCCCGTCTGGAGGATGGGAGTCGAAGAAGAAGACCTAATCTCGCTCAGGATCTCGCGAGATTTTCGAAGCTGTTTTTGGAGTCTTAGGCTTGCGTTCTACAATGTGCAACCTCTCCTTGTCAGTCTCGCATATCCATTATTTGAAAATATCAGTCAGTACAAAGATCTAAAAACCTAAATGCCAGAAAAAGACAACAACAAAATTCAAAAGAAAATATTATAATAGACAATGAGGCAATAAAAGCAACAACTACAGGTCTGTTGATTCAGACAAAAGGAGTAAAAATTGAATTTACATACCCATATCTAAATTAATTCAGAAAACAGAGAGGATAGTTTTGATAAAACTTTAATATATCTATTGTTGTATGTGGGGTTTGGCTATTAATTTAAGCATAAAGTGGGCTATCTTAAACATTTTAAAGCCTGCCATACGCTTATTCATATACATATTCGCTGTCATATAATGCTAAAAATGAGTGACATTTACATATAATTTAATGACACTTTTACCTGATTCGAGGTCAAACATATTCAAACAAACAATTCAAAGAACATTTCTGTTCTTTCTGTTCCCTGATATTTGACGCAGGAGAAGACGCGTTTCCTTCTACGGGTGCTCGGCGTCACTGCGGGCAACTTTGATACTCGGAAACACATCAGTCATAATCGAGGACATGGGACCGTGAAAGTATGGCGGATGCCGAGGAGCTGTAAGTCTCAATGGACGAAAAATATGGTTTCATCGTATTTAAACCCTCCACTTCTGCCTTTAAATCGCCGTGATTGAACCCCGTTTTTATTTTCTTCCTCCAGGGTGAAGAAAAGAAGGCGAATAGAGGACCTAACTGAGAAGTTAGTGACGAATGCTATATAAAGGTCTCTGTCTGGTAGCAGCTTTGCGTTGCACCGAGCAGCGACTGCTGGGCCAGGAGACATGAAAATAATCATTTCATCACGAAACACACGTCATAATATACCTGGCTGTTTGTAAAATGGATTTAAATACGCGACTGATTCATTCACAGTGTCGAACCTAATGCTTAAATCGTGTACTGCAACAATCCTGTCTACGGAATGACCGGCAGAATAACAGCGAACAATACGGGCTCCTCTGCATGTATTCTACCTACCTACTCTATTCCTTTTAGGATAAGACAATAATGTGTAAATAACGTATTATATTTTAAGTGCAAAAACAGTATTTATAACACACTATGCAATTAGTGTGTAGCATGGACATGAGATAGCAATGTTTATGTTTGTGCAATACTGGAATTATGTATTATTCGTCTTCTTTTTTTAAAATTTGTAGTGTTTTCTTTATAAATAGAGAGCCAGATGCAACGTCATCTGTTCTGGTGGATGGTCTGAATGATAATGAAGTTTATCTTGAATCTTGATACTCAGGGAGATTGTGGTGATGCACTTGCTGCAGGGCCGACAGTCACTCACAAGTCCTCAGTCCAAAAATATGCAGCCTCTTGCTCAGTGTCGCCTGGGATAGCCGCCAGCCCCACCATGACCCTGCAATGGATAAGTGTATAGAAACTGGATAGATTAATCCCCTCGACTATTATTAGAGAGCGGTGTTGAGAGAAGTGTACTAATTTGAGTAATAGTACAAATCCAGTGTATCTTGGTGTGTTGCGTTCAGAATGGCTGTAGATGGTGGACACAGGGACAGCGGATGCGACTGGGACGGCCGGTGGAATCATGTGAAGAAGTTCTTGGAGCGACCCGGCCCGTTCACCCATCCAGACTTTGAGCCAAGCACTGAGGTGACATAGAAACACTTTCATGGAAACTGTTTTTAAAAAAAAAAAAATCAAATCAATCTAGTGTAGTGTAATAAAGCTGTAGCATTTTACAGCGATATTTCAGGCTAAATTACATTTATTGTGTTGTTTCTTTCATCTTAGTCTCTACAGTTCCTGCTGAAGACATGCAAGATCCTCGTCATTGGCGCCGGAGGACTTGGATGTGAGCTGCTCAAAAATTTGGTAGGAAAGAAAACTGTAATACAGGCCCTACATTACATAAATATTCATACTCAAGTGTAATCTGAGCAAACACTGTTTTTTTAGTTTTTTACACACTCTTGTTGTGATTCTAGGCTCTGTCTGGGTTTCGTCTTATTCATGTGGTCGACATGGACACAATTGATGTGTCCAACCTGAACAGGCAGTTTCTTTTCAGGTATGTTTCAAATATTCTCTTTAATATTTGACAAATACAGTATGTGGTAGAAAATGTGTGAATGTTTAATTATTTTTGCTGTTTGTTTGCAATGTTGGACAATTTGCCGACAAGGTGTGAGCGGTACTTGTCGACAGTTTTTTTTATCCCTCCGACATTAAAGTGACAGGGGATCATTGTCGTCGGTTTCTTCGTCCGTTTTTCTGTCCATCTGTAATCTGGTATCTCTGACTGAGTGACATGAGTTTTTCTATTGGTGACTGACTGAAGTACTGTAACATAAAATCATGTGATAAAATCAAATTACATTCAGCACCTCATACGTCCTATAATATATTTTCATGTGCATCCATTTAGACCCAAAGATGTTGGACGACCAAAGGCGGACGTGGCCGCTGACTTCATCAACAGTCGTGTACCTGGATGTAAAGTCGTCCCGTATCCTTCGCAGCAACAGTTTTTACTCACGAAAAGCAACTCAGATTGAGTTTAAAACTCGTACAATATGTCGACCATGATTTGCATTCCTTACTGATAACATGCAGTCACTTTAAAAAGATCCAAGACTTGGATGATTCTTTCTACAGGCGTAAGTGTTCTTGTCACATGATCTATGCATTAGCAGCACTTACTAGTGAAGCACCTCAGTGGTTTAATGGGCTTCTTTCTTTGCAGAGTTCCACATCATCGTCTGCGGACTGGACTCCATCATTGCCCGACGCTGGATGAATGGGATGTTGGTAAGAAAAGACGCATTTGATTTATTTCATTGCGTTAGAGTTTTGTCTTGAGCTGGTTTGCCATGGTGTAACTTCACATGTGTGATTGACTAAAACTGACTTCGCCTTTGTTAGATTTCTCTCCTGAATTATGAGGACGGAGTCCTGGATCCCAGCTCCATCATCCCCCTCATCGATGGAGGAACGGAAGGCTTCAAGGGAAATGCCCGTGTCATTCTTCCTGGCATGACTGCATGCATCGAATGCACACTGGAACTGTACCCCCCACAGGTCACTATTCAACAGTAATCTTGTGTTCTACGCTCACTTTAAAGATTCTTGTACAGTAAATGCTATTTTTTTGATTATTGATGGATGAATGATGTCACCGTTTTGCAAAAGCTTTGACATCTACCATTTAGCTTACCTGGTGCAGTGATAACTACCAGCCTGAACAGAAATAGCACCATAAAAATGAGAGAATAACATGTGACATGCAGATATAGTGCAAAACCAGTGCAGCAGGGGCTATTTTGCACCAGAGATCTTGTCAAAACGCAAAGAAATGTCACCATAAAAATAAAATTAGGTTAGGATTTGATGATTCAAAGTATTCATGAGCGGCCGCACGCAGTCATTTTGTATGTTATGTTTTGTATGTTATATCTGTTGTAGCCTGATTTGTGCAGAACAGAAGAATGACTTCCTCACTCCTTTAAATATGTTAATCATTCACTCAAATGTTAATATCCACAGATAAATTTCCCCATGTGCACCATTGCTTCAATGCCAAGGCTACCAGAACATTGCATTGAGTATGCCAGAATCTTACAGTGGCCCAAAGAAAAGCCATTTGGAGGTAAGTTAAAAATATGAACATCTTTTTTTTTAAAAACTTTAACTCATCTAATCACACTATGTATCCTACTCTCTGTGTGCAATAGTACAGTTCAAGCTAATAACCAGGATCTTTTTCTTAACTAGATACCGCCTTAGATGGAGATGATCCCAAGCATATCCAGTGGGTGTTTGAAAGATCCCAAGAAAGAGCTGCACAGTTTAACATTACAGGAGTGACTTACAGACTCACTCAAGGTAAACATGTGAACATTTATTTAACACAAATGTGGTTCTTTTTTTTTGGTGGAACTGATCTTTTTTTTTTCATCATAATTCTCAGCTCTCACTCACAAGAATTCAATAGTGTGCTGGAATTTAACTCAAGACTGTTTTTGTGCCACAGGAGTTGTGAAGAGGATCATTCCTGCTGTGGCATCTACTAATGCTGTTATTGCTGGTATGAGACTCTAATGTTTTTGAGAGAGTATCATAGATATATCATAGCTAGACATTTAGACAGGAAAGACATTTGAAAACAATAGATATTTTATTTTTGGAATATCTTTGGTTGAATGTAAAAGAAACGACCTTGGCTAAGCCTCTTATAGTCATGTTTTTTTAAACCTTGTTTTTGGAACCGGTTCCAATTTGGAACCCGTTCTCGATGCCCAACCCTAGTCATTATTACTAGTTGCAATTGCAAAGTTATTTTTGGACAATTGTTGTTTGGAGGTTATGATTTATTGTACTTAAACAATTGTAATATTCACATAACTAAACACAGTAATTTTGTATTTCTCCACAGCTGCCTGTGCCACGGAAGTTTTTAAAATTGCTACAAGGTTAGGAGCAGAAAACAATTATTCCTCACAAGTTTCACGTCAGTTATCTTCTGATTTGTCCACTGAACATGATTGAATATCAGATTTTATTTTGCAGCGCATATATTCCTCTAAATAATTACCTGGTCTTTAATGATGTGGAAGGACTGTACACCTACACTTTTGAGGCTGAGCGAAAGGTTTGTGATGGCCTATTTCAGTAATCACAGCCACCAGTAAGCATCATGTACATTTTGCCATAGAGAGAATAAGTGGTTTACTCTGCCATCTTTGATCGACAGGAGAATTGTTCAGCTTGCAGCCAGGTCCCTCAGGATCTCCAGTTTCCTCCTTCTGCCAAATTACAGGAGGTTTTAGAGTACCTTACTGAGAACGCCTCTCTGTGAGTATTCTTTAAAAAAACAAACTAAAAAAAACCCGAATGCTTCTCAGGAAAAGTAACTGATTATGTTAAAATTGTGTATAATTTTTTTTTGTCCAGACAAATGAAATCCCCGGCTATCACCACAACTCTGGAAGGGAAGAATAAGACACTGTATTTGCAGGTAATATACATAATTGATGCTCTGAGAATGCGGCATTGTGTTTGGTCACCTGCATTTTATTATAAACTATGTCTACAATTTTATTCCAGTCAGTAAAATCCATCGAGGAACGGACTAGGCCAAACCTCTGCAAGACTTTGAAAGGTAATACGAAGCTGTACTGCGATGTGTCTGCGATCTGTCGCTGCTGACGTTCGTGATAATGTTTTCTAATATGCTCCTTCCTCTAATGCAGAGCTGGGCTTGTCGGATGGACAGGAGCTCGCTGTGGCCGACGTGACCACACCCCAGACGGTTCTTTTCAAGCTTAATTTCACCGCCTGAACATTTATTACAATCAACGGCACTGATGTCGCATTGGTAGCATCTGAATGCAAAACTGGATCCAGCATCACATGGTTACTGCGAATTTGCAGAAATGCATCTGATATGTTGTAAATACGTTGAGAGAGGTCTCACTTGTGGAACAGGATTGTTTGTCATATAAATATGGAGTTGTTTAAAACACATTATTTCTATTAGTGACCTTTACTTCTTTGTGTATTTGTCCTGCGTTGACTTAGGCCTGTATTGTAGCTATTTCCCGTCAATAAAATGAGAATAAGGATGTGCACTGCTCTAATAAAGTTTTATTATCTTGGCTGTAAAGGAACCCTCTTTCGCCAGATTTGTTTTTTTGTCTTTCAACTCAAAAATACTATATTAAAAAAATAGTAGCTTTGAAGCAATCTTTCGGATTAAAATAAGAAATGGGTGTTTCATTTATTTTTTCCCCCACCACAAAGTGGATGGGATCAGTCTGTGTGTAGCAGAGTGTGAGCATCACACTTCAAACTGAAAAAGTCATTATAGATGGGGAATTTAAAATTGTACATTCTTCAAACGTGGCGGAAATTGCCATCTGACATGGGTTTCAGGGTTGGAGTGGCAAAATACATGGAGTGCCCCCCCCCCCCAGGAAGTGTCAGAAGTAGCCACAGCCATGCATTTTAAAAGTTATAAAAACACTGCAGTAGAAAATTAAAAAATGACTGCAAAAACTACTCTTACTGCAGTTATGGCTCTTGATTTGAACTTTGCTCTTAGCACAGTGTTGTTTATATGAAAAAGTTTTATCAAAAACTATTGAAGATAGAAGGATGTACTTCACTGATCATGAACTGACGCACATACGGTACTGCTACTGCAGTCCAGAACAGTCAGCTCAGCTTATTAAATGTTGAAGTTTTATGTTAACATTAGCTGCTTCCATTCTGAACTGCATTTATTATGAAACTTTAATTTTTCATATGGTTTCACTTCAACCATAATGACAAATGTCTCTTTTTATATTAAGTGCACGTTATGAAACAAGCGTTACGTGGCAGGGGATATTGATTACTTCTACTTTTTCTGTGGCATGTATATTTTAAAGGAATAGCCCGAGCATTTAGAGAAATATTTATTCTCAATCACTTTGCTTTCTGGTGAGAGCTCTAAGTCATTATGACGCTACAGCCTGTCCAGTTACTGGTAGGAGGATATTGCTTGAGTGATTCTCCATGAATCAGCAAGAAATTAAAATGATTGGATTCCTTTTTAGAGACTTCTGTGATTTTCCTGGTGTACCCCAATTAAATAAGCATATGTCAGTTAATTTGAGCAGTGTGATATATGCTCAATTGGTGTAATGGCTGTGAGATCTCACCTTTGCTGCTTGGCAGGGTGACAAGATAAATAAAACAGCTGTTTTCAGATATTAATTTATGGAAAAAGTATCTTGAGAATAAATCATAAGGACTTGGCCTTCAGATGCTGTTTAAATCCTCTGTCCACTGGGCGACATGATGTCAATACTCACTTTAAGCTTCTTACGAGGCGCTAATGAAAGTGGCCGCATATTGTCCATGACAGATGGTTCCTGTCTTGATTAAGTTTTATTTTATCCGACAAGAAAAGCTGACAGGCTTTGCTCGTCGGAGTCCCCACTGTGCTCACAGACAAACACGTCTCTCGCAGCACAACGTGCCAGAGAGGAGCAGTAGGGAGAGGCGCTGATGTGAGAATCCGCAGGTTTTTATTCTGCTGTTATCTCCATCAGCTGGGGTGATATTTGGCAGCAGACGGTCTCGAGATCTTTTTTTTTTTTTTTTCTCACTCACTGTTGGAGCCGAGGCAGAAAAACCTGAGAAAGTGGAGGATCACATTTGCTGCAAACTTTTGCTTCCATGCAGAGACGATCAGAGACACGATGTTAAAGCAGACAGTGGTGGAGACTTCAGCAGCGGATAATCATGTAGGCCTGTATTAATAACCTGCAGAGGTAAGTGGTTGAGAAGGCCTGTTAAGATATTGATTTCAACCACTGTTCAAAGTGTTTCTTTTCAGCCTACTTAAAAAAAAAAAGTTTATTATTTTGATAGATTTTGTTTTCTTTGTAATTAGATGTTTAAAAATCATAGGACAGACAGACTCACTTTTATTGATGATGATAATATTATAAAACATATCATGTACTTAGCTTATTAAGTGTGTATATAAGACTTATATTACTATATACTATATATATATTATAGCACTGGCAGTATTTTGGCTCAAATTGCAGAAATAAATATGCAGAAATTAAAGTTGAAAAAATGTTTGATTATTTACAGGCAGAAAATCAAGCTGCTACTTTTGTGATTATTAATTGATTATCATTTTTCAAGCACATGTATTAAATATTTGATCGTTCCGGCCTCTTAAATGTCAGGATTTGTTGCTTTTCTCCGTTTTACATGATTGTAAGTTTAATTTCTTTAAATTATGGGTTCAAAACATTCTAAAATGTTTTACTAACTTGACAATTATAGAGAAAACAATTGATAACAATTATCCCCACAGGCCTATATATGTAAGGGGATGGATGATGAATGAAAACATCTTAAGCAAAGCAGTGATGTTGTACATGACGTCATTCGTTTTTGCTGTTCTATGACAAAAGTCCACATCCCAGTTTTTCCATGACTCATGTTGAGTAAAATTGTTTTAGGAGGGAGAGTTTAGCTCTGAATGCTGAGACGTTTACAGCTAAGGGCTAATATGAATCAGAAATGAGTAGGCTACTCTAATCTGTCCCCAAAGTTGCCCCTAATTGGGCTGTTATTGGCATTTCTTTGATTTCCTTTGGCTTCGCCTGGTGAATTGAGAGTCATACTTGAGCAAATAGATGCAATGACCTTATGAACCAGTTAACATCTGGAGCATTTAATAAACCATATTGTTTGACTTTATGGCCACACACTTTGGGGAAACTATAACTTAATTCTAAGCATGCATGAAAATCTCTTTTTGTGCAGACAGGATGAAGATGAACATATTGGCTCAACCATTACACTGGGGTCTCCTACTTCTTTTTATAGTAGGCTTCAGCAGCCAGCAAGTGTCCACTGGCAACCAAAGCCCCCGAGGACAGACAGGTAAGTGTCAGACCCAACTAGACCTGCCAAATGCCCTGAGGGACTCATTATGGCCCCTGGTCAACAGCCTGGTAGAGAGTTCAGTTTTAGCAACAAGACACTGGTACTGTACTTAGAAACACAGATGAATATGGAGGAATCAACATGGTGGTAAGACCGAAAATCTCCAGACTAGGTATTTATGTTATGATGCTTTAAAAGGAATTTGATTGGCCATGCTCTTTGACTTTTGCCTCTCAATTAGCTGAATGTAATTACATTATATCCAGCATAATGTTATATGTTGCCATGGTGGAAGAGGTATTAAGATCCTTTTCTTGAATAAAAGTACTAGTAAGACAATGTAATAGTACTCTATTACTAGTTAAAGTCATTGATTAATAAACTGCTTCAGTAGAAATACGTCAAATTTGACTATCAAAGGAACAGTAGAAGTGTCCCTGTGTCTGATATATTATTACATCTTACATTATATTTTTAAAACTGACAAACAATGCACAAGCAGCATTTTATACTTCCAGATGGTTTAATCTACTGGTTCCCAACATAGGGACCAAGTCCTTTACAAAGAGGGATCGTGAGATGATGAAAAAAAAATCTGTTACCCAAATTTATATACTGTTGCTTTGTTGTAAGGGATCACAACCTAAAAAGGCTTAATCAATAAAATGTTTGATAAGACTGCACAGCAGTTAAGTCTATATTTTGAACTGAAAGTATTACAAGTAAATTGTTCTGACATTTGAGCAAATTTACATACTTTCCACCAGTGTCACAGCTCCAAAATAAAGCCTGAGATTTATATTTGTTTTGAATATTACATATTTCTTCTCTTTTTTTCTTTAGCTCTGCTTCAATTGTAGTCTTATCTTAAACCCAACTTTAATTATCAGTTAACCCTCAGGTGCTGCAGATCTTCTTGGTTATGCATGCAGCTCGACAGGCTTTTTCCTCTTTTCTCTTTTACTTAAGCTTAAGATATTCCTTTATTAGTCCCACAGTGGGAAAATTCTCAAACCCTTAAACTGGAGGACCAGTGAGCTCATTAGCTTGAATCACCAGTGGTACAATAATCACACAAGGAAATATCAATTCCATTTATTTATGCATTTATTTATAAAATTATATATGTATTTATTTATTTATGAAATAATGAAGAAGTGGGACAAATATTTCTGCTTTCTTTTTACTTGGGTCGTGATGCTTTTTGTCCACATGATGGCGCTATAGCTTCAGAAACATCAGACTTAGGACTTAATGAATTGGTTATCTTACTTGGTCATCTGAATGAGTGTAACAAAATGACTGCACTGTTTAGTCAAGTTTAACACCTAAAGCCAAGAAATCATTGCAGTTTCACTATAATACCTCCATGTGGCGAGGCTGAAGTCTCTCAAGCTGCCTTTACTTGAATTCAGGATGCAGTAGAGCAAATTGTCACCTTTTCCTCTAAAATTCTCCTCCCAAGGGTCTAAGCAGGAGAGGACAGGGACTTGTGAAGTGGTCACTGCACATCGCTGCTGCAATAAGAACAAGATTGAAGAGCGTTCTCAAACAGTCAAGTGCTCCTGCTTCCCAGGACAGGTCGCGGGGACAACAAGGGCTCTGCCCTCTTGTGTGGAAGGTAAAATTACTGAGACCCTCTTCAACCTCTCTTCACTGTAAATTTATGACATGCCATGAATAGATTATTTTGTCAAATCAGAGTCAGGATAGTCAGTTTTACCCGAGTCCACTGATACAGAGGCTGTCAAGCTGCAGAGAATGTGACGTCTGATTGAGACATTTTTCATCAACTGCCTTTTTTGAAGTCCTTCCATCTAAAAGGTGACCTTCTGCTTTGGCATGTTTTTCTCCAGCCTCTATTGTGCGTCAGAAATGGTGGTGTAAAATGGAGCCGTGCCTTGAGGGGGAGGAGTGCAGAGTTCTACCTGACCTCACTGGCTGGTCATGCATATCTGGGAACAAAGTAAAGACCACAAAGGTGAGGAGAGGGCCTGCATTTGCTATCACAGTGGCACCTGCACCTTACAAAAGACACAACACAAAACGGCTTCAATTTAAGACATGGTATTTATAGACTCTTAAATGAAGCCATACAGTGGATCTCCTCATTTCTGAATGCATTTTTCTTACGTAAAACAGGGACCGACAGACTTGTGAATACTCATCACAAAGCTTTATTTTAGTAAGCTCTCCTTTCATGCTGAAGGCTTTCACAGTTACGCATAATCACTGCTCCCATTGGCCATATCAACCTTTACTTTCCAGAAGGCACAGCGGGCTCTGAAAACCTAATTCTATAATCTGGTAAATGATGGGGCCAAGAGGACAAACATGAAATAAGCTGTAAACTAATTCTGAACACTAAAACCCATGTAATTAAATCTGACGGCCAAAGGAAATCCTGCTACATTTAGAGATGCACTTTCACACAAGTTGTCTTTATGTTAAACTGCTTTATATGCACAATTCCTGGGTCAAACATTTTACAGTGAAACAGCGATAAGTTAGCGCTGGCAGCATCCAACCAGTGATCAAAAGATACCCAGAAGTCATGTGGTCAGTCAGATTATACTAGTTAACAACAGAATGAATATAATATTGCAGTAGTACTCGGATCTTTTACTTAAGTAAAAGTAACAATACCACAGTGTAGAAAAACTTTGTTCCAAAAGGCCTGCATTCAAAATTTTAGTTTAAGAAATATATTATTTGCAAGTGATCAGATTGTATTTGTGTTTCCAGACATCATCAACCTATCTTCATCTGTTGCTATGGTAACAATGTAGGCGTCAGTGTACGTAGTCTGGTGGTGTGACTTTCCAACGTGGAAACATGAGAAATGGAGATCTGTCATCTCGCTCTCCAAACAATTGCACTGTCAAGTCACAGAGCAGACAATTTATTCTTCAAGTAGAAGCATGGGCTCTGCTCAGCCCCTCTGATGCTCCTCCATCACTCTGGGTTTGACATCATCATTGTTTGATTGCGTCGTGAGTGACAGACTGTCACGGAGTGTCCGACTGAGACACATCTTTTGAAATCTGATTTGAAATAGATAGATAGAAATGGACCTGAAATGGAATAATCACAGTTCAAAGTTCTAAAATCAGTCTGGATATGCCTGAAAAATGTATTTACTTGTTATGCAGAATGTCCCATCTTAGAATAATAATGCATATTTTTGTATTATAATTATGTACAAAATGAAATGAAATGAGTTCAAATGAGTACGTAAGTTACGAAACTTAAGTTACATTATATCTGTGATGTAAGTTGACTTTTGGTTACATATTGGATGCAAACAGAAATTTCATTGCTGAAAGTCTGGGCTTGTTTGACACATCTACTCACCCCAACCATCTCTATAGGCAGATTTACTATATTATTATGCAGAATGCATAAGAACATAAAGAACAGGGCAGTTCCACTTATATTATTCTAACCTCTGACAAAGTCCTTACTCACACAACAGATGCTCCAGTCCTCACAATAGTTTTTCCTGATGTATATTTAAGGGCCGCAAAATAATGTAGTTAGATAATGAAGTACCTCTTGCATTTAAGAACATTTGGTTATTACTGTAGGCAGCAATCTATTCATCCAGGAATGCTCAGAATTACATCTTACGTTAAAACAGGCAAGCATGAAATACTCAGGATCCTCCGCCATGGGTTCATTTCATTGAAGAAAGACAGCTAGAAAGAACTTATTTAAGTTGTTTAAAATGTATAAAATTCCCAATGCTTACAATTCCTAAAATATCACCTCTCCAGTACATGGGAGATTTGTACATAAAGTTTTGTGAAAAAATATTGAACAGTTTAAGAGTTATGCCCTGAAAAACCCTGAAACAAATGCCACTCTCAGAATGAGCTTAAATTCAACTTGTAACCATGGAAATGAAAGGAAAAAAAGAAGAATGATAAGAGTTTCCAAATAGCAAAAGTATTAGTTGTTTTGTGTACAAAGTTTTGTGAAAAAATATGAGGCAGCATTTGAGTTATGAAACAAAATGTGAAGGTCAGATGGGGGATAATAAAAGCACATCTTAATCCATACACTTTAGTTCTTGTGCTTTTTAGATTAGTAAAGGCCTAAAAAGGAAACCACCCTCCAAACTCTTGAGATAAGCCATTTGGCCAGGTAGCCAGTAGGCAATACTGTAGTCGTAATAGCCAAACTATAAATAGGCAATTGCTAAAAATATAACATAATGCAACAAAAATTTACCATTTCCTTTAGCTTTATCCTCTGTGGAATAAATTGAACTAAATTAAACTGAATTTTGTGACTTCACATGTTCTGGTTTTCAGGTGGCGCGGTAGCGAGACGAACTCCATCTAATCAGCACAAGCCTGTCCCGGCCTGCAGCAGTCACCGTAACTAACTCTGGACTCTGAGGCCAGTGAATGCCCCCTCAGATCCGGCAAGGAACAATATAGATTTAATTAGATATCTCCTGGATGAGCTTTAAACTGCAGGAACTCATTATTTTAATTTGTTTTGGCTTGAACACAATTTTAGTTGGGGTTAATACCATGCAGTGAACAATCTATTAGCAATTCACTCATGATAAAATCACGTAGCACCTTTTCCCTCCGCAGCTACTGCAAAAGCCTGTATCATTGTTTCAGCGCTTGATATGCTGAGCACATCGTGATGCACTCAATCAAAGTTTGGATAGGCTTGCTGGCAGAAACTTACAATGAGATTTTGTGGATTTTCAGGAGGCAGAATGTGAATCTGCTCGTTGACTCTCTGCCGATCAAAGCAGACGACCATAAATACTGAGAAATTTATGGTTATGTAGAATTTTCCAGCAATGCTGTCCCGTAGACTTACGCTGAGCTCTGTAAAGAGGTCACATCCCTTTGGACTACTCCTTACCAGTTGGAGGCACACTCACAAACACGCCTGTGCACACATGCACACACGCAAAGGCTGTTTTTCTACTTTTGGACAGGCCACCACCTGCAAGGCTGTGATGGAATGCACACAAGCATGAAGCTCTGATGCAAAACAAGGACTGTTTGAAATGCTAATAATGGGGAGAAAGAGGAGAGAGGGAAGAGAAGCTTCTTCACTGTTAAGAGTATTTACATTATGCTTTTGTTTGTCTCTGTAAACTGAGTGCTCCTGTGGAGGGAACTCTGCTTATAGTAATGATGGGGAGCATTAGAGATTCTCTGCCTTGAATAAATGGTAGCCACTAACAGAACAGAATGTTTCCCATTACCGCCACTTCATCAGCTCCACTCTTTATATGAATAATAATCCTCCTGCATCAACCCCGATAGTCTCTCTTTTATCTCTTGACTTCACTTTATATATTATACCTTTGCAATGTCGGGGCATTTTAGGGGAACACAAACACAGCAAGTGCAAATAATTCCCTCTGTGGCATCACACTTGTACCACATACTCATACCACACACTGTGCCAGCTTTAAGCAGCCGACTTTTAAGCAGTTTGCCCACCATTTACTTAAAGCACTTCTGCATTGTGATTGTTTTCCTGACACGATTCTACACTGAGCTGTAATGCGGTTCAAGGCAATTTATGCATAGCTTTGTTAACATTCAAGTTCAGATTCAGTACAGAGCAGTACTCTGAATGTCAACAAAATGTTAAAATAACGTTTAGATTTATGTAATTATTATAATGATATACAGTATGTTGGATATTTTTGTAAACTCCTCTAAATCAGTGACCCTCTTCTAGAGGATGGATCAATATGCCTTTGGTGATGAATGAAACTGCTTCTCTAAATTCAAAGGTTTAAATATAGGCCTGCAATGAAGGCCTGTGAGAATATGTGTCACATTGTAGCTACCATTATAAACCTGCCACGAGCTTGCAGTGGAGCTGATAACAGTATTACAAGAATAATCTGACACGGCAGTCAGATATAGCAGGAAGATGGTGGTGTAACTTCCTGTTTACAGGATACCTCAGCTGTAAAATGACCTGCACTTCAATCGCAATAATTCTTTATAATTTAAGAAACTCAACATATCGCTCTCCTATATGACTGTTTGAACCATTCATCAAGCAGAAAAGCCAGGAAACACTCTCAGTCCAGCATCTCAGTTGTGATTTGCAGCTTTTCTTTGTCTTACATGATTGTTAACTCATTATTCTTAGGATTTGTCATTATAGGGATTTTTTTTTTGTGATTTTCCTCTGACAACCTTTAGACCCAATGATTAACCCTGTAAAGCCTGTGATAATCAATGAGCAAAACCCAATTATTAGCAATTGATAATAACTAAATATCTCAATTTCTGCACTGAATGTATCTAATTATGTTATTTAAAACTATAATTGGTTTACTTAGATAATCAAAAGGGTGTAGTTGCTTTATTGTATGCATAATGCATGAAATTCAATAAAATGACATTTGACAGGCGATCACGATAGGCATTTTTTTTTCCTCTGACAACCTTTAGACCACTGATTGATCGAGAAAAATCACCAGCAGATTAAACAATAATAATAATCATTAGCTGCAGCTCTAAAGTTTAAAATAATTTTAATTTTGCTCACTTTTGGAGACCTAAATTTCTTGTGAAAGCAGATAAAATTCTTGCTAATGATGTAAAACAACTCTGGGAAGTTCCCAGACAAATATTTGAGTGTTTAATCCTCTGTATGCGAATGGATTGAAATGGGTATATTATTAGAGATGCTTAGTGACTGATTTCACTTCTCAGGCTTGGATTGAGAATAAGGTTTACAGAGAGGAGTTAGATTTAACACTCAGGAACTGCAACAGTAGTCTTGCTCGTTTCCCCATCTCGTATTTAAGTATTCATATTATACAGAAATGCAAACCTCATAGACGTTAACGGTTCCAAGATTCCCTGAATGTTCTTAAATGTAGAGAATCTGAGTGGAGCCACATTTTCTCACAGGCTCTACAGAAACTGCAAAAAAAATCCACTGGGAATTCAACTGAATTCGTTGATGTGTGACTTCCATTTTTATCAGCATGCTTACACTCTTCTTTTTTTAAACATTGAGATTTATTTTATTTCATTCCTGCTTATTTTACACATGTATTGTACTGTGGATGTTTATCATCTGTCACAATGTGCTGCCACTTTTAAGGTCATATATCATCAAATAAGAGCTTTTGTTTATCAAATTTCTAACAGGAACTAACTTTTTGGAATAAAAGTTTCAAACAAGGTAGAATTTTTTTTTATACCTCCACTGGGGTTTAAGCCAACATGCTTCCTCGAATCTATTCCTCGATGTCTGAGAGTGCTCATACTTTCTTTTTCAGGCTGGTTTTCAAAGGAACTGATGTGACATTCATTAGTGGACTTCTACATGTGTCTCTTACTAACTCTCATACACATTCATGGAGCTTCTTGTAAAAGTTTAAGAACCTGTGCTGAGCTTTCTCTTAATCTGTAGAATAAACTCAGAGCCAGTCTAAGTAGCTTGATCTCTGCTCTTCATTACAAATTGAGTAGAAACCCTCTGAGCACCTGTCATAATCCACAACTTTTCAAATTGAAAATTCAAAATGAAAGCAAGCAAAATAAGGAAGGTAAGATTTATTCCCTTCCCTTGCTGGAACATTTTGGATGCAAGAAAATAATAAATAAATTAAAGCTGCAAGCAGCGTTGAACGGGCCCTCGCACACCGGCGCCTGACGGGGCGGGTGTCCTTCAGGGCCTGTGCCCGTTGGGCCTTGCGCCATCGTCGGCCTCACGACAGCACACCGGGATAAATGCATTTTGGACACTGACGGACGGATTGTGATGTACCTTATTTTTTCCACTATGTGGCGCTAGACACCACCTAATAATTTTGACTTATCTTTGATATCTCATGTGAAGGCCACACCATGAAAATGTAATCAAAATCAAACAAAAATTGTCACATGAGACATTTTCGCATTTGCCCGCAGGTGGAGCAATGACTGTTACTCAATATTGTTGAGTAGATGTCTTCAGGGTGGATCTTTAAAAATGTCTACCAAATTACATAGATGTAGGTTAAACACAGGCTCGGGAATGCTTCTTTGAAGTTTTACAGGGGGCGCTGTGGAGCCAATTTGGCACAACCGATCCTATAAACCATATGAGATTGTAGGGTTAGGGTTGGACTAGGGTTAGGTTAGGGTTGCTAGGGTTAGGGTTAGGGTTGGACTAGGGTTAGGGCTAGGGTTTGACTAGGGTAAGAGTTGTTAGGGTTTGAGCTAGGATTAGGGTTAGGGTTTGAGCTAGGGTTAGGGTTTGAGCTAGGGTTAGGGTTAGGGTTGGACTAGGGTTAGGGTTAGGGTTTGACTAGGGTAAGAGTTGTTAGGGTTTGAGCTAGGATTAGGGTTAGGGTTTGAGCTAGGGTTAGGGTTTGAGCTAGGGTTAGGGTTAGGGTTGGACTAGGGTTAGGGTTAGGGTTTGACTAGGGTAAGAGTTGTTAGGGTTTGAGCTAGGATTAGGGTTAGGGGTTGAGCTAGGGTTAGGGTTTGAGCTAGGGTTAGGGTTAGGGTTTGAGCTAGGGTTAGGGTTAGGGTTAGGGTTTGAGCTAGGGTAAGGGTTAGGGTTATGGTTTGAGCTAGGGTTAGGGTTAGGGTTAGGGTTTGAGCTAGGGTTAGGGTTTGAGCTAGGGTTAGGGTTTGAGCTAGGGTTAGGGTTAGGGTTTGAGCTAGGGTTAGGGTTAGGGTTTGAGCTAGGGTTAGGGTTAGGGTTTGAGCTAGGGTTAGGGTTTGAGCTAGGGTTAGGGTTTGAGCTAGGGTTAGGGTTAGGGTTTGAGCTAGGGTTAGGGTTAGGGTTTGAGCTAGGGTTAGGGTTTGAGCTAGGGTTAGGGTTAGGGTTTGAGCTAGGGTTAGGGTTAGGGTTTGAGCTAGGGTTAGGGTTTGGGTTTGAGCTAGGGTTAGGGTTAGGGTTTGAGCTAGGGTTAGGGTTAGTGTTTGAGCTAGGGTTAGGGTTAGGGTTTGAGCTAGGGTTAGGGTTAGGGTTAGGGTTTGAGCTAGGGTTAGGGTTAGGGTTTGAGCTAGGGTTAGGGTTTGAGCTAGGGTTAGGGTTAGGGTTTGAGCTAGGGTTAGGGTTAGGGTTTGAGCTAGGGTTAGGGTTAGGGTTTGAGCTAGGGTTAGGGTTAGGGTTTGAGCTAGGGTTAGGGTTAGGGTTTGAGCTAGGGTTAGGGTTAGGGTTTGAGCTAGGGTTAGGGTTAGGGTTTGAGCTGGGGTTAGGGTTAGGGTTAGGGTTTGAGCTAGGGTTAGGGTTAGGGTTAGGGTTTGAGCTAGGGTTAGGGTTAGGGTTAGAGCTAGGGTTAGGGTTAGGGTTTCAGCTAGGGTTAGGGTTAGAGTTAGGGTTAGGGTTAGGGTTTGAGCTAGGGTTAGGGTTAGGGTTTGAGCTAGGGTTAGGGTTAGGGTTTGAGCTAGGGTTAGGGTTTGAGCTAGGGTTAGGGTTAGGGTTTGAGCTAGGGTTAGGGTTTGAGCTAGGGTTAGGGTTAGGGTTAGGGTTTGAGCTAGGGTTAGGGTTAGGGTTTGAGCTAGGGTTAGGGTTAGGGTTAGGGTTTGAGCTAGGGTTAGGGTTAGGGTTTGAGCTAGGGTTAGGGTTTGAGCTAGGGTTAGGGTTAGGGTTAGGGTTTGAGCTAGGGTTAGGGTTAGGGTTTGAGCTAGGGTTAGGGTTAGGGTTTGAGCTAGGGTTAGGGTTTGAGCTAGGGTTAGGGTTAGGGTTTGAGCTAGGGTTAGGGTTAGGGTTTGAGCTAGGGTTAGGGTTTGAGCTAGGGTTAGGGTTAGGGTTTGAGCTAGGGTTAGGGTTAAGGTTAGGGTTAGGGTTTGAGCTAGGGTTAGGGTTAGGGTTTGAGCTAGGGTTAGGGTTTGAGCTAGGGTTAGGGTTTGAGCTAGGGTTAGGGTTAGGGTTTGAGCTAGGGTTAGGGTTAGGGTTAGGGTTTGAGCTAGGGTTCGGGTTAGGGTTTGAGCTAGGGTTAGGGTTTGAGCTAGGGTTAGGGTTAGGGTTTGAGCTAGGGTTAGGGTTAGGGTTAGGGTTTGAGCTAGGGTTAGGGTTAGGGTTTGAGCTAGGGTTAGGGTTTGAGCTAGGGTTAGGGTTAGGGTTTGAGCTAGGGTTAGGGTTAGGGTTTGAGCTAGGGTTAGGGTTAGGGTTTGAGCTAGGGTTAGGGTTAGGGTTTGAGCTAGGGTTAGGGTTAGGGTTTGAGCTAGGTTTAGGGTTAGGGTTTGAGCTAGGGTTAGGGTTAGGGTTTGAGCTAGGGTTAGGGTTAGGGTTAGGGTTTGAGCTAGGTTTAGGGTTAGGGTTAGGGTTAGGGTTTGAGCTAGGGTTAGGGTTAGGGTTAGAGCTAGGATTAGGGTTAGGGTTTGAGCTAGGGTTAGGGTTAGGGTTAGAGCTAGGGTTAGGGTTAGGGTTTGAGCTAGGCTTAGGGTTAGGGTTTGAGCTAGGGTTAGGGTTAGGGTTTGAGCTAGGGTTAGGGTTAGGGTTTGAGCTAGGGTTAGGGTTTGAGCTAGGTTTAGGGTTAGGGTTTGAGCTAGGGTTAGGGTTTGAGCTAGGGTTAGGGTTAGGGTTAGGGTTTGAGCTAGGGTTAGGGTTAGGGTTAGGGTTTGAGCTAGGGTTAGGGTTAGGGTTTGAGCTAGGGTTAGGGTTTGAGCTAGGGTTAGGGTTAGGGTTAGGGTTTGAGCTAGGGTTAGGGTTAGGGTTTGAGCTAGGGTTAGGGTTAGGGTTTGAGCTAGGGTTAGGGTTAGGGTTTGAGCTAGGGTTAGGGTTTGAGCTAGGGTTAGGGTTAGGGTTTGAGCTAGGGTTAGGGTTAGGGTTAGGGTTTGAGCTAGGGTTAGGGTTAGGGTTTGAGCTAGGGTTAGGGTTTGAGCTAGGGTTAGGGTTAGGGTTTGAGCTAGGGTTAGGGTTAGGGTTAGGGTTTGAGCTAGGGTTAGGGTTAGGGTTTGAGCTAGGGTTAGGGTTTGAGCTAGGGTTAGGGTTAGGGTTTGAGCTAGGGCTAGGGTTAGGGTTAGGGTTTGAGCTAGGGTTAGGGTTAGGGTTTGAGCTAGGGTTAGGGTTTGAGCTAGGGTTAGGGTTAGGGTTTGAGCTAGGGTTAGGGTTAGGGTTTGAGCTAGGGTTAGGGTTAGGGTTTGAGCTAGGGTTAGGGTTTGAGCTGGGGTTAGGGTTAGGGTTTGAGCTAGGGTTAGGGTTAGGGTTAGGGTTTGAGCTAGGGTTCGGGTTAGGGTTTGAGCTAGGGTTAGGGTTTGAGCTAGGGTTAGGGTTAGGGTTTGAGCTAGGGTTAGGGTTAGGGTTTGAGCTAGGGTTAGGGTTAGGGTTAGGGTTTGAGCTAGGGTTAGGGTTAGGGTTTGAGCTAGGGTTAGGGTTTGAGCGAGGGTTAGGGTTTGAGCTAGGGTTAGGGTTAGGGTTTGAGCTAGGGTTAGGGTTAGGGTTTGAGCTAGGGTTAGGGTTAGGGTTTGAGCTAGGGTTAGGGTTAGGGTTTGAGCTAGGGTTAGGGTTAGGGTTTGAGCTAGGGTTAGGGTTAGGGTTAGGGTTAGGGTTTGAGCTAGGGTTAGGGTTAGGGTTAGAGCTAGGGTTAGGGTGAGGGTTTGAGCTAGGGTTAGGGTTAGGGTTAGAGCTAGGGTTAGGGTTAGGGTTTGAGCTAGGGTTAGGGTTAGGGTTTGAGCTAGGGTTAGGGTTAGGGTTTGAGCTAGGGTTAGGGTTAGGGTTTGAGCTAGGGTTAGGGTTAGGGTTTGAGCTAGGGTTAGGGTTTGAGCTAGGGTTAGGGTTAGGGTTTGAGCTAGGGTTAGGGTTAGGGTTAGGGTTTGAGCTAGGGTTAGGGTTAGGGTTTGAGCTAGGGTTAGGGTTAGGGTTAGGGTTTGAGCTAGGGTTAGGGTTAGGGTTTGAGCTAGGGTTAGGGTTTGAGCTAGGTTAGGGTTAGGGTTAGGGTTAGGGTTTGAGCTAGGGTTAGGGTTAGGGTTAGGGTTTGAGCTAGGGTTAGGGTTAGGGTTTGAGCTAGGGTTAGGGTTTGAGCTAGGGTTAGGGTTAGGGTTTGAGCTAGGGTTAGGGTTAGGGTTTGAGCTAGGGTTAGGGTTTGAGCTAGGGTTAGGGTTAGGGTTTGAGCTAGGGTTAGGGTTTGAGCTAGGGTTAGGGTTAGGGTTTGAGCTAGGGTTAGGGTTAGGGTTAGGGTTTGAGCTAGGGTTAGGGTTAGGGTTTGAGCTAGGGTTAGGGTTTGAGCTAGGGTTAGGGTTAGGGTTTGAGCTAGGGCTAGGGTTAGGGTTAGGGTTTGAGCTAGGGTTAGGGTTAGGGTTTGAGCTAGGGTTAGGGTTTGAGCTAGGGTTAGGGTTAGGGTTTGAGCTAGGGTTAGGGTTAGGGTTAGGGTTTGAGCTAGGGTTAGGGTTAGGGTTTGAGCTAGGGTTAGGGTTTGAGCTAGGGTTAGGGTTAGGGTTAGGGTTTGAGCTAGGGTTAGGGTTAGGGTTTGAGCTAGGGTTAGGGTTAGGGTTAGGGTTTGAGCTAGGGTTAGGGTTAGGGTTTGAGCTAGGGTTAGGGTTTGAGCTAGGGTTAGGGTTAGGGTTTGAGCTAGGGTTAGGGTTAGGGTTAGGGTTTGAGCTAGGGTTAGGGTTAGGGTTTGAGCTAGGGTTAGGGTTAGGGTTTGAGCTAGGGTTAGGGTTAGGGTTAGGGTTTGAGCTAGGGTTCGGGTTAGGGTTTGAGCTAGGGTTAGGGTTTGAGCTAGGGTTAGGGTTAGGGTCTGAGCTAGGGTTAGGGTTAGGGTTTGAGCTAGGGTTAGGGTTTGAGCTAGGGTTAGGGTTAGGGTTAGGGTTTGAGCTAGGGTTAGGGTTAGGGTTAGGGTTTGAGCTAGGGTTAGGGTTAGGGTTTGAGCTAGGGTTAGGGTTTGAGCTAGGGTTAGGGTTAGGGTTAGGGTTTGAGCTAGGGTTAGGGTTAGGGTTTGAGCTAGGGTTAGGGTTAGGGTTTGAGCTAGGGTTAGGGTTAGGGTTTGAGCTAGGGTTAGGGTTTGAGCTAGGGTTAGGGTTAGGGTTTGAGCTAGGGTTAGGGTTAGGGTTAGGGTTTGAGCTAGGGTTAGGGTTAGGGTTTGAGCTAGGGTTAGGGTTTGAGCTAGGGTTAGGGTTAGGGTTTGAGCTAGGGTTAGGGTTAGGGTTAGGGTTTGAGCTAGGGTTAGGGTTAGGGTTTGAGCTAGGGTTAGGGTTTGAGCTAGGGTTAGGGTTAGGGTTTGAGCTAGGGCTAGGGTTAGGGTTAGGGTTTGAGCTAGGGTTAGGGTTAGGGTTTGAGCTAGGGTTAGGGTTTGAGCTAGGGTTAGGGTTAGGGTTTGAGCTAGGGTTAGGGTTAGGGTTTGAGCTAGGGTTAGGGTTAGGGTTTGAGCTAGGGTTAGGGTTTGAGCTGGGGTTAGGGTTAGGGTTTGAGCTAGGGTTAGGGTTAGGGTTAGGGTTTGAGCTAGGGTTCGGGTTAGGGTTTGAGCTAGGGTTAGGGTTAGGGTTAGAGCTAGGGTTAGGGTTAGGGTTTGAGCTAGGGTTAGGGTTAGGGTTAGAGCTAGGGTTAGGGTTAGGGTTTGAGCTAGGGTTAGGGTTAGGGTTTGAGCTAGGGTTAGGGTTAGGGTTTGAGCTAGGGTTAGGGTTAGGGTTTGAGCTAGGGTTAGGGTTAGGGTTTGAGCTAGGGTTAGGGTTAGGGTTTGAGCTAGGGTTAGGGTTAGGGTTTGAGCTAGGGTTAGGGTTAGGGTTAGGGTTAGGGTTTGAGCTAGGGTTAGGGTTAGGGTTAGAGCTAGGGTTAGGGTTAGGGTTTGAGCTAGGGTTAGGGTTAGGGTTAGAGCTAGGGTTAGGGTTAGGGTTTGAGCTAGGGTTAGGGTTAGGGTTTGAGCTAGGGTTAGGGTTAGGGTTTGAGCTAGGGTTAGGGTTAGGGTTTGAGCTAGGGTTAGGGTTAGGGTTTGAGCTAGGGTTAGGGTTTGAGCTAGGGTTAGGGTTAGGGTTTGAGCTAGGGTTAGGGTTAGGGTTTGAGCTAGGGTTAGGGTTAGGGTTAGGGTTTGAGCTAGGGTTAGGGTTAGGGTTTGAGCTAGGGTTAGGGTTAGGGTTAGGGTTTGAGCTAGGGTTAGGGTTAGGGTTTGAGCTAGGGTTAGGGTTTGAGCTAGGTTAGGGTTAGGGTTAGGGTTAGGGTTTGAGCTAGGGTTAGGGTTAGGGTTAGGGTTTGAGCTAGGGTTAGGGTTAGGGTTTGAGCTAGGGTTAGGGTTTGAGCTAGGGTTAGGGTTAGGGTTTGAGCTAGGGTTAGGGTTAGGGTTTGAGCTAGGGTTAGGGTTTGAGCTAGGGTTAGGGTTAGGGTTTGAGCTAGGGTTAGGGTTTGAGCTAGGGTTAGGGTTAGGGTTTGAGCTAGGGTTAGGGTTAGGGTTAGGGTTTGAGCTAGGGTTAGGGTTAGGGTTTGAGCTAGGGTTAGGGTTTGAGCTAGGGTTAGGGTTAGGGTTTGAGCTAGGGCTAGGGTTAGGGTTAGGGTTTGAGCTAGGGTTAGGGTTAGGGTTTGAGCTAGGGTTAGGGTTTGAGCTAGGGTTAGGGTTAGGGTTTGAGCTAGGGTTAGGGTTAGGGTTAGGGTTTGAGCTAGGGTTAGGGTTTGAGCTAGGGTTAGGGTTAGGGTTTGAGCTAGGGTTAGGGTTAGGGTTAGGGTTTGAGCTAGGGTTCGGGTTAGGGTTTGAGCTAGGGTTAGGGTTTGAGCTAGGGTTAGGGTTAGGGTTTGAGCTAGGGTTAGGGTTAGGGTTTGAGCTAGGGTTAGGGTTAGGGTTTGAGCTAGGGTTAGGGTTAGGGTTAGGGTTTGAGCTAGGGTTAGGGTTTGAGCTAGGGTTAGGGTTAGGGTTTGAGCTAGGGTTAGGGTTGGGGTTTGAGCTAGGGTTAGGGTTTGAGCTAGGGTTAGGGTTAGGGTTTGAGCTAGGGTTAGGGTTTGAGCTAGGGTTAGGGTTAGGGTTAGGGTTTGAGCTAGGGTTAGGGTTAGGGTTTGAGCTAGGGTTAGGGTTAGGGTTTGAGCTAGGGTTAGGGTTTGAGCTAGGGTTAGGGTTAGGGTTAGGGTTTGAGCTAGGGTTAGGGTTAGGGTTTGAGCTAGGGTTAGGGTTAGGGTTAGGGTTTGAGCTAGGGTTAGGGTTAGGGTTTGAGCTAGGGTTAGGGTTTGAGCTAGGGTTAGGGTTAGGGTTTGAGCTAGGGTTAGGGTTAGGGTTAGGGTTTGAGCTAGGGTTAGGGTTAGGGTTTGAGCTAGGGTTAGGGTTAGGGTTTGAGCTAGGGTTAGGGTTAGGGTTAGGGTTTGAGCTAGGGTTCGGGTTAGGGTTTGAGCTAGGGTTAGGGTTTGAGCTAGGGTTAGGGTTAGGGTCTGAGCTAGGGTTAGGGTTAGGGTTTGAGCTAGGGTTAGGGTTAGGGTTTGAGCTAGGGTTAGGGTTTGAGCTAGGGTTAGGGTTAGGGTTAGGGTTTGAGCTAGGGTTAGGGTTAGGGTTTGAGCTAGGGTTAGGGTTAGGGTTTGAGCTAGGGTTAGCGTTAGGGTTAGAGCTAGGGTTAGGGTTTGAGCTAAGGTTAGGGTTAGGGTTGTCTTTACGACCTTCCGTACCGGAGCTACGTCACTTCCTTTCACTTACATAGCTGTATCTCAGGAACGGAAGGTCGTAGAGACTCGGGTACAAGTCTGACGTGTTCAGAGACCCCGAAATATGTCTGACGGATCATGGTTCCGAGTCTCTACGACCTTCCGTTCCCGAGTAATAGTGAAGTTTATTTTCCCATTGAAGTGAATGGGGTTTGGTGCGCCTATAGTGAATGTGTGTATCTCGGCAACGGAAGGTCGTAGAGACTCGGGGACAAGTCTGACGTGTTCAGAGACCCCGAAATATGTCTGACGGATCATGGTTCCGAGTCTCTACGACCTTCCGTTCCCGAGTAATAGTGAAGTTTATTTTCCCATTGAAGTGAATGGGGTTTGGTGCGCCTATAGTGAATGTGTGTATCTCGGCAACGGAAGGTCGTAGAGACTCGGGGACAAGTCTGTCGTGTTCAGAGACCCCGAATTATAGCAGACGGAGCTTGGTCCCGAGTCTGTGCGATCTTCCGTTCCCGAGTTATAGACCGAAATGTGTCCCCCATTGGAATGAATGGGTGCCGGATGGAGTGAAAATTTCAGTGTTGAGGCCAAATCATGTCTCCAGGAAGTGTGTAGGAGCACGTTTCAGGCCATTTGGAGCTGATTGGTACCATTTGTGGAGTAACTTTTTTTGAACCCGTACTTACTTCTATGGGTTTAGGCTAGGGTTAGGGTTAGGGTTAGGTTATGAGCTAGGGTTAGGGTTAGGGTTAGGGTTTGAGCTAGGGTTAGGGTTAGGGTTAGGGTTTGAGCTAGGGTTAGGGTTAGGGTTTGAGCTAGGGTTAGGGTTAGGGTTAGGGTTTGAGCTAGGGTTAGGGTCTGAGCTAGGGTTAGGGTTAGGGTTATGGTTTGAGCTAGGTTAGGGTTAGGGTTAGGGTTAGGGTTTGAGCTAGGGTTAGGGTTAGGGTTAGGGTTTGAGCTAGGGTTAGGGTCTGAGCTAGGGTTAGGGTTAGGGTTAGGGTTTGAGCTAGGTTAGGGTTAGGGTTAGGGTTAGGGTTTGAGCTAGGGTTAGGGTTAGGGTTAGGGTTTGAGCTAGGGTTAGGGTTAGGGTTTGAGCTAGGGTTAGGGTTTGAGCTAGGGTTAGGGTTAGGGTTTGAGCTAGGGTTAGGGTTTGAGCTAGGGTTAGGGTTAGGGTTTGAGCTAGGGTTAGGGTTTGAGCTAGGGTTAGGGTTAGGGTTAGGGTTTGAGCTAGGGTTAGGGTTAGGGTTTGAGCTAGGGTTAGGGTTAGGGTTAGGTTTTGAGCTAGGGTTAGGGTTAGGGTTTGAGCTAGGGTTAGGGTTTGAGCTAGGGTTAGGGTTAGGGCTTGAGCTAGGGTTAGGGTGAGGGTTTGAGCTAGGGTTAGGGTTTGAGCTAGGGTTAGGGTTAGGGTTTGAGCTAGGGTTTGAGCTAGGGTTAGGGTTTGAGCTAGGGTTAGGGTTTGAGCTAGGGTTAGGGTTAGGGTTTGAGCTAGGGTTAGGGTTAGGGTTAGGGTTTGAGCTAGGGTTAGGGTTAGGGTTTGAGCTAGGGTTAGGGTTTGAGCTAGGGTTAGGGCTAGGGTTTGAGCTAGGGTTAGGGTTAGGGTTTGAGCTAGGGTTAGGGTTTGAGCTAGGGTTAGGGTTAGGGTTTGAGCTAGGGTTAGGATTTGAGCTAGGGTTAGGGTTAGGGTTAGGGTTTGAGCTAGGGTTAGGGTTAGGGTTTGAGCTAGGGTTAGGGTTTGAGCTAGGGTTAGGGTTAGGGTTAGGGTTTGAGCTAGGGTTAGGGTTAGGGTTTGAGCTAGGCTTAGGGTTAGGGTTAGGGTTTGAGCTAGGGTTAGGGTTAGGGTTTGAGCTAGGGTTAGGGTTAGGGTTTGAGCTAGGGTTAGGGTTAGGGTTTGAGCTAGGGTTAGGGTTTGAGCTAGGGTTAGGGTTAGGGTTTGAGCTAGGGTTAGGGTTAGGGTTAGGGTTTGAGCTAGGGTTAGGGTTAGGGTTTGAGCTAGGGTTAGGGTTTGAGCTAGGGTTAGGGTTAGGGTTTGAGCTAGGGTTAGGGTTTGAGCTAGGGTTAGGGTTAGGGTTTGAGCTAGGGTTAGGGTTTGAGCTAGGGTTAGGGTTAGGGTTAGGGTTTGAGCTAGGGTTAGGGTTAGGGTTTGAGCTAGGGTTAGGGTTAGGGTTAGAGCTAGGGTTAGGGTTAGGGTTTGAGCTAGGGTTAGGGTTTGAGCTAGGGTTAGGGTTAGGGTTAGGGTTTGAGCTAGGGTTAGGGTTAGGGTTTGAGCTAGGGTTAGGGTTTGAGCTAGGGTTAGGGTTAGGGTTTGAGCTAGGGTTAGGGTTAGGGCTAGGGTTTGAGCTAGGGTTAGGGTTAGGGTTTGAGCTAGGGTTAGGGTTAGGGTTTGAGCTAGGGTTAGGGTTAGGGTTAGGGTTTGAGCTAGGGTTCGGGTTAGGGTTTGGGCTAGGGTTAGGGTTTGAGCTAGGGTTAGGGTTAGGGTTTGAGCTAGGGTTAGGGTTTGAGCTAGGGTTAGGGTTAGGGTTAGGGTTTGAGCTAGGGTTAGGGTTAGGGTTTGAGCTAGGGTTAGGGTTAGGGTTTGAGCTAGGGTTAGGGTTAGGGTTTGAGCTAGGGTTAGGGTTTGAGCTAGGGTTAGGGTTAGGGTTTGAGCTAGGGTTAGGGTTAGGGTTTGAGCTAGGGTTAGGGTTTGAGCTAGGGTTAGGGTTAGGGTTTGAGCTAGGGTTAGGGTAAGGGTTAGGGTTAGGGTTTGAGCTAGGGTTAGGGTTAGGGTTTGAGCTAGGGTTAGGGTTTGAGCTAGGGTTAGGGTTAGGGTTTGAGCTAGGGTTAGGGTTTGAGCTAGGGTTAGGGTTAGGGTTTGAGCTAGGGTTAGGGTTAGGGTTAGGGTTTGAGCTAGGGTTCGGGTTAGGGTTTGAGCTAGGGTTAGGGTTTGAGCTAGGCTTAGGGTTAGGGTTTGAGCTAGGGTTAGGGTTAGGGTTTGAGCTAGGGTTAGGGTTAGGGTTTGAGCTAGGGTTAGGGTTAGGGTTAGGGTTTGAGCTAGGGTTAGGGTTAGGGTTTGAGCTAGGGTTAGGGTTTGAGCTAGGGTTAGGGTTAGGGTTTGAGCTAGGGTTAGGGTTAGGGTTTGAGCTAGGGTTAGGGTTAGGGTTTGAGCTAGGGTTAGGGTTAGGGTTTGAGCTAGGGTTAGGGTTAGGGTTTGAGCTAGGTTTAGGGTTAGGGTTTGAGCCAGGGTTAGGGTTAGGGTTTGAGCTAGGGTTAGGGTTAGGGTTAGGGTTTGAGCTAGGTTTAGGGTTAGGGTTAGGGTTAGGGTTTGAGCTAGGGTTAGGGTTAGGGTTAGAGCTAGGATTAGGGTTAGGGTTTGAGCTAGGGTTAGGGTTAGGGTTAGAGCTAGGGTTAGGGTTAGGGTTTGAGCTAGGCTTAGGGTTAGGGTTTGAGCTAGGGTTAGGGTTAGGGTTTGAGCTAGGGTTAGGGTTAGGGTTTGAGCTAGGGTTAGGGTTTGAGCTAGGTTTAGGGTTAGGGTTTGAGCTAGGGTTAGGGTTAGGGTTAGGGTTTGAGCTAGGGTTAGGGTTAGGGTTTGAGCTAGGGTTAGGGTTAGGGCTTGAGCTAGGGTTAGGGTTAGGGTTTTAGCTAGGGTTAGGGTTTGAGCTAGGGTTAGGGTTAGGGTTTGAGCTAGGGTTAGGGTTAGGGTTTGAGCTAGGGTTAGGGTTAGGGTTTGAGCTAGGGTTAGGGTTAGGGTTTGAGCTAGGGTTAGGGTTTGAGCTAGGGTTAGGGTTAGGGTTTGAGCTAGGGTTAGGGTTAGGGTTAGGGTTTGAGCTAGGGTTAGGGTTAGGGTTTGAGCTAGGGTTAGGGTTTGAGCTAGGGTTAGGGTTAGGGTTTGAGCTAGGGTTAGGGTTAGGGTTAGGGTTTGAGCTAGGGTTAGGGTTAGGGTTTGAGCTAGGGTTAGGGTTTGAGCTAGGGTTAGGGTTAGGGTTTGAGCTAGGGCTAGGGTTAGGGTTAGGGTTTGAGCTAGGGTTAGGGTTAGGGTTTGAGCTAGGGTTAGGGTTTGAGCTAGGGTTAGGGTTAGGGTTTGAGCTAGGGTTAGGGTTAGGGTTTGAGCTAGGGTTAGGGTTAGGGTTTGAGCTAGGGTTAGGGTTAGGGTTTGAGCTAGGGTTAGGGTTAGGGTTAGGGTTTGAGCTAGGGTTCGGGTTAGGGTTTGAGCTAGGGTTAGGGTTTGAGCTAGGGTTAGGGTTAGGGTTTGAGCTAGGTTTAGGGTTAGGGTTTGAGCTAGGGTTAGGGTTAGGGTTAGGGTTTGAGCTAGGGTTAGGGTTAGGGTTTGAGCTAGGGTTAGGGTTTGAGCGAGGGTTAGGGTTTGAGCTAGGGTTAGGGTTAGGGTTTGAGCTAGGGTTAGGGTTAGGGTTTGAGCTAGGGTTAGGGTTAGGGTTTGAGCTAGGGTTAGGGTTAGGGTTTGAGCTAGGGTTAGGGTTAGGGTTTGAGCTAGGGTTAGGGTTAGGGTTAGGGTTAGGGTTTGAGCTAGGGTTAGGGTTAGGGTTAGAGCTAGGGTTAGGGTTAGGGTTTGAGCTAGGGTTAGGGTTAGGGTTTGAGCTAGGGTTAGGGTTTGAGCTAGGGTTAGGGTTAGGGTTTGAGCTAGGGTTAGGGTTTGAGCTAGGGTTAGGGTTTGGGTTTGAGCTAGGGTTAGGGTTAGGGTTTGAGCTAGGGTTAGGGTTTGAGCTAGGGTTAGGGTTAGGGTTTGAGCTAGGGTTAGGGTTTGAGCTAGGGTTAGGGTTAGGGTTTGAGCTAGGGTTAGGGTTAGGGTTAGGGTTTGAGCTAGGGTTAGGGTTAGGGTTTGAGCTAGGGTTAGGGTTAGGGTTTGAGCTAGGGTTAGGGTTTGAGCTAGGTTAGGGTTAGGGTTAGGGTTTGAGCTAGGGTTAGGGTTAGGGTTAGGGTTTGAGCTAGGGTTAGGGTTAGGGTTTGAGCTAGGGTTAGGGTTTGAGCTAGTGTTAGGGTTAGGGTTTGAGCTAGGGTTAGGGTTAGGGTTTGAGCTAGGGTTAGGGTTTGAGCTAGGGTTAGGGTTAGGGTTTGAGCTAGGGTTAGGGTTTGAGCTAGGGTTAGGGTTAGGGTTTGAGCTAGGGTTAGGGTTAGGGTTAGGGTTTGAGCTAGGGTTAGGGTTAGGGTTTGAGCTAGGGTTAGGGTTTGAGCTAGGGTTAGGGTTAGGGTTTGAGCTAGGGCTAGGGTTAGGGTTAGGGTTTGAGCTAGGGTTAGGGTTAGGGTTTGAGCTAGGGTTAGGGTTAGGGTTTGAGCTAGGGTTAGGGTTAGGGTTAGGGTTTGAGCTAGGGTTAGGGTTAGGGTTAGGGTTTGAGCTAGGGTTAGGGTTTGAGCTAGGGTTAGGGTTAGGGTTTGAGCTAGGGTTAGGGTTAGGGTTTGAGCTAGGGTTAGGGTTTGAGCTAGGGTTAGGGTTAGGGTTTGAGCTAGGGTTAGGGTTTGAGCTAGGGTTAGGGTTAGGGTTAGGGTTTGAGCTAGGGTTAGGGTTAGGGTTTGAGCTAGGGTTAGGGTTAGGGTTAGAGCTAGGGTTAGGGTTAGGGTTTGAGCTAGGGTTAGGGTTTGAGCTAGGGTTAGGGTTAGGGTTAGGGTTTGAGCTAGGGTTAGGGTTAGGGTTTGAGCTAGGGTTAGGGTTAGGGTTAGGGTTTGAGCTAGGGTTAGGGTTAGGGTTTGAGCTAGGGTTAGGGTTTGAGCTAGGGTTAGGGTTAGGGTTTGAGCTAGGGTTAGGGTTAGGGTTAGGGTTTGAGCTAGGGTTAGGGTTAGGGTTTGAGCTAGGGTTAGGGTTAGGGTTTGAGCTAGGGTTAGGGTTAGGGTTAGGGTTTGAGCTAGGGTTCGGGTTAGGGTTTGAGCTAGGGTTAGGGTTTGAGCTAGGGTTAGGGTTAGGGTTTGAGCTAGGGTTAGGGTTAGGGTTTGAGCTAGGGTTAGGGTTAGGGTTTGAGCTAGGGTTAGGGTTAGGGTTTGAGCTAGGGTTAGGGTTAGGGTTTGAGCTAGGGTTAGGGTTTGAGCTAGGGTTAGGGTTAGGGTTTGAGCTAGGGTTAGGGTTAGGGTTTGAGCTAGGGTTAGGGTTTGAGCTAGGGTTAGGGTTAGGGTTTGAGCTAGGGTTAGGGTTAGGGTTAGGGTTAGGGTTTGAGCTAGGGTTAGGGTTAGGGTTTGAGCTAGGGTTAGGGTTTGAGCTAGGGTTAGGGTTAGGGTTTGAGCTAGGGTTAGGGTTTGAGCTAGGGTTAGGGTTAGGGTTTGAGCTAGGGTTAGGGTTAGGGTTAGGGTTTGAGCTAGGGTTCGGGTTAGGGTTTGAGCTAGGGTTAGGGTTTGAGCTAGGCTTAGGGTTAGGGTTTGAGCTAGGGTTAGGGTTAGGGTTTGAGCTAGGGTTAGGGTTAGGGTTTGAGCTAGGGTTAGGGTTAGGGTTAGGGTTTGAGCTAGGGTTAGGGTTAGGGTTTGAGCTAGGGTTAGGGTTTGAGCTAGGGTTAGGGTTAGGGTTTGAGCTAGGGTTAGGGTTAGGGTTTGAGCTAGGGTTAGGGTTAGGGTTTGAGCTAGGGTTAGGGTTAGGGTTTGAGCTAGGGTTAGGGTTAGGGTTTGAGCTAGGTTTAGGGTTAGGGTTTGAGCCAGGGTTAGGGTTAGGGTTTGAGCTAGGGTTAGGGTTAGGGTTAGGGTTTGAGCTAGGTTTAGGGTTAGGGTTAGGGTTAGGGTTTGAGCTAGGGTTAGGGTTAGGGTTAGAGCTAGGATTAGGGTTAGGGTTTGAGCTAGGGTTAGGGTTAGGGTTAGAGCTAGGGTTAGGGTTAGGGTTTGAGCTAGGCTTAGGGTTAGGGTTTGAGCTAGGGTTAGGGTTAGGGTTTGAGCTAGGGTTAGGGTTAGGGTTTGAGCTAGGGTTAGGGTTTGAGCTAGGTTTAGGGTTAGGGTTTGAGCTAGGGTTAGGGTTTGAGCTAGGGTTAGGGTTAGGGTTAGGGTTTGAGCTAGGGTTAGGGTTAGGGTTTGAGCTAGGGTTAGGGTTAGGGCTTGAGCTAGGGTTAGGGTTAGGGTTTTAGCTAGGGTTAGGGTTTGAGCTAGGGTTAGGGTTAGGGTTTGAGCTAGGGTTAGGGTTAGGGTTTGAGCTAGGGTTAGGGTTAGGGTTTGAGCTAGGGTTAGGGTTAGGGTTTGAGCTAGGGTTAGGGTTTGAGCTAGGGTTAGGGTTAGGGTTTGAGCTAGGGTTAGGGTTAGGGTTAGGGTTTGAGCTAGGGTTAGGGTTAGGGTTTGAGCTAGGGTTAGGGTTTGAGCTAGGGTTAGGGTTAGGGTTTGAGCTAGGGTTAGGGTTAGGGTTAGGGTTTGAGCTAGGGTTAGGGTTAGGGTTTGAGCTAGGGTTAGGGTTTGAGCTAGGGTTAGGGTTAGGGTTTGAGCTAGGGCTAGGGTTAGGGTTAGGGTTTGAGCTAGGGTTAGGGTTAGGGTTTGAGCTAGGGTTAGGGTTTGAGCTAGGGTTAGGGTTAGGGTTTGAGCTAGGGTTAGGGTTAGGGTTTGAGCTAGGGTTAGGGTTAGGGTTTGAGCTAGGGTTAGGGTTAGGGTTTGAGCTAGGGTTAGGGTTAGGGTTAGGGTTTGAGCTAGGGTTCGGGTTAGGGTTTGAGCTAGGGTTAGGGTTTGAGCTAGGGTTAGGGTTAGGGTTTGAGCTAGGTTTAGGGTTAGGGTTTGAGCTAGGGTTAGGGTTAGGGTTAGGGTTTGAGCTAGGGTTAGGGTTAGGGTTTGAGCTAGGGTTAGGGTTTGAGCGAGGGTTAGGGTTTGAGCTAGGGTTAGGGTTAGGGTTTGAGCTAGGGTTAGGGTTAGGGTTTGAGCTAGGGTTAGGGTTAGGGTTTGAGCTAGGGTTAGGGTTAGGGTTTGAGCTAGGGTTAGGGTTAGGGTTTGAGCTAGGGTTAGGGTTAGGGTTAGGGTTAGGGTTTGAGCTAGGGTTAGGGTTAGGGTTAGAGCTAGGGTTAGGGTTAGGGTTTGAGCTAGGGTTAGGGTTAGGGTTTGAGCTAGGGTTAGGGTTTGAGCTAGGGTTAGGGTTAGGGTTTGAGCTAGGGTTAGGGTTTGAGCTAGGGTTAGGGTTTGGGTTTGAGCTAGGGTTAGGGTTAGGGTTTGAGCTAGGGTTAGGGTTTGAGCTAGGGTTAGGGTTAGGGTTTGAGCTAGGGTTAGGGTTTGAGCTAGGGTTAGGGTTAGGGTTTGAGCTAGGGTTAGGGTTAGGGTTAGGGTTTGAGCTAGGGTTAGGGTTAGGGTTAGGGTTTGAGCTAGGGTTAGGGTTAGGGTTTGAGCTAGGGTTAGGGTTTGAGCTAGGTTAGGGTTAGGGTTAGGTTTTGAGCTAGGGTTAGGGTTAGGGTTAGGGTTTGAGCTAGGGTTAGGGTTAGGGTTTGAGCTAGGGTTAGGGTTTGAGCTAGTGTTAGGGTTAGGGTTTGAGCTAGGGTTAGGGTTAGGGTTTGAGCTAGGGTTAGGGTTTGAGCTAGGGTTAGGGTTAGGGTTTGAGCTAGGGTTAGGGTTTGAGCTAGGGTTAGGGTTAGGGTTTGAGCTAGGGTTAGGGTTAGGGTTAGGGTTTGAGCTAGGGTTAGGGTTAGGGTTTGAGCTAGGGTTAGGGTTTGAGCTAGGGTTAGGGTTAGGGTTTGAGCTAGGGCTAGGGTTAGGGTTAGGGTTTGAGCTAGGGTTAGGGTTAGGGTTTGAGCTAGGGTTAGGGTTAGGGTTTGAGCTAGGGTTAGGGTTAGGGTTAGGGTTTGAGCTAGGGTTAGGGTTAGGGTTAGGGTTTGAGCTAGGGTTAGGGTTTGAGCTAGGGTTAGGGTTAGGGTTTGAGCTAGGGTTAGGGTTAGGGTTTGAGCTAGGGTTAGGGTTTGAGCTAGGGTTAGGGTTAGGGTTTGAGCTAGGGTTAGGGTTTGAGCTAGGGTTAGGGTTAGGGTTAGGGTTTGAGCTAGGGTTAGGGTTAGGGTTTGAGCTAGGGTTAGGGTTAGGGTTAGAGCTAGGGTTAGGGTTAGGGTTTGAGCTAGGGTTAGGGTTTGAGCTAGGGTTAGGGTTAGGGTTAGGGTTTGAGCTAGGGTTAGGGTTAGGGTTTGAGCTAGGGTTAGGGTTAGGGTTAGGGTTTGAGCTAGGGTTAGGGTTAGGGTTTGAGCTAGGGTTAGGGTTTGAGCTAGGGTTAGGGTTAGGGTTTGAGCTAGGGTTAGGTTTAGGGTTAGGGTTTGAGCTAGGGTTAGGGTTAGGGTTTGAGCTAGGGTTAGGGTTAGGGTTTGAGCTAGGGTTAGGGTTAGGGTTAGGGTTTGAGCTAGGGTTCGGGTTAGGGTTTGAGCTAGGGTTAGGGTTTGAGCTAGGGTTAGGGTTAGGGTTTGAGCTAGGGTTAGGGTTAGGGTTTGAGCTAGGGTTAGGGTTAGGGTTTGAGCTAGGGTTAGGGTTTGAGCTAGGGTTAGGGTTAGGGTTAGGGTTTGAGCTAGGGTTAGGGTTAGGGTTTGAGCTAGGGTTAGGGTTAGGGTTTGAGCTAGGGTTAGCGTTAGGGTTAGAGCTAGGGTTAGGGTTTGAGCTAAGGTTAGGGTTAGGGTTGTCTTTACGACCTTCCGTACCGGAGCTACGTCACTTCCTTTCACTTACATAGCTGTATCTCAGGAACGGAAGGTCGTAGAGACTCGGGTACAAGTCTGACGTGTTCAGAGACCCCGAAATATGTCTGACGGATCATGGTTCCGAGTCTCTACGACCTTCCGTTCCCGAGTAATAGTGAAGTTTATTTTCCCATTGAAGTGAATGGGGTTTGGTGCGCCTATAGTGAATGTGTGTATCTCGGCAACGGAAGGTCGTAGAGACTCGGGGACAAGTCTGACGTGTTCAGAGACCCCGAAATATGTGTGACGGATCATGGTTCCGAGTCTCTACGACCTTCCGTTCCCGAGTAATAGTGAAGTTTATTTTCCCATTGAAGTGAATGGGGTTTGGTGTGCCTATAGTGAATGTGTGTATCTCGGCAACGGAAGGTCGTAGAGACTCGGGTAGAAGTCTGACGTGTTCAGAGACCCCGAAATATGTCTGACGGATCATGGTTCCGAGTCTCTACGACCTTCCGTTCCCAAGTAATAGTGAAGTTTATTTTCCCATTGAAGTGAATGGGGTTTGGTGCGCCTATAGTGAATGTGTGTATCTCGGCAACGGAAGGTCGTAGAGACTCGGGGACAAGTCTGTCGTGTTCAGAGACCCAGAATTATAGCAGACGGAGCTTGGTCCCGAGTCTGTGCGATCTTCCGTTCCCGAGTTATAGACCGAAATGTGTCCCCCATTGGAATGAATGGGTGCCGGATGGAGTGAAAATTTCAGTGTTGAGGCCAAAATCATGTCTCCAGGAAGTGTGTAGGAGCACGTTTCAGGCCATTTGGAGCTGATTGGTACCATTTGTGGAGTAACTTTTTTTGAACCCATACTTACTTCTATGGGTTTAGGGTAGGGTTAGGGTTAGGGTTAGGGTTTGAGCTAGGGTTAGGGTTAGGGTTAGGGTTTGAGCTAGGGTTAGGGTTAGGGTTTGAGCTAGGGTTAGGGTCTGAGCTAGGGTTAGGGTTAGGGTTAGGGTTTGAGCTAGGGTTAGGGTTAGGGTTTGAGCTAGGGTTAGGGTTTAAGCTAGGGTTAGGGTTAGGGTTTGAGCTAGGGTTAGGGTTAGGGTTAGGGTTTGAGCTAGGGTTAGGGTTAGGGTTAGGGTTTGAGCTAGGGTTAGGGTTAGGGTTAGGGTTTGAGCTAGGGTTAGGGTTAGGGTTTGAGCTAGGGTTAGGGTTAGGGTTTGAGCTAGGGTTAGGGTTAGGGTTTGAGCTAGGGTTAGGGTTTGAGCTAGGGTTAGGGTTAGGGTTTGAGCTAGGGTTAGGGTTTGAGCTAGGGTTAGGGTTAGGGTTAGGGTTAGGGTTTGAGCTAGGGTTAGGGTTAGGGTTTGAGCTAGGGTTAGGGTTAGGGTTAGGGTTTGAGCTAGGGTTAGGGTTAGGGTTTGAGCTAGGGTTAGGGTTAGGGTTAGGGTTTGAGCTAGGGTTAGGGTTAGGGTTTGAGCTAGGGTTAGGGTTAGGGTTTGAGCTAGGGTTAGGGTTAGGGTTTGAGCTAGGGTTAGGGTTTGAGCTAGGGTTAGGGTTAGGGTTTGAGCTAGGGTTAGGGTTTGAGCTAGGGTTAGGGTTAGGGTTAGGGTTTGAGCTAGGGTTAGGGTTTGAGCTAGGGTTAGGGTTAGGGTTTGAGCTAGGGTTAGGGTTAGGGTTTGAGCTAGGGTTAGGGTTTGAGCTAGGGTTAGGGTTAGGGTTTGAGCTAGGGTTAGGGTTTGAGCTAGGGTTAGGGTTAGGGTTTGAGCTAGGGTTAGGGTTAGGGTTAGGGTTTGAGCTAGGGTTAGGGTTAGGGTTTGAGCTAGGGTTAGGGTTAGGGTTAGGGTTTGAGCTAGGGTTAGGGTTTGAGCTAGGTTAGGGTTAGGGTTAGGGTTTGAGCTAGGGTTAGGGTTAGGGTTAGGGTTTGAGCTAGGGTTAGGGTTAGGGTTTGAGCTAGGGTTAGGGTTTGAGCTAGGGTTAGGGTTAGGGTTTGAGCTAGGGTTAGGGTTAGGGTTTGAGCTAGGGTTAGGGTTTGAGCTAGGGTTAGGGTTAGGGTTTGAGCTAGGGTTAGCGTTAGGGTTAGAGCTAGGGTTAGGGTTTGAGCTAAGGTTAGGGTTAGGGTTGTCTTTACGACCTTCCGTACCGGAGCTACGTCACTTCCTTTCACTTACATAGCTGTATCTCAGGAACGGAAGGTCGTAGAGACTCGGGTACAAGTCTGACGTGTTCAGAGACCCCGGAATATGTCTGACGGATCATGGTTCCGAGTCTCTACGACCTTCTGTTCCCGAGTAATAGTGAAGTTTATTTTCCCATTGAAGTGAATGGGGTTTGGTGCGCCTATAGTGAATGTGTGTATCTCGGCAACGGAAGGTCGTAGAGACTCGGGGACAAGTCTGACGTGTTCAGAGACCCCGAAATATGTGTGACGGATCATGGTTCCGAGTCTCTACGACCTTCCGTTCCCGAGTAATAGTGAAGTTTATTTTCCCATTGAAGTGAATGGGGTTTGGTGTGCCTATAGTGAATGTGTGTATCTCGGCAACGGAAGGTCGTAGAGACTCGGGTAGAAGTCTGACGTGTTCAGAGACCCCGAAATATGTCTGACGGATCATGGTTCCGAGTCTCTACGACCTTCCGTTCCCGAGTAATAGTGAAGTTTATTTTCCCATTGAAGTGAATGGGGTTTGGTGCGCCTATAGTGAATGTGTGTATCTCGGCAACGGAAGGTCGTAGAGACTCGGGGACAAGTCTGTCGTGTTCAGAGACCCAGAATTATAGCAGACGGAGCTTGGTCCCGAGCCTGTGCGATCTTCCGTTCCCGAGTTATAGACCGAAATGTGTCCCCCATTGGAATGAATTGGTGCCGGATGGAGTGAAAATTTCAGTGTTGAGGCCAAAATCATGTCTCCAGGAAGTGTGTAGGAGCACGTTTCAGGCCATTTGGAGCTGATTGGTACCATTTGTGGAGTAACTTTTTTTGAACCCATACTTACTTCTATGGGTTTAGGGTAGGGTTAGGGTTAGGGTTAGGGTTTGAGCTAGGGTTAGGGTTAGGGTTAGGGTTTGAGCTAGGGTTAGGGTTAGGGTTTGAGCTAGGGTTAGGGTCTGAGCTAGGGTTAGGGTTAGGGTTAGGGTTTGAGCTAGGGTTAGGGTTAGGGTTTGAGCTAGGGTTAGGGTTTAAGCTAGGGTTAGGGTTAGGGTTTGAGCTAGGGTTAGGGTTAGGGTTAGGGTTTGAGCTAGGGTTAGGGTTAGGGTTAGGGTTTGAGCTAGGGTTAGGGTTAGGGTTAGGGTTTGAGCTAGGGTTAGGGTTAGGGTTTGAGCTAGGGTTAGGGTTAGGGTTTGAGCTAGGGTTAGGGTTAGGGTTTGAGCTAGGGTTAGGGTTTGAGCTAGGGTTAGGGTTAGGGTTTGAGCTAGGGTTAGGGTTTGAGCTAGGGTTAGGGTTAGGGTTAGGGTTAGGGTTTGAGCTAGGGTTAGGGTTAGGGTTTGAGCTAGGGTTAGGGTTAGGGTTAGGGTTTGAGCTAGGGTTAGGGTTAGGGTTTGAGCTAGGGTTAGGGTTAGGGTTAGGGTTTGAGCTAGGGTTAGGGTTAGGGTTTGAGCTAGGGTTAGGGTTTAAGCTAGGGTTAGGGTTAGGGTTTGAGCTAGGGTTAGGGTTAGGGTTAGGGTTTGAGCTAGGGTTAGGGTTAGGGTTAGGGTTTGAGCTAGGGTTAGGGTTAGGGTTTGAGCTAGGGTTAGGGTTAGGGTTTGAGCTAGGGTTAGGGTTAGGGTTTGAGCTAGGGTTAGGGTTTGAGCTAGGGTTAGGGTTAGGGTTTGAGCTAGGGTTAGGGTTTGAGCTAGGGTTAGGGTTAGGGTTAGGGTTAGGGTTTGAGCTAGGGTTAGGGTTAGGGTTTGAGCTAGGGTTAGGGTTAGGGTTAGGGTTTGAGCTAGGGTTAGGGTTAGGGTTTGAGCTAGGGTTAGGGTTAGGGTTAGGGTTTGAGCTAGGGTTAGGGTTAGGGTTTGAGCTAGGGTTAGGGTTAGGGTTTGAGCTAGGGTTAGGGTTAGGGTTTGAGCTAGGGTTAGGGTTTGAGCTAGGGTTAGGGTTAGGGTTTGAGCTAGGGTTAGGGTTTGAGCTAGGGTTAGGGTTAGGGTTAGGGTTTGAGCTAGGGTTAGGGTTTGAGCTAGGGTTAGGGTTAGGGTTTGAGCTAGGGTTAGGGTTAGGGTTTGAGCTAGGGTTAGGGTTTGAGCTAGGGTTAGGGTTAGGGTTTGAGCTAGGGTTAGGGTTTGAGCTAGGGTTAGGGTTAGGGTTTGAGCTAGGGTTAGGGTTAGGGTTAGGGTTTGAGCTAGGGTTAGGGTTAGGGTTTGAGCTAGGGTTAGGGTTAGGGTTAGGGTTTGAGCTAGGGTTAGGGTTTGAGCTAGGTTAGGGTTAGGGTTAGGGTTTGAGCTAGGGTTAGGGTTAGGGTTAGGGTTTGAGCTAGGGTTAGGGTTAGGGTTTGAGCTAGGGTTAGGGTTTGAGCTAGGGTTAGGGTTAGGGTTTGAGCTAGGGTTAGGGTTAGGGTTTGAGCTAGGGTTAGGGTTTGAGCTAGGGTTAGGGTTAGGGTTTGAGCTAGGGTTAGGGTTTGAGCTAGGGTTAGGGTTAGGGTTTGAGCTAGGGTTAGGGTTAGGGTTAGGGTTTGAGCTAGGGTTAGGGTTAGGGTTTGAGCTAGGGTTAGGGTTTGAGCTAGGGCTAGGGTTAGGGTTAGGGTTTGAGCTAGGGTTAGGGTTAGGGTTTGAGCTAGGGTTAGGGTTAGGGTTTGAGCTAGGGTTAGGGTTAGGGTTAGGGTTTGAGCTAGGGTTAGGGTTAGGGTTAGGGTTTGAGCTAGGGTTAGGGTTAGGGTTAGGGTTTGAGCTAGGGTTAGGGTTTGAGCTAGGGTTAGGGTTAGGGTTTGAGCTAGGGTTAGGGTTAGGGTTTGAGCTAGGGTTAGGGTTTGAGCTAGGGTTAGGGTTAGGGTTTGAGCTAGGGTTAGGGTTTGAGCTAGGGTTAGGGTTAGGGTTAGGGTTTGAGCTAGGGTTAGGGTTAGGGTTTGAGCTAGGGTTAGGGTTAGGGTTAGAGCTAGGGTTAGGGTTAGGGTTTGAGCTAGGGTTAGGGTTTGAGCTAGGGTTAGGGTTAGGGTTAGGGTTTGAGCTAGGGTTAGGGTTAGGGTTTGAGCTAGGGTTAGGGTTAGGGTTAGGGTTTGAGCTAGGGTTAGGGTTAGGGTTTGAGCTAGGGTTAGGGTTTGAGCTAGGGTTAGGGTTAGGGTTTGAGCTAGGGTTAGGGTTAGGGTTAGGGTTTGAGCTAGGGTTAGGGTTAGGGTTTGAGCTAGGGTTAGGGTTAGGGTTTGAGCTAGGGTTAGGGTTAGGGTTAGGGTTTGAGCTAGGGTTCGGGTTAGGGTTTGAGCTAGGGTTAGGGTTTGAGCTAGGGTTAGGGTTAGGGTTTGAGCTAGGGTTAGGGTTAGGGTTTGAGCTAGGGTTAGGGTTAGGGTTTGAGCTAGGGTTAGGGTTTGAGCTAGGGTTAGGGTTAGGGTTAGGGTTTGAGCTAGGGTTAGGGTTAGGGTTTGAGCTAGGGTTAGGGTTAGGGTTTGAGCTAGGGTTAGCGTTAGGGTTAGAGCTAGGGTTAGGGTTTGAGCTAAGGTTAGGGTTAGGGTTGTCTTTACGACCTTCCGTACCGGAGCTACGTCACTTCCTTTCACTTACATAGCTGTATCTCAGGAACGGAAGGTCGTAGAGACTCGGGTACAAGTCTGACGTGTTCAGAGACCCCGAAATATGTCTGACGGATCATGGTTCCGAGTCTCTACGACCTTCCGTTCCCGAGTAATAGTGAAGTTTATTTTCCCATTGAAGTGAATGGGGTTTGGTGCGCCTATAGTGAATGTGTGTATCTCGGCAACGGAAGGTCGTAGAGACTCGGGGACAAGTCTGACGTGTTCAGAGACCCCGAAATATGTCTGACGGATCATGGTTCCGAGTCTCTACGACCTTCCGTTCCCGAGTAATAGTGAAGTTTATTTTCCCATTGAAGTGAACGGGGTTTGGTGTGCCTATAGTGAATGTGTGTATCTCGGCAACGGAAGGTCGTAGAGACTCGGGTAGAAGTCTGACGTGTTCAGAGACCCCGAAATATGTCTGACGGATCATGGTTCCGAGTCTCTACGACCTTCCGTTCCCGAGTAATAGTGAAGTTTATTTTCCCATTGAAGTGAATGGGGTTTGGTGCGCCTATAGTGAATGTGTGTATCTCGGCAACGGAAGGTCGTAGAGACTCGGGGACAAGTCTGTCGTGTTCAGAGACCCCGAATTATAGCAGACGGAGCTTGGTCCCGAGTCTGTGCGATCTTCCGTTCCCGAGTTATAGACCGAAATGTGTCCCCCATTGGAATGAATGGGTGCCGGATGGAGTGAAAATTTCAGTGTTGAGGCCAAAATCATGTCTCCAGGAAGTGTGTAGGAGCACGTTTCAGGCCATTTGGAGCTGATTGGTACCATTTGTGGAGTAACTTTTTTTGAACCCATTCTTACTTCTATGGGTTTAGGGTAGGGTTAGGGTTAGGGTTAGGGTTTGAGCTAGGGTTAGGGTTAGGGTTAGGGTTTGAGCTAGGGTTAGGGTTAGGGTTTGAGCTAGGGTTAGGGTCTGAGCTAGGGTTAGGGTTAGGGTTAGGGTTTGAGCTAGGGTTAGGGTTAGGGTTAGGGTTTGAGCTAGGGTTAGGGTTAGGGTTAGGGTTTGAGCTAGGGTTAGGGTTTGAGCTAGGGTTAGGGTTAGGGTTTGAGCTAGGGTTAGGGTTAGGGTTAGGGTTTGAGCTAGGGTTAGGGTTAGGGTTTGAGCTAGGGTTAGGGTTAGGGTTAGGGTTTGAGCTAGGGTTAGGGTCTGAGCTAGGGTTAGGGTTAGGGTTAGTGTTTGAGCTAGGTTAGGGTTAGGGTTAGGGTTAGGGTTTGAGCTAGGGTTAGGGTTAGGGTTAGGGTTTGAGCTAGGGTTAGGGTTAGGGTTTGAGCTAGGGTTAGGGTTAGGGTTTGAGCTAGGGTTAGGGTTAGGGTTTGAGCTAGGGTTAGGGTTTGAGCTAGGGTTAGGGTTAGGGTTTGAGCTAGGGTTAGGGTTTGAGCTAGGGTTAGGGTTAGGGTTAGGGTTTGAGCTAGGGTTAGGGTTAGGGTTTGAGCTAGGGTTAGGGTTTGAGCTAGGGTTAGGGTTAGGGTTAGGGTTTGAGCTAGGGTTAGGGTTAGGGTTTGAGCTAGGGTTAGGGTTAGGGTTTGAGCTAGGGTTAGCGTTAGGGTTAGAGCTAGGGTTAGGGTTTGAGCTAAGGTTAGGGTTAGGGTTGTCTTTACGACCTTCCGTACCGGAGCTACGTCACTTCCTTTCACTTACATAGCTGTATCTCAGGAACGGAAGGTCGTAGAGACTCGGGTACAAGTCTGACGTGTTCAGAGACCCCGAAATATGTCTGACGGATCATGGTTCCGAGTCTCTACGACCTTCCGTTCCCGAGTAATAGTGAAGTTTATTTTCCCATTGAAGTGAATGGGGTTTGGTGCGCCTATAGTGAATGTGTGTATCTCGGCAACGGAAGGTCGTAGAGACTCGGGGACAAGTCTGACGTGTTCAGAGACCCCGAAATATGTCTGACGGATCATGGTTCCGAGTCTCTACGACCTTCCGTTCCCGAGTAATAGTGAAGTTTATTTTCCCATTGAAGTGAATGGGGTTTGGTGCGCCTATAGTGAATGTGTGTATCTCGGCAACGGAAGGTCGTAGAGACTCGGGGACAAGTCTGCCGTGTTCAGAGACCCCGAATTATAGCAGACGGAGCTTGGTCCCGAGTCTGTGCGATCTTCCGTTCCCGAGTTATAGACCGAAATGTGTCCCCCATTGGAATGAATGGGTGCCGGATGGAGTGAAAATTTCAGTGTTGAGGCCAAATCATGTCTCCAGGAAGTGTGTAGGAGCACGTTTCAGGCCATTTGGAGCTGATTGGTACCATTTGTGGAGTAACTTTTTTTGAACCCGTACTTACTTCTATGGGTTTAGGCTAGGGTTAGGGTTAGGGTTAGGTTATGAGCTAGGGTTAGGGTTAGGGTTAGGGTTTGAGCTAGGGTTAGGGTTAGGGTTAGGGTTTGAGCTAGGGTTAGGGTTAGGGTTTGAGCTAGGGTTAGGGTTAGGGTTAGGGTTTGAGCTAGGGTTAGGGTCTGAGCTAGGGTTAGGGTTAGGGTTAGGGTTTGAGCTAGGTTAGGGTTAGGGTTAGGGTTAGGGTTTGAGCTAGGGTTAGGGTTAGGGTTAGGGTTTGAGCTAGGGTTAGGGTCTGAGCTAGGGTTAGGGTTAGGTTTAGGGTTTGAGCTAGGTTAGGGTTAGGGTTAGGGTTAGGGTTTGAGCTAGGGTTAGGGTTAGGGTTAGGGTTTGAGCTAGGGTTAGGGTTAGGGTTTGAGCTAGGGTTAGGGTTTGAGCTAGGGTTAGGGTTAGGGTTTGAGCTAGGGTTAGGGTTTGAGCTAGGGTTAGGGTTAGGGTTTGAGCTAGGGTTAGGGTTTGAGCTAGGGTTAGGGTTAGGGTTAGGGTTTGAGCTAGGGTTAGGGTTAGGGTTTGAGCTAGGGTTAGGGTTTGAGCTAGGGTTAGGGTTAGGGTTTGAGCTAGGGTTAGGGTTAGGGTTAGGGTTTGAGCTAGGGTTAGGGTTAGGGTTTGAGCTAGGGTTAGGGTTAGGGTTTGAGCTAGGGTTAGGGTTAGGGTTAGGGTTTGAGCTAGGGTTAGGGTTAGGGTTTGAGCTAGGGTTAGGGTTTGAGCTAGGGTTAGGGTTAGGGTTTGAGCTAGGGTTAGGGTTAGGGTTTGAGCTAGGGTTAGGGTTTGAGCTAGGGTTAGGGTTAGGGTTTGAGCTAGGGTTAGGGTCTGAGCTAGGGTTAGGGTTAGGGTTAGGGTTTGAGCTAGGGTTAGGGTTAGGGTTTGAGCTAGGGTTAGGGTTAGGGTTAGAGCTAGGGTTAGGGTTAGGGTTTGAGCTAGGGTTAGGGTTTGAGCTAGGGTTAGGGTTAGGGTTAGGGTTTGAGCTAGGGTTAGGGTTAGGGTTTGAGCTAGGGTTAGGGTTTGAGCTAGGGTTAGGGTTAGGGTTTGAGCTAGGGTTAGGGTTAGGGCTAGGGTTTGAGCTAGGGTTAGGGTTAGGGTTTGAGCTAGGGTTAGGGTTAGGGTTTGAGCTAGGGTTAGGGTTAGGGTTAGGGTTTGAGCTAGGGTTCGGGTTAGGGTTTGGGCTAGGGTTAGGGTTTGAGCTAGGGTTAGGGTTAGGGTTTGAGCTAGGGTTAGGGTTTGAGCTAGGGTTAGGGTTAGGGTTAGGGTTTGAGCTAGGGTTAGGGTTAGGGTTTGAGCTAGGGTTAGGGTTAGGGTTTGAGCTAGGGTTAGGGTTTGAGCTAGGGTTAGGTTTAGGGTTTGAGCTAGGGTTAGGGTTAGGGTTTGAGCTAGGGTTAGGGTTTGAGCTAGGGTTAGGGTTAGGGTTTGAGCTAGGGTTAGGGTTAGGGTTAGGGTTAGGGTTTGAGCTAGGGTTAGGGTTAGGGTTTGAGCTAGGGTTAGGGTTTGAGCTAGGGTTAGGGTTAGGGTTTGAGCTAGGGTTAGGGTTTGAGCTAGGGTTAGGGTTAGGGTTTGAGCTAGGGTTAGGGTTAGGGTTAGGGTTTGAGCTAGGGTTCGGGTTAGGGTTTGAGCTAGGGTTAGGGTTTGAGCTAGGCTTAGGGTTAGGGTTTGAGCTAGGGTTAGGGTTAGGGTTTGAGCTATGGTTAGGGTTAGGGTTTGAGCTAGGGTTAGGGTTAGGGTTAGGGTTTGAGCTAGGGTTAGGGTTAGGGTTTGAGCTAGGGTTAGGGTTTGAGCTAGGGTTAGGGTTAGGGTTTGAGCTAGGGTTAGGGTTAGGGTTTGAGCTAGGGTTAGGGTTAGGGTTTGAGCTAGGGTTAGGGTTAGGGTTTGAGCTAGGGTTAGGGTTAGGGTTTGAGCTAGGTTTAGGGTTAGGGTTTGAGCCAGGGTTAGGGTTAGGGTTTGAGCTAGGGTTAGGGTTAGGGTTAGGGTTTGAGCTAGGTTTAGGGTTAGGGTTAGGGTTTGAGCTAGGGTTAGGGTTAGGGTTAGAGCTAGGATTAGGGTTAGGGTTTGAGCTAGGGTTAGGGTTAGGGTTAGAGCTAGGGTTAGGGTTAGGGTTTGAGCTAGGCTTAGGGTTAGGGTTTGAGCTAGGGTTAGGGTTAGGGTTTGAGCTAGGGTTAGGGTTAGGGTTTGAGCTAGGGTTAGGGTTTGAGCTAGGTTTAGGGTTAGGGTTTGAGCTAGGGTTAGGGTTTGAGCTAGGGTTAGGGTTAGGGTTAGGGTTTGAGCTAGGGTTAGGGTTAGGGTTTGAGCTAGGGTTAGGGTTAGGGCTTGAGCTAGGGTTAGGGTTAGGGTTTTAGCTAGGGTTAGGGTTTGAGCTAGGGTTAGGGTTAGGGTTTGAGCTAGGGTTAGGGTTAGGGTTTGAGCTAGGGTTAGGGTTAGGGTTTGAGCTAGGGTTAGGGTTAGGGTTTGAGCTAGGGTTAGGGTTTGAGCTAGGGTTAGGGTTAGGGTTTGAGCTAGGGTTAGGGTTAGGGTTAGGGTTTGAGCTAGGGTTAGGGTTAGGGTTTGAGCTAGGGTTAGGGTTTGAGCTAGGGTTAGGGTTAGGGTTTGAGCTAGGGTTAGGGTTAGGGTTAGGGTTTGAGCTAGGGTTAGGGTTAGGGTTTGAGCTAGGGTTAGGGTTTGAGCTAGGGTTAGGGTTAGGGTTTGAGCTAGGGCTAGGGTTAGGGTTAGGGTTTGAGCTAGGGTTAGGGTTAGGGTTTGAGCTAGGGTTAGGGTTTGAGCTAGGGTTAGGGTTAGGGTTTGAGCTAGGGTTAGGGTTAGGGTTTGAGCTAGGGTTAGGGTTAGGGTTTGAGCTAGGGTTAGGGTTAGGGTTTGAGCTAGGGTTAGGGTTAGGGTTAGGGTTTGAGCTAGGGTTCGGGTTAGGGTTTGAGCTAGGGTTAGGGTTTGAGCTAGGGTTAGGGTTAGGGTTTGAGCTAGGGTTAGGGTTAGGGTTTGAGCTAGGGTTAGGGTTAGGGTTAGGGTTTGAGCTAGGGTTAGGGTTAGGGTTTGAGCTAGGGTTAGGGTTTGAGCGAGGGTTAGGGTTTGAGCTAGGGTTAGGGTTAGGGTTTGAGCTAGGGTTAGGGTTAGGGTTTGAGCTAGGGTTAGGGTTAGGGTTTGAGCTAGGGTTAGGGTTAGGGTTTGAGCTAGGGTTAGGGTTAGGGTTTGAGCTAGGGTTAGGGTTAGGGTTAGGGTTAGGGTTTGAGCTAGGGTTAGGGTTAGGGTTAGAGCTAGGGTTAGGGTTAGGGTTTGAGCTAGGGTTAGGGTTAGGGTTTGAGCTAGGGTTAGGGTTTGAGCTAGGGTTAGGGTTAGGGTTTGAGCTAGGGTTAGGGTTTGAGCTAGGGTTAGGGTTAGGGTTTGAGCTAGGGTTAGGGTTAGGGTTTGAGCTAGGGTTAGGGTTTGAGCTAGGGTTAGGGTTAGGGTTTGAGCTAGGGTTAGGGTTTGAGCTAGGGTTAGGGTTAGGGTTTGAGCTAGGGTTAGGGTTAGGGTTAGGGTTTGAGCTAGGGTTAGGGTTAGGGTTTGAGCTAGGGTTAGGGTTAGGGTTAGGGTTTGAGCTAGGGTTAGGGTTAGGGTTTGAGCTAGGGTTAGGGTTTGAGCTAGGTTAGGGTTAGGGTTAGGGTTTGAGCTAGGGTTAGGGTTAGGGTTAGGGTTTGAGCTAGGGTTAGGGTTAGGGTTTGAGCTAGGGTTAGGGTTTGAGCTAGGGTTAGGGTTAGGGTTTGAGCTAGGGTTAGGGTTAGGGTTTGAGCTAGGGTTAGGGTTTGAGCTAGGGTTAGGGTTAGGGTTTGAGCTAGGGTTAGGGTTTGAGCTAGGGTTAGGGTTAGGGTTTGAGCTAGGGTTAGGGTTAGGGTTTGAGCTAGGGTTAGGGTTAGGGTTTGAGCTAGGGTTAGGGTTTGAGCTAGGGTTAGGGTTAGGGTTTGAGCTAGGGCTAGGGTTAGGGTTAGGGTTTGAGCTAGGGTTAGGGTTAGGGTTTGAGCTAGGGTTAGGGTTAGGGTTTGAGCTAGGGTTAGGGTTAGGGTTAGGGTTTGAGCTAGGGTTAGGGTTAGGGTTAGGGTTTGAGCTAGGGTTAGGGTTAGGGTTAGGGTTTGAGCTAGGGTTAGGGTTTGAGCTAGGGTTAGGGTTAGGGTTTGAGCTAGGGTTAGGGTTAGGGTTTGAGCTAGGGTTAGGGTTTGAGCTAGGGTTAGGGTTAGGGTTTGAGCTAGGGTTAGGGTTTGAGCTAGGGTTAGGGTTAGGGTTAGGGTTTGAGCTAGGGTTAGGGTTAGGGTTTGAGCTAGGGTTAGGGTTAGGGTTAGAGCTAGGGTTAGGGTTAGGGTTTGAGCTAGGGTTAGGGTTTGAGCTAGGGTTAGGGTTAGGGTTAGGGTTTGAGCTAGGGTTAGGGTTAGGGTTTGAGCTAGGGTTAGGGTTAGGGTTAGGGTTTGAGCTAGGGTTAGGGTTAGGGTTTGAGCTAGGGTTAGGGTTTGAGCTAGGGTTAGGGTTAGGGTTTGAGCTAGGGTTAGGGTTAGGGTTAGGGTTTGAGCTAGGGTTAGGGTTAGGGTTTGAGCTAGGGTTAGGGTTAGGGTTTGAGCTAGGGTTAGGGTTAGGGTTAGGGTTTGAGCTAGGGTTCGGGTTAGGGTTTGAGCTAGGGTTAGGGTTTGAGCTAGGGTTAGGGTTAGGGTTTGAGCTAGGGTTAGGGTTAGGGTTTGAGCTAGGGTTAGGGTTAGGGTTTGAGCTAGGGTTAGGGTTTGAGCTAGGGTTAGGGTTAGGGTTAGGGTTTGAGCTAGGGTTAGGGTTAGGGTTTGAGCTAGGGTTAGGGTTAGGGTTAGGGTTTGAGCTAGGGTTAGGGTTAGGGTTTGAGCTAGGGTTAGGGTTAGGGTTTGAGCTAGGGTTAGCGTTAGGGTTAGAGCTAGGGTTAGCGTTAGGGTTAGAGCTAGGGTTAGGGTTTGAGCTAAGGTTAGGGTTAGGGTTGTCTTTACGACCTTCCGTACCGGAGCTACGTCACTTCCTTTCACTTACATAGCTGTATCTCAGGAACGGAAGGTCGTAGAGACTCGGGTACAAGTCTGACGTGTTCAGAGACCCCGAAATATGTCTGACGGATCATGGTTCCGAGTCTCTACGACCTTCCGTTCCCGAGTAATAGTGAAGTTTATTTTCCCATTGAAGTGAATGGGGTTTGGTGCGCCTATAGTGAATGTGTGTATCTCGGCAACGGAAGGTCGTAGAGACTCGGGGACAAGTCTGACGTGTTCAGAGACCCCGAAATATGTCTGATGGATCATGGTTCCGAGTCTCTACGACCTTCCGTTCCCGAGTAATAGTGAAGTTTATTTTCCCATTGAAGTGAACGGGGTTTGGTGTGCCTATAGTGAATGTGTGTATCTCGGCAACGGAAGGTCGTAGAGACTCGGGTAGAAGTCTGACGTGTTCAGAGACCCCGAAATATGTCTGACGGATCATGGTTCCGAGTCTCTACGACCTTCCGTTCCCGAGTAATAGTGAAGTTTATTTTCCCATTGAAGTGAATGGGGTTTGGTGCGCCTATAGTGAATGTGTGTATCTCGGCAACGGAAGGTCGTAGAGACTCGGGGACAAGTCTGTCGTGTTCAGAGACCCCGAATTATAGCAGACGGAGCTTGGTCCCGAGTCTGTGCGATCTTCCGTTCCCGAGTTATAGACCGAAATGTGTCCCCCATTGGAATGAATGGGTGCCGGATGGAGTGAAAATTTCAGTGTTGAGGCCAAAATCATGTCTCCAGGAAGTGTGTAGGAGCACGTTTCAGGCCATTTGGAGCTGATTGGTACCATTTGTGGAGTAACTTTTTTTGAACCCATACTTACTTCTATGGGTTTAGGGTAGGGTTAGGGTTAGGGTTAGGGTTTGAGCTAGGGTTAGGGTTAGGGTTAGGGTTTGAGCTAGGGTTAGGGTTAGGGTTTGAGCTAGGGTTAGGGTCTGAGCTAGGGTTAGGGTTAGGGTTAGGGTTTGAGCTAGGGTTAGGGTTAGGGTTAGGGTTTGAGCTAGGGTTAGGGTTAGGGTTAGGGTTTGAGCTAGGGTTAGGGTTTGAGCTAGGGTTAGGGTTAGGGTTTGAGCTAGGGTTAGGGTTAGGGTTAGGGTTTGAGCTAGGGTTAGGGTTAGGGTTTGAGCTAGGGTTAGGGTTAGGGTTAGGGTTTGAGCTAGGGTTAGGGTCTGAGCTAGGGTTAGGGTTAGGGTTAGTGTTTGAGCTAGGTTAGGGTTAGGGTTAGGGTTAGGGTTTGAGCTAGGGTTAGGGTTAGGGTTAGGGTTTGAGCTAGGGTTAGGGTTAGGGTTTGAGCTAGGGTTAGGGTTAGGGTTTGAGCTAGGGTTAGGGTTAGGGTTTGAGCTAGGGTTAGGGTTTGAGCTAGGGTTAGGGTTAGGGTTTGAGCTAGGGTTAGGGTTTGAGCTAGGGTTAGGGTTAGGGTTAGGGTTTGAGCTAGGGTTAGGGTTAGGGTTTGAGCTAGGGTTAGGGTTTGAGCTAGGGTTAGGGTTAGGGTTAGGGTTTGAGCTAGGGTTAGGGTTAGGGTTTGAGCTAGGGTTAGGGTTAGGGTTTGAGCTAGGGTTAGCGTTAGGGTTAGAGCTAGGGTTAGGGTTTGAGCTAAGGTTAGGGTTAGGGTTGTCTTTACGACCTTCCGTACCGGAGCTACGTCACTTCCTTTCACTTACATAGCTGTATCTCAGGAACGGAAGGTCGTAGAGACTCGGGTACAAGTCTGACGTGTTCAGAGACCCCGAAATATGTCTGACGGATCATGGTTCCGAGTCTCTACGACCTTCCGTTCCCGAGTAATAGTGAAGTTTATTTTCCCATTGAAGTGAATGGGGTTTGGTGCGCCTATAGTGAATGTGTGTATCTCGGCAACGGAAGGTCGTAGAGACTCGGGGACAAGTCTGACGTGTTCAGAGACCCCGAAATATGTCTGACGGATCATGGTTCCGAGTCTCTACGACCTTCCGTTCCCGAGTAATAGTGAAGTTTATTTTCCCATTGAAGTGAACGGGGTTTGGTGCACCTATAGTGAATGTGTGTATCTCGGCAACGGAAGGTCGTAGAGACTCGGGTAGAAGTCTGACGTGTTCAGAGACCCCGAAATATGTCTGACGGATCATGGTTCCGAGTCTCTACGACCTTCCGTTCCCGAGTAATAGTGAAGTTTATTTTCCCATTGAAGTGAATTGGGTTTGGTGCGCCTATAGTGAATGTGTGTATCTCGGCAACGGAAGGTCGTAGAGACTCGGGGACAAGTCTGTCGTGTTCAGAGACCCCGAATTATAGCAGACGGAGCTTGGTCCCGAGTCTGTGCGATCTTCCGTTCCCGAGTTATAGACCGAAATGTGTCCCCCATTGGAATGAATGGGTGCCGGATGGAGTGAAAATTTCAGTGTTGAGGCCAAAATCATGTCTCCAGGAAGTGTGTAGGAGCACGTTTCAGGCCATTTGGAGCTGATTGGTACCATTTGTGGAGTAACTTTTTTTGAACCCATACTTACTTCTATGGGTTTAGGGTAGGGTTAGGGTTAGGGTTAGGGTTTGAGCTAGGGTTAGGGTTAGGGTTAGGGTTTGAGCTAGGGTTAGGGTTAGGGTTTGAGCTAGGGTTAGGGTCTGAGCTAGGGTTAGGGTTAGGGTTAGGGTTTGAGCTAGGGTTAGGGTTAGGGTTTGAGCTAGGGTTAGGGTCTGAGCTAGGGTTAGGGTTAGGGTTAGGGTTTGAGCTAGGGTTAGGGTTAGGGTTAGGGTTTGAGCTAGGGTTAGGGTTAGGGTTAGGGTTTGAGCTAGGGTTAGGGTTTGAGCTAGGGTTAGGGTTAGGGTTTGAGCTAGGGTTAGGGTTAGGGTTAGGGTTTGAGCTAGGGTTAGGGTTAGGGTTAGGGTTTGAGCTAGGGTTAGGGTTAGGGTTTGAGCTAGGGTTAGGGTTAGGGTTAGGGTTTGAGCTAGGGTTAGGGTCTGAGCTAGGGTTAGGGTTAGGGTTAGTGTTTGAGCTAGGTTAGGGTTAGGGTTAGGGTTAGGGTTTGAGCTAGGGTTAGGGTTAGGGTTAGGGTTTGAGCTAGGGTTAGGGTTAGGGTTTGAGCTAGGGTTAGGGTTAGGGTTTGAGCTAGGGTTAGGGTTAGGGTTTGAGCTAGGGTTAGGGTTTGAGCTAGGGTTAGGGTTAGGGTTTGAGCTAGGGTTAGGGTTTGAGCTAGGGTTAGGGTTAGGGTTAGGGTTTGAGCTAGGGTTAGGGTTAGGGTTTGAGCTAGGGTTAGGGTTTGAGCTAGGGTTAGGGTTAGGGTTAGGGTTTGAGCTAGGGTTAGGGTTAGGGTTTGAGCTAGGGTTAGGGTTAGGGTTTGAGCTAGGGTTAGCGTTAGGGTTAGAGCTAGGGTTAGGGTTTGAGCTAAGGTTAGGGTTAGGGTTGTCTTTACGACCTTCCGTACCGGAGCTACGTCACTTCCTTTCACTTACATAGCTGTATCTCAGGAACGGAAGGTCGTAGAGACTCGGGTACAAGTCTGACGTGTTCAGAGACCCCGAAATATGTCTGACGGATCATGGTTCCGAGTCTCTACGACCTTCCGTTCCCGAGTAATAGTGAAGTTTATTTTCCCATTGAAGTGAATGGGGTTTGGTGCGCCTATAGTGAATGTGTGTATCTCGGCAACGGAAGGTCGTAGAGACTCGGGGACAAGTCTGACGTGTTCAGAGACCCCGAAATATGTCTGACGGATCATGGTTCCGAGTCTCTACGACCTTCCGTTCCCGAGTAATAGTGAAGTTTATTTTCCCATTGAAGTGAATGGGGTTTGGTGCGCCTATAGTGAATGTGTGTATCTCGGCAAGGGAAGGTCGTAGAGACTCGGGGACAAGTCTGTCGTGTTCAGAGACCCCGAATTATAGCAGACGGAGCTTGGTCCCGAGTCTGTGCGATCTTCCGTTCCCGAGTTATAGACCGAAATGTGTCCCCCATTGGAATGAATGGGTGCCGGATGGAGTGAAAATTTCAGTGTTGAGGCCAAAATCATGTCTCCAGGAAGTGTGTAGGAGCACGTTTCAGGCCATTTGGAGCTGATTGGTACCATTTGTGGAGTAACTTTTTTTGAACCCATACTTACTTCTATGGGTTTAGGGTAGGGTTAGGGTTAGGGTTAGGGTTTGAGCTAGGGTTAGGGTTAGGGTTAGGGTTAGGGTTTGAGCTAGGGTTAGGGTTAGGGTTTGAGCTAGGGTTAGGGTCTGAGCTAGGGTTAGGGTTAGGGTTAGGGTTTGAGCTAGGGTTAGGGTTAGGGTTAGGGTTTGAGCTAGGGTTAGGGTTAGGGTTAGGGTTTGAGCTAGGGTTAGGGTTTGAGCTAGGGTTAGGGTTAGGGTTTGAGCTAGGGTTAGGGTTAGGGTTAGGGTTTGAGCTAGGGTTAGGGTTAGGGTTAGGGTTTGAGCTAGGGTTAGGGTTAGGGTTTGAGCTAGGGTTAGGGTTAGGGTTAGGGTTTGAGCTAGGGTTAGGGTCTGAGCTAGGGTTAGGGTTAGGGTTAGTGTTTGAGCTAGGTTAGGGTTAGGGTTAGGGTTAGGGTTTGAGCTAGGGTTAGGGTTAGGGTTAGGGTTTGAGCTAGGGTTAGGGTTAGGGTTTGAGCTAGGGTTAGGGTTAGGGTTTGAGCTAGGGTTAGGGTTAGGGTTTGAGCTAGGGTTAGGGTTTGAGCTAGGGTTAGGGTTAGGGTTTGAGCTAGGGTTAGGGTTTGAGCTAGGGTTAGGGTTAGGGTTAGGGTTAGGGTTTGAGGTAGGGTTAGGGTTAGGGTTTGAGCTAGGGTTAGGGTTAGGGTTAGGGTTTGAGCTAGGGTTAGGGTTAGGGTTTGAGCTAGGGTTAGGGTTAGGGTTAGGGTTTGAGCTAGGGTTAGGGTTAGGGTTTGAGCTAGGGTTAGGGTTAGGGTTTGAGCTAGGGTTAGGGTTAGGGTTTGAGCTAGGGTTAGGGTTTGAGCTAGGGTTAGGGTTAGGGTTTGAGCTAGGGTTAGGGTTTGAGCTAGGGTTAGGGTTAGGGTTAGGGTTTGAGCTAGGGTTAGGGTTAGGGTTTGAGCTAGGGTTAGGGTTAGGGTTTGAGCTAGGGTTAGCGTTAGGGTTAGAGCTAGGGTTAGGGTTTGAGCTAAGGTTAGGGTTAGGGTTGTCTTTACGACCTTCCGTACCGGAGCTACGTCACTTCCTTTCACTTACATAGCTGTATCTCAGGAACGGAAGGTCGTAGAGACTCGGGTACAAGTCTGACGTGTTCAGAGACCCCGAAATATGTCTGACGGATCATGGTTCCGAGTCTCTACGACCTTCCGTTCCCGAGTAATAGTGAAGTTTATTTTCCCATTGAAGTGAATGGGGTTTGGTGCGCCTATAGTGAATGTGTGTATCTCGGCAACGGAAGGTCGTAGAGACTCGGGGACAAGTCTGACGTGTTCAGAGACCCCGAAATATGTCTGACGGATCATGGTTCCGAGTCTCTACGACCTTCCGTTCCCGAGTAATAGTGAAGTTTATTTTCCCATTGAAGTGAATGGGGTTTGGTGCGCCTATAGTGAATGTGTGTATCTCGGCAACGGAAGGTCGTAGAGACTCGGGGACAAGTCTGTCGTGTTCAGAGACCCCGAATTATAGCAGACGGAGCTTGGTCCCGAGTCTGTGCGATCTTCCGTTCCCGAGTTATAGACCGAAATGTGTCCCCCATTGGAATGAATGGGTGCCGGATGGAGTGAAAATTTCAGTGTTGAGGCCAAAATCATGTCTCCAGGAAGTGTGTAGGAGCACGTTTCAGGCCATTTGGAGCTGATTGGTACCATTTGTGGAGTAACTTTTTTTGAACCCATACTTACTTCTATGGGTTTAGGGTAGGGTTAGGGTTAGGGTTAGGGTTTGAGCTAGGGTTAGGGTTAGGGTTAGGGTTTGAGCTAGGGTTAGGGTTAGGGTTTGAGCTAGGGTTAGGGTCTGAGCTAGGGTTAGGGTTAGGGTTAGGGTTTGAGCTAGGGTTAGGGTTAGGGTTAGGGTTTGAGCTAGGGTTAGGGTTAGGGTTAGGGTTTGAGCTAGGGTTAGGGTTTGAGCTAGGGTTAGGGTTAGGGTTTGAGCTAGGGTTAGGGTTAGGGTTAGGGTTTGAGCTAGGGTTAGGGTTAGGGTTTGAGCTAGGGTTAGGGTTAGGGTTAGGGTTTGAGCTAGGGTTAGGGTCTGAGCTAGGGTTAGGGTTAGGGTTAGTGTTTGAGCTAGGTTAGGGTTAGGGTTAGGGTTAGGGTTTGAGCTAGGGTTAGGGTTAGGGTTAGGGTTTGAGCTAGGGTTAGGGTTAGGGTTTGAGCTAGGGTTAGGCTTAGGGTTTGAGCTAGGGTTAGGGTTTGAGCTAGGGTTAGGGTTAGGGTTTGAGCTAGGGTTAGGGTTTGAGCTAGGGTTAGGGTTAGGGTTAGGGTTTGAGCTAGGGTTAGGGTTAGGGTTTGAGCTAGGGTTAGGGTTTGAGCTAGGGTTAGGGTTAGGGTTAGGGTTTGAGCTAGGGTTAGGGTTAGGGTTTGAGCTAGGGTTAGGGTTAGGGTTTGAGCTAGGGTTAGCGTTAGGGTTAGAGCTAGGGTTAGGGTTTGAGCTAAGGTTAGGGTTAGGGTTGTCTTTACGACCTTCCGTACCGGAGCTACGTCACTTCCTTTCACTTACATAGCTGTATCTCAGGAACGGAAGGTCGTAGAGACTCGGGTACAAGTCTGACGTGTTCAGAGACCCCGAAATATGTCTGACGGATCATGGTTCCGAGTCTCTACGACCTTCCGTTCCCGAGTAATAGTGAAGTTTATTTTCCCATTGAAGTGAATGGGGTTTGGTGCGCCTATAGTGAATGTGTGTATCTCGGCAACGGAAGGTCGTAGAGACTCGGGGACAAGTCTGACGTGTTCAGAGACCCCGAAATATGTCTGACGGATCATGGTTCCGAGTCTCTACGACCTTCCGTTCCCGAGTAATAGTGAAGTTTATTTTCCCATTGAAGTGAATGGGGTTTGGTGCGCCTATAGTGAATGTGTGTATCTCGGCAAGGGAAGGTCGTAGAGACTCGGGGACAAGTCTGTCGTGTTCAGAGACCCCGAATTATAGCAGACGGAGCTTGGTCCCGAGTCTGTGCGATCTTCCGTTCCCGAGTTATAGACCGAAATGTGTCCCCCATTGGAATGAATGGGTGCCGGATGGAGTGAAAATTTCAGTGTTGAGGCCAAAATCATGTCTCCAGGAAGTGTGTAGGAGCACGTTTCAGGCCATTTGGAGCTGATTGGTACCATTTGTGGAGTAACTTTTTTTGAACCCATACTTACTTCTATGGGTTTAGGGTAGGGTTAGGGTTAGGGTTAGGGTTTGAGCTAGGGTTAGGGTTAGGGTTAGGGTTAGGGTTTGAGCTAGGGTTAGGGTTAGGGTTTGAGCTAGGGTTAGGGTCTGAGCTAGGGTTAGGGTTAGGGTTAGGGTTTGAGCTAGGGTTAGGGTTAGGGTTAGGGTTTGAGCTAGGGTTAGGGTTAGGGTTAGGGTTTGAGCTAGGGTTAGGGTTTGAGCTAGGGTTAGGGTTAGGGTTTGAGCTAGGGTTAGGGTTAGGGTTAGGGTTTGAGCTAGGGTTAGGGTTAGGGTTAGGGTTTGAGCTAGGGTTAGGGTTAGGGTTTGAGCTAGGGTTAGGGTTAGGGTTAGGGTTTGAGCTAGGGTTAGGGTCTGAGCTAGGGTTAGGGTTAGGGTTAGTGTTTGAGCTAGGTTAGGGTTAGGGTTAGGGTTAGGGTTTGAGCTAGGGTTAGGGTTAGGGTTAGGGTTTGAGCTAGGGTTAGGGTTAGGGTTTGAGCTAGGGTTAGGGTTAGGGTTTGAGCTAGGGTTAGGGTTAGGGTTTGAGCTAGGGTTAGGGTTTGAGCTAGGGTTAGGGTTAGGGTTTGAGCTAGGGTTAGGGTTTGAGCTAGGGTTAGGGTTAGGGTTAGGGTTAGGGTTTGAGGTAGGGTTAGGGTTAGGGTTTGAGCTAGGGTTAGGGTTAGGGTTTGAGCTAGGGTTAGGGTTAGGGTTTGAGCTAGGGTTAGGGTTAGGGTTAGGGTTTGAGCTAGGGTTAGGGTTAGGGTTTGAGCTAGGGTTAGGGTTAGGGTTTGAGCTAGGGTTAGGGTTAGGGTTTGAGCTAGGGTTAGGGTTTGAGCTAGGGTTAGGGTTAGGGTTTGAGCTAGGGTTAGGGTTTGAGCTAGGGTTAGGGTTAGGGTTAGGGTTTGAGCTAGGGTTAGGGTTAGGGTTTGAGCTAGGGTTAGGGTTTGAGCTAGGGTTAGGGTTAGGGTTAGGGTTTGAGCTAGGGTTAGGGTTAGGGTTTGAGCTAGGGTTAGGGTTAGGGTTTGAGCTAGGGTTAGCGTTAGGGTTAGAGCTAGGGTTAGGGTTTGAGCTAAGGTTAGGGTTAGGGTTGTCTTTACGACCTTCCGTACCGGAGCTACGTCACTTCCTTTCACTTACATAGCTGTATCTCAGGAACGGAAGGTCGTAGAGACTCGGGTACAAGTCTGACGTGTTCAGAGACCCCGAAATATGTCTGACGGATCATGGTTCCGAGTCTCTACGACCTTCCGTTCCCGAGTAATAGTGAAGTTTATTTTCCCATTGAAGTGAATGGGGTTTGGTGCGCCTATAGTGAATGTGTGTATCTCGGCAACGGAAGGTCGTAGAGACTCGGGGACAAGTCTGACGTGTTCAGAGACCCCGAAATATGTCTGACGGATCATGGTTCCGAGTCTCTACGACCTTCCGTTCCCGAGTAATAGTGAAGTTTATTTTCCCATTGAAGTGAATGGGGTTTGGTGCGCCTATAGTGAATGTGTGTATCTCGGCAACGGAAGGTCGTAGAGACTCGGGGACAAGTCTGTCGTGTTCAGAGACCCCGAATTATAGCAGACGGAGCTTGGTCCCGAGTCTGTGCGATCTTCCGTTCCCGAGTTATAGACCGAAATGTGTCCCCCATTGGAATGAATGGGTGCCGGATGGAGTGAAAATTTCAGTGTTGAGGCCAAAATCATGTCTCCAGGAAGTGTGTAGGAGCACGTTTCAGGCCATTTGGAGCTGATTGGTACCATTTGTGGAGTAACTTTTTTTGAACCCATACTTACTTCTATGGGTTTAGGGTAGGGTTAGGGTTAGGGTTAGGGTTTGAGCTAGGGTTAGGGTTAGGGTTAGGGTTTGAGCTAGGGTTAGGGTTAGGGTTTGAGCTAGGGTTAGGGTCTGAGCTAGGGTTAGGGTTAGGGTTAGGGTTTGAGCTAGGGTTAGGGTTAGGGTTAGGGTTTGAGCTAGGGTTAGGGTTAGGGTTAGGGTTTGAGCTAGGGTTAGGGTTTGAGCTAGGGTTAGGGTTAGGGTTTGAGCTAGGGTTAGGGTTAGGGTTAGGGTTTGAGCTAGGGTTAGGGTTAGGGTTAGGGTTTGAGCTAGGGTTAGGGTTAGGGTTTGAGCTAGGGTTAGGGTTAGGGTTAGGGTTTGAGCTAGGGTTAGGGTCTGAGCTAGGGTTAGGGTTAGGGTTAGTGTTTGAGCTAGGTTAGGGTTAGGGTTAGGGTTAGGGTTTGAGCTAGGGTTAGGGTTAGGGTTAGGGTTTGAGCTAGGGTTAGGGTTAGGGTTTGAGCTAGGGTTAGGGTTAGGGTTTGAGCTAGGGTTAGGGTTAGGGTTTGAGCTAGGGTTAGGGTTTGAGCTAGGGTTAGGGTTAGGGTTTGAGCTAGGGTTAGGGTTTGAGCTAGGGTTAGGGTTAGGGTTAGGGTTAGGGTTTGAGGTAGGGTTAGGGTTAGGGTTTGAGCTAGGGTTAGGGTTAGGGTTAGGGTTTGAGCTAGGGTTAGGGTTAGGGTTTGAGCTAGGGTTAGGGTTAGGGTTAGGGTTTGAGCTAGGGTTAGGGTTAGGGTTTGAGCTAGGGTTAGGGTTAGGGTTTGAGCTAGGGTTAGGGTTAGGGTTTGAGCTAGGGTTAGGGTTTGAGCTAGGGTTAGGGTTAGGGTTTGAGCTAGGGTTAGGGTTTGAGCTAGGGTTAGGGTTTGAGCTAGGGTTAGGGTTAGGGTTAGGGTTTGAGCTAGGGTTAGGGTTAGGGTTTGAGCTAGGGTTAGGGTTAGGGTTTGAGCTAGGGTTAGGGTTAGGGTTTGAGCTAGGGTTAGCGTTAGGGTTAGAGCTAGGGTTAGGGTTTGAGCTAAGGTTAGGGTTAGGGTTGTCTTTACGACCTTCCGTACCGGAGCTACGTCACTTCCTTTCACTTACATAGCTGTATCTCAGGAACGGAAGGTCGTAGAGACTCGGGTACAAGTCTGACGTGTTCAGAGACCCCGAAATATGTCTGACGGATCATGGTTCCGAGTCTCTACGACCTTCCGTTCCCGAGTAATAGTGAAGTTTATTTTCCCATTGAAGTGAACGGGGTTTGGTGCGCCTATAGTGAATGTGTGTATCTCGGCAACGGAAGGTCGTAGAGACTCGGGTAGAAGTCTGACGTGTTCAGAGACCCCGAAATATGTCTGACGGATCATGGTTCCGAGTCTCTACGACCTTCCGTTCCCGAGTAATAGTGAAGTTTATTTTCCCATTGAAGTGAATGGGGTTTGGTGCGCCTATAGTGAATGTGTGTATCTCGGCAAGGGAAGGTCGTAGAGACTCGGGGACAAGTCTGTCGTGTTCAGAGACCCCGAATTATAGCAGACGGAGCTTGGTCCCGAGTCTGTGCGATCTTCCGTTCCCGAGTTATAGACCGAAATGTGTCCCCCATTGGAATGAATGGGTGCCGGATGGAGTGAAAATTTCAGTGTTGAGGCCAAAATCATGTCTCCAGGAAGTGTGTAGGAGCACGTTTCAGGCCATTTGGAGCTGATTGGTACCATTTGTGGAGTAACTTTTTTTGAACCCATACTTACTTCTATGGGTTTAGGGTAGGGTTAGGGTTAGGGTTAGGGTTTGAGCTAGGGTTAGGGTTAGGGTTAGGGTTAGGGTTTGAGCTAGGGTTAGGGTTAGGGTTTGAGCTAGGGTTAGGGTCTGAGCTAGGGTTAGGGTTAGGGTTAGGGTTTGAGCTAGGGTTAGGGTTAGGGTTAGGGTTTGAGCTAGGGTTAGGGTTAGGGTTAGGGTTTGAGCTAGGGTTAGGGTTTGAGCTAGGGTTAGGGTTAGGGTTTGAGCTAGGGTTAGGGTTAGGGTTAGGGTTTGAGCTAGGGTTAGGGTTAGGGTTAGGGTTTGAGCTAGGGTTAGGGTTAGGGTTTGAGCTAGGGTTAGGGTTAGGGTTAGGGTTTGAGCTAGGGTTAGGGTCTGAGCTAGGGTTAGGGTTAGGGTTAGGGTTTGAGCTAGGGTTAGGGTTAGGGTTTGAGCTAGGGTTAGGGTTAGGGTTTGAGCTAGGGTTAGGGTTAGGGTTTGAGCTAGGGTTAGGGTTTGAGCTAGGGTTAGGGTTAGGGTTTGAGCTAGGGTTAGGGTTTGAGCTAGGGTTAGGGTTAGGGTTAGGGTTAGGGTTTGAGGTAGGGTTAGGGTTAGGGTTTGAGCTAGGGTTAGGGTTAGGGTTAGGGTTTGAGCTAGGGTTAGGGTTAGGGTTTGAGCTAGGGTTAGGGTTAGGGTTAGGGTTTGAGCTAGGGTTAGGGTTAGGGTTTGAGCTAGGGTTAGGGTTAGGGTTTGAGCTAGGGTTAGGGTTAGGGTTTGAGCTAGGGTTAGGGTTTGAGCTAGGGTTAGGGTTAGGGTTTGAGCTAGGGTTAGGGTTTGAGCTAGGGTTAGGGTTAGGGTTAGGGTTTGAGCTAGGGTTAGGGTTAGGGTTTGAGCTAGGGTTAGGGTTTGAGCTAGGGTTAGGGTTAGGGTTAGGGTTTGAGCTAGGGTTAGGGTTAGGGTTTGAGCTAGGGTTAGGGTTAGGGTTTGAGCTAGGGTTAGCGTTAGGGTTAGAGCTAGGGTTAGGGTTTGAGCTAAGGTTAGGGTTAGGGTTGTCTTTACGACCTTCCGTACCGGAGCTACGTCACTTCCTTTCACTTACATAGCTGTATCTCAGGAACGGAAGGTCGTAGAGACTCGGGTACAAGTCTGACTTGTTCAGAGACCCCGAAATATGTCTGACGGATCATGGTTCCGAGTCTCTACGACCTTCCGTTCCCGAGTAATAGTGAAGTTTATTTTCCCATTGAAGTGAATGGGGTTTGGTGCGCCTATAGTGAATGTGTGTATCTCGGCAACGGAAGGTCGTAGAGACTCGGGGACAAGTCTGACGTGTTCAGAGACCCCGAAATATGTCTGACGGATCATGGTTCCGAGTCTCTACGACCTTCCGTTCCCGAGTAATAGTGAAGTTTATTTTCCCATTGAAGTGAATGGGGTTTGGTGCGCCTATAGTGAATGTGTGTATCTCGGCAACGGAAGGTCGTAGAGACTCGGGGACAAGTCTGTCGTGTTCAGAGACCCCGAATTATAGCAGACGGAGCTTGGTCCCGAGTCTGTGCGATCTTCCGTTCCCGAGTTATAGACCGAAATGTGTCCCCCATTGGAATGAATGGGTGCCGGATGGAGTGAAAATTTCAGTGTTGAGGCCAAAATCATGTCTCCAGGAAGTGTGTAGGAGCACGTTTCAGGCCATTTGGAGCTGATTGGTACCATTTGTGGAGTAACTTTTTTTGAACCCATACTTACTTCTATGGGTTTAGGGTAGGGTTAGGGTTAGGGTTAGGGTTTGAGCTAGGGTTAGGGTTAGGGTTAGGGTTTGAGCTAGGGTTAGGGTTAGGGTTTGAGCTAGGGTTAGGGTCTGAGCTAGGGTTAGGGTTAGGGTTAGGGTTTGAGCTAGGGTTAGGGTTAGGGTTAGGGTTTGAGCTAGGGTTAGGGTTAGGGTTAGGGTTTGAGCTAGGGTTAGGGTTTGAGCTAGGGTTAGGGTTAGGGTTTGAGCTAGGGTTAGGGTTAGGGTTAGGGTTTGAGCTAGGGTTAGGGTTAGGGTTTGAGCTAGGGTTAGGGTTAGGGTTAGGGTTTGAGCTAGGGTTAGGGTCTGAGCTAGGGTTAGGGTTAGGGTTAGTGTTTGAGCTAGGTTAGGGTTAGGGTTAGGGTTAGGGTTTGAGCTAGGGTTAGGGTTAGGGTTAGGGTTTGAGCTAGGGTTAGGGTTAGGGTTTGAGCTAGGGTTAGGGTTAGGGTTTGAGCTAGGGTTAGGGTTTGAGCTAGGGTTAGGGTTAGGGTTTGAGCTAGGGTTAGGGTTTGAGCTAGGGTTAGGGTTAGGGTTAGGGTTTGAGCTAGGGTTAGGGTTAGGGTTTGAGCTAGGGTTAGGGTTTGAGCTAGGGTTAGGGTTAGGGTTAGGGTTTGAGCTAGGGTTAGGGTTAGGGTTTGAGCTAGGGTTAGGGTTAGGGTTTGAGCTAGGGTTAGCGTTAGGGTTAGAGCTAGGGTTAGGGTTTGAGCTAAGGTTAGGGTTAGGGTTGTCTTTACGACCTTCCGTACCGGAGCTACGTCACTTCCTTTCACTTACATAGCTGTATCTCAGGAACGGAAGGTCGTAGAGACTCGGGTACAAGTCTGACGTGTTCAGAGACCCCGAAATATGTCTGACGGATCATGGTTCCGAGTCTCTACGACCTTCCGTTCCCGAGTAATAGTGAAGTTTATTTTCCCATTGAAGTGAATGGGGTTTGGTGCGCCTATAGTGAATGTGTGTATCTCGGCAACGGAAGGTCGTAGAGACTCGGGGACAAGTCTGACGTGTTCAGAGACCCCGAAATATGTCTGACGGATCATGGTTCCGAGTCTCTACGACCTTCCGTTCCCGAGTAATAGTGAAGTTTATTTTCCCATTGAAGTGAACGGGGTTTGGTGCGCCTATAGTGAATGTGTGTATCTCGGCAAGGGAAGGTCGTAGAGACTCGGGGACAAGTCTGTCGTGTTCAGAGACCCCGAATTATAGCAGACGGAGCTTGGTCCCGAGTCTGTGCGATCTTCCGTTCCCGAGTTATAGACCGAAATGTGTCCCCCATTGGAATGAATGGGTGCCGGATGGAGTGAAAATTTCAGTGTTGAGGCCAAAATCATGTCTCCAGGAAGTGTGTAGGAGCACGTTTCAGGCCATTTGGAGCTGATTGGTACCATTTGTGGAGTAACTTTTTTTGAACCCATACTTACTTCTATGGGTTTAGGGTAGGGTTAGGGTTAGGGTTAGGGTTTGAGCTAGGGTTAGGGTTAGGGTTAGGGTTAGGGTTTGAGCTAGGGTTAGGGTTAGGGTTTGAGCTAGGGTTAGGGTCTGAGCTAGGGTTAGGGTTAGGGTTAGGGTTTGAGCTAGGGTTAGGGTTAGGGTTAGGGTTTGAGCTAGGGTTAGGGTTAGGGTTAGGGTTTGAGCTAGGGTTAGGGTTTGAGCTAGGGTTAGGGTTAGGGTTTGAGCTAGGGTTAGGGTTAGGGTTAGGGTTTGAGCTAGGGTTAGGGTTAGGGTTAGGGTTTGAGCTAGGGTTAGGGTTAGGGTTTGAGCTAGGGTTAGGGTTAGGGTTAGGGTTTGAGCTAGGGTTAGGGTCTGAGCTAGGGTTAGGGTTAGGGTTAGGGTTTGAGCTAGGGTTAGGGTTAGGGTTTGAGCTAGGGTTAGGGTTAGGGTTTGAGCTAGGGTTAGGGTTAGGGTTTGAGCTAGGGTTAGGGTTTGAGCTAGGGTTAGGGTTAGGGTTTGAGCTAGGGTTAGGGTTTGAGCTAGGGTTAGGGTTAGGGTTAGGGTTAGGGTTTGAGGTAGGGTTAGGGTTAGGGTTTGAGCTAGGGTTAGGGTTAGGGTTAGGGTTTGAGCTAGGGTTAGGGTTAGGGTTTGAGCTAGGGTTAGGGTTAGGGTTAGGGTTTGAGCTAGGGTTAGGGTTAGGGTTTGAGCTAGGGTTAGGGTTAGGGTTTGAGCTAGGGTTAGGGTTAGGGTTTGAGCTAGGGTTAGGGTTTGAGCTAGGGTTAGGGTTAGGGTTTGAGCTAGGGTTAGGGTTTGAGCTAGGGTTAGGGTTAGGGTTAGGGTTTGAGCTAGGGTTAGGGTTAGGGTTTGAGCTAGGGTTAGGGTTTGAGCTAGGGTTAGGGTTAGGGTTAGGGTTTGAGCTAGGGTTAGGGTTAGGGTTTGAGCTAGGGTTAGGGTTAGGGTTTGAGCTAGGGTTAGCGTTAGGGTTAGAGCTAGGGTTAGGGTTTGAGCTAAGGTTAGGGTTAGGGTTGTCTTTACGACCTTCCGTACCGGAGCTACGTCACTTCCTTTCACTTACATAGCTGTATCTCAGGAACGGAAGGTCGTAGAGACTCGGGTACAAGTCTGACGTGTTCAGAGACCCCGAAATATGTCTGACGGATCATGGTTCCGAGTCTCTACGACCTTCCGTTCCCGAGTAATAGTGAAGTTTATTTTCCCATTGAAGTGAATGGGGTTTGGTGCGCCTATAGTGAATGTGTGTATCTCGGCAAGGGAAGGTCGTAGAGACTCGGGGACAAGTCTGTCGTGTTCAGAGACCCCGAATTATAGCAGACGGAGCTTGGTCCCGAGTCTGTGCGATCTTCCGTTCCCGAGTTATAGACCGAAATGTGTCCCCCATTGGAATGAATGGGTGCCGGATGGAGTGAAAATTTCAGTGTTGAGGCCAAAATCATGTCTCCAGGAAGTGTGTAGGAGCACGTTTCAGGCCATTTGGAGCTGATTGGTACCATTTGTGGAGTAACTTTTTTTGAACCCATACTTACTTCTATGGGTTTAGGGTAGGGTTAGGGTTAGGGTTAGGGTTTGAGCTAGGGTTAGGGTTAGGGTTAGGGTTTGAGCTAGGGTTAGGGTTAGGGTTAGAGCTAGGGTTAGGGTTTGAGCTAGGGTTAGGGTTTGAGCTAGGGTTAGGGTTAGGGTTAGGGTTTGAGCTAGGGTTAGGGTTAGGGTTTGAGCTAGGGTTAGGGTTAGGGTTTGAGCTAGGGTTAGGGTTAGGGTTTGAGCTAGGGTTAGCGTTAGGGTTAGAGCTAGGGTTAGGGTTTGAGCTAAGGTTAGGGTTAGGGTTGTCTTTACGACCTTCCGTACCGGAGCTACGTCACTTCCTTTCACTTACATAGCTGTATCTCAGGAACGGAAGGTCGTAGAGACTCGGGTACAAGTCTGACGTGTTCAGAGACCCCGAAATATGTCTGACGGATCATGGTTCCGAGTCTCTACGACCTTCCGTTCCCGAGTAATAGTGAAGTTTATTTTCCCATTGAAGTGAACGGGGTTTGGTGCGCCTATAGTGAATGTGTGTATCTCAGGAACGGAAGGTCGTAGAGACTCGGGTAGAAGTCTGACGTGTTCAGAGACCCCGAAATATGTCTGACGGATCATGGTTCCGAGTCTCTACGACCTTCCGTTCCCGAGTAATAGTGAAGTTTATTTTCCCATTGAAGTGAATGGGGTTTGGTGCGCCTATAGTGAATGTGTGTATCTCGGCAAGGGAAGGTCGTAGAGACTCGGGGACAAGTCTGTCGTGTTCAGAGACCCCGAATTATAGCAGACGGAGCTTGGTCCCGAGTCTGTGCGATCTTCCGTTCCCGAGTTATAGACCGAAATGTGTCCCCCATTGGAATGAATGGGTGCCGGATGGAGTGAAAATTTCAGTGTTGAGGCCAAAATCATGTCTCCAGGAAGTGTGTAGGAGCACGTTTCAGGCCATTTGGAGCTGATTGGTACCATTTGTGGAGTAACTTTTTTTGAACCCATACTTACTTCTATGGGTTTAGGGTAGGGTTAGGGTTAGGGTTAGGGTTTGAGCTAGGGTTAGGGTTAGGGTTAGGGTTAGGGTTTGAGCTAGGGTTAGGGTTAGGGTTTGAGCTAGGGTTAGGGTCTGAGCTAGGGTTAGGGTTAGGGTTAGGGTTTGAGCTAGGGTTAGGGTTAGGGTTAGGGTTTGAGCTAGGGTTAGGGTTAGGGTTAGGGTTTGAGCTAGGGTTAGGGTTTGAGCTAGGGTTAGGGTTAGGGTTTGAGCTAGGGTTAGGGTTAGGGTTAGGGTTTGAGCTAGGGTTAGGGTTAGGGTTAGGGTTTGAGCTAGGGTTAGGGTTAGGGTTTGAGCTAGGGTTAGGGTTAGGGTTAGGGTTTGAGCTAGGGTTAGGGTCTGAGCTAGGGTTAGGGTTAGGGTTAGGGTTTGAGCTAGGGTTAGGGTTAGGGTTTGAGCTAGGGTTAGGGTTAGGGTTTGAGCTAGGGTTAGGGTTAGGGTTTGAGCTAGGGTTAGGGTTTGAGCTAGGGTTAGGGTTAGGGTTTGAGCTAGGGTTAGGGTTTGAGCTAGGGTTAGGGTTAGGGTTAGGGTTAGGGTTTGAGGTAGGGTTAGGGTTAGGGTTTGAGCTAGGGTTAGGGTTAGGGTTAGGGTTTGAGCTAGGGTTAGGGTTAGGGTTTGAGCTAGGGTTAGGGTTAGGGTTAGGGTTTGAGCTAGGGTTAGGGTTAGGGTTTGAGCTAGGGTTAGGGTTAGGGTTTGAGCTAGGGTTAGGGTTAGGGTTTGAGCTAGGGTTAGGGTTTGAGCTAGGGTTAGGGTTAGGGTTTGAGCTAGGGTTAGGGTTTGAGCTAGGGTTAGGGTTAGGGTTAGGGTTTGAGCTAGGGTTAGGGTTAGGGTTTGAGCTAGGGTTAGGGTTTGAGCTAGGGTTAGGGTTAGGGTTAGGGTTTGAGCTAGGGTTAGGGTTAGGGTTTGAGCTAGGGTTAGGGTTAGGGTTTGAGCTAGGGTTAGCGTTAGGGTTAGAGCTAGGGTTAGGGTTTGAGCTAAGGTTAGGGTTAGGGTTGTCTTTACGACCTTCCGTACCGGAGCTACGTCACTTCCTTTCACTTACATAGCTGTATCTCAGGAACGGAAGGTCGTAGAGACTCGGGTACAAGTCTGACGTGTTCAGAGACCCCGAAATATGTCTGACGGATCATGGTTCCGAGTCTCTACGACCTTCCGTTCCCGAGTAATAGTGAAGTTTATTTTCCCATTGAAGTGAATGGGGTTTGGTGCGCCTATAGTGAATGTGTGTATCTCGGCAACGGAAGGTCGTAGAGACTCGGGGACAAGTCTGACGTGTTCAGAGACCCCGAAATATGTCTGACGGATCATGGTTCCGAGTCTCTACGACCTTCCGTTCCCGAGTAATAGTGAAGTTTATTTTCCCATTGAAGTGAATGGGGTTTGGTGCGCCTATAGTGAATGTGTGTATCTCGGCAACGGAAGGTCGTAGAGACTCGGGGACAAGTCTGTCGTGTTCAGAGACCCCGAATTATAGCAGACGGAGCTTGGTCCCGAGTCTGTGCGATCTTCCGTTCCCGAGTTATAGACCGAAATGTGTCCCCCATTGGAATGAATGGGTGCCGGATGGAGTGAAAATTTCAGTGTTGAGGCCAAAATCATGTCTCCAGGAAGTGTGTAGGAGCACGTTTCAGGCCATTTGGAGCTGATTGGTACCATTTGTGGAGTAACTTTTTTTGAACCCATACTTACTTCTATGGGTTTAGGGTAGGGTTAGGGTTAGGGTTAGGGTTTGAGCTAGGGTTAGGGTTAGGGTTAGGGTTTGAGCTAGGGTTAGGGTTAGGGTTTGAGCTAGGGTTAGGGTCTGAGCTAGGGTTAGGGTTAGGGTTAGGGTTTGAGCTAGGGTTAGGGTTAGGGTTAGGGTTTGAGCTAGGGTTAGGGTTAGGGTTAGGGTTTGAGCTAGGGTTAGGGTTTGAGCTAGGGTTAGGGTTAGGGTTTGAGCTAGGGTTAGGGTTAGGGTTAGGGTTTGAGCTAGGGTTAGGGTTAGGGTTTGAGCTAGGGTTAGGGTTAGGGTTAGGGTTTGAGCTAGGGTTAGGGTCTGAGCTAGGGTTAGGGTTAGGGTTAGTGTTTGAGCTAGGTTAGGGTTAGGGTTAGGGTTAGGGTTTGAGCTAGGGTTAGGGTTAGGGTTAGGGTTTGAGCTAGGGTTAGGGTTAGGGTTTGAGCTAGGGTTAGGGTTAGGGTTTGAGCTAGGGTTAGGGTTTGAGCTAGGGTTAGGGTTAGGGTTTGAGCTAGGGTTAGGGTTTGAGCTAGGGTTAGGGTTAGGGTTAGGGTTTGAGCTAGGGTTAGGGTTAGGGTTTGAGCTAGGGTTAGGGTTTGAGCTAGGGTTAGGGTTAGGGTTAGGGTTTGAGCTAGGGTTAGGGTTAGGGTTTGAGCTAGGGTTAGGGTTAGGGTTTGAGCTAGGGTTAGCGTTAGGGTTAGAGCTAGGGTTAGGGTTTGAGCTAAGGTTAGGGTTAGGGTTGTCTTTACGACCTTCCGTACCGGAGCTACGTCACTTCCTTTCACTTACATAGCTGTATCTCAGGAACGGAAGGTCGTAGAGACTCGGGTACAAGTCTGACGTGTTCAGAGACCCCGAAATATGTCTGACGGATCATGGTTCCGAGTCTCTACGACCTTCCGTTCCCGAGTAATAGTGAAGTTTATTTTCCCATTGAAGTGAATGGGGTTTGGTGCGCCTATAGTGAATGTGTGTATCTCGGCAACGGAAGGTCGTAGAGACTCGGGGACAAGTCTGACGTGTTCAGAGACCCCGAAATATGTCTGACGGATCATGGTTCCGAGTCTCTACGACCTTCCGTTCCCGAGTAATAGTGAAGTTTATTTTCCCATTGAAGTGAACGGGGTTTGGTGCGCCTATAGTGAATGTGTGTATCTCGGCAACGGAAGGTCGTAGAGACTCGGGTAGAAGTCTGACGTGTTCAGAGACCCTGAAATATGTCTGACGGATCATGGTTCCGAGTCTCTACGACCTTCCGTTCCCGAGTAATAGTGAAGTTTATTTTCCCATTGAAGTGAATTGGGTTTGGTGCGCCTATAGTGAATGTGTGTATCTCGGCAACGGAAGGTCGTAGAGACTCGGGGACAAGTCTGTCGTGTTCAGAGACCCCGAATTATAGCAGACGGAGCTTGGTCCCGAGTCTGTGCGATCTTCCGTTCCCGAGTTATAGACCGAAATGTGTCCCCCATTGGAATGAATGGGTGCCGGATGGAGTGAAAATTTCAGTGTTGAGGCCAAAATCATGTCTCCAGGAAGTGTGTAGGAGCACGTTTCAGGCCATTTGGAGCTGATTGGTACCATTTGTGGAGTAACTTTTTTTGAACCCATACTTACTTCTATGGGTTTAGGGTAGGGTTAGGGTTAGGGTTAGGGTTTGAGCTAGGGTTAGGGTTAGGGTTAGGGTTTGAGCTAGGGTTAGGGTTAGGGTTTGAGCTAGGGTTAGGGTCTGAGCTAGGGTTAGGGTTAGGGTTAGGGTTTGAGCTAGGGTTAGGGTTAGGGTTAGGGTTTGAGCTAGGGTTAGGGTTAGGGTTAGGGTTTGAGCTAGGGTTAGGGTTTAAGCTAGGGTTAGGGTTAGGGTTTGAGCTAGGGTTAGGGTTAGGGTTAGGGTTTGAGCTAGGGTTAGGGTTAGGGTTAGGGTTTGAGCTAGGGTTAGGGTTAGGGTTTGAGCTAGGGTTAGGGTTAGGGTTTGAGCTAGGGTTAGGGTTAGGGTTTGAGCTAGGGTTAGGGTTTGAGCTAGGGTTAGGGTTAGGGTTTGAGCTAGGGTTAGGGTTTGAGCTAGGGTTAGGGTTAGGGTTAGGGTTAGGGTTTGAGCTAGGGTTAGGGTTAGGGTTTGAGCTAGGGTTAGGGTTAGGGTTAGGGTTTGAGCTAGGGTTAGGGTTAGGGTTTGAGCTAGGGTTAGGGTTTGAGCTAGGGTTAGGGTTAGGGTTAGGGTTTGAGCTAGGGTTAGGGTTAGGGTTTGAGCTAGGGTTAGGGTTAGGGTTTGAGCTAGGGTTAGGGTTAGGGTTTGAGCTAGGGTTAGGGTTTGAGCTAGGGTTAGGGTTAGGGTTTGAGCTAGGGTTAGGGTTAGGGTTAGGGTTTGAGCTAGGGTTAGGGTTAGGGTTTGAGCTAGGGTTAGGGTTAGGGTTTGAGCTAGGGTTAGGGTTAGGGTTAGGGTTTGAGCTAGGGTTAGGGTTAGGGTTTGAGCTAGGGTTAGGGCTTGAGCTAGGGTTAGGGTTAGGGTTTGAGCTAGGGTTAGGGTTTGAGCTAGGGTTAGGGTTAGGGTTTGAGCTAGGGTTAGGGTTAGGGTTAGGGTTTGAGCTAGGGTTAGGGTTAGGGTTTGAGCTAGGGTTAGGGTTTGAGCTAGGGTTAGGGTTAGGGTTTGAGCTAGGGTTAGGGTTAGGGTTTGAGCTAGGGTTAGGGTTTGAGCTAGGGTTAGGGTTAGGGTTTGAGCTAGGGTTAGGGTTTGAGCTAGGGTTAGGGTTAGGGTTAGGGTTTGAGCTAGGGTTAGGGTTAGGGTTTGAGCTAGGGTTAGCGTTAGGGTTAGGGTTTGAGCTAGTGTTAGGGTTAGGGTTTGAGCTAGGGTTAGGGTTTGAGCTAGGGTTAGTGTTAGGGTTAGGGTTTGAGCTAGGGTTAGGGTTAGGGTTAGGGTTTGAGCTAGGGTTAGGGTTAGGGTTAGGGTTTGAGCTAGGGTTAGGGTTAGGGTTTGAGCTAGGGTTAGGGTTTGAGCTAGGGTTAGGGTTAGGGTTAGGGTTTGAGCTAGGGTTAGGGTTAGGGTTTGAGCTAGGGTTAGGGTCTGAGCTAGGGTTAGGGTTAGGGTTAGGGTTTGAGCTAGGTTAGGGTTAGGGTTAGGGTTTGAGCTAGGGTTAGGGTTAGGGTTAGAGCTAGGGTTAGGGTTAGGGTTTGAGCTAGGGTTAGGGTTTGAGCTAGGGTTAGGGTTAGGGTTAGGGTTTGAGCTAGGGTTAGGGTTAGGGTTAGGGTTTGAGCTAGGGTTAGGGTTAGGGTTTGAGCTAGGGTTAGGGTCTGAGCTAGGGTTAGGGTTAGGGTTAGGGTTTGAGCTAGGGTTAGGGTTAGGGTTAGGGTTTGAGCTAGGGTTAGGGTTAGGGTTAGGGTTTGAGCTAGGGTTAGGGTTGAAGCTAGGGTTAGGGTTAGGGTTTGAGCTAGGGTTAGGGTCAGGGTTAGGGTTTGAGCTAGGGTTAGGGTTAGGGTTAGGGTTTGAGCTAGGGTTAGGGTTAGGGTTAGGGTTTGAGCTAGGGTTAGGGTTAGGGTTTGAGCTAGGGTTAGGGTTAGGGTTTGAGCTAGGGTTAGGGTTAGGGTTTGAGCTAGGGTTAGGGTTTGAGCTAGGGTTAGGGTTAGGGTTAGGGTTAGGGTTTGAGCTAGGGTTAGGGTTAGGGTTTGAGCTAGGGTTAGGGTTAGGGTTAGGGTTTGAGCTAGGGTTAGGGTTAGGGTTTGAGCTAGGGTTAGGGTTTGAGCTAGGGTTAGGGTTAGGGTTAGGGTTTGAGCTAGGGTTAGGGTTAGGGTTTGAGCTAGGGTTAGGGTTAGGGTTTGAGCTAGGGTTAGGGTTAGTGTTTGAGCTAGGGTTAGGGTTTGAGCTAGGGTTAGGGTTAGGGTTAGGGTTTGAGCTAGGGTTAGGGTTAGGGTTTGAGCTAGGGTTAGGGTTAGGGTTTGAGCTAGGGTTAGGGTTAGGGTTAGGGTTTGAGCTAGGGTTAGGGTTAGGGTTTGAGCTAGGGTTAGGGTTTGAGCTAGGGTTAGGGTTTGAGCTAGGGTTAGGGTTAGGGTTTGAGCTAGGGTTAGGGTTAGGGTTAGGGTTTGAGCTAGGGTTAGGGTTAGGGTTTGAGCTAGGGTTAGGGTTTGAGCTAGGGTTAGGGTTAGGGTTTGAGCTAGGGTTAGGGTTAGGGTTTGAGCTAGGGTTAGGGTTTGAGCTAGGGTTAGGGTTAGGGTTTGAGCTAGGGTTAGGGTTTGAGCTAGGGTTAGGGTTAGGGTTAGGGTTTGAGCTAGGGTTAGGGTTAGGGTTTGAGCTAGGGTTAGGGTTAGGGTTTGAGCTAGGGTTAGGGTCTGAGCTAGGGTTAGGGTTAGGGTTAGGGTTTGAGCTAGGGTTAGGGTTAGGGTTAGGGTTTGAGCTAGGGTTAGGGTTAGGGTTAGGGTTTGAGCTAGGGTTAGGGTTTAAGCTAGGGTTAGGGTTAGGGTTTGAGCTAGGGTTAGGGTTAGGGTTAGGGTTTGAGCTAGGGTTAGGGTTAGGGTTAGGGTTTGAGCTAGGGTTAGGGTTAGGGTTAGGGTTTGAGCTAGGGTTAGGGTTAGGGTTTGAGCTAGGGTTAGGGTTAGGGTTTGTGCTAGGGTTAGGGTTTGAGCTAGGGTTAGGGTTAGGGTTTGAGCTAGGGTTAGGGTTTGAGCTAGGGTTAGGGTTAGGGTTAGGGTTAGGGTTTGAGCTAGGGTTAGGGTTAGGGTTTGAGCTAGGGTTAGGGTTAGGGTTAGGGTTTGAGCTAGGGTTAGGGTTAGGGTTTGAGCTAGGGTTAGGGTTTGAGCTAGGGTTAGGGTTAGGGTTAGGGTTTGAGCTAGGGTTAGGGTTAGGGTTTGAGCTAGGGTTAGGGTTAGGGTTTGAGCTAGGGTTAGGGTTAGGGTTTGAGCTAGGGTTAGGGTTTGAGCTAGGGTTAGGGTTAGGGTTTGAGCTAGGGTTAGGGTTAGGGTTAGGGTTTGAGCTAGGGTTAGGGTTAGGGTTTGAGCTAGGGTTAGGGTTTGAGCTAGGGTTAGGGTTAGGGTTAGGGTTTGAGCTAGGGTTAGGGTTAGGGTTTGAGCTAGGGTTAGGGTTTGAGCTAGGGTTAGGGTTAGGGTTGGAGCTAGGGTTAGGGTTTGAGCTAGGGTTAGGGTTAGGGTTTGAGCTAGGGTTAGGGTTAGGGTTAGGGTTTGAGCTAGGGTTAGGGTTAGGGTTTGAGCTAGGGTTAGGGTTTGAGCTAGGGTTAGGGTTAGGGTTTGAGCTAGGGTTAGGGTTTGAGCTAGGGTTAGGGTTAGGGTTTGAGCTAGGGTTAGGGTTTGAGCTAGGGTTAGGGTTAGGGTTAGGGTTTGAGCTAGGGTTAGGGTTAGGGTTTGAGCTAGGGTTAGCGTTAGGGTTAGGGTTTGAGCTAGGGTTAGGGTTAGGGTTAGGGTTTGAGCTAGGGTTAGGGTTAGGGTTTGAGCTAGGGTTAGGGTTAGGGTTTGAGCTAGGGTTAGGGTTTGAGCTAGGGTTAGGGTTAGGGTTAGGGTTTGAGCTAGGGTTAGGGTTAGGGTTTGAGCTAGGGTTAGGGTCTGAGCTAGGGTTAGGGTTAGGGTTAGGGTTTGAGCTAGGTTAGGGTTAGGGTTAGGGTTTGAGCTAGGGTTAGGGTTAGGGTTAGAGCTAGGGTTAGGGTTAGGGTTTGAGCTAGGGTTAGGGTTTGAGCTAGGGTTAGGGTTAGGGTTAGGGTTTGAGCTAGGGTTAGGGTTAGGGTTTGAGCTAGGGTTAGGGTTAGGGTTTGAGCTAGGGTTAGGGTTAGGGTTTGAGCTAGGGTTAGGGTTTGAGCTAGGGTTAGGGTTAGGGTTTGAGCTAGGGTTAGGGTTAGGGTTAGGGTTTGAGCTAGGGTTAGGGTTAGGGTTAGGGTTTGAGCTAGGGTTAGGGTTAGGGTTTGAGCTAGGGTTAGGGTTTGAGCTAGGGTTAGGGTTAGGGTTAGGGTTTGAGCTAGGGTTAGGGTTAGGGTTTGAGCTAGGGTTAGGGTTTGAGCTAGGGTTAGGGTTAGGGTTTGAGCTAGGGTTAGGGTTAGGGTTAGGGTTTGAGCTAGGGTTAGGGTTAGGGTTAGGGTTTGAGCTAGGGTTAGGGTTAGGGTTTGAGCTAGGGTTAGGGTTTGAGCTAGGGTTAGGTTTAGGGTTTGAGCTAGGGTTAGGGTTAGGGTTAGGGTTTGAGCTAGGGTTAGGGTTAGGATTTGAGCTAGGGTTAGGGTTAGGGTTTGAGCTAGGGTTAGGGTTTGAGCTAGGGTTAGGGTTAGGGTTAGAGCTAGGGTTAGGGTTTGAGCTAGGGTTAGGGTTTGAGCTAGGGTTAGGGTTAGGGTTAGGGTTTGAGCTAGGGTTAGGGTTAGGGTTTGAGCTAGGGTTAGGGTTAGGGTTAGAGCTAGGGTTAGGGTTAGGGTTTGAGCTAGGGTTAGGGTTTGAGCTAGGGTTAGGGTTAGGGTTAGGGTTTGAGCTAGGGTTAGCGTTAGGGTTTGAGCTAGGGTTAGGGTTAGGGTTTGAGCTAGGGTTAGGGTTAGGGTTTGAGCTAGGGTTAGGGTTTGAGCTAGGGTTAGGGTTAGGGTTTGAGCTAGGGTTAGGGTTAGGGTTAGGGTTTGAGCTGGGGTTAGGGTTAGGGTTTGAGCTAGGGTTAGGGTTTGAGCTAGGGTTAGGGTTAGGGTTTGAGCTAGGGTTAGGGTTAGGGTTAGGGTTTGAGCTAGGGTTAGGGTTAGGGTTTGAGCTAGGGTTAGGGTTTGAGCTAGGGTTAGGGTTAGGGTTTGAGCTAGGGTTAGGGTTTGAGCTAGGGTTAGGGTTAGGGTTTGAGCTAGGGTTAGGGTTAGGGTTAGGGTTTGAGCTAGGGTTAGGGTTAGGGTTTGAGCTAGGGTTAGGGTTTGAGCTAGGGTTAGGGTTAGCGTTTGAGCTAGGGTTAGGGTTAGGGTTAGGGTTTGAGCTAGGGTTAGGGTTAGGGTTTGAGCTAGGGTTAGGGTTAGGGTTTGAGCTAGGGTTAGGGTTAGGGTTTGAGCTAGGGTTAGCGTTAGGGTTAGAGCTAGGGTTAGGGTTTGAGCTAAGGTTAGGGTTAGGGTTGTCTTTACGACCTTCCGTACCGGAGCTACGTCACTTCCTTTCACTTACATAGCTGTATCTCAGGAACGGAAGGTCGTAGAGACTCGGGTACAAGTCTGACGTGTTCAGAGACCCCGAAATATGTCTGACGGATCATGGTTCCGAGTCTCTACGACCTTCCGTTCCCGAGTAATAGTGAAGTTTATTTTCCCATTGAAGTGAATGGGGTTTGGTGCGCCTATAGTGAATGTGTGTATCTCGGCAACGGAAGGTCGTAGAGACTCGGGGACAAGTCTGTCGTGTTCAGGGACCCCGAATTATAGCAGACGGAGCTTGGTCCCGAGTCTGTGCGATCTTCCGTTCCCGAGTTATAGACCGAAATGTGTCCCCCATTGGAATGAATGGGTGCCGGATGGAGTGAAAATTTCAGTGTTGAGGCCAAAATCATGTCTCCAGGAAGTGTGTAGGAGCACGTTTCAAGCCATTTGGAGCTGATTGGTACCATTTGTGGAGTAACTTTTTTTGAACCCATACTTACTTCTATGGGTTTAGGGTAGGGTTAGGGTTAGGGTTAGGGTTTGAGCTAGGGTTAGGGTTAGGGTTAGGGTTTGAGCTAGGGTTAGGGTTAGGGTTAGGGTTTGAGCTAGGGTTAGGGTTTAAGCTAGGGTTAGGGTTAGGGTTTGAGCTAGGGTTAGGGTTTGAGCTAGGGTTAGGGTTAGGGTTAGGGTTTGAGCTAGGGTTAGGGTTAGGGTTAGGGTTTGAGCTAGGGTTAGGGTTAGGGTTTGAGCTAGGGTTAGGGTTAGGGTTAGGGTCTGAGCTAGGGTTAGGGTCTGAGCTAGGGTTAGGGTTAGGGTTAGTGTTTGAGCTAGGTTAGGGTTAGGGTTAGGGTTAGGGTTTGAGCTAGGGTTAGGGTTAAGGTTAGGGTTTGAGCTAGGGTTAGGGTTAGGGTTTGAGCTAGGGTTAGGGTTAGGGTTTGAGCTAGGGTTAGGGTTAGGGTTTGAGCTAGGGTTAGGGTTTGAGCTAGGGTTAGGGTTAGGGTTTGAGCTAGGGTTAGGGTTAGGGTTTGAGCTAGGGTTAGGGTTTGAGCTAGGGTTAGGGTTAGGGTTTGAGCTACGGTTAGGGTTTGAGCTAGGGTTAGGGTTAGGGTTAGGGTTTGAGCTAGGGTTAGGGTTAGGGTTTGAACTAGGGTTAGCGTTAGGGTTAGGGTTTGAGCTAGTGTTAGGGTTAGGGTTTGAGCTAGGGTTAGGGTTTGAGCTAGGGTTAGTGTTAGGGTTAGGGTTTGAGCTAGGGTTAGGGTTAGGGTTAGGGTTTGAGCTAGGGTTAGGGTTAGGGTTAGGGTTTGAGCTAGGGTTAGGGTTAGGGTTTGAGCTAGGGTTAGGGTTTGAGCTAGGGTTAGGGTTAGGGTTAGGGTTTGAGCTAGGGTTAGGGTTAGGGTTTGAGCTAGGGTTAGGGTCTGAGCTAGGGTTAGGGTTAGGGTTAGGGTTTGAGCTAGGTTAGGGTTAGGGTTAGGGTTTGAGCTAGGGTTAGGGTTAGGGTTAGAGCTAGGGTTAGGGTTAGGGTTTGAGCTAGGGTTAGGGTTTGAGCTAGGGTTAGGGTTAGGGTTAGGGTTTGAGCTAGGGTTAGGGTTAGGGTTAGGGTTTGAGCTAGGGTTAGGGTTAGGGTTTGAGCTAGGGTTAGGGTCTGAGCTAGGGTTAGGGTTAGGGTTAGGGTTTGAGCTAGGGTTAGGGTTAGGGTTAGGGTTTGAGCTAGGGTTAGGGTTAGGGTTAGGGTTTGAGCTAGGGTTAGGGTTTAAGCTAGGGTTAGGGTTAGGGTTTGAGCTAGGGTTAGGGTTAGGGTTAGGGTTTGAGCTAGGGTTAGGGTTAGGGTTAGGGTTTGAGCTAGGGTTAGGGTTAGGGTTAGGGTTTGAGCTAGGGTTAGGGTTAGGGTTTGAGCTAGGGTTAGGGTTAGGGTTTGAGCTAGGGTTAGGGTTAGGGTTTGAGCTAGGGTTAGGGTTTGAGCTAGGGTTAGGGTTAGGGTTTGAGCTAGGGTTAGGGTTTGAGCTAGGGTTAGGGTTAGGGTTAGGGTTAGGGTTTGAGCTAGGGTTAGGGTTAGGGTTTGAGCTAGGGTTAGGGTTAGGGTTAGGGTTTGAGCTAGGGTTAGGGTTAGGGTTTGAGCTAGGGTTAGGGTTTGAGCTAGGGTTAGGGTTAGGGTTAGGGTTTGAGCTAGGGTTAGGGTTAGGGTTTGAGCTAGGGTTAGGGTTAGGGTTTGAGCTAGGGTTAGGGTTAGGGTTTGAGCTAGGGTTAGGGTTTGAGCTAGGGTTAGGGTTAGGGTTTGAGCTAGGGTTAGGGTTTGAGCTAGGGTTAGGGTTTGAGCTAGGGTTAGGGTTAGGGTTAGGGTTTGAGCTAGGGTTAGGGTTAGGGTTAGGGTTTGAGCTAGGGTTAGGGTTAGGGTTTGAGCTAGGGTTAGGGTTAGGGTTTGAGCTAGGGTTAGGGTTAGGGTTTGAGCTAGGGTTAGGGTTTGAGCTAGGGTTAGGGTTAGGGTTTGAGCTAGGGTTAGGGTTTGAGCTAGGGTTAGGGTTTGAGCTAGGGTTAGGGTTAGGGTTTGAGCTAGGGTTAGGGTTAGGGTTTGAGCTAGGGTTAGGGTTAGGGTTTGAGCTAGGGTTAGGGTTAGGGTTTGAGCTAGGGTTAGGGTTTGAGCTAGGGTTAGGGTTAGGGTTTGAGCTAGGGTTAGGGTTAGGGTTTGAGCTAGGGTTAGGGTTTGAGCTAGGGTTAGGGTTAGGGTTTGAGCTAGGGTTAGGGTTAGGGTTTGAGCTAGGGTTAGGGTTTGAGCTAGGGTTAGGGTTAGGGTTTGAGCTAGGGTTAGGGTTTGAGCTAGGGTTAGGGTTAGGGTTTGAGCTAGGGTTAGGGTTTGAGCTAGGGTTAGGGTTAGGGTTAGGGTTTGAGCTAGGGTTAGGGTTAGGGTTTGAGCTAGGGTTAGCGTTAGGGATAGGGTTTGAGCTAGTGTTAGGGTTAGGGTTTGAGCTAGGGTTAGGGTTTGAGCTAGGGTTAGTGTTAGGGTTAGGGTTTGAGCTAGGGTTAGGGTTAGGGTTAGGGTTTGAGCTAGGGTTAGGGTTAGGGTTAGGGTTTGAGCTAGGGTTAGGGTTAGGGTTTGAGCTAGGGTTAGGGTTTGAGCTAGGGTTAGGGTTAGGGTTAGGGTTTGAGCTAGGGTTAGGGTTAGGGTTTGAGCTAGGGTTAGGGTCTGAGCTAGGGTTAGGGTTAGGGTTAGGGTTTGAGCTAGGTTAGGGTTAGGGTTAGGGTTTGAGCTAGGGTTAGGGTTAGGGTTAGAGCTAGGGTTAGGGTTAGGGTTTGAGCTAGGGTTAGGGTTTGAGCTAGGGTTAGGGTTAGGGTTAGGGTTTGAGCTAGGGTTAGGGTTAGGGTTAGGGTTTGAGCTAGGGTTAGGGTTAGGGTTTGAGCTAGGGTTAAGGTCTGAGCTAGGGTTAGGGTTAGGGTTAGGGTTTGAGCTAGGGTTAGGGTTAGGGTTAGGGTTTGAGCTAGGGTTAGGGTTAGGGTTAGGGTTTGAGCTAGGGTTAGGGTTTAAGCTAGGGTTAGGGTTAGGGTTTGAGCTAGGGTTAGGGTTAGGGTTAGGGTTTGAGCTAGGGTTAGGGTTAGGGTTAGGGTTTGAGCTAGGGTTAGGGTTAGGGTTTGAGCTAGGGTTAGGGTTAGGTTTTGAGCTAGGGTTAGGGTTAGGGTTTGAGCTAGGGTTAGGGTTAGGGTTTGAGCTAGGGTTAGGGTTTGAGCTAGGGTTAGGGTTAGGGTTTGAGCTAGGGTTAGGGTTTGAGCTAGGGTTAGGGTTAGGGTTTGAGCTAGGGTTAGGGTTTGAGCTAGGGTTAGGGTTAGGGTTAGGGTTAGGGTTTGAGCTAGGGTTAGGGTTAGGGTTTGAGCTAGGGTTAGGGTTAGGGTTAGGGTTTGAGCTAGGGTTAGGGTTTGAGCTAGGGTTAGGGTTAGGGTTAGGGTTTGAGCTAGGGTTAGGGTTAGGGTTTGAGCTAGGGTTAGGGTTAGGGTTTGAGCTAGGGTTAGGGTTAGGGTTTGAGCTAGGGTTAGGGTTAGGGTTTGAGCTAGGGTTAGGGTTTGAGCTAGGGTTAGGGTTAGTTTTTGAGCTAGGGTTAGGGTTAGGGTTAGGGTTTGAGCTAGGGTTAGGGTTAGGGTTAGGGTTTGAGCTAGGGTTAGGGTTAGGGTTTGAGCTAGGGTTAGGGTTAGGGTTAGGGTTTGAGCTAGGGTTAGGGTCTGAGCTAGGGTTAGGGTTAGGGTTAGTGTTTGAGCTAGGTTAGGGTTAGGGTTAGGGTTAGGGTTTGAGCTAGGGTTAGGGTTAGGGTTAGGGTTTGAGCTAGGGTTAGGGTTAGGGTTTGAGCTAGGGTTAGGGTTAGGGTTTGAGCTAGGGTTAGGGTTAGGGTTTGAGCTAGGGTTAGGGTTTGAGCTAGGGTTAGGGTTAGGGTTTGAGCTAGGGTTAGGGTTTGAGCTAGGGTTAGGGTTTGAGCTAGGGTTAGGGTTAGGGTTAGGGTTAGGGTTAGGGTTTGAGCTAGGGTTAGGGTTAGGGTTTGAGCTAGGGTTAGGGTTAGGGTTAGGGTTTGAGCTAGGGTTAGGGTTAGGGTTTGAGCTAGGGTTAGGGTTTGAGCTAGGGTTAGGGTTAGGGTTAGGGTTTGAGCTAGGGTTAGGGTTAGGGTTTGAGCTAGGGTTAGGGTTAGGGTTTGAGCTAGGGTTAGGGTTAGGGTTTGAGCTAGGGTTAGGGTTTGAGCTAGGGTTAGGGTTAGGGTTTGAGCTAGGGTTAGGGTTAGGGTTAGGGTTTGAGCTAGGGTTAGGGTTAGGGTTTGAGCTAGGGTTAGGGTTAGGGTTAGGGTTTGAGCTAGGGTTAGGGTTAGGGTTTGAGCTAGGGTTAGGGTTTGAGCTAGGGTAAGGGTTAGGGTTTGATCTAGGGTTAGGGTTAGGGTTAGGGTTTGAGCTATGGTTAGGGTTAGGGTTTGAGCTAGGGTTAGGGTTTGAGCTAGGGTTAGGGTTAGGGTTTGAGCTAGGGTTAGGGTTTGAGCTAGGGTTAGGGTTAGGGTTTGAGCTAGGGTTAGGGTTAGGGTTAGGGTTTGAGCTAGGGTTAGGGTTAGGGTTTGAGCTAGGGTTAGGGTTTGAGCTAGGGTTAGGGTTAGGGTTTGAGCTAGGGTTAGGGTTAGGGTTTGAGCTAGGGTTAGGGTTTGAGCTAGGGTTAGGTTTAGGGTTTGAGCTAGGGTTAGAGTTTGAGCTAGGGTTAGGGTTAGGGTTAGGGTTTGAGCTAGGGTTAGGGTTAGGGTTTGAGCTAGGGTTAGCGTTAGGGTTAGGGTTTGAGCTAGTGTTAGGGTTAGGGTTTGAGCTAGGGTTAGGGTTTGAGCTAGGGTTAGTGTTAGGGTTAGGGTTTGAGCTAGGGTTAGGGTTAGGGTTAGGGTTTGAGCTAGGGTTAGGGTTAGGGTTAGGGTTTGAGCTAGGGTTAGGGTTAGGGTTTGAGCTAGGGTTAGGGTTTGAGCTAGGGTTAGGGTTAGGGTTAGGGTTTGAGCTAGGGTTAAGGTTAGGGTTTGAGCTAGGGTTAGGGTCTGAGCTAGGGTTAGGGTTAGGGTTTGAGCTAGGTTAGGGTTAGGGTTAGGGTTAGGGTTTGAGCTAGGGTTAGGGTTAGGGTTAGGGTTTGAGCTAGGGTTAGGGTTAGGGTTTGAGCTAGGGTTAGGGTTTGAGCTAGGGTTAGGGTTAGGGTTTGAGCTAGGGTTAGGGTTTGAGCTAGGGTTAGGGTTAGGGTTTGAGCTAGGGTTAGGGTTTGAGCTAGGGTTAGGGTTAGGGTTAGGGTTTGAGCTAGGGTTAGGGTTAGGGTTTGAGCTAGGGTTAGGGTCTGAGCTAGGGTTAGGGTTAGAATTTGAGCTAGGTTAGGGTTAGGGTTAGGGTTAGGGCTTGAGCTAGGGTTAGGGTTAGGGTTAGGGTTTGAGCTAGGGTTAGGGTTTGAGCTAGGGTTAGGGTTAGGGTTTGAGCTAGGGTTAGGGTTAGGGTTTGAGCTAGGGTTAGGGTTTGAGCTAGGGTTAGGTTTAGGGTTTGAGCTAGGGTTAGGGTTTGAGCTAGGGTTAGGGTTAGGGTTTGAGCTAGGGTTAGGGTTAGGGTTTGAGCTAGGGTTAGCGTTAGGGTTAGGGTTTGAGCTGGTGTTAGGGTTAGGGTTTGAGCTAGGGTTAGGGTTTGAGCTAGGGTTAGTGTTAGGGTTAGGGTTTGAGCTAGGGTTAGGGTTAGGGTTAGGGTTTGAGCTAGGGTTAGGGTTAGGGTTAGGGTTTGAGCTAGGGTTAGGGTTAGGGTTTGAGCTAGGGTTAGGGTTAGGGTTTGAGCTAGGGTTAGGGTTAGGGTTTGAGCTAGGGTTAGGGTTAGGGTTAGGGTTTGAGCTAGGGTTAGGGTTAGGGTTTGAGCTAGGGTTAGGGTCTGAGCTAGGGTTAGGGTGAGGGTTTGAGCTAGGTTAGGGTTAGGGTTAGGGTTAGGGTTTGAGCTAGGGTTAGGGTTAGGGTTAGGGTTTGAGCTAGGGTTAGGGTTAGGGTTTGAGCTAGGGTTAGGGTTTGAGCTAGGGTTAGGGTTAGGGTTTGAGCTAGGGTTAGGGTTTGAGCTAGGGTTAGGGTTAGGGTTAGTGTTTGAGCTAGGTTAGGGTTAGGGTTAGGGTTAGGGTTTGAGCTAGGGTTAGGGTTAGGGTTAGGGTTTGAGCTAGGGTTAGGGTTAGGGTTTGAGCTAGGGTTAGGGTTAGGGTTAGGGTTTGAGCTAGGGTTAGGGTCTGAGCTAGGGTTAGGGTTAGGGTTAGTGTTTGAGCTAGGTTAGGGTTAGGGTTAGGGTTAGGGTTTGAGCTAGGGTTAGGGTTAGGGTTAGGGTTTGAGCTAGGGTTAGGGTTAGGGTTTGAGCTAGGGTTAGGGTTAGGGTTTGAGCTAGGGTTAGGGTTAGGGTTTGAGCTAGGGTTAGGGTTAGGGTTTGAGCTAGGGTTAGGGTTTGAGCTAGGGTTAGGGTTAGGGTTTGAGCTAGGGTTAGGGTTTGAGCTAGGGTTAGGGTTAGGGTTAGGGTTAGGGTTTGAGCTAGGGTTAGGGTTAGGGTTTGAGCTAGGGTTAGGGTTAGGGTTAGGGTTTGAGCTAGGGTTAGGGTTAGGGTTTGAGCTAGGGTTAGGGTTTGAGCTAGGGTTAGGGTTAGGGTTAGGGTTTGAGCTAGGGTTAGGGTTAGGGTTTGAGCTAGGGTTAGGGTTAGGGTTTGAGCTAGGGTTAGGGTTAGGGTTTGAGCTAGGGTTAGGGTTTGAGCTAGGGTTAGGGTTAGGGTTTGAGCTAGGGTTAGGGTTAGGGTTAGGGTTTGAGCTAGGGTTAGGGTTAGGGTTTGAGCTAGGGTTAGGGTTAGGGTTAGGGTTTGAGCTAGGGTTAGGGTTAGGGTTTGAGCTAGGGTTAGGGTTTGAGCTAGGGTTAGGGTTAGGGTTTGAGCTAGGGTTAGGGTTTGAGCTAGGGTTAGGGTTAGGGTTTGAGCTAGGGTTAGGGTTAGGGTTAGGGTTTGAGCTAGGGTTAGGGTTAGGGTTTGAGCTAGGGTTAGGGTTTGAGCTAGGGTTAGGGTTAGGGTTTGAGCTAGGGTTAGGGTTAGGGTTTGAGCTAGGGTTAGGGTTTGAGCTAGGGTTAGGGTTAGGGTTTGAGCTAGGGTTAGGGTTTGAGCTAGGGTTAGGGTTAGGGTTAGGGTTTGAGCTAGGGTTAGGGCTAGGGTTTGAGCTAGGGTTAGCGTTAGGGTTAGGGTTTGAGCTAGTGTTAGGGTTAGGGTTTGAGCTAGGGTTAGGGTTTGAGCTAGGGTTAGTGTTTGAGCTAGGGTTAGGGTTTGAGCTAGGGTTAGTGTTAGGGTTAGGGTTTGAGCTAGGGTTAGGGTTAGGGTTAGGGTTTGAGCTAGGGTTAGGGTTAGGGTTAGGGTTTGAGCTAGGGTTAGGGTTAGGGTTTGAGCTAGGGTTAGGGTTTGAGCTAGGGTTAGGGTTAGGGTTAGGGTTTGAGCTAGGGTTAGGGTTAGGGTTTGAGCTAGGGTTAGGGTCTGAGCTAGGGTTAGGGTTAGGGTTAGGGTTTGAGCTAGGTTAGGGTTAGGGTTAGGGTTTGAGCTAGGGTTAGGGTTAGGGTTAGAGCTAGGGTTAGGGTTAGGGTTTGAGCTAGGGTTAGGGTTTGAGCTAGGGTTAGGGTTAGGGTTAGGGTTTGAGCTAGGGTTAGGGTTAGGGTTTGAGCTAGGGTTAGGGTTAGGGTTTGAGCTAGGGTTAGGGTTTGAGCTAGGGTTAGGGTTAGGGTTTGAGCTAGGGTTAGGGTTAGGGTTAGGGTTTGAGCTAGGGTTAGGGTTAGGGTTAGGGTTTGAGCTAGGGTTAGGGTTAGGGTTTGAGCTAGGGTTAGGGTTTGAGCTAGGGTTAGGGTTAGGGTTAGGGTTTGAGCTAGGGTTAGGGTCTGAGCTAGGGTTAGGGTTAGGGTTAGGGTTTGAGCTAGGTTAGGGTTAGGGTTAGGGTTTGAGCTAGGGTTAGGGTTAGGGTTAGGGTTTGAGCTAGGGTTAGGGTTAGGGTTTGAGCTAGGGATAGGGTTTGAGCTAGGGTTAGGGTTAGGGTTTGAGCTAGGGTTAGGGTTTGAGCTAGGGTTAGGGTTAGGATTTGAGCTAGGGTTAGGGTTAGGGTTAGGGTTTGAGCTAGGGTTAGGGTTAGGGTTTGAGCTAGGGTTAGGGTTTGAGCTAGGGTTAGGTTTAGGGTTTGAGCTAGGGTTAGGGTTTGAGCTAGGGTTAGGGTTAGGGTTAGGGTTTGAGCTAGGGTTAGGGTTAGGGTTTGAGCTAGGGTTAGCGTTAGGGTTAGGGTTTGAGCTGGTGTTAGGGTTAGGGTTTGAGCTAGGGTTAGGGTTTGAGCTAGGGTTAGTGTTAGGGTTAGGGTTTGAGCTAGGGTTAGGGTTAGGGTTAGGGTTTGAGCTAGGGTTAGGGTTAGGGTTAGGGTTTGAGCTAGGGTTAGGGTTAGGGTTAGGGTTTGAGCTAGGGTTAGGGTTAGGGTTTGAGCTAGGGTTAGGGTTAGGGTTTGAGCTAGGGTTAGGGTTAGGGTTTGAGCTAGGGTTAGGGTTAGGGTTAGGGTTTGAGCTAGGGTTAGGGTTGGGGTTTGAGCTAGGGTTAGGGTCTGAGCTAGGGTTAGGGTGAGGGTTTGAGCTAGGTTAGGGTTAGGGTTAGGGTTAGGGTTTGAGCTAGGGTTAGGGTTAGGGTTAGGGTTTGAGCTAGGGTTAGGGTTAGGGTTTGAGCTAGGGTTAGGGTTTGAGCTAGGGTTAGGGTTAGGGTTTGAGCTAGGGTTAGGGTTAGGGTTAGGGTTTGAGCTAGGGTTAGGGTTAGGGTTTGAGCTAGGGTTAGGGTTAGGGTTTGAGCTAGGGTTAGGGTTTGAGCTAGGGTTAGGGTTAGGGTTTGAGCTAGGGTTAGGGTTAGGGTTTGAGCTAGGGTTAGGGTCTGAGCTAGGGTTAGGGTTAGGGTTAGGGTTTGAGCTAGGTTAGGGTTAGGGTTAGGGTTTGAACTAGGGTTAGGGTTAGGGTTAGGGTTTGAGCTAGGGTAAGGGTTAGGGTTTGAGCTAGGGTTAGGGTTTGAGCTAGGGTTAGGGTTAGGGTTTGAGCTAGGGTTAGGGTTTGAGCTAGGGTTAGGGTTAGGGTTTGAGCTAGGGTTAGGGTTAGGGTTAGGGTTTGAGCTAGGGTTAGGGTTAGGGTTTGAGCTAGGGTTAGGGTTTGAGCTAGGGTTAGGTTTAGGGTTTGAGCTAGGGTTAGGGTTAGGGTTAGGGTTTGAGCTAGGGTTAGGGTTAGGGTTTGAGCTAGGGTTAGGGTTAGGGTTTGAGCTAGGGTTAGGGTTAGGGTTTGAGCTAGGGTTAGGGTTTGAGCTAGGGTTAGGGTTAGGGTTTGAGCTAGGGTTAGGGTTTGAGCTAGGGTTAGGGTTTGAGCTAGGGTTAGGGTTAGGGTTAGGTTTTGAGCTAGGGTTAGGGTTAGGGTTTGAGCTAGGGTTAGGGTTAGGGTTAGAGCTAGGGTTAGGGTTAGGGTTTGAGCTAGGGTTAGGGTTTGAGCTAGGGTTAGGGTTAGGGTTAGGGTTTGAGCTAGGGTTAGGGTTAGGGTTTGAGCTAGGGTTAGGGTCTGAGCTAGGGTTAGGGTTAGGGTTAGGGTTTGAGCTAGGTTGGGGTTAGGGTTAGGGTTAGGGTTTGAGCTAGGGTTAGGGTTAGGGTTAGGGTTTGAGCTAGGGTTAGGGTTAGGGTTTGAGCTAGGGTTAGGGTTAGGATTTGAGCTAGGGTTAGGGTTAGGGTTAGGGTTTGAGCTAGGGTTAGGGTTAGGGTTTGAGCTAGGGTTAGGGTCTGAGCTAGGGTTAGGGTTAGGGTTAGGGTTTGAGCTAGGGTTAGGGTTAGGGTTTGAGCTAGGGTTAGGGTTAGGGTTTGAGCTAGGGTTAGGGTTAGGGTTTGAGCTAGGGTTAGGGTTAGGGTTAGGGTTTGAGCTAGGGTTAGGGTTAGGGTTTGAGCTAGGGTTAGGGTTTGAGCTAGGGTTAGGGTTAGGGTTTGAGCTAGGGTTAGGGTTAGGGTTAGGGTTTGAGCTAGGGTTAGGGTTAGGGTTTGAGCTAGGGTTAGGGTTAGGGTTTGAGCTAGGGTTAGGGTTAGGGTTAGGGTTTGAGCTAGGGTTAGGGTTTGAGCTAGGGTAAGGGTTAGGGTTTGATCTAGGGTTAGGGTTAGGGTTAGGGTTTGAGCTAGGGTTAGGGTTAGGGTTTGAGCTAGGGTTAGGGTTTGAGCTAGGGTTAGGGTTTGAGCTAGGGTTAGGGTTTGAGCTAGGGTTAGGGTTTGAGCTAGGGTTAGGGTTAGGGTTAGGGTTTGAGCTAGGGTTAGGGTTAGGGTTTGAGCTAGGGTTAGGGTTTGAGCTAGGGTTAGGGTAGGGTTTGAGCTAGGGTTAGGGTTAGGGTTTGAGCTAGGGTTAGGGTTTGAGCTAGGGTTAGGTTTAGGGTTTGAGCTAGGGTTAGGGTTTGAGCTAGGGTTAGGGTTAGGGTTAGGGTTTGAGCTAGGGTTAGGGTTAGGGTTTGAGCTAGGGTTAGCGTTAGGGTTAGGGTTTGAGCTAGTGTTAGGGTTAGGGTTTGAGCTAGGGTTAGGGTTTGAGCTAGGGTTAGTGTTAGGGTTAGGGTTTGAGCTAGGGTTAGGGTTAGGGTTAGGGTTTGAGCTAGGGTTAGGGTTAGGGTTAGGGTTTGAGCTAGGGTTAGGGTTAGGGTTTGAGCTAGGGTTAGGGTTTGAGCTAGGGTTAGGGTTAGGGTTAGGGTTTGAGCTAGGGTTAGGGTTAGGGTTTGAGCTAGGGTTAGGGTCTGAGCTAGGGTTAGGGTTAGGGTTAGGGTTTGAGCTAGGTTAGGGTTAGGGTTAGGGTTAGGGTTTGAGCTAGGGTTAGGGTTAGGGTTAGGGTTTGAGCTAGGGTTAGGGTTAGGGTTTGAGCTAGGGTTAGGGTTTGAGCTAGGGTTAGGGTTAGGGTTTGAGCTAGGGTTAGGGTTTGAGCTAGGGTTAGGGTTAGGGTTTGAGCTAGGGTTAGGGTTAGGGTTTGAGCTAGGGTTAGGGTTAGGGTTTGAGCTAGGGTTAGGGTTTGAGCTAGGGTTAGGGTTAGGGTTTGAGCTAGGGTTAGGGTTAGGGTTAGGGTTTGAGCTAGGGTTAGGGTTAGGGTTTGAGCTAGGGTTAGGGTTTGAGCTAGGGTTAGGGTTAGGGTTTGAGCTAGGGTTAGGGTTAGGGTTTGAGCTAGGGTTAGGGTTTGAGCTAGGGTTAGGATTAGGGTTTGAGCTAGGGTTAGGGTTTGAGCTAGGGTTAGGGTTAGGGTTTGAGCTAGGGTTAGGGTTAGGGTTAGGGTTTGAGCTAGGGTTAGGGTTAGGGTTAGGGTTTGAGCTAGGGTTAGGGTTAGGGTTTGAGCTAGGGTTAGGGTTTGAGCTAGGGTTAGGGTTAGGGTTAGGGTTTGAGCTGGGGTTAGGGTTAGGGTTTGAGCTAGGGTTAGGGTTAGGGTTTGAGCTAGGGTTAGGGTTAGGGTTAGGGTTTGAGCTAGGGTTAGGGTTTGAGCTAGGGTTAGGGTTAGGGTTTGAGCTAGGGTTAGGGTTAGGGTTAGGGTTTGAGCTAGGGTTAGGGTTAGGGTTAGGGTTTGAGCTAGGGTTAGGGTTAGGGTTTGAGCTAGGGTTAGGGTTTGAGCTAGGGTTAGGGTTAGGGTTAGGGTTTGAGCTAGGGTTAGGGTTAGGGTTTGAGCTAGGGTTAGGGTCTGAGCTAGGGTTAGGGTTAGGGTTAGGGTTTGAGCTAGGTTAGGGTTAGGGTTAGGGTTAGGGTTTGAGCTAGGGTTAGGGTTAGGGTTAGGGTTTGAGCTAGGGTTAGGGTTAGGGTTTGAGCTAGGGTTAGGGTTTGAGCTAGGGTTAGGGTTAGGGTTTGAGCTAGGGTTAGGGTTTGAGCTAGGGTTAGGGTTAGGGTTTGAGCTAGGGTTAGGGTTAGGGTTTGAGCTAGGGTTAGGGTTAGGGTTTGAGCTAGGGTTAGGGTTTGAGCTAGGGTTAGGGTTAGGGTTTGAGCTAGGGTTAGGGTTAGGGTTAGGGTTTGAGCTAGGGTTAGGGTTAGGGTTTGAGCTAGGGTTAGGGTTTGAGCTAGGGTTAGGGTTAGGGTTTGAGCTAGGGTTAGGGTTAGGGTTTGAGCTAGGGTTAGGGTTTGAGCTAGGGTTAGGATTAGGGTTTGAGCTAGGGTTAGGGTTTGAGCTAGGGTTAGGGTTAGGGTTTGAGCTAGGGTTAGGGTTAGGGTTAGGGTTTGAGCTAGGGTTAGGGTTAGGGTTAGGGTTTGAGCTAGGGTTAGGGTTAGGGTTTGAGCTAGGGTTAGGGTTTGAGCTAGGGTTAGGGTTAGGGTTAGGGTTTGAGCTGGGGTTAGGGTTAGGGTTTGAGCTAGGGTTAGGGTTAGGGTTTGAGCTAGGGTTAGGGTTAGGGTTAGGGTTTGAGCTAGGGTTAGGGTTTGAGCTAGGGTTAGGGTTAGGGTTTGAGCTAGGGTTAGGGTTAGGGTTAGGGTTTGAGCTAGGGTTAGGGTTAGGGTTTGAGCTAGGGTTAGGGTTAGGGTTTGAGCTAGGGTTAGGGTTAGGGTTTGAGCTAGGGTTAGGGTTTGAGCTAGGGTTAGGGTTAGGGTTTGAGCTAGGGTTAGGGTTAGGGTTTGAGCTAGGGTTAGGGTTGGGGTTTGAGCTAGGGTTAGGGTTAGGGTTAGGGTTTGAGATAGGGTTAGGGTTAGGGTTTGAGGTAGTGTTAGGGTTAGGGTTTGAGCTAGGGTTAGGGTTAGGATTTGAGCTAGGGTTAGCGTTAGCGTTAGCGTTAGGGTTAGAGCTAGGGTTAGGGTTTGAGCTAGGGTTAGGGTTAGGGTTTGAGCTAGGGTTAGGGTTTGAGCTAGGGTTAGGGTTAGGGTTTGAGCTAGGGTTAGGGTTTGAGCTAGGGTTAGGGTTAGGGTTTGAGCTAGGTTTAGGGTTAGGGTTAGGGTTTGAGCTAGGGTTAGGGTTAGGGTTTGAGCTAGGGTTAGGGTTTGAGCTAGGGTTAGGGTTAGGGTTTGAGCTAGGGTTAGGGTTAGGGTTAGGGTTTGAGCTAGGGTTAGGGTTAGGGTTTGAGCTAGGGTTAGGGTTTGAGCTAGGGTTAGGGTTAGGGTTTGAGCTAGGGTTAGGGTTAGGGTTTGAGCTAGGGTTAGTGTTTGAGCTAGGGTTAGGGTTAGGGTTTGAGCTAGGGTTAGGGTTTGAGCTAGGGTTAGGGTTTGAGCTAGAGTTAGGGTTAGGGTTAGGGTTTGAGCTAGGGTTAGGGTTAGGGTTTGAGCTAGGGTTAGGGTTAGGGTTAGAGCTAGGGTTAGGGTTAGGGTTTGAGCTAGGGTTAGGGTTTGAGCTAGGGTTAGGTTTAGGGTTAGGGTTTGAGCTAGGGTTAGGGTTAGGGTTTGAGCTAGGGTTAGGGTTAGGGTTTGAGCTAGGGTTAGGGTTAGGGTTTGAGCTAGGGTTAGGGTTTGAGCTAGGGTTAGGGTTAGGGTTTGAGCTAGGGTTAGGGTTAGGGTTAGGGTTTGAGCTGGGGTTAGGGTTAGGGTTTGAGCTAGGGTTAGGGTTTGAGCTAGGGTTAGGGTTAGGGTTTGAGCTAGGGTTAGGGTTAGGGTTAGGGTTTGAGCTAGGGTTAGGGTTAGGGTTTGAGCTAGGGTTAGGGTTTGAGCTAGGGTTAGGGTTAGGGTTTGAGCTAGGGTTAGGGTTAGGGTTAGGGTTTGAGCTAGGGTTAGGGTTAGGGTTTGAGCTAGGGTTAGGGTTAGGGTTTGAGCTAGGGTTAGGGTTAGGGTTAGGGTTTGAGCTAGGGTTAGGGTTAGGGTTTGAGCTAGGGTTAGGGTTTGAGCTAGGGTTAGGGTTAGGGTTTGAGCTAGGGTTAGGGTTAGGGTTTGAGCTAGGGTTAGGGTTAGGGTTAGGGTTTGAGCTAGGGTTCGGGTTCGGGTTTGAGCTAGGGTTAGGGTTTGAGCTAGGGTTAGGGTTAGGGTTTGAGCTAGGGTTAGGGTTAGGGTTTGAGCTAGGGTTAGGGTTAGGGTTTGAGATAGGGTTAGGGTTTGAGCTAGGGTTAGGGTTAGGGTTAGGGTTTGAGCTAGGTTTAGGGTTAGGGTTTGAGCTAGGGTTAGGGTTAGGGTTTGAGCTAGGGTTAGCGTTAGGGTTAGAGCTAGGCTTAGGGTTTGAGCTAAGGTTAGGGTTAGGGTTGTCTTTACGACCTTCCGTACCGGAGCTACGTCACTTCCTTTCACTTACATAGCTGTATCTCAGGAACGGAAGGTCGTAGAGACTCGGGTACAAGTCTGACGTGTTCAGAGACCCCGAAATATGTCTGACGGATCATGGTTCCGAGTCTCTACGACCTTCCGTTCCCGAGTAATAGTGAAGTTTATTTTCCCATTGAAGTGAATGGGGTTTGGTGCGCCTATAGTGAATGTGTGTATCTCGGCAACGGAAGGTCGTAGAGACTCGGGGACAAGTCTGACGTGTTCAGAGACCCCGAAATATGTCTGACGGATCATGGTTCCGAGTCTCTACGACCTTCCGTTCCCGAGTAATAGTGAAGTTTATTTTCCCATTGAAGTGAATGGGGTTTGGTGCGCCTATAGTGAATGTGTGTATCTCGGCAACGGAAGGTCGTAGAGACTCGGGGACAAGTCTGACGTGTTCAGAGACCCCGAAATATGTCTGACGGATCATGGTTCCGAGTCTCTACGACCTTCCGTTCCCGAGTAATAGTGAAGTTTATTTTCCCATTGAAGTGAATGGGGTTTGGTGCGCCTATAGTGAATGTGTGTATCTCGGCAACGGAAGGTCGTAGAGACTCGGGGACAAGTCTGTCGTGTTCAGAGACCCCGAATTATAGCAGACGTAGCTTGGTCCCGAGTCTGTGCGATCTTCCGTTCCCGAGTTATAGACCGAAATGTGTCCCCCATTGGAATGAATGGGTGCCGGATGGAGTGAAAATTTCAGTGTTGAGGCCAAAATCATGTCTCCAGGAAGTGTGTAGGAGCACGTTTCAGGCCATTTGGAGCTGATTGGTACCATTTGTGGAGTAACTTTTTTTGAACCCATACTTACTTCTATGGGTTTAGGCTAGGGTTAGGGTTAGGGTTTGAGCTAGGGTTAGGGTTAGGGTTAGGGTTTGAGCTAGGGTTAGGGTTAGGGTTTGAGCTAGGGTTAGGGTTAGGGTTAGGGTTTGAGCTAGGGTTAGGGTTAGGGTTTGAGCTAGGGTTAGGGTCTGAGCTAGGGTTAGGGTTAGGGTTTGAGCTAGGGTTAGGGTTAGGGTTTGACCTAGGGTTAGGGTTAGGGTTTGAGCTAGGGTTAGGCTTAGGGTTTGAGCTAGGGTTAGGGTTAGGGTTTGAGCTAGGGTTAGGGTTAGGGTTAGAGCTAGGGTTAGGGTTAGGGTTAGGGTTTGAGCTAGGGTTAGGGTTAGGGTTTGAGCTAGGGTTAGGGTTAGGGTTTGAGCTAGGGTTAGGGTTAGGGTTTGAGCTAGGGTTAGGGTTAGGGTTTGAGCTAGGGTTAGGGTTAGGGTTTGAGCTAGGGTTAGGGTTAGGGTTTGAGCTAGGGTTAGGGTTAGGGTTAGGGTTTGAGCTAGGGTTAGGGTTAGGGTTAGAGCTAGGGTTAGGGTTAGGGTTTGAGCTAGGGTTAGGGTTAGGGTTTGAGCTAGGGTTAGGGTTAGGGTTAGGGTTTGAGCTAGGGTTAGGGTTAGGGTTAGGGTTTGAGCTAGGGTTAGGGTTAGGGTTAGGGTTTGAGCTAGGGTTAGGGTTAGGGTTAGGGTTTGAGCTAGGGTTAGGGTTAGGGTTAGGGTTAGGGTTAGAGCTAGGGTTAGGGTTAGGGTTTGAGCTAGGGTTAGGGTTAGGGTTTGAGCTAGGGTTAGGGTTAGGGTTAGGGTTTGAGCTAGGGTTAGGGTTAGGGTTAGGGTTTGAGCTAGGGTTAGGGTTAGGGTTAGGGTTTGAGCTAGGGTTAGGGTTAGGGTTAGAGCTAGGGTTAGGGTTAGGGTTTGAGCTAGGGTTAGGGTTAGGGTTAGGGTTTGAGCTAGGGTTAGGGTTAGGGTTAGGGTTAGGGTTAGAGCTAGGGTTATGGTTAGGGTTTGAGCTAGGGTTAGGGTTAGGGTTTGAGCTAGGGTTAGGGTTAGGGTTAGGGTTTGAGCTAGGGTTAGGGTTAGGGTTAGGGTTTGAGCTAGGGTTAGGGTTAGGGTTAGGGTTTGAGCTAGGGTTAGGGTTAGGGTTAGAGCTAGGGTTAGGGTTAGGGTTTGAGCTAGGGTTAGGGTTAGGGTTAGGGTTTGAGCTAGGGTTAGGGTTAGGGTTTGAGCTAGGGTTAGGGTTAGGGTTAGGGTTTGAGCTAGGGTTAGGGTTAGGGTTTGAGCTAGGGTTAGGGTTAGGGTTAGGGTTTGAGCTAGGGTTAGGGTTAGGGTTTGAGCTAGGGTTAGAGTCTGAGCTAGGGTTAGGGTTAGGGTTAGGGTTTGAGCTAGGGTTAGGTTTAGGGTTTGAGCTAGGGTTAGGGTTAGGGTTAGGGTTTGAGCTAGGGTTAGGGTTAGGGTTTGAGCTAGGGTTAGGTTCTGAGCTAGGGTTAGGGTTAGGGTTTGAGCTAGGGTTAGGGTTAGGGTTTGACCTAGGGTTAGGGTTAGGGTTTGAGCTAGGGTTAGGCTTAGGGTTTGAGCTAGGGTTAGGGTTAGGGTTTGAGCTAGGGTTAGGGTTAGGGTTAGAGCTAGGGTTAGGGTTAGGGTTAGGGTTTGAGCTAGGGTTAGGGTTAGGGTTAGAGCTAGGGTTAGGGTTAGGGTTAGGGTTTGAGCTAGGGTTAGGGTTAGGGTTTGAGCTAGGGTTAGGGTTAGGGTTAGGGTTTGAGCTAGGGTTAGGGTTAGGGTTAGGGTTTGAGCTAGGGTTAGGGTTAGGGTTAGGGTTTGAGCTAGGGTTAGGGTTAGGGTTAGGGTTTGAGCTAGGGTTAGGGTTAGGGTTTGAGCTAGGGTTAGGGTTAGGGTTAGGGTTTGAGCTAGGGTTAGGGTTAGGGTTAGAGCTAGGGTTAGGGTTAGGGTTTGAGCTAGGGTTAGGGTTAGGGTTTGAGCTAGGGTTAGGGTTAGGGTTAGGGTTTGAGCTAGGGTTAGGGTTAGGGTTAGGGTTTGAGCTAGGGTTAGGGTTAGGGTTAGGGTTTGAGCTAGGGTTAGGGTTAGGGTTAGGGTTTGAGCTAGGGTTAGGGTTAGGGTTAGGGTTAGGGTGTAGGGTTAGGGTTAGGGTTAGGGTTTGAGCTAGGGTTAGGGTCTGAGCTAGGTTTAGGGTTAGGGTTAGGGTTTGAGGTAGGGTGAGGGTTAGGGTTAGGGTTTGAGCTAGGGTTAGGGTTAGGGTTTGAGCTAGGGTTAGGGTTAGGGTTTGAGCTAGGGTTAGGGTTTGAGCTAGGGTTAGGGTTAGGGTTTGAGCTAGGGTTAGGGTTAGGGTTTGAGCTAGGGTTAGGGTTAGGGTTAGGGTTTGAGCTAGGGTTAGGGTTAGGGTTTGAGCTAGGGTTAGGGTTAGGGTTTGACCTACGGTTAGGTTTGGGTTTGAGCTAGGGTTAGGGTTAGGGTTTGACCTACGGTTAGGTTTGGGTTTGAGCTAGGGTTAGGGTCAGGGTTTGAGCTAGGGTTAGGGTTAGGGTTTGAGCTAGGGTTAGGGTTAGGGTTAGGGTTTGAGCTAGGGTTAGGGTTAGGGTTTGAGCTAGGGTTAGGGTTAGGGTTAGGGTTTGAGCTAGGTTTAGGGTTAGGGTTTGAGCTAGGGTTAGGGTTAGGGTTTGAGCTAGGGTTAGGGTTAGGGTTTGAGCTAGGTTTAGGGTTAGGGTTTGAGCTAGGGTTAGGGTTAGGGTTTGAGCTACGGTTAGGTTTGGGTTTGAGCTAGGGTTAGGGTCAGGGTTTGAGCTAGGGTTAGGGTTAGGGTTTGAGCTAGGGTTAGGGTTAGGGTTTGAGCTAGGGTTAGGGTTAGGGTTAGGGTTTGAGCTAGGGTTAGGGTTAGGGTTTGAGCTAGGGTTAGAGTCTGAGCTAGGGTTAGGGTTAGGGTTAGGGTTTGAGCTAGGGTTAGGGTTAGGGTTAGGGTTTGAGCTAGGGTTAGGGTTAGGGTTTGAGCTAGGGTTAGGTTCTGAGCTAGGGTTAGGGTTAGGGTTTGAGCTAGGGTTAGGGTTAGGGTTTGACCTAGGGTTAGGGTTAGGGTTTGAGCTAGGGTTAGGCTTAGGGTTTGAGCTAGGGTTAGGTTTAGGGTTTGAGCTAGGGTTAGGGTTAGGGTTAGAGCTAGGGTTAGGGTTAGGGTTAGGGTTTGAGCTAGGGTTAGGGTTAGGGTTAGAGCTAGGGTTAGGGTTAGGGTTAGGGTTTGAGCTAGGGTTAGGGTTAGGGTTTGAGCTAGGGTTAGGGTTAGGGTTAGGGTTAGGGTTTGAGCTAGGGTTAGGGTTAGGGTTAGGGTTTGAGCTAGGGTTAGGGTTAGGGTTAGGGTTTGAGCTAGGGTTAGGGTTAGGGTTAGGGTTTGAGCTAGGGTTAGGGTTAGGGTTAGGGTTTGAGCTAGGGTTAGGGTTAGGGTTAGAGCTAGGGTTAGGGTTAGGGTTTGAGCTAGGGTTAGGGTTAGGGTTTGAGCTAGGGTTAGGGTTAGGGTTAGGGTTTGAGCTAGGGTTAGGGTTAGGGTTAGGGTTTGAGCTAGGGTTAGGGTTAGGGTTAGGGTTTGAGCTAGGGTTAGGGTTAGGGTTAGGGTTTGAGCTAGGGTTAGGGTTAGGGTTAGGGTTAGGGTGTAGGGTTAGGGTTAGGGTTAGGGTTTGAGCTAGGGTTAGGGTCTGAGCTAGGTTTAGGGTTAGGGTTAGGGTTTGAGGTAGGGTGAGGGTTAGGGTTAGGGTTTGAGCTAGGGTTAGGGTTAGGGTTTGAGCTAGGGTTAGGGTTAGGGTTTGAGCTAGGGTTAGGGTTAGGGTTTGAGCTAGGGTTAGGGTTTGAGCTAGGGTTAGGGTTAGGGTTTGAGCTAGGGTTAGGGTTAGGGTTTGAGCTAGGGTTAGGGTTAGGGTTAGGGTTTGAGCTAGGGTTAGGGTTAGGGTTTGAGCTAGGGTTAGGGTTAGGGTTTGAGCTAGGGTTAGGGTTAGGGTTTGAGCTAGGGTTAGGGTTAGGGTTTGAGCTACGGTTAGGTTTGGGTTTGAGCTAGGGTTAGGGTCAGGGTTTGAGCTAGGGTTAGGGTTAGGGTTTGAGCTAGGGTTAGGGTTAGGGTTAGGGTTTGAGCTAGGGTTAGGGTTAGGGTTTGAGCTAGGGTTAGGGTTAGGGTTAGGGTTTGAGCTAGGGTTAGGGTTAGGGTTTGAGCTAGGGTTAGGGTTAGGGTTTGAGCTAGGGTTAGGGTTAGGGTTTGAGCTAGGGTTAGGGTTAGGGTTTGAGCTAGGGTTAGGGTTAGGGTTTGAGCTACGGTTAGGTTTGGGTTTGAGCTAGGGTTAGGGTCAGGGTTTGAGCTAGGGTTAGGGTTAGGGTTTGAGCTAGGGTTAGGGTTAGGGTTAGGGTTTGAGCTAGGGTTAGGGTTAGGGTTTGAGCTAGGGTTAGGGTTAGGGTTAGGGTTTGAGCTAGGGTTAGGGTTAGGGTTTGAGCTAAGGTTAGGGTTAGGGTTTCAGCTAGGGTTAGGGTTAGGGTTTGAGCTAGGGTTAGGGTTAGGGTTTGAGCTAGGGTTAGGGTTAGGGTTTGAGCTAGGGTTAGGGTTAGGGTTTGAACTAGGGTTAGGGTTAGGGTTTGAGCTAGGGTTAGGGTTAGGGTTTGAGCTAGGGTTAGGGTTTGAGCTAGGATTAGGGTTAGGGTTTGAGCTAGGGTTAGGGTTTGAGCTAGGGTTAGGGTTAGGGTTAGGGTTTGAGCTAGGGTTAGGGTTAGGGTTTGAGCTAGGGTTAGGGTTTGAGCTAGGGTTAGGGTTAGGGTTTGAGCTAGGGTTAGGGTTTGAGCTAGGGTTAGGGTTAGGGTTTGAGCTAGGGTTAGGGTTAGGGTTTGAGCTAGGGTTAGGGTTGGGGTTTGAGCTAGGGTTAGGGTTAGGGTTAGGGTTTGAGATAGGGTTAGGGTTAGGGTTTGAGCTAGTGTTAGGGTTAGGGTTTGACCTAGGGTTAGGGTTAGGGTTTGAGCTAGGGTTAGCGTTAGCGTTAGGGTTAGAGCTAGGGTTAGGGTTTGAGCTAGGGTTAGGGTTAGGGTTTGAGCTAGGGTTAGGGTTTGAGCTAGGGTTAGGGTTAGGGTTTGAGCTAGGGTTAGGGTTTGAGCTAGGGTTAGGGTTAGGGTTTGAGCTAGGTTTAGGGTTAGGGTTAGGGTTTGAGCTAGGGTTAGGGTTAGGGTTTGAGCTAGGGTTAGGGTTTGAGCTAGGGTTAGGGTTAGGGTTTGAGCTAGGGTTAGGGTTAGGGTTAGGGTTTGAGCTAGGGTTAGGGTTAGGGTTTGAGCTAGGGTTAGGGTTTGAGCTAGGGTTAGGGTTAGGGTTTGAGCTAGGGTTAGGGTTAGGGTTTGAGCTAGGGTTAGGGTTAGGGTTTGAGCTAGGGTTAGGGTTTGAGCTAGGGTTAGGGTTTGAGCTAGGGTTAGGGTTAGGGTTAGGGTTTGAGCTAGGGTTAGGGTTAGGGTTTGAGCTAGGGTTAGGGTTAGGGTTAGAGCTAGGGTTAGGGTTAGGGTTTGAGCTAGGGTTAGGGTTTGAGCTAGGGTTAGGGTTAGGGTTAGGGTTTGAGCTAGGGTTAGGGTTAGGGTTTGAGCTAGGGTTAGGGTTAGGGTTTGAGCTAGGGTTAGGGTTAGGGTTTGAGCTAGGGTTAGGGTTTGAGCTAGGGTTAGGGTTAGGGTTTGAGCTAGGGTTAGGGTTAGGGTTAGGGTTTGAGCTGGGGTTAGGGTTAGGGTTTGAGCTAGGGTTAGGGTTTGAGCTAGGGTTAGGGTTAGGGTTTGAGCTAGGGTTAGGGTTAGGGTTAGGGTTTGAGCTAGGGTTAGGGTTAGGGTTTGAGCTAGGGTTAGGGTTTGAGCTAGGGTTAGGGTTAGGGTTTGAGCTAGGGTTAGGGTTAGGGTTAGGGTTTGAGCTAGGGTTAGGGTTAGGGTTTGAGCTAGGGTTAGGGTTAGGGTTTGAGCTAGGGTTAGGGTTAGGGTTAGGGTTTGAGCTAGGGTTAGGGTTAGGGTTTGAGCTAGGGTTAGGGTTTGAGCTAGGGTTAGGGTTAGGGTTTGAGCTAGGGTTAGGGTTAGGGTTAGGGTTTGAGCTAGGGTTAGGGTTAGGGTTTGAGCTAGGGTTAGGGTTAGGGTTTGAGCTAGGGTTAGGGTTAGGGTTAGGGTTTGAGCTAGGGTTCGGGTTAGGGTTTGAGCTAGGGTTAGGGTTTGAGCTAGGGTTAGGGTTAGGGTTTGAGCTAGGGTTAGGGTTAGGGTTTGAGCTAGGGTTAGGGTTAGGGTTTGAGCTAGGGTTAGGGTTTGAGCTAGGGTTAGGGTTAGGGTTAGGGTTTGAGCTAGGTTTAGGGTTAGGGTTTGAGCTAGGGTTAGGGTTAGGGTTTGAGCTAGGGTTAGCGTTAGGGTTAGAGCTAGGCTTAGGGTTTGAGCTAAGGTTAGGGTTAGGGTTGTCTTTACGACCTTCCGTACCGGAGCTACGTCACTTCCTTTCACTTACATAGCTGTATCTCAGGAACGGAAGGTCGTAGAGACTCGGGTAGAAGTCTGACGTGTTCAGAGACCCCGAAATATGTCTGACGGATCATGGTTCCGAGTCTCTACGACCTTCCGTTCCAGAGTAATAGTGAAGTTTATTTTCCCATTGAAGTGAATGGGGTTTGGTGCGCCTATAGTGAATGTGTGTATCTCGGCAACGGAAGGTCGTAGAGACTCGGGGACAAGTCTGACGTGTTCAGAGACCCCGAAATATGTCTGACGGATCATGGTTCCGAGTCTCTACGACCTTCCGTTCCCGAGTAATAGTGAAGTTTATTTTCCCATTGAAGTGAATGGGGTTTGGTGCGCCTATAGTGAATGTGTGTATCTCGGCAACGGAAGGTCGTAGAGACTCGGGTACAAGTCTGACGTGTTCAGAGACCCCGAAATATGTCTGACGGATCATGGTTCCGAGTCTCTACGACCTTCCGTTCCCGAGTAATAGTGAAGTTTATTTTCCCATTGAAGTGAATGGGGTTTGGTGCGCCTATAGTGAATGTGTGTATCTCGGCAACGGAAGGTCGTAGAGACTCGGGGACAAGTCTGTCGTGTTCAGAGACCCCGAATTATAGCAGACGGAGCTTGGTCCCGAGTCTGTGCGATCTTCCGTTCCCGAGTTATAGACCGAAATGTGTCCCCCATTGGAATGAATGGGTGCCGGATGGAGTGAAAATTTCAGTGTTGAGGCCAAAATCATGTCTCCAGGAAGTGTGTAGGAGCACGTTTCAGGCCATTTGGAGCTGATTGGTACCATTTGTGGAGTAACTTTTTTTGAACCCATACTTACTTCTATGGGTTTAGGGTAGGGTTAGGGTTAGGGTTAGGGTTTGAGCTAGGGTTAGGGTTAGGGTTAGGGTTTGAGCTAGGGTTAGGGTTAGGGTTAGGGTTTGAGCTAGGGTTAGGGTTAGGGTTTGAGCTAGGGTTAGGGTTAGGGTTAGGGTTTGAGCTAGGGTTAGGGTCTGAGCTAGGGTTAGGGTTAGGGTTTGAGCTAGGGTTAGGGTTAGGGTTTGAGCTAGGGTTAGGGTTAGGGTTAGGGTTTGAGCTAGGGTTCGGGTTAGGGTTTGAGCTAGGGTTAGGGTTTGAGCTAGGGTTAGGGTTAGGGTTTGAGCTAGGGTTAGGGTTAGGGTTTGAGCTAGGGTTAGGGTTAGGGTTAGGGTTTGAGCTAGGGTTAGGGTTAGGGTTTGAGCTAGGGTTAGAGTCTGAGCTAGGGTTAGGGTTAGGGTTAGGGTTTGAGCTAGGGTTAGGTTTAGGGTTTGAGCTAGGGTTAGGGTTAGGGTTAGGGTTTGAGCTAGGGTTAGGGTTAGGGTTTGAGCTAGGGTTAGGTTCTGAGCTAGGGTTAGGGTTAGGGTTTGAGCTAGGGTTAGGGTTAGGGTTTGACCTAGGGTTAGGGTTAGGGTTTGAGCTAGGGTTAGGCTTAGGGTTTGAGCTAGGGTTAGGGTTAGGGTTTGAGCTAGGGTTAGGGTTAGGGTTAGAGCTAGGGTTAGGGTTAGGGTTAGGGTTTGAGCTAGGGTTAGGGTTAGGGTTAGAGCTAGGGTTAGGGTTAGGGATAGGGTTTGAGCTAGGGTTAGGGTTAGGGTTTGAGCTAGGGTTAGGGTTAGGGTTAGGGTTTGAGCTAGGGTTAGGGTTAGGGTTAGGGTTTGAGCTAGGGTTAGGGTTAGGGTTAGGGTTTGAGCTAGGGTTAGGGTTAGGGTTAGGGTTTGAGCTAGGGTTAGGGTTAGGGTTTGAGCTAGGGTTAGGGTTAGGGTTAGGGTTTGAGCTAGGGTTAGGGTTAGGGTTAGAGCTAGGGTTAGGGTTAGGGTTTGAGCTAGGGTTAGGGTTAGGGTTTGAGCTAGGGTTAGGGTTAGGGTTAGGGTTTGAGCTAGGGTTAGGGTTAGGGTTAGGGTTTGAGCTAGGGTTAGGGTTAGGGTTAGGGTTTGAGCTAGGGTTAGGGTTAGGGTTAGGGTTTGAGCTAGGGTTAGGGTTAGGGTTAGGGTTAGGGTGTAGGGTTAGGGTTAGGGTTAGGGTTTGAGCTAGGGTTAGGGTCTGAGCTAGGTTTAGGGTTAGGGTTAGGGTTTGAGGTAGGGTGAGGGTTAGGGTTAGGGTTTGAGCTAGGGTTAGGGTTAGGGTTTGAGCTAGGGTTAGGGTTAGGGTTTGAGCTAGGGTTAGGGTTAGGGTTTGAGCTAGGGTTAGGGTTTGAGCTAGGGTTAGGGTTAGGGTTTGAGCTAGGGTTAGGGTTAGGGTTTGAGCTAGGGTTAGGGTTAGGGTTAGGGTTTGAGCTAGGGTTAGGGTTAGGGTTTGAGCTAGGGTTAGGGTTAGGGTTTGAGCTAGGGTTAGGGTTAGGGTTTGACCTACGGTTAGGTTTGGGTTTGAGCTAGGGTTAGGGTTAGGGTTTGACCTACGGTTAGGTTTGGGTTTGAGCTAGGGTTAGGGTCAGGGTTTGAGCTAGGGTTAGGGTTAGGGTTTGAGCTAGGGTTAGGGTTAGGGTTAGGGTTTGAGCTAGGGTTAGGGTTAGGGTTTGAGCTAGGGTTAGGGTTAGGGTTAGGGTTTGAGCTAGGGTTAGGGTTAGGGTTTGAGCTAGGGTTAGGGTTAGGGTTTGAGCTAGGGTTAGGGTTAGGGTTTGAGCTAGGTTTAGGGTTAGGGTTTGAGCTAGGGTTAGGGTTAGGGTTTGAGCTACGGTTAGGTTTGGGTTTGGGCTAGGGTTAGGGTCAGGGTTTGAGCTAGGGTTAGGGTTAGGGTTTGAGCTAGGGTTAGGGTTAGGGTTTGAGCTAGGGTTAGGGTTAGGGTTAGGGTTTGAGCTAGGGTTAGGGTTAGGGTTTGAGCTAGGGTTAGAGTCTGAGCTAGGGTTAGGGTTAGGGTTAGGGTTTGAGCTAGGGTTAGGGTTAGGGTTAGGGTTTGAGCTAGGGTTAGGGTTAGGGTTTGAGCTAGGGTTAGGTTCTGAGCTAGGGTTAGGGTTAGGGTTTGAGCTAGGGTTAGGGTTAGGGTTTGACCTAGGGTTAGGGTTAGGGTTTGAGCTAGGGTTAGGCTTAGGGTTTGAGCTAGGGTTAGGGTTAGGGTTTGAGCTAGGGTTAGGGTTAGGGTTAGAGCTAGGGTTAGGGTTAGGGTTAGGGTTTGAGCTAGGGTTAGGGTTAGGGTTAGAGCTAGGGTTAGGGTTAGGGTTAGGGTTTGAGCTAGGGTTAGGGTTAGGGTTTGAGCTAGGGTTAGGGTTAGGGTTAGGGTTAGGGTTTGAGCTAGGGTTAGGGTTAGGGTTAGGGTTTGAGCTAGGGTTAGGGTTAGGGTTAGGGTTTGAGCTAGGGTTAGGGTTAGGGTTAGGGTTTGAGCTAGGGTTAGGGTTAGGGTTTGAGCTAGGGTTAGGGTTAGGGTTAGGGTTTGAGCTAGGGTTAGGGTTAGGGTTAGAGCTAGGGTTAGGGTTAGGGTTTGAGCTAGGGTTAGGGTTAGGGTTTGAGCTAGGGTTAGGGTTAGGGTTAGGGTTTGAGCTAGGGTTAGGGTTAGGGTTAGGGTTTGAGCTAGGGTTAGGGTTAGGGTTAGGGTTTGAGCTAGGGTTAGGGTTAGGGTTAGGGTTTGAGCTAGGGTTAGGGTTAGGGTTAGGGTTAGGGTGTAGGGTTAGGGTTAGGGTTAGGGTTTGAGCTAGGGTTAGGGTCTGAGCTAGGTTTAGGGTTAGGGTTAGGGTTTGAGGTAGGGTGAGGGTTAGGGTTAGGGTTTGAGCTAGGGTTAGGGTTAGGGTTTGAGCTAGGGTTAGGGTTAGGGTTTGAGCTAGGGTTAGGGTTAGGGTTTGAGCTAGGGTTAGGGTTTGAGCTAGGGTTAGGGTTAGGGTTTGAGCTAGGGTTAGGGTTAGGGTTTGAGCTAGGGTTAGGGTTAGGGTTAGGGTTTGAGCTAGGGTTAGGGTTAGGGTTTGAGCTAGGGTTAGGGTTAGGGTTTGAGCTAGGGTTAGGGTTAGGGTTTGAGCTAGGGTTAGGGTTAGGGTTTGAGCTACGGTTAGGTTTGGGTTTGAGCTAGGGTTAGGGTCAGGGTTTGAGCTAGGGTTAGGGTTAGGGTTTGAGCTAGGGTTAGGGTTAGGGTTAGGGTTTGAGGTAGGGTTAGGGTTAGGGTTTGAGCTAGGGTTAGGGTTAGGGTTAGGGTTTGAGCTAGGGTTAGGGTTAGGGTTTGAGCTAGGGTTAGGGTTAGGGTTTGAGCTAGGGTTAGGGTTAGGGTTTGAGCTAGGGTTAGGGTTAGGGTTTGAGCTAGGGTTAGGGTTAGGGTTTGAGCTACGGTTAGGTTTGGGTTTGAGCTAGGGTTAGGGTCAGGGTTTGAGCTAGGGTTAGGGTTAGGGTTTGAGCTAGGGTTAGGGTTAGGGTTAGGGTTTGAGCTAGGGTTAGGGTTAGGGTTTGAGCTAGGGTTAGGGTTAGGGTTAGGGTTTGAGCTAGGGTTAGGGTTAGGGTTTGAGCTAGGGTTAGGGTTAGGGTTTCAGCTAGGGTTAGGGTTAGGGTTTGAGCTAGGGTTAGGGTTAGGGTTTGAGCTAGGGTTAGGGTTAGGGTTTGAGCTAGGGTTAGGGTTAGGGTTTGAACTAGGGTTAGGGTTAGGGTTTGAGCTAGGGTTAGGGTTAGGGTTTGAGCTAGGGTTAGGGTTTGAGCTAGGATTAGGGTTAGGGTTTGAGCTAGGGTTAGGGTTTGAGCTAGGGTTAGGGTTAGGGTTAGGGTTTGAGCTAGGGTTAGGGTTAGGGTTTGAGCTAGGGTTAGGGTTTGAGCTAGGGTTAGGGTTAGGGTTTGAGCTAGGGTTAGGGTTTGAGCTAGGATTAGGGTTAGGGTTTGAGCTAGGGTTAGGGTTTGAGCTAGGGTTAGGGTTAGGGTTAGGGTTTGAGCTAGGGTTAGGGTTAGGGTTTGAGCTAGGGTTAGGGTTTGAGCTAGGGTTAGGGTTAGGGTTTGAGCTAGGGTTAGGGTTTGAGCTAGGGTTAGGGTTAGGGTTTGAGCTAGGGTTAGGGTTAGGGTTTGAGCTAGGGTTAGGGTTGGGGTTTGAGCTAGGGTTAGGGTTAGGGTTAGGGTTTGAGATAGGGTTAGGGTTAGGGTTTGAGCTAGTGTTAGGGTTAGGGTTTGACCTAGGGTTAGGGTTAGGGTTTGAGCTAGGGTTAGCGTTAGCGTTAGGGTTAGAGCTAGGGTTAGGGTTTGAGCTAGGGTTAGGGTTAGGGTTTGAGCTAGGGTTAGGGTTTGAGCTAGGGTTAGGGTTAGGGTTTGAGCTAGGGTTAGGGTTTGAGCTAGGGTTAGGGTTAGGGTTTGAGCTAGGTTTAGGGTTAGGGTTAGGGTTTGAGCTAGGGTTAGGGTTAGGGTTTGAGCTAGGGTTAGGGTTTGAGCTAGGGTTAGGGTTAGGGTTTGAGCTAGGGTTAGGGTTAGGGTTAGGGTTTGAGCTAGGGTTAGGGTTAGGGTTTGAGCTAGGGTTAGGGTTTGAGCTAGGGTTAGGGTTAGGGTTTGAGCTAGGGTTAGGGTTAGGGTTTGAGCTAGGGTTAGGGTTAGGGTTTGAGCTAGGGTTAGGGTTTGAGCTAGGGTTAGGGTTTGAGCTAGGGTTAGGGTTAGGGTTAGGGTTTGAGCTAGGGTTAGGGTTAGGGTTTGAGCTAGGGTTAGGGTTAGGGTTAGAGCTAGGGTTAGGGTTAGGGTTTGAGCTAGGGTTAGGGTTTGAGCTAGGGTTAGGGTTAGGGTTAGGGTTTGAGCTAGGGTTAGGGTTAGGGTTTGAGCTAGGGTTAGGGTTAGGGTTTGAGCTAGGGTTAGGGTTAGGGTTTGAGCTAGGGTTAGGGTTTGAGCTAGGGTTAGGGTTAGGGTTTGAGCTAGGGTTAGGGTTAGGGTTAGGGTTTGAGCTGGGGTTAGGGTTAGGGTTTGAGCTAGGGTTAGGGTTTGAGCTAGGGTTAGGGTTAGGGTTTGAGCTAGGGTTAGGGTTAGGGTTAGGGTTTGAGCTAGGGTTAGGGTTAGGGTTAGAGCTAGGGTTAGGGTTAGGGTTTGAGCTAGGGTTAGGGTTAGGGTTAGGGTTAGGGTTTGAGCTAGGGTTAGGGTTAGGGTTAGGGTTTGAGCTAGGGTTAGGGTTAGGGTTAGGGTTTGAGCTAGGGTTAGGGTTAGGGTTAGGGTTTGAGCTAGGGTTAGGGTTAGGGTTTGAGCTAGGGTTAGGGTTAGGGTTAGGGTTTGAGCTAGGGTTAGGGTTAGGGTTAGAGCTAGGGTTAGGGTTAGGGTTTGAGCTAGGGTTAGGGTTAGGGTTTGAGCTAGGGTTAGGGTTAGGGTTAGGGTTTGAGCTAGGGTTAGGGTTAGGGTTAGGGTTTGAGCTAGGGTTAGGGTTAGGGTTAGGGTTTGAGCTAGGGTTAGGGTTAGGGTTAGGGTTTGAGCTAGGGTTAGGGTTAGGGTTAGGGTTAGGGTGTAGGGTTAGGGTTAGGGTTAGGGTTTGAGCTAGGGTTAGGGTCTGAGCTAGGTTTAGGGTTAGGGTTAGGGTTTGAGGTAGGGTGAGGGTTAGGGTTAGGGTTTGAGCTAGGGTTAGGGTTAGGGTTTGAGCTAGGGTTAGGGTTAGGGTTTGAGCTAGGGTTAGGGTTAGGGTTTGAGCTAGGGTTAGGGTTTGAGCTAGGGTTAGGGTTAGGGTTTGAGCTAGGGTTAGGGTTAGGGTTTGAGCTAGGGTTAGGGTTAGGGTTAGGGTTTGAGCTAGGGTTAGGGTTAGGGTTTGAGCTAGGGTTAGGGTTAGGGTTTGAACTAGGGTTAGGGTTAGGGTTTGAGCTAGGGTTAGGGTTAGGGTTTGAGCTAGGGTTAGGGTTTGAGCTAGGATTAGGGTTAGGGTTTGAGCTAGGGTTAGGGTTTGAGCTAGGGTTAGGGTTAGGGTTAGGGTTTGAGCTAGGGTTAGGGTTAGGGTTTGAGCTAGGGTTAGGGTTTGAGCTAGGGTTAGGGTTAGGGTTTGAGCTAGGGTTAGGGTTTGAGCTAGGATTAGGGTTAGGGTTTGAGCTAGGGTTAGGGTTTGAGCTAGGGTTAGGGTTAGGGTTAGGGTTTGAGCTAGGGTTAGGGTTAGGGTTTGAGCTAGGGTTAGGGTTTGAGCTAGGGTTAGGGTTAGGGTTTGAGCTAGGGTTAGGGTTTGAGCTAGGGTTAGGGTTAGGGTTTGAGCTAGGGTTAGGGTTAGGGTTTGAGCTAGGGTTAGGGTTGGGGTTTGAGCTAGGGTTAGGGTTAGGGTTAGGGTTTGAGATAGGGTTAGGGTTAGGGTTTGAGCTAGTGTTAGGGTTAGGGTTTGACCTAGGGTTAGGGTTAGGGTTTGAGCTAGGGTTAGCGTTAGCGTTAGGGTTAGAGCTAGGGTTAGGGTTTGAGCTAGGGTTAGGGTTAGGGTTTGAGCTAGGGTTAGGGTTTGAGCTAGGGTTAGGGTTAGGGTTTGAGCTAGGGTTAGGGTTTGAGCTAGGGTTAGGGTTAGGGTTTGAGCTAGGTTTAGGGTTAGGGTTAGGGTTTGAGCTAGGGTTAGGGTTAGGGTTTGAGCTAGGGTTAGGGTTTGAGCTAGGGTTAGGGTTAGGGTTTGAGCTAGGGTTAGGGTTAGGGTTAGGGTTTGAGCTAGGGTTAGGGTTAGGGTTTGAGCTAGGGTTAGGGTTTGAGCTAGGGTTAGGGTTAGGGTTTGAGCTAGGGTTAGGGTTAGGGTTTGAGCTAGGGTTAGGGTTAGGGTTTGAGCTAGGGTTAGGGTTTGAGCTAGGGTTAGGGTTTGAGCTAGGGTTAGGGTTAGGGTTAGGGTTTGAGCTAGGGTTAGGGTTAGGGTTTGAGCTAGGGTTAGGGTTAGGGTTAGAGCTAGGGTTAGGGTTAGGGTTTGAGCTAGGGTTAGGGTTTGAGCTAGGGTTAGGGTTAGGGTTAGGGTTTGAGCTAGGGTTAGGGTTAGGGTTTGAGCTAGGGTTAGGGTTAGGGTTTGAGCTAGGGTTAGGGTTAGGGTTTGAGCTAGGGTTAGGGTTTGAGCTAGGGTTAGGGTTAGGGTTTGAGCTAGGGTTAGGGTTAGGGTTAGGGTTTGAGCTGGGGTTAGGGTTAGGGTTTGAGCTAGGGTTAGGGTTTGAGCTAGGGTTAGGGTTAGGGTTTGAGCTAGGGTTAGGGTTAGGGTTAGGGTTTGAGCTAGGGTTAGGGTTAGGGTTAGAGCTAGGGTTAGGGTTAGGGTTTGAGCTAGGGTTAGGGTTAGGGTTAGGGTTAGGGTTTGAGCTAGGGTTAGGGTTAGGGTTAGGGTTTGAGCTAGGGTTAGGGTTAGGGTTAGGGTTTGAGCTAGGGTTAGGGTTAGGGTTAGGGTTTGAGCTAGGGTTAGGGTTAGGGTTTGAGCTAGGGTTAGGGTTAGGGTTAGGGTTTGAGCTAGGGTTAGGGTTAGGGTTAGAGCTAGGGTTAGGGTTAGGGTTTGAGCTAGGGTTAGGGTTAGGGTTTGAGCTAGGGTTAGGGTTAGGGTTAGGGTTTGAGCTAGGGTTAGGGTTAGGGTTAGGGTTTGAGCTAGGGTTAGGGTTAGGGTTAGGGTTTGAGCTAGGGTTAGGGTTAGGGTTAGGGTTTGAGCTAGGGTTAGGGTTAGGGTTAGGGTTAGGGTGTAGGGTTAGGGTTAGGGTTAGGGTTTGAGCTAGGGTTAGGGTCTGAGCTAGGTTTAGGGTTAGGGTTAGGGTTTGAGGTAGGGTGAGGGTTAGGGTTAGGGTTTGAGCTAGGGTTAGGGTTAGGGTTTGAGCTAGGGTTAGGGTTAGGGTTTGAGCTAGGGTTAGGGTTAGGGTTTGAGCTAGGGTTAGGGTTTGAGCTAGGGTTAGGGTTAGGGTTTGAGCTAGGGTTAGGGTTAGGGTTTGAGCTAGGGTTAGGGTTAGGGTTAGGGTTTGAGCTAGGGTTAGGGTTAGGGTTTGAGCTAGGGTTAGGGTTAGGGTTTGAGCTAGGGTTAGGGTTAGGGTTTGAGCTAGGGTTAGGGTTAGGGTTTGAGCTACGGTTAGGTTTGGGTTTGAGCTAGGGTTAGGGTCAGGGTTTGAGCTAGGGTTAGGGTTAGGGTTTGAGCTAGGGTTAGGGTTAGGGTTAGGGTTTGAGCTAGGGTTAGGGTTAGGGTTTGAGCTAGGGTTAGGGTTAGGGTTAGGGTTTGAGCTAGGGTTAGGGTTAGGGTTTGAGCTAGGGTTAGGGTTAGGGTTTGAGCTAGGGTTAGGGTTAGGGTTTGAGCTAGGGTTAGGGTTAGGGTTTGAGCTAGGGTTAGGGTTAGGGTTTGAGCTACGGTTAGGTTTGGGTTTGAGCTAGGGTTAGGGTCAGGGTTTGAGCTAGGGTTAGGGTTAGGGTTTGAGCTAGGGTTAGGGTTAGGGTTAGGGTTTGAGCTAGGGTTAGGGTTAGGGTTTGAGCTAGGGTTAGGGTTAGGGTTAGGGTTTGAGCTAGGGTTAGGGTTAGGGTTTGAGCTAGGGTTAGGGTTAGGGTTTCAGCTAGGGTTAGGGTTAGGGTTTGAGCTAGGGTTAGGGTTAGGGTTTGAGCTAGGGTTAGGGTTAGGGTTTGAGCTAGGGTTAGGGTTAGGGTTTGAACTAGGGTTAGGGTTAGGGTTTGAGCTAGGGTTAGGGTTAGGGTTTGAGCTAGGGTTAGGGTTTGAGCTAGGATTAGGGTTAGGGTTTGAGCTAGGGTTAGGGTTTGAGCTAGGGTTAGGGTTAGGGTTAGGGTTTGAGCTAGGGTTAGGGTTAGGGTTTGAGCTAGGGTTAGGGTTTGAGCTAGGGTTAGGGTTAGGGTTTGAGCTAGGGTTAGGGTTTGAGCTAGGGTTAGGGTTAGGGTTTGAGCTAGGGTTAGGGTTAGGGTTTGAGCTAGGGTTAGGGTTGGGGTTTGAGCTAGGGTTAGGGTTAGGGTTAGGGTTTGAGATAGGGTTAGGGTTAGGGTTTGAGCTAGTGTTAGGGTTAGGGTTTGACCTAGGGTTAGGGTTAGGGTTTGAGCTAGGGTTAGCGTTAGCGTTAGGGTTAGAGCTAGGGTTAGGGTTTGAGCTAGGGTTAGGGTTAGGGTTTGAGCTAGGGTTAGGGTTTGAGCTAGGGTTAGGGTTAGGGTTTGAGCTAGGGTTAGGGTTTGAGCTAGGGTTAGGGTTAGGGTTTGAGCTAGGTTTAGGGTTAGGGTTAGGGTTTGAGCTAGGGTTAGGGTTAGGGTTTGAGCTAGGGTTAGGGTTTGAGCTAGGGTTAGGGTTAGGGTTTGAGCTAGGGTTAGGGTTAGGGTTAGGGTTTGAGCTAGGGTTAGGGTTAGGGTTTGAGCTAGGGTTAGGGTTTGAGCTATGGTTAGGGTTAGGGTTTGAGCTAGGGTTAGGGTTAGGGTTTGAGCTAGGGTTAGGGTTAGGGTTTGAGCTAGGGTTAGGGTTTGAGCTAGGGTTAGGGTTTGAGCTAGGGTTAGGGTTAGGGTTAGGGTTTGAGCTAGGGTTAGGGTTAGGGTTTGAGCTAGGGTTAGGGTTAGGGTTAGAGCTAGGGTTAGGGTTAGGGTTTGAGCTAGGGTTAGGGTTTGAGCTAGGGTTAGGGTTAGGGTTAGGGTTTGAGCTAGGGTTAGGGTTAGGGTTTGAGCTAGGGTTAGGGTTAGGGTTTGAGCTAGGGTTAGGGTTAGGGTTTGAGCTAGGGTTAGGGTTTGAGCTAGGGTTAGGGTTAGGGTTTGAGCTAGGGTTAGGGTTAGGGTTAGGGTTTGAGCTGGGGTTAGGGTTAGGGTTTGAGCTAGGGTTAGGGTTTGAGCTAGGGTTAGGGTTAGGGTTTGAGCTAGGGTTAGGGTTAGGGTTAGGGTTTGAGCTAGGGTTAGGGTTAGGGTTTGAGCTAGGGTTAGGGTTTGAGCTAGGGTTAGGGTTAGGGTTTGAGCTAGGGTTAGGGTTAGGGTTAGGGTTTGAGCTAGGGTTAGGGTTAGGGTTTGAGCTAGGGTTAGGGTTAGGGTTTGAGCTAGGGTTAGGGTTAGGGTTAGGGTTTGAGCTAGGGTTAGGGTTAGGGTTTGAGCTAGGGTTAGGGTTTGAGCTAGGGTTAGGGTTAGGGTTTGAGCTAGGGTTAGGGTTAGGGTTAGGGTTTGAGCTAGGGTTAGGGTTAGGGTTTGAGCTAGGGTTAGGGTTAGGGTTTGAGCTAGGGTTAGGGTTAGGGTTAGGGTTTGAGCTAGGGTTCGGGTTAGGGTTTGAGCTAGGGTTAGGGTTTGAGCTAGGGTTAGGGTTAGGGTTTGAGCTAGGGTTAGGGTTAGGGTTTGAGCTAGGGTTAGGGTTAGGGTTTGAGCTAGGGTTAGGGTTTGAGCTAGGGTTAGGGTTAGGGTTAGGGTTTGAGCTAGGTTTAGGGTTAGGGTTTGAGCTAGGGTTAGGGTTAGGGTTTGAGCTAGGGTTAGCGTTAGGGTTAGAGCTAGGCTTAGGGTTTGAGCTAAGGTTAGGGTTAGGGTTGTCTTTACGACCTTCCGTACCGGAGCTACGTCACTTCCTTTCACTTACATAGCTGTATCTCAGGAACGGAAGGTCGTAGAGACTCGGGTAGAAGTCTGACGTGTTCAGAGACCCCGAAATATGTCTGACGGATCATGGTTCCGAGTCTCTACGACCTTCCGTTCCAGAGTAATAGTGAAGTTTATTTTCCCATTGAAGTGAATGGGGTTTGGTGCGCCTATAGTGAATGTGTGTATCTCGGCAACGGAAGGTCGTAGAGACTCGGGGACAAGTCTGACGTGTTCAGAGACCCCGAAATATGTCTGACGGATCATGGTTCCGAGTCTCTACGACCTTCCGTTCCCGAGTAATAGTGAAGTTTATTTTCCCATTGAAGTGAATGGGGTTTGGTGCGCCTATAGTGAATGTGTGTATCTCGGCAACGGAAGGTCGTAGAGACTCGGGTACAAGTCTGACGTGTTCAGAGACCCCGAAATATGTCTGACGGATCATGGTTCCGAGTCTCTACGACCTTCCGTTCCCGAGTAATAGTGAAGTTTATTTTCCCATTGAAGTGAATGGGGTTTGGTGCGCCTATAGTGAATGTGTGTATCTCGGCAACGGAAGGTCGTAGAGACTCGGGGACAAGTCTGTCGTGTTCAGAGACCCCGAATTATAGCAGACGGAGCTTGGTCCCGAGTCTGTGCGATCTTCCGTTCCCGAGTTATAGACCGAAATGTGTCCCCCATTGGAATGAATGGGTGCCGGATGGAGTGAAAATTTCAGTGTTGAGGCCAAAATCATGTCTCCAGGAAGTGTGTAGGAGCACGTTTCAGGCCATTTGGAGCTGATTGGTACCATTTGTGGAGTAACTTTTTTTGAACCCATACTTACTTCTATGGGTTTAGGGTAGGGTTAGGGTTAGGGTTAGGGTTTGAGCTAGGGTTAGGGTTAGGGTTAGGGTTTGAGCTAGGGTTAGGGTTAGGGTTTGAGCTAGGGTTAGGGTCTGAGCTAGGGTTAGGGTTAGGGTTAGGGTTTGAGCTAGGGTTAGGGTTAGGGTTAGGGTTTGAGCTAGGGTTAGGGTTAGGGTTAGGGTTTGAGCTAGGGTTAGGGTTTGAGCTAGGGTTAGGGTTAGGGTTTGAGCTAGGGTTAGGGTTAGGGTTAGGGTTTGAGCTAGGGTTAGGGTTAGGGTTTGAGCTAGGGTTAGGGTTAGGGTTAGGGTTTGAGCTAGGGTTAGGGTCTGAGCTAGGGTTAGGGTTAGGGTTTGAGCTAGGGTTAGGGTTAGGGTTTGAGCTAGGGTTAGGGTTAGGGTTAGGGTTTGAGCTAGGGTTCGGGTTAGGGTTTGAGCTAGGGTTAGGGTTTGAGCTAGGGTTAGGGTTAGGGTTTGAGCTAGGGTTAGGGTTAGGGTTTGAGCTAGGGTTAGGGTTAGGGTTTGAGCTAGGGTTAGGGTTTGAGCTAGGGTTAGGGTTAGGGTTAGGGTTTGAGCTAGGTTTAGGGTTAGGGTTTGAGCTAGGGTTAGGGTTAGGGTTTGAGCTAGGGTTAGCGTTAGGGTTAGAGCTAGGCTTAGGGTTTGAGCTAAGGTTAGGGTTAGGGTTGTCTTTACGACCTTCCGTACCGGAGCTACGTCACTTCCTTTCACTTACATAGCTGTATCTCAGGAACGGAAGGTCGTAGAGACTCGGGTACAAGTCTGACGTGTTCAGAGACCCCGAAATATGTCTGACGGATCATGGTTCCGAGTCTCTACGACCTTCCGTTCCAGAGTAATAGTGAAGTTTATTTTCCCATTGAAGTGAATGGGGTTTGGTGCGCCTATAGTGAATGTGTGTATCTCGGCAACGGAAGGTCGTAGAGACTCGGGGACAAGTCTGACGTGTTCAGAGACCCCGAAATATGTCTGACGGATCATGGTTCCGAGTCTCTACGACCTTCCGTTCCCGAGTAATAGTGAAGTTTATTTTCCCATTGAAGTGAATGGGGTTTGGTGCGCCTATAGTGAATGTGTGTATCTCGGCAACGGAAGGTCGTAGAGACTCGGGTACAAGTCTGACGTGTTCAGAGACCCCGAAATATGTCTGACGGATCATGGTTCCGAGTCTCTACGACCTTCCGTTCCCGAGTAATAGTGAAGTTTATTTTCCCATTGAAGTGAATGGGGTTTGGTGCGCCTATAGTGAATGTGTGTATCTCGGCAACGGAAGGTCGTAGAGACTCGGGGACAAGTCTGTCGTGTTCAGAGACCCCGAATTATAGCAGACGGAGCTTGGTCCCGAGTCTGTGCGATCTTCCGTTCCCGAGTTATAGACCGAAATGTGTCCCCCATTGGAATGAATGGGTGCCGGATGGAGTGAAAATTTCAGTGTTGAGGCCAAAATCATGTCTCCAGGAAGTGTGTAGGAGCACGTTTCAGGCCATTTGGAGCTGATTGGTACCATTTGTGGAGTAACTTTTTTTGAACCCATACTTACTTCTATGGGTTTAGGCTAGGGTTAGGGTTAGGGTTAGGGTTTGAGCTAGGGTTAGGGTTAGGGTTTGAGCTAGGGTTAGGGTTAGGGTTTGAGCTAGGGTTAGGGTCTGAGCTAGGGTTAGGGTTAGGGTTTTAGCTAGGGTTAGGGTTAGGGTTTGAGCTAGGGTTAGGGTTAGGGTTTGAGCTAGGGTTAGGGTTAGGGTTTGAGCTAGGGTTAGGCTTAGGGTTTGAGCTAGGGTTAGGGTTAGGGTTTGAGCTAGGGTTAGGCTTAGGGTTTGAGCTAGGGTTAGGGTTAGGGTTAGAGCTAGGGTTAGGGTTAGGGTTTGAGCTAGGGTTAGGGTTAGGGTTAGGGTTTGAGCTAGGGTTAGGGTTAGGGTTTTAGCTAGGGTTAGGGTTAGGGTTAGGGTTTGAGCTAGGGTTAGGGTTAGGGTTTGAGCTAGGGTTAGGGTTAGGGTTAGGGTTTGAGCTAGGGTTAGGGTTAGGGTTTGAGCTAGGGTTAGGGTCTGAGCTAGGGTTAGGGTTAGGGTTAGGGTTAGGGTTTGAGCTAGGGTTAGGGTTAGGGTTTGAGCTAGGGTTAGGGTTAGGGTTTGAGCTAGGGTTAGGCTTAGGGTTTGAGCTAGGGTTAGGGTTAGGGTTTGAGCTAGGGTTAGGGTTAGGGTTAGAGCTAGGGTTAGGGTTAGGGTTTGAGCTAGGGTTAGGGTTAGGGTTTGAGCTAGGGTTAAGGTTAGGGTTTGAGCTAGGGTTAGGGTTAGGGTTTGAGCTAGGGTTAGGGTTAGGGTTAGGGTTTGAGCTAGGGTTAGGGTTAGGGTTAGGGTTTGAGCTAGGGTTAGGGTTAGGGTTAGGGTTAGGGTTTGAGCTAGGGTTAGGGTTAGGGTTAGGGATAGAGCTAGGGTTAGGGTTAGGGTTTGAGCTAGGGTTAGGGTTAGGGTTTGAGCTAGGGTTAGGGTTAGGGTTAGGGTTTGAGCTAGGGTTAGGGTTAGGGTTAGGGTTTGAGCTAGGGTTAGGGTTAGGGTTAGGGTTTGAGCTAGGGTTAGGGTTAGGGTTAGAGCTAGGGTTAGGGTTAGGGTTTGAGCTAGGGTTAGGGTTAGGGTTAGGGTTTGAGCTAGGGTTAGGGTTAGGGTTTGAGCTAGGGTTAGGGTTAGGGTTAGGGTTTGAGCTAGGGTTAGGGTTAGGGTTTGAGCTAGGGTTAGGGTTAGGGTTAGGGTTTGAGCTAGGGTTAGGGTTAGGGTTTGAGCTAGGGTTAGAGTCTGAGCTAGGGTTAGGGTTAGGGTTAGGGTTTGAGCTAGGGTTAGGTTTAGGGTTTGAGCTAGGGTTAGGGTTAGGGTTAGGGTTTGAGCTAGGGTTAGGGTTAGGGTTTGAGCTAGGGTTAGGGTCTGAGCTAGGGTTAGGGTTAGGGTTTGAGCTAGGGTTAGGGTTAGGGTTTGACCTAGGGTTAGGGTTAGGGTTTGAGCTAGGGTTAGGCTTAGGGTTTGAGCTAGGGTTAGGGTTAGGGTTTGAGCTAGGGTTAGGGTTAGGGTTAGAGCTAGGGTTAGGGTTAGGGTTAGGGTTTGAGCTAGGGTTAGGGTTAGGGTTTGAGCTAGGGTTAGGGTTAGGGTTTGAGCTAGGGTTAGGGTTAGGGTTTGAGCTAGGGTTAGGGTTAGGGTTTGAGCTAGGGTTAGGGTTAGGGTTAGGGTTTGAGCTAGGGTTAGGGTTAGGGTTTGAGCTAGGGTTAGGGTTAGGGTTTGAGCTAGGGTTAGGGTTAGGGTTAGGGTTTGAGCTAGGGTTAGGGTTAGGGTTAGGGTTTGAGCTAGGGTTAGGGTTAGGGTTAGGGTTTGAGCTAGGGTTAGGGTTAGGGTTAGGGTTTGAGCTAGGGTTAGGGTTAGGGTTAGGGTTAGGGTGTAGGGTTAGGGTTAGGGTTAGGGTTTGAGCCAGGGTTAGGGTCTGAGCTAGGTTTAGGGTTAGGGTTAGGGTTTGAGGTAGGGTGAGGGTTAGGGTTAGGGTTTGAGCTAGGGTTAGGGTTAGGGTTTGAGCTAGGGTTAGGGTTTGAGCTAGGGTTAGGGTTTGAGCTAGGGTTAGGGTTAGGGTTTGAGCTAGGGTTAGGGTTAGGGTTAGGGTTTGAGCTAGGGTTAGGGTTAGGGTTAGGGTTTGAGCTAGGGTTAGGGTTAGGGTTAGGGTTTGAGCTAGGGTTAGGGTTAGGGTTAGGGTTAGGGTGTAGGGTTAGGGTTAGGGTTAGGGTTTGAGCTAGGGTTAGGGTCTGAGCTAGGTTTAGGGTTAGGGTTAGGGTTTGAGGTAGGGTGAGGGTTAGGGTTAGGGTTTGAGCTAGGGTTAGGGTTAGGGTTTGAGCTAGGGTTAGGGTTAGGGTTTGAGCTAGGGTTAGGGTTAGGGTTTGAGCTAGGGTTAGGGTTTGAGCTAGGGTTAGGGTTAGGGTTTGAGCTAGGGTTAGGGTTAGGGTTTGAGCTAGGGTTGGGGTTAGGGTTTGAGCTAGGGTTAGGGTTAGGGTTAGGGTTTGAGCTAGGGTTAGGGTTATGGTTTGAGCTAGGGTTAGGGTTAGGGTTTGAGCTAGGGTTAGGGTTACGGTTTGAGCTAGGGTTAGGGTTAGGGTTTGAGCTACGGTTAGGTTTGGGTTTGAGCTAGGGTTAGGGTCAGGGTTTGAGCTAGGGTTAGGGTTAGGGTTTGAGCTAGGGTTAGGGTTAGGGTTAGGGTTTGAGCTAGGGTTAGGGTTAGGGTTTGAGCTAGGGTTAGGGTTAGGGTTAGGGTTTGAGCTAGGGTTAGGGTTAGGGTTTGAGCTAGGGTTAGGGTTAGGGTTTGAGCTAGGGTTAGGGTTAGGGTTTGAGCTAGGGTTAGGGTTAGGGTTTGAGCTAGGGTTAGGGTTTGAGCTAGGGTTAGGGTTAGGGTTTGAGCTAGGGTTAGGGTTAGGGTTTGACCTAGGGTTAGGGTTAGGGTTTGAACTAGGGTTAGGGTTAGGGTTTGAGCTAGGGTTAGGGTTAGGGTTTGAGCTAGGGTTAGGGTTTGAGCTAGGGTTAGGGTTAGGGTTTGAGCTAGGGTTAGGGTTTGAGCTAGGGTTAGGGTTAGGGTTAGGGTTTGAGCTAGGGTTAGGGTTAGGGTTTGAGCTAGGGTTAGGGTTTGAGCTAGGGTTAGGGTTAGGGTTTGAGCTAGGGTTAGGGTTTGAGCTAGGGTTAGGGTTAGGGTTTGAGCTAGGGTTAGGGTTAGGGTTTGAGCTAGGGTTAGGGTTGGGGTTTGAGCTAGGGTTAGCGTTAGCGTTAGGGTTAGAGCTAGGGTTAGGGTTTGAGCTAGGGTTAGGGTTAGGGTTTGAGCTAGGGTTAGGGTTTGAGCTAGGGTTAGGGTTAGGGTTTGAGCTAGGGTTAGGGTTTGAGCTAGGGTTAGGGTTAGGGTTTGAGCTAGGTTTAGGGTTAGGGTTAGGGTTTGAGCTAGGGTTAGGGTTAGGGTTTGAGCTAGGGTTAGGGTTTGAGCTAGGGTTAGGGTTAGGGTTTGAGCTAGGGTTAGGGTTAGGGTTTGAGCTAGGGTTAGGGTTGGGGTTTGAGCTAGGGTTAGCGTTAGCGTTAGGGTTAGAGCTAGGGTTAGGGTTTGAGCTAGGGTTAGGGTTAGGGTTTGAGCTAGGGTTAGGGTTTGAGCTAGGGTTAGGGTTAGGGTTTGAGCTAGGGTTAGGGTTTGAGCTAGGGTTAGGGTTAGGGTTTGAGCTAGGTTTAGGGTTAGGGTTAGGGTTTGAGCTAGGGTTAGGGTTAGGGTTTGAGCTAGGGTTAGGGTTTGAGCTAGGGTTAGGGTTAGGGTTTGAGCTAGGGTTAGGGTTAGGGTTAGGGTTTGAGCTAGGGTTAGGGTTAGGGTTTGAGCTAGGGTTAGGGTTTGAGCTAGGGTTAGGGTTAGGGTTTGAGCTAGGGTTAGGGTTAGGGTTTGAGCTAGGGTTAGGGTTTGAGCTAGGGTTAGGGTTAGGGTTTGAGCTAGGGTTAGGGTTTGAGCTAGGGTTAGGGTTTGAGCTAGGGTTAGGGTTAGGGTTAGGGTTTGAGCTAGGGTTAGGGTTTGAGCTAGGGTTAGGGTTAGGGTTAGAGCTAGGGTTAGGGTTAGGGTTTGAGCTAGGGTTAGGGTTTGAGCTAGGGTTAGGGTTAGGGTTAGGGTTTGAGCTAGGGTTAGGGTTAGGTTTTGAGCTAGGGTTAGGGTTAGGGTTTGAGCTAGGGTTAGGGTTAGGGTTTGAGCTAGGGTTAGGGTTTGAGCTAGGGTTAGGGTTAGGGTTTGAGCTAGGGTTAGGGTTAGGGTTAGGGTTTGAGCTGGGGTTAGGGTTAGGGTTTGAGCTAGGGTTAGGGTTTGAGCTAGGGTTAGGGTTAGGGTTTGAGCTAGGGTTAGGGTTAGGGTTAGGGTTTGAGCTAGGGTTAGGGTTAGGTTTTGAGCTAGGGTTAGGGTTAGGGTTTGAGCTAGGGTTAGGGTTAGGGTTTGAGCTAGGGTTAGGGTTTGAGCTAGGGTTAGGGTTAGGGTTTGAGCTAGGGTTAGGGTTAGGGTTAGGGTTTGAGCTGGGGTTAGGGTTAGGGTTTGAGCTAGGGTTAGGGTTTGAGCTAGGGTTAGGGTTAGGGTTTGAGCTAGGGTTAGGGTTAGGGTTAGGGTTTGAGCTAGGGTTAGGGTTAGGGTTTGAGCTAGGGTTAGGGTTAGGGTTAGGGTTTGAGCTAGGGTTAGGGTTAGGGTTTGAGCTAGGGTTAGGGTTAGGGTTTGAGCTAGGGTTAGGGTTAGGGTTAGGGTTTGAGCTAGGGTTAGGGTTAGGGTTTGAGCTAGGGTTAGGGTTTGAGCTAGGGTTAGGGTTAGGGTTTGAGCTAGGGTTAGGGTTAGGGTTAGGGTTTGAGCTAGGGTTAGGGTTAGGGTTTGAGCTAGGGTTAGGGTTAGGGTTTGAGCTAGGGTTAGGGTTAGGGTTAGGGTTTGAGCTAGGGTTCGGGTTAGGGTTTGAGCTAGGGTTAGGGTTTGAGCTAGGGTTAGGGTTAGGGTTTGAGCTAGGGTTAGGGTTAGGGTTTGAGCTAGGGTTAGGGTTAGGGTTTGAGCTAGGGTTAGGGTTTGAGCTAGGGTTCGGGTTAGGGTTAGGGTTTGAGCTAGGTTTAGGGTTAGGGTTTGAGCTAGGGTTAGGGTTAGGGTTTGAGCTAGGGTTAGCGTTAGGGTTAGAGCTAGGCTTAGGGTTTGAGCTAAGGTTAGGGTTAGGGTTGTCTTTACGACCTTCCGTACCGGAGCTACGTCACTTCCTTTCACTTACATAGCTGTATCTCAGGAACGGAAGGTCGTAGAGACTCGGGTACAAGTCTGACGTGTTCAGAGACCCCGAAATATGTCTGACGGATCATGGTTCCGAGTCTCTACGACCTTCCGTTCCCGAGTAATAGTGAAGTTTATTTTCCCATTGAAGTGAATGGGGTTTGGTGCGCCTATAGTGAATGTGTGTATCTCGGCAACGGAAGGTCGTAGAGACTCGGGGACAAGTCTGACGTGTTCAGAGACCCCGAAATATGTCTGACGGATCATGGTTCCGAGTCTCTACGACCTTCCGTTCCCGAGTAATAGTGAAGTTTATTTTCCCATTGAAGTGAATGGGGTTTGGTGCGCCTATAGTGAATGTGTGTATCTCGGCAACGGAAGGTCGTAGAGACTCGGGTACAAGTCTGACGTGTTCAGAGACCCCGAAATATGTCTGACGGATCATGGTTCCGAGTCTCTACGACCTTCCGTTCCCGAGTAATAGTGAAGTTTATTTTCCCATTGAAGTGAATGGGGTTTGGTGCGCCTATAGTGAATGTGTGTATCTCGGCAACGGAAGGTCGTAGAGACTCGGGGACAAGTCTGTCGTGTTCAGAGACCCCGAATTATAGCAGACGGAGCTTGGTCCCGAGTCTGTGCGATCTTCCGTTCCCGAGTTATAGACCGAAATGTGTCCCCCATTGGAATGAATGGGTGCCGGATGGAGTGAAAATTTCAGTGTTGAGGCCAAAATCATGTCTCCAGGAAGTGTGTAGGAGCACGTTTCAGGCCATTTGGAGCTGATTGGTACCATTTGTGGAGTAACTTTTTTTGAACCCATACTTACTTCTATGGGTTTAGGCTAGGGTTAGGGTTAGGGTTTGAGCTAGGGTTAGGGTTAGGGTTAGGGTTTGAGCTAGGGTTCGGGTTAGGGTTTGAGCTAGGGTTAGGGTTTGAGCTAGGGTTAGGGTTAGGGTTTGAGCTAGGGTTAGGGTTAGGGTTTGAGCTAGGGTTAGGGTTAGGGTTTGAGCTAGGGTTAGGGTTTGAGCTAGGGTTCGGGTTAGGGTTAGGGTTTGAGCTAGGTTTAGGGTTAGGGTTTGAGCTAGGGTTAGGGTTAGGGTTTGAGCTAGGGTTAGCGTTAGGGTTAGAGCTAGGCTTAGGGTTTGAGCTAAGGTTAGGGTTAGGGTTGTCTTTACGACCTTCCGTACCGGAGCTACGTCACTTCCTTTCACTTACATAGCTGTATCTCAGGAACGGAAGGTCGTAGAGACTCGGGTACAAGTCTGACGTGTTCAGAGACCCCGAAATATGTCTGACGGATCATGGTTCCGAGTCTCTACGACCTTCCGTTCCCGAGTAATAGTGAAGTTTATTTTCCCATTGAAGTGAATGGGGTTTGGTGCGCCTATAGTGAATGTGTGTATCTCGGCAACGGAAGGTCGTAGAGACTCGGGGACAAGTCTGACGTGTTCAGAGACCCCGAAATATGTCTGACGGATCATGGTTCCGAGTCTCTACGACCTTCCGTTCCCGAGTAATAGTGAAGTTTATTTTCCCATTGAAGTGAAAGGGGTTTGGTGCGCCTATAGTGAATGTGTGTATCTCGGAAACGGAAGGTCGTAGAGACTCGGGTACAAGTCTGACGTGTTCAGAGACCCCGAAATATGTCTGACGGATCATGGTTCCGAGTCTCTACGACCTTCCGTTCCCGAGTAATAGTGAAGTTTATTTTCCCATTGAAGTGAATGGGGTTTGGTGCGCCTATAGTGAATGTGTGTATCTCGGCAACGGAAGGTCGTAGAGACTCGGGGACAAGTCTGTCGTGTTCAGAGACCCCGAATTATAGCAGACGGAGCTTGGTCCCGAGTCTGTGCGATCTTCCGTTCCCGAGTTATAGACCGAAATGTGTCCCCCATTGGAATGAATGGGTGCCGGATGGAGTGAAAATTTCAGTGTTGAGGCCAAAATCATGTCTCCAGGAAGTGTGTAGGAGCACGTTTCAGGCCATTTGGAGCTGATTGGTACCATTTGTGGAGTAACTTTTTTTGAACCCATACTTACTTCTATGGGTTTAGGCTAGGGTTAGGGTTAGGGTTTGAGCTAGGGTTAGGGTTAGGGTTAGGGTTTGAGCTAGGGTTAGGGTTAGGGTTAGAGCTAGGGTTAGGGTTAGGGTTTGAGCTAGGGTTAGGGTTAGGGTTAGGGTTTGAGCTAGGGTTAGGGTTAGGGTTTTAGCTAGGGTTAGGGTTAGGGTTTGAGCTAGGGTTAGGGTTAGGGTTAGGGTTTGAGCTAGGGTTAGGGTTAGGGTTTGAGCTAGGGTTAGGGTCTGAGCTAGGGTTAGGGTTAGGGTTAGGGTTAGGGTTTGAGCTAGGGTTAGGGTTAGGGTTTGAGCTAGGGTTAGGGTTAGGGTTTGAGCTAGGGTTAGGCTTAGGGTTTGAGCTAGGGTTAGGGTTAGGGTTAGGGTTTGAGCTAGGGTTAGGGTTAGGGTTAGAGCTAGGGTTAGGGTTAGGGTTTGAGCTAGGGTTAGGGTTAGGGTTTGAGCTAGGGTTAGGGTTAGGGTTTGAGCTAGGGTTAGGGTTAGGGTTTGAGCTAGGGTTAGGGTTAGGGTTAGGGTTTGAGCTAGGGTTAGGGTTAGGGTTAGGGTTTGAGCTAGGGTTAGGGTTAGGGTTAGGGTTTGAGCTAGGGTTAGGGTTAGGGTTAGGGTTAGAGCTAGGGTTAGGGTTAGGGTTTGAGCTAGGGTTAGGGTTAGGGTTTGAGCTAGGGTTAGGGTTAGGGTTAGAGCTAGGGTTAGGGTTAGGGTTTGAGCTAGGGTTAGGGTTAGGGTTTGAGCTAGGGTTAGGGTTAGGGTTTGAGCTAGGGTTAGGGTTAGGGTTTGAGCTAGGGTTAGGGTTAGGGTTAGGGTTTGAGCTAGGGTTAGGGTTAGGGTTAGGGTTTGAGCTAGGGTTAGGGTTAGGGTTAGGGTTTGAGCTAGGGTTAGGGTTAGGGTTAGGGTTAGAGCTAGGGTTAGGGTTAGGGTTTGAGCTAGGGTTAGGGTTAGGGTTTGAGCTAGGGTTAGGGTTAGGGTTAGGGTTTGAGCTAGGGTTAGGGTTAGGGTTAGGGTTTGAGCTAGGGTTAGGGTTAGGGTTAGGGTTTGAGCTAGGGTTAGGTTTAGGGTTAGAGCTAGGGTTAGGGTTAGGGTTTGAGCTAGGGTTATGGTTAGGGTTAGGGTTTGAGCTAGGGTTAGGGTTAGGGTTTGAGCTAGGGTTAGGGTTAGGGTTAGGGTTTGAGCTAGGGTTAGGGTTAGGGTTTGAGCTAGGGTTAGGGTTAGGGTTTGAGCTAGGGTTAGGGTTAGGGTTTGAGCTAGGGTTAGAGTCTGAGCTAGGGTTAGGGTTAGGGTTAGGGTTTGAGCTAGGGTTAGGTTTAGGGTTTGAGCTAGGGTTAGGGTTAGGGTTAGGGTTTGAGCTAGGGTTAGGGTTAGGGTTTGAGCTAGGGTTAGGGTCTGAGCTAGGGTTAGGGTTAGGGTTTGAGCTAGGGTTAGGGTTAGGGTTTGACCTAGGGTTAGGGTTAGGGTTTGAGCTAGGGTTAGGCTTAGGGTTTGAGCTAGGGTTAGGGTTAGGGTTTGAGCTAGGGTTAGGGTTAGGGTTAGAGCTAGGGTTAGGGTTAGGGTTAGGGTTTGAGCTAGGGTTAGGGTTAGGGTTTGAGCTAGGGTTAGGGTTAGGGTTTGAGCTAGGGTTAGGGTTAGGGTTTGAGCTAGGGTTAGGGTTAGGGTTTGAGCTAGGGTTAGGGTTAGGGTTTGAGCTAGGGTTAGGGTTAGGGTTAGGGTTTGAGCTAGGGTTAGGGTTAGGGTTAGAGCTAGGGTTAGGGTTAGGGTTTGAGCTAGGGTTAGGGTTAGGGTTTGAGCTAGGGTTAGGGTTAGGGTTTGAGCTAGGGTTAGGGTTAGGGTTAGGGTTTGAGCTAGGGTTAGGGTTAGGGTTAGGGTTTGAGCTAGGGTTAGGGTTAGGGTTAGGGTTTGAGCTAGGGTTAGGGTTAGGGTTAGGGTTAGGGTGTAGGGTTAGGGTTAGGGTTAGGGTTAGGGTTTGAGCTAGGGTTAGGGTTAGGGTTAGGGTTTGAGCTAGGGTTAGGGTTAGGGTTAGGGTTTGAGCTAGGGTTAGGGTTAGGGTTAGGGTTTGAGCTAGGGTTAGGGTTAGGGTTAGGGTTAGGGTGTAGGGTTAGGGTTAGGGTTAGGGTTTGAGCTAGGGTTAGGGTCTGAGCTAGGTTTAGGGTTAGGGTTAGGGTTTGAGGTAGGGTGAGGGTTAGAGTTAGGGTTTGAGCTAGGGTTAGGGTTAGGGTTTGAGCTAGGGTTAGGGTCTGAGCTAGGGTTAGGGTTAGGGTTAGGGTTTGAGCTAGGGTTAGGGTTAGGGTTTGAGCTAGGGTTAGGGTTAGGGTTTGAGCTAGGGTTAGGCTTAGGGTTTGAGCTAGGGTTAGGGTTAGGGTTTGAGCTAGGGTTAGGGTTAGGGTTTGAGCTAGGGTTAGGGTTAGGGTTTGAGCTAGGGTTAGGGTTTGAGCTAGGGTAAGGGTTAGGGTTTGAGCTAGGGTTAGGGTTAGGGTTTGAGCTAGGGTTAGGGTTTGAGCTAGGGTTAGGGTTAGGGTTAGGGTTTGAGCTAGGGTTAGGGTTAGGGTTAGAGCTAGGGTTAGGGTTAGGGTTTGAGCTAGGGTTAGGGTTAGGGTTAGGGTTAGGGTTTGAGCTAGGGTTAGGGTTAGGGTTTGAGCTAGGGTTAGGGTTAGGGTTAGGGTTTGAGCTAGGGTTAGGGTTAGGGTTAGAGCTAGGGTTAGGGTTAGGGTTTGAGCTAGGGTTAGGGTTAGGGTTAGAGCTAGGGTTAGGGTTAGGGTTTGAGCTAGAGTTAGGGTTAGGGTTTGAGCTAGGGTTAGGGTTAGGGTTTGAGCTAGGGTTAGGGTTAGGGTTTGAGCTAGGGTTAGGGTTAGGGTTTGAGCTAGGGTTAGGGTTTGAGCTAGGGTTAGGGTTAAGGTTTGAGCTAGGGTTAGGGTTTGAGCTAGGGTTAGGGTTAGGGTTTGAGCTAGGGTTAGGGTTAGGGTTTGAGCTAGGGTTAGGGTTAGGGTTAGGGTTTGAGCTAGGGTTAGGGTTAGGGTTTGAGCTAGGGTTAGGGTTAGGGTTAGGGTTTGAGCTAGGGTTAGGGTTAGGGTTTGAGCTAGGGTTAGGGTTAGGGTTTGAGCTACGGTTAGGTTTGGGTTTGAGCTAGGGTTAGGGTCAGGGTTTGAGCTAGGGTTAGGGTTAGGGTTTGAGCTAGGGTTAGGGTTAGGGTTAGGGTTAGGGTTTGAGCTAGGGTTAGGGTTAGGGTTTGAGCTAGGGTTAGGGTTAGGGTTAGGGTTTGAGCTAGGGTTAGGGTTAGGGTTTGAGCTAGGGTTAGGGTTAGGGTTTGAGCTAGGGTTAGGGTTAGGGTTTGAGCTAGGGTTAGGGTTAGGGTTTGAGCTAGGGTTAGGGTTAGGGTTTGAGCTAGGGTTAGGGTTAGGGTTTGAGCTAGGGTTAGGGTTAGGGTTTGAGCTAGGGTTAGGGTTAGGGTTTGAACTAGGGTTAGGGTTAGGGTTTGAGCTAGGGTTAGGGTTAGGGTTTGAGCTAGGGTTAGGGTTTGAGCTAGGGTTAGGGTTAGGGTTTGAGCTAGGGTTAGGGTTTGAGCTAGGGTTAGGGTTAGGGTTAGGGTTTGAGCTAGGGTTAGGGTTAGGGTTTGAGCTAGGGTTAGGGTTTGAGCTAGGGTTAGGGTTAGGGTTTGAGCTAGGGTTAGGGTTAGGGTTTGAGCTAGGGTTAGGGTTAGGGTTTGAGCTAGGGTTAGGGTTAGGGTTAGGTTTTGAGATAGGGTTAGGGTTAGGGTTTGAGCTAGTGTTAGGGTTAGGGTTTGAGCTAGGGTTAGGGTTAGGGTTTGAGCTAGGGTTAGCGTTAGGGTTAGAGCTAGGGTTAGGGTTTGAGCTAAGGTTAGGGTTAGGGTTGTCTTTACGACCTTCCGTACCGGAGCTACGTCACTTCCTTTCACTTACATAGCTGTATCTCAGGAACGGAAGGTCGTAGAGACTCGGGGACAAGTCTGACGTGTTCAGAGACCCCGAAATATGTCTGACGGATCATGGTTCCGAGTCTCTACGACCTTCCGTTCCAGAGTAATAGTGAAGTTTATTTTCCCATTGAAGTGAATGGGGTTTGGTGCGCCTATAGTGAATGTGTGTATCTCGGCAACGGAAGGTCGTAGAGACTCAGGGACAAGTCTGACGTGTTCAGAGACCCCGAAATATGTCTGACGGATCATGGTTCCGAGTCTCTACGACCTTCCGTTCCCGAGTAATGGTGAAGTTGATTTTCCCATTGAAGTGAATGGGGTTTGTTGCGCCTATAGTGAATGTGTGTATCTCGGCAACGGAAGGTCGTAGAGACTCGGGGACAAGTCTGACGTGTTCAGAGACCCCGAAATATGTCTGACGGATCATGGTTCCGAGTCTCTACGACCTTCCGTTCCCGAGTAATAGTGAAGTTTATTTTCCCATTGAAGTGAATGGGGTTTGGTGCGCCTATAGTGAATGTGTGTATCTCGGCAACGGAAGGTCGTAGAGACTCGGGGACAAGTCTGTCGTGTTCAGAGACCCCGAATTATAGCAGACGGAGCTTGGTCCCGAGTCGGTGCGATCTTCCGTTCCCGAGTTATAGACCGAAATGTGTCCCCCATTGGAATGAATGGGTGCCGGATGGAGTGAAAATTTCAGTGTTGAGGCCAAAATCATGTCTCCAGGAAGTGTGTAGGAGCACGTTTCAGGCCATTTGGAGCTGATTGGTCCCATTTGTGGAGTAACTTTTTTTGAACCCATACTTACTTCTATGGGTTTAGGCTAGGGTTAGGGTTAGGGTTAGGGTTTGAGCTAGGGTTAGGGTTAGGGTTTGAGCTAGGGTTAGGGTTAGGGTTTGAGCTAGGGTTAGGGTCTGAGCTAGGGTTAGGGTTAGGGTTTTAGCTAGGGTTAGGGTTAGGGTTTGAGCTAGGGTTAGGGTTAGGGTTTGAGCTAGGGTTAGGGTTAGGGTTTGAGCTAGGGTTAGGCTTAGGGTTTGAGCTAGGGTTAGGGTTAGGGTTTGAGCTAGGGTTAGGCTTAGGGTTTGAGCTAGGGTTAGGGTTAGGGTTTGAGCTAGGGTTAGGGTTAGGATTAGGGTTTGAGCTAGGGTTAGGGTTTGAGCTAGGGTTAGGGTTAGGGTTTGAGCTAGGGTTAGGGTTAGGGTTTGAGCTAGGGTTAGGGCTAGGGTTTGAGCTAGGGTTAGGGTTAGGGTTTGAGCTAGGTTAGGGTTAGGGTTTGAGCTAGGGTTAGGGTTAGGGTTTGAGCTAGGGTTAGGGTTTGAGCTAGGGTTAGGGTTAGGGTTTGAGCTAGGGTTAGGGTTTGAGCTATGGTTAGGGTTAGGGTTTGAGTTAGGGTTGGGGTTTGAGCTTGGCACACCTATATTGAATATGTTTATAGGGTTAGGGTTAGGGTTGGGCTAGGGTTAGGGTTGGACTAGGGTTAGGGTTACGGTTGGAGTAGGGTTAGCTTCTGTGTTAGATGAGGGTTAGGGTTAGATTGAAGTCAATTAGGTAAAATCTCTAGGAGGAGTTCGTTCAAATACAAAGTGTCTGATTTCCCAAAAATGGTCAAAAATGGCCTCAAAAATCAAAATGGCCGACTTCCTGTTTGTTTGAAAGCATTGCTCCAAGAGACTTTTGTGTCGGTCTCAGTCAGTTACATATGTATATCAAGTTTCGTAAATGTACGTTAAACTGGAGGTGGGGGCTGCAGTTTAGGGGGTGCTAGTGACCCATTTTGCCACACCCATTTCCAATCACCATATCACACTTAAATTTCACACCCGACTAATTTTTCTGTTAACTTTCATGAGTTTTTCATGTATGGGCAAGTCCTAAAAAAGGCAATTCATTTCGGAGAATAATAATAAAAACTCCTTGCAGAACAATGGGGTCCTTGCACGCTTAGTTCTCAGTCCCTAATAATAAATAATATTCAAAAAGAACAATTCTGAGCAAAATTCTCACAATTCAAACCAGATTCACTAATAACACATCTGGCAGATTATTTGATTTCAGTTTGCAGGTGATATGCAGGAAGAAACCTCCCCCCCTCTTGTGACTGTCTGCTGGGGGCAGTATTTCATGTTCACTAATAGAAAAAAAATGTCCTGGGGCATATGAAAAACATAATGGAAATGCTGTTCTATTCCCCTTTAACAACTTTTTCCTCATATGGTGTTGACACTTGCAATAAAAAAGTAAACACAATTCTCCCTTTCTCTCTCTCATTGTGTATATACTGTGTGTCTGGACTAAATTAGCCTTCTTTTACTGCAGGCTACCATATAGACAACTCAGAGCAATAGACTGAGAGTAGTTTTGGTTATGGCTGAGAGGTTTCATCTATTGGCTTTGTCATTATGCATACATACTGTCTTCAATGGAGATGACGTTTTTGCTTAATTAAAACAGAGAGCTGAGCAATTCCAGTTTAATGAACAAACATTAATTGCACAGTATTAATGTTATCAGTTGTGTGGTATAGATTCATATGCATTCATGCCTCATCGCTCTATTTTACATTAATGAAGCAGACAGGGTTGTGCAGCTACATAGGAAGGAGGAAGGCATGCCAATATTGCACCGAGGATTCTGTTTGTGCGGAATGTTTAGATTTAATATAACCTCCGAGGAGGTTATATTTTCACTTGAAGGTATTACAGCATTTATTTGTTGGTTTATTTCTCTGTTAGAAGGCACTGATACAGATTTTCATTAAACTTGGAGGGAGGGTTGAGCATGTGACAAGAAAGAACCCAGGGGTGGATTCAGATAAAGATCCAGAATTTAACATTATATAATATATAATTTAATATTGCAATATATGGCTTTTTTTAAAGGCATACTACTTGATGGATTACCATACAACTGAACTCATGAACTTTTATTGTGAGATTTCAGATTTTCAGCATTTTTATCAATTCTGCAAAAACTACTTGACAGAATTTCAAGAAACTTGGTGGAAGAGTGGGCACATGCCAAAAACGGAACAGTTGAATTTTGGAGTAGATCCAGACCCTGAGGGCCATTTTGATGCTGCAAATGTCTGGTTGGAATTTGAATTAGGGTTTAATTCATTTAAAAGTTACTGTTTGGACTTGGCAGAGGTATGCGCTCTATTGAGGCCCCATAGTTTTTTGTTGTTGTTTTTTTTTTATTCCAAAAAAAGGTTCAAATTAATCTTTGGATTTCACATTATCATTCTTTTCCTCACCAAAGTGATTGATTGGGTTCTGTGTATATCATAAAAACAATTTGTGGATTTAAGGCAGTAAGTGCCAGAATATTTCCTTTTCTTCCTGGGGCATCCGGAAACAGCAGTAACTCCATGATGCAACTGCACCCATTCATGAAATAATATTGTCCACAAGTATATCTACTAAAACTACAAACAAACTAAATATCACATATTAACACGTGACAGTTTAGATATTCCAGTGGGTGGGTTTTGTTACATTTGGACAGAGGAAGGCTAGAAGTTTCCCCAATTCCAGTCTTTATGCTAAACTAAGCTAACCATCTGCTCACTGTACCTTCACAATTGATTACTTTTAAGCACAGGCCTTGTGTTTGTGTGTTCAACCCTCAGATTTGGGCAGCCTAGTTTCCTAAACTATTTTTCAAGTGTCTTGTATGGGTAATTGTGATTTACTGTCAGTCCCCATTAAAGTCAAGTGTGAGGGTGAGGTCACAGTGGTGAGGAGGAAAATAACCAACAGCGATACGCCACGGCGAGGGGGACGGTTTGGACATGAGTCGTTTGCTGCTCATTTCACGTCCTCAGTCTCAACAGATGATCCTCACATTACGTCACTATCTGCCATGACACAAAGAGGAAACAAATATCCCAGAGAGACAGTGTCTGGGCTTAAATACAACAGTTCAGGATCCTTCTAATAACCTCTATGTGTATGTGTAATGCAAAGTAATGCATTACGACCCGGCCTCATGGTCTGGGGTTGATAATGTTGTATTTGACATTAGAGAGAGACTTCATTAGGTTATACAATATTACCCACCACTGCGTTTCTAATTAACTGCAATTAAATTGAGCTTCTGAGCTTTGATTTTTCTAATTCCTTGTCGCATTTATGCATTTTTTTTGTGTTGAAAGTAGGATAAAAAGCAGCACACTCAGTAACACTGACAGTAATGTAGTAAAGCTACCTTCAAAAGTAGTTTTTAATATGTAATAAAAGGATTTGTGTGGTTGTACTTGACTCGTTTGAATATTTGACTTTAATCTCACTACCTGCTCTTTTATTGTGATTCCATTGTGTATTTTGTGTTGCCGTCTGTACCCATATTTATTGTGTTTGTACACTGTGTTGTGATGTAAATTATGACGTGTGCTGCTGCCTTCTTGGCCAGGTCACCGTTGTGAAAGAGATCCTTGATCTCAATTGGTTATTTCTCCTGGTTAAATAAAGGTTAGATGAAAATAAATCAACCAACGTGACACCTAATCCTACTCATTCTGCAAAAGGTGAAAACTATAATGTATGTATCTGCCCAATGATTTAGATCCTCTCCAAATTTTATTGATTCTTTCTTGACCCATGGTACACTCTTCCACCAAGTTTCATGAAAATCATTTCACTATTTTTTATTTGATTCTTTTTTTGTAATCCAGCCAAACAAACCAACAAGCAGGACAAACAACCTGACTTCCTTGGCGGAGGTGGAAATGAAAGAAGTTAATGAAACATTCAATGTATTAATTTTGCACTGTTTTCAATTGTGTATATGAAGCAAATTAGGTTCGGTGTTACTTGCTAAGACTTGTTAACACTTCTGACCTCCGATTCAGCTATTTATTTTTTACAGTTTTTTGAACATTGCAAGGCTTTTGAGAATGTTTTTGTCTATTATGCAAAAAAACAATTGACAGATTACCATGAAACAGGGTGGAAGAGTCGCCAGTGTCCCAAAGAAGGACACTTTCTTTTACATTGTCAGAACCCTGAGGGCAATCATTTCACTCAAAGGGATAAAAACAGATTTAGATGAATGTTTTATCAGAGATAGGCAATGGGGATCGGAACAGGTGATTTTATTTTGGGACGAATTCGGCCAATGGATCAGGAAGTGATTATGGATACAAGATCTAGGTGCATGTTTTCATGGTGGAGAAAATCTAAATACAGGTGTTGCATATAAATAGGAATGTAAGTTGTAGGGAGAAATAACCCTTTGGAGGGAGTTCTGTTCTTTGTGGTCTCTGAACGCTCTTGTTAACTTGGAGATCCTTTGAGTCCCTTCTAAAGGCACAAACCCTTTTAAAAGGCTGAGATATAGAAATTAAAAAGTCAGTCTGGTTTATGTTATTACGTTCATTAGTAGACCAAATTTAATTCATTTCCAATTTTTTTCAGATAAGAATGTCAGGTTGCAATTCCAATAAACCAACAATAAGAGCACACACCTCTCTACCTCAGCCTGGAGCCACTTCCATATCATACTGAGTCAGTTCAGCGTCTACGCAAAGCTGATCCATTATAGCAAACCTATTTTTGCATACCTGTTGTGATTGTGTACTATATGTGGTGTTGTTCACAATAGCTTTAAAAAAAAAAAAAAGGCAAGGGAGCTCATCTTTAATTCACTGCTGCCTTTCTCGCACAGAGATAAATCCTCTCCCCATTTGTAAGGAGAGAAACAAGCCTCCAAGTATTCATCTCCATCTTCAGAAATCATTTTGCCTACCTGTATCTTTTGGAATTTCTGAGACGGTTTCAATTTTATATTTCTCTTAGGCATTTAGGTGATACTGTCACCCAGAGCAACAGTGAGTTGCTTAAACTGATCCTCTGGCAGACAGCCTACAACATATGGCTGACAGACACTTGTCACATTAATTTCCAAAACAATCGCTTCATGTTCACAGCAGGCCACAAGCCATTTAAATTACCACACCTGGAACCTTAACATTCCATTTGATTTTTTCCTCTGTGATTCTATTAGAAAACAATTTTTAGCCCTCTGATTTAATTACTCTCTCACATTTGTCAGCATGAGTATCAATAAAAATATGTGTGCAAAAACATAAAATGTGCCTCAGCACTGGTCTGACATAATTTGATATTAGCCAGTGCAACAGACACCGTGCTGTTGTCATTGTAAATCTGTCTGTGTTTGCTTTGTGTGATCAAGTTGTTATTCCATTGTGACGACCTGACGACATGAAAGGCCTGGTGTTCTCTGCATGAATCATTTAGATGAAAGCCTGAGGAGGAGGGGAAAAGGAGCACGAGGCACCTGATGTCAACTTTAATTAGAATCGAGTTTAGTCCGTGTTACCTTGACTCTGAAATCCCAGAATCCTGCAGGGCTAGTGGAGACAGTTCTCGGCTACAGGATGTGATTAGACTGCATAATTTTGACGATTGCTCAATGCCACAGAAAACAACTACAGAGAGGAGTAAATAACTTTTACCTTGTTAAATGCTTTGTGTATACTGCATATGTGCATACTTAGCAGTTCCTTGCATTTATATTCAGTGGAAATCAAACGTTTGCAAAGATGATGCTGTTAATTTTATACATTACTAATAAAAGGGCATCAAAAGCAATGATTTCCTCACGTCGATAATTAGCGATGTGCTGGAATTTTGGAGTTATTTCACACTTAACGCCACATCATCATATCCTGTTGCTTTAAGTTGCACCTTGATATTCATGGAAACAGAGCAGCAACTTCCAAGTGCTGAGAAAAGAGCATGACTAGATTGTCTGAGTGTTTTGAATGTGTGTGTGAAAGTGTGTCTTAAGAACAAACCCATGGGAGCCTGAATTCCCAGGACGTCCCTGGTGCATCATAAAAAGAAGTCAGGGCACATCATCATCACTCGCGTCTTATTTCTCACTGTTCTGCAGCTTGATATGAGACATCAGAGCCTACAGCAGCAGCCCAGAGAGCTTCTCCAAAGACTGACAGACAAAGGGATGCTGCTCGCTGCCATATTGCGCATATTATACCCATTTAGCAATCCCATGTTGAACAGAAAAGACTATTTTAAATGTGGGTTCAAAATCGCAGTGGCCTGAAGCAAATACACCAAACACTTTCATGTATTTATGCAGCCATGTATGGACATCACTGCTGCTTCGACAAAAGGTGCAATTGTAGCACAATGGATGATGGACAGCTAGCTGTAATTTGGCATCTGTATTTATGCAACATGATACACAGCGCAGATGGAGCCAGAAAACAGGATGTGCAAAGGCAAAAACACAGCAGGGAAACACTGAATAAATGCCATTCAGATGTTGATTAATTCACTATTGATCGCTAATACACACCTGGATTTACTGTAGGATGTCTTTCTCATTATTGAACATGGCTGTCTGTCCTCATTAAATTTGATTGAAGCAAAATTCACACTCTGCATGTTAATGTTTGGGGTGACCATTGCTGGTGTGACAAGTCACAAGTAGCAACTATGTCAACTTAGGTCGACTTCAGTTACCCTGCAAATAAGCTCAGCATGTTTTTTCATTGAGAGCCAAGGTTTGGCCCCATTTCATAAGTCATTCGAAAGCTGAAATTTACCCTACATTTTTGTTTTTTATTGCCACATTTGTAGTCTTTACACTCCATATTTCAGCCTGTAATTCTGTCAAATACAGAAGTGCTCCCTATGCAAACACCTGTGGAAAGTAAATTGTTTTTTCTCCCCTTTTATAGAGTCACAGGTTGTCTCTTCAGAGGTATTTTAATGAAGCCACGGACACAGTCTTCCCAGAGAAGCAATATTTGGTCACTGCCATGGGCTGTGCACTGGACTTAATGCATATTCTAGCAAGATTGAAGAGTAGAGCAACACAGTTTGTGCAAATATTGGACACTAAAACATTGTCTTCCCTAACAGGAAATAATCTGTCTCCAGGTACAGTAGAAAGCAGACATCTGTGAGATCACAAAAAATCAATCTGATTTGAAATGAATTTGAAGATGCATCCTGCTTCTGGATAACAGGTAAAATGCCAGAATCACTGAGTAACACATGAGTGCTGAAAAAAAATGGGACAAGGGTTTTTAAGAGACCTGTGGAGCTGTCATTGTTGAATACTGCCAAAAAAAAACACTTTTATTTTAGTTAAAATGACAAGATGCTCAAATTTCACCAGCAGGTACAATTGCAGATATCCAGCAGTATCACATCATATCAGAGAAATCAATAAAAGAACAGCTCTTCATGCATAAATAAATTGTCTAAGAGGCTGCAGAACCTGGTTATTCCTGCTCCAAACATTATGGAGTTTGACAGGAAATCATGCCGGAAATTGATGAGATGCCAAGAAGACGTTCTTTTTAAGGAAAAAAGGGATATGTCAAGCATTTATATTTTTATCTCTAGAGTGGGAGAACGTGAATAAACAGACAAGCAATGCTTTAAAACAAAGCAGAATATACACGGACAGTGGAAAATAATTAAACAAGTGGAAGGTCATGGAAAACCTTTTCCAGAAGATGGATGACACCCTGCACAGCACCAGCAGCCACCCAGAGGGGCAGAGGCTGTGAAAGCAACGGCCAGTATCCCACTGTGATACTGCATCAAGGTGTTGTAAATACAGGAGCGAGTCCTGTTAGCCATTCATCTAAGTGTGCAGTCCTTCTTAGATTTATATACCTGTGTGTACAGAGAGCAAGAGTAACTCCAGTTAATAACTTAAAGGTGTCAGGCTCACAGATGGAGGGGGTCAGAAAAATGTTGTTGGTGGAGAGAATTATGATTAAAGGAATAGTTTGACATTTTGGGAAATAAAATTGCTTTCTTGGTGAGAGATAGACGAGATGATTGTTATTATACTCGTATCTACAGTCTACGAAGCTATAGAGAATTAACTTAAGTTGATATAAAGACTGGAAACATCTAAATCGATCCATACATGAATCCAAATGTTATTGATTTGTGACATCACGTCTGAAATAGCTTCTATTTTGCTATTTTCTTTGTGACCTCTTCACCACTTCGCCTTCAACATTTCTTTCATTGGCCTCTGAAAGAAATGTATTTTGTTCTTTGTTTGTTTTACAGCACATATTCTGAGTCAAATCCTCCATGTACTGCACGCTGTTTGAAATTTCAACCTTCTTGATTTGAATAAACTTAAACCTTAATTGTGAAAATTAAAAAAATAGGCCATAGCCCTATGAAAATGTACTGGTTTCTGGGAGAGAAGTTGGTTCATGATCTCTGAATGTTTTAATTAATAACAATATTTAATCTTTTTTTACAACTATACCATTCTTATCTAAACATATGAAGCTAACCTCATGAAATACTGTTGAGTAGGGTTCGGTTCCAGGCTGGATTTGTAGTTATTTGTCTGTCAATATGATATTGAATGAGGGTTTCTTATGTCTGGAACGTAATGCCGAAGTTGTGGTCCAGCCCATTACCCCCTGTAATACCACAACTTTGAGTCACATTTAACAAATGAGAACATGTTAATTAATGAGCTTTTAAGATGCTAGCTGGCAATCTTTGAAAAGATAAACACATCCTCAAACCTAAACAACTGCAGGGCCTATTGCTAATGACTAATGCTAATGACTTTACTGTCATTGCTAATGTCTCCCAAGGAAACATATGTGAGGGTTCTGGTAAAAAAAAATAGTATGTCAATTACTCAACTTATATTAGGCATATAAATTGTGGACGTCAAGCAAGTAAAAAAAACCTCAGTGCTAATGTCACACCAGACATGAACAGCAATCTGGGTGAAAGTCTTGTGTTTGTTTGACCCACCTCACCCATCCGCTGGTTTGGTTTGGCTACTTTAGCATCAAGGCTAAGCATTAAGCAAGGATGCACTCACTACAGCTACAGCAACAATGACTTTAATGAAATTTCAGCACATATCAATAGATGGCTTCATATGTACAATATCATCATTTGAATGATTTGACACAAATAAGGCATTTCAAGTATCGAAAACAACCTACTGGTAACATTTTTTGGTGGATCAATCAGTTTCAGTGTAGCTGACACGTTACCGAGTTGGACTGGTAAAGCCATTTAAGAGGTGATCAAACGCATACAAGTACCATACACACAAATGGTAAAAATGTACAGCATCAAGACACGCAAGCTTTATTTTATCTCCCTCACAATGCATCTGTTTTATCTTAAGATCGCACCCTTGAACTTTGGCTGTGTTATAGGGTCTGTGGGTGCAAAGAGGGAAAATCAAGACTGCATTCAGGGACTCGAATGATCGTTTCATCACAATAAATACAGCTCATGTACACAAGAAAGGACAAACGGTTTATGTACAGTTTTTTCTTCTGACAATGTTTGAAAAAAGAAAAACCTGAGGGCTGTCAACTACTGTACTTACTTATTCCATGTCATTTGATGTATTCCTCCCCTGCTTTGTGCTTCATGGTGAACATCTTTCTTACTGATGTCTGAGTAGGGGTGTCAGACGCTCTCCAGATATTAATCCAAATACACATTCAGGTTCCTTCCCAAAGTTATAAAAAAATGATGAAAATATATTCATTACAAGGTTATGATGGAGTTCCCCGCAGGCAGCTTGGAGCATCAGTATGTTCAGTAGCCTTGAGAAGGATGTGCTTTATATTCTACATCTTTTTACACTTTAATCTGAGAAGTGTTCACATTTCTTAAAGCAACAATAAGTTCATTGTCTTTGAGATAATTGGTCCTGTGATGGTGCTGAAATGAGAAGGAGAGACATGTTCAGAATGATGTAAATGTCACAGAAATTTATATAAAAATGTGTGTTTTGCCCTTTAAAAGGCTTTGCAATTAAATCGGTCCAGAGAAATTAATTAGCATACTGTATCCCAGCGTAAATGGAGAGGCTGACCTGCAGATTAACCTGTGCACCAGAGGCGGTCCCTTGATTCCTTACTGCAGAATGTTAATATGTTGATGTTGTGTATGGCTGAGTGTTCTGACAAGAAAAAGAAGGAGGAAAGTGATATGATAGACTGCGTTGGTAACGAGTCAATTTGCAAGAAAATTCAATCCCAGTAACTATGCTGTTTGGTTAATGCCACAGCGAGCATCACAGAGCTGTGGATTTCTCTCCCACTGTTCTGCTATTCCGCGCATTATTTCCTGCGGTCAAGAGAGGTTATCTTACCCTTGTGGTTTTGATCTTGTTGCCAGCGTAGCACATCCAGCCCGAGTTGTCAGGGAGCGTCTTGCATTCCTCCCCCTCCAGGCAAGGCTCCATCTCACACCACCACTTCCCAATTACTATGGATGCTACAGGCAACAGAGACAAGAATGCAAAACCAGATAGAGCAGCCCGCAGTTTATAGATGGATGGCCATTAGGCTGGAGTGTCGAATCCCAATTATCAAATGTATTATGTCAAAGGTGGCAGGAAGTAATTTCGCTGTATGTGTCCTGTGTATATGCATTAGAAAACTCTTGCAAACCTAATGCTCATTACAATTTGGTTCCTTTATAAGATGCAGATGTAGATGAATGCAGAGGGTGGAACTGAGTCTTTTCATTGAGCGTGTGGATCGGTAGGTTTGACTTTAATGGAAGCCACAGTTCTGATGTCAGGAGAGAAAATTGCCTTAAATACAGGGTAAGTAGACAGTAAATGGTTTGTAATGTGTGACAGAGGAAAAGAATCTGTCAGAGCTGACACTGAGAGACCTCCAATTCCCCAAGTCCGCTCAGAGATTGAAGCAATATTTGCAAAAGGGTTTAAGATAAAAGCTGCAGGTGAGAGATTTTCCTTCTGCCAATATGTGTTTTAGTTGTGTCAGACCTGAGCACAAAATCCCTTTCTTACAAAGTATTGAACCTGTGCAGCAGACGTTTGTCAAAGCATGTATAAAACCATCATGAAATATCTACAAGGTACCTATGTAATCATCAGCCATTTTTCCTCAGCAGCTTTTTTCTTTATGTTATCTTTTTTTCTCTCTTTAGTCTTCCCTGAGGTGTGCTGCATTCACTGGTCGTGTACGAGTGTCTGCTTTTGGAGTGAAGCTCACCCCTGAACACACCTTTTGCTGTCTGTCTCCAAGCGAATTTGAATGTGACATTATCCCAGGTAATGTTCATCTTATCTGGGACAAGGCATCGCATGGGTGACTGAGACTTTTATTTAAACAAATCTCTGAATATTTCCATCGCAGTTTTGTCAGGCTTTTTTCTACTGTTGAGCTAAATTGAAAATAGAAATGGAAAATCATAATTTTTTTCCTGCAATGCAAGCACATTCAAAACAACTTTTTTTTTTTACCCTCATGCAACACTGAGACAGCACTGCAGTAAAACCTAATATTCTATTCACTCTTTATATTCTAAAATACTCACCGTCGACACATGAAGGTCTGTTTCTGGTGGTTCCAGCCACTTTCCCTGGCAGACAGGAACACTTCACTGTCTGTGACCTCTCCTCGATACGATTCTTATTACAGCATCTGTGAGCGGCAATTACTTCACATGTGCCACCCTCTGATAAGGAAGACAAAGGAGAAGAGAGAATCAGACAACAAACCACATTAAGCCAGCATATCAGGGGTGATCGAACAGAGCCACATTTTGCTTTCTGAGAAATTGATGGCGAAACATAGACTGACATCAATGTTGGAAATTAAGTACATCTATTCTGTATTTTATGGTATGAAATATTTTTTATTTGGTATTTTACCAATTTATCAAATGCAAAGAGTTTCTGCTCTCCTCAGTTCTATTTCATTGCAAAATTAATTTCTTTGAGTGTTGGACTTTTTTCATCATCTGAGAAACTTGATGGACATTTTTCACTGACTTCTGATACTTTTTAACCCAAACAATTAATTGGTTGATTGATCATTAATTGCAGACCTACTAAATTAATCATACAGATGTACAGTATTACAGTTACTATAATTAGGATTTTTGGCTGATTAAAAAGGAGAGTCTAGTTGGGGCCTCTAGTCATGTTTCAGATGTCTATGAGTTGTTGCAACAAAGAGATATTTCCCATCTAAACTCATGGTTTCATCATGGATTTTCACTTGTCACGGAGTATTTTCGCAGTTTTGTACTAGTATATATATTAAAATAAAAGATTTGAGTACTAACGTCACCATTATCGTGTCCATGCTTCTCATTAGAATGCTTGAAAATGTACCTTAAAGGCACCTTAATGGCACTTAATCTCATGCTTAATCTTCAATGTTTGAATTAATTAATTCTGTTAGCCCACAGGTTTATCTCACAGAGTAAAATGACTGTAAAACATCACACATTTGCTGTAAACTAGAATAATTGTGCTTTACATGCTTTGAATGAGCAAGGCCCCTGCAGCATATTGAATGGAAAATGATGATGAAGAGTCGTGTGAGATCAAGCAGAAAAAAAAACAACCCAACGTCTATTCGCCGGAGAAGAAGCCTGCTTCAGGGTTAACATGAATATGAACACTGGCTCCACCATGCAATTATCACCAAACTACTGGCTGTGCCCTGAAGGATGAGAGGACGGGACCGAACGGACTCAAACCAACTCAACCACTGGTATCTCTCTCCCTCTCACTGGGCTCAGACTCTCCACATATGACAGTTGTGCAGCAAAGGACCGTCTTACAATTACACCCATCAGCATGACACAAGATCATGGAGGTTGTATAGAGAAAGACCAGAGAGAGAGGTTGTAGTGTGTTTCCAGAAAAGTGATTTGAAGTAATGTATGAGTTATAATGTATGAGTAATAATGAGCTGCAGGTTTATGGGATGTGTTATAGATTTACATAAACTGCTTCAAGACATTTGAATATGTTTGTTTGCGAAGCCCTGCTGATAACTTCACTTGATACTTTGAAGAGGAAAGTTGAAAAATGAGCATAATTGTAATGATATATAAAGATATAAAAACTGAAACAAGTAATCCGTGTTTTATATAATTCTAAATTACACATCTTTATTTAATCTATAATTGTGTTTATAAGGATCTTATAAATGGGTTTATTCTTTATTCTTTATGAGGATCCCTATATGAGATCCCTACTTTATATATATCCCTATACTGGCTATTAGCTTCCACAAAGTGGTCACTAGTCTTCCTGGGGTCTAATAAAAACAATCAGAAAAAACAAACAGAATAAAAATTATAGTACATAGAAATTCAGGAAAAAGCTTTAGCAAATGAAAATACAGTAACAAACATTAGACAGTCTGCATACAACCCACACTAGAAAAAATCAAGGCATGAACACTATTACATGCACAGCGACAAAATTTACATAATAAAACAGTCCGCCCTGTAGTTTGGAACGATGGCAATCTCTATTTAGGGTAAGACAGATCTTGTTTTGCCAACTTTTTAAAAGAAAATCTGGTTTCTATCTGTCTACTTCCAATAGAGAGCATATTCCAAGCATATGAAGCTCTATTGTTGATTGGACGGAACAAGACATTGCAAGATCAGTAGGTCATCTTGGACACTCAAAACTTAAGGAGAGTACTTTTTAATGTATTTTATCTACAAAATATTTTTCAATTAATGAGAAAAAATTACCAACAACAAACCCTGAGAGGATTATCAATAAGGAAAAAATTATTTTATTTGAAGCACTAATATGTCTACAGTGTCTAGTCAAACAATACATTTACAATGAAAATTGTTGCAGAATAATTAACTGTTGATAAAATGATTGATTAATCAAGTGATTAATTAATTTTATTAGGCATCTATCTAGTTAGCTGATGTTTAGCTTTGAATCCCTAGTCTCTACAAGATTAGATACATTGTTGCTCCATTGAGTAGAATATTTGGTCAGCCTACAATTTCAAATGAGACAAACAAAGTCATAAAGTGGCTTCAATTCAAAAAGGAGAGAGAGAGAGAGCGAGATGTGCCTCAATTCTGGATGTAATTGAGTCATCATATGAGCTCCTGTGGGGATTAACCAGCACAGCCTCACTTGACCCTCTGAATAGAAGCAGATCAGTCGCCTCGTCTCACTCTTGATTCTCTCATTTCGTCCACAAAAAAGCTCCTCATCTTCTTTTATGTGCATAAATCCACAACAGAAGTCAGAATTAGACTGTTGTTGAGTTGATTGCACCTGTGCAGTGCCTAATTGTAAATCTGCCCGTGCTGCGGTAAATGACAAGAATTAATTAAACAGATCGAATGTCAAGTTGGTGATGGGATAAGTGAGTTTTAAGAAACTGAATTCGTATAGCTAATTGAGAAGGCACCTTCTTTTCCTGCTTCTTACAAAGTGCGTTGAGTTTCTTGGGGTTGTCATGACTCCTGGCTCCGTATTTCAGAGAACATCAACAGCCTTTGGTTTAACGGAATAATATCCTGATCTTGTAGCTGGTCCACGAGAATGCTGCCTGCTGTCTGATGCACTCAACAAAAGGGCATGTCTGCACAACGCTAATCGTGATGTACCAGTGGAAGCAGTGGGGCATCATTTGAAAACAACAGCCCACAGGGGTTTGTTCTTCTTAATGCATCTCCTTAATTGCATAAGACAGCCCCAGATTTCCTCTTTGATCTATTAAAAACACACTACTCAACAGAATTAACTTGCATTGCTCGTTGCTAGCAAACAGAAAGAAAAAAAATAGAATGGGGATATTCTATATTTGGAAATCATCACCTCAGAAGAATACATTAAAATCAAATAAAAATGCAAATAAGTGTGGTATTTCCAGCTGGCAGGTGTACTGACTACATTTCAACAAAAGCTATATGCAACACTGATGAGCACTCCTCAAGTTCACCCGTGGCTCCAGCCTGTGAGTACAACACGCTGCATGCTCAGAGACCCCGTCTTTGCATTATGAATATTTCAGGGGGAGATGGAGAGTAACATGGCTGAAGAAGAATGCTCTCGTCAGGTGAAGGCTGGAGCCATGCAAGGGTATAATTGTTTTCTGCATTTCCATTTTCCTCCATTATCAGTAACGATGAACAAAGTCAGTCTCCCAAATGACAAACTTCAGTGTGTGTGTGTGTGTGTGCATGCACGCTTGTGTTGTCTCTCCAGCAGCAGATTGATTGACAAGGAACAAGGGTCACGCTGAAATTGTCATTCCTCAGGTCAGAGGTTACACAGCAGCAGAGGGTCTCACCTGAAACTGCCCTGTTTTCATTGCCATGCTCTGTGCTCCTGTCTCTTCATTACTCGGGGCTGAGAAACAGAGGCTGTGGGGAAACGAGGCGACTATACCTACAACCTGCGCCCAGCCGGGCACAGATCTCATTTTTAGGTCTAAACAAGCTTAAAAAGTCATAACTTTGTGCTCTATGAGATGGAGGTTCTGTTGTGCTGTCTGGCAGGATTTCTTGGTTTTATATGATTTCATATTTACAGTGTGTCTTATTTATTTCTTGCGCTGAGATTTGTGTTGACCTGTTCTGGCTGCAGAGAAAAGTCCTTTGTGAGAGCCATGAACATTTGAGCATATACCATAAAGAGGGAACTTTTTGTTGTGATTTTTTTGCTGTTCGTTTATACGACAATGGCGTTTTGGGAGCCTGAAAACGCAAACTTTTGGTGTGAACTTTTGAAAACACCACCGTGTACTGTCACCATGTAAACTGGCAAAATGCAATTCCTCTGGAAACAGTGACAACACAGCCTCACTTCAGATATGGCTACACGGTTCCACCCTAATACATGCATGTGTGGACAGAAAAACAAAAACAATGGTGGACTAACGAGTTTTGCTGCAGACTCTGCAGCAGAGCTATTTCACTCTCCTCCACAAAAAATTTGATTTGCTTTACCATTACTGTGATTAGCAGAGACGTATTAGTTGCATTAGCGTGCATTTGCCATAATCTCTTTGTTTGTTGACTCACTGCGCTGTATAAGAAAGCGTTTGTTCGGAGGCACATGATTTTATTCTGTGGTGTTGATTTTGAAAAGTTACACCGCCAACTACTGGCCTGACATGCATACTGCAGCTTTTTCAAACATTTTTGTGGATTTGTGTGCGTTGAGGATTGTTTCTAAAACACTGTCGTATGAGCATAGACCTTTTTTAAAATGCAAAGTAAAAAGTTTTTCATTCTTACCAAAACCGTTGTCTTGAAAACAAGTGTTACAGACCGAGGTCCAATTTTCTTGCTCTCTGTATTTCCTGCACTCGTCCTCGGCCTTTAGCCAATCTAAAGTGACCTCTTCTCTGACAAGTTGGTAATCTGGCCGGTTATTTTCCTGGTGGGCCAATCAGGTATAATTTATCTTGTATACAGTATAGATATTCTTTGGCTAACGGCTGGACCGTAAAGCAGAGACAGTGGCCCATTGGTTTATTTTCTATACTGGCGCTGGGCTGCCCCAATTACATTTCTTATTCGCCCCCATCCCTCCTACTCTGTCCTTTGTGTTTCTCATGTTAGTTATCATGGCTCAGAGGCAAATATTCATGGATGAAGCAGGGTGTCCGGCGCCAGAAGGGACCGACCAAAGCCCAAGGTGGGTGCAGAGAAGTTTGAGGTGAAAAGTTTTTCAAAAGGTTTAAAACAGGGAAAATGTGACAGGGAAGAAGCTGAGGAAGGACAGAGTGACCTTGACAGGGCTGAGGGAAAGAGTGAGGAGGAGTAGGAGAGTATATTTGAAGTGTTAAAAAGAGACTCACAGGGAGGCTGTGTGTGTGTGTGTGTGTGTGTGTGTGTGTGTTTGTGCCATGCAATACTAAAAATGGTGATTATTAATGCAGTATCAGATATTTCACATTGTTTTTGTGACTTGCAAAGTTCCCCAATGGAGCCAAAACGTCCAGTGGCTATTATAACAGTAACTAACTTACTTTATTTTGTTTGCATTGTGTTGCTCAGTCCATGTTGTTGTGAGTGACTTGGGTCCATATAGTATCGTCATATTAAGCTGAAGCTTCCTTTAATAAAGATGCATGAAAAGGCTATATAATAGGCCTATACAGACCTCTACTGTGTTACAATGCATGCTTGTTTATGTATTAACCTACGGGAAAAGAAACACTTTGCATCTATTTATATGGTAGATGCACATTTAAATGAATTATCATGAATTCAACATCAGTGCCATCCAACAAATGAACCATTTAATTGGAAAACACTTTGCTGAAATTGTATGATCGTTCATGACATATGTAGTTATAGGCAAAAATATGTGATTGCTCTTTTAATTCTTTTCTATATTATTTACATTTAAATAGCGTAGGAGAGTATCTGTGTGCACTTATTCCAGTGCTGTAATTAAGTGAGCACTCAGCTCATTTGAACTTCCTGTGATATAGAGGACTTTTTATTTTCAGTGTTAAAATCTGTGAAGCGGAGGCTGAGATATTGGGACTTTCAGTCCCTAATAAACACAGAAGTGTTTACAGAAGTGTAGTACAGTTCCCACAATCTAATTTCCAATACTACCCACGTCTCCCAGGTGGTAATACAGGTTTTCTGTTAAAAACATTAGAGCCAAAACTTAGATAACACTAATGACATCATCAGGATGACACTTTATATGCCGTTTAGCTATTTTTGTATTTAGTTGAGTGTTTACATTTTACATTACTTTATAACACAACTTCAATGCATTTCTGAGGGACTTGTTCTTCCAAGTCCACTACTTTTATCTGTCTTATATATAAAATTAATCTATTATTAGATACATTCAGCTATGCAAAAGTATGAAAGATATTTAATTATACTCCACCAAAACCAATAATAACCAATAAAACAATATGAATGAGGACATATTTGTACTTTTACTGAAATAAAAGATCTGATTACTTCTTCTGTTATTGAATGTAATAACTATGTACGCTACTCTACTCCTCTAGTCTGTATTTTCAATGCAAAACAAATATTTCCAAGTGTTTTTTAAAGTCAGGCTTTGTTTGCAGCTGCATACTCTCTTGTCTCAAGGTACTGTCAGTTATGTAGACGGACTTATTTCAATTGAAAGGTTGGAATAAACAGGTTGAAATACTGAAATTTAGATTTATTCACTTCTTTTATGAAAAGGTTTTTATTATTGTTGCCTTTTTAAGATTGGGACATCCGCAGTTTTAGACTGAGACTCAGTAAAATATGTCTTATACATTAATACAAAACAGCAATAACAATCCAAATATATAACACTATGAAACTGTCAATTCTACAGCACTTCGACATTTTAAGTAAAGATCAAAATACTTATTTACATTTACTTTAGAGTATTTTTAGCATAGTTCAAAGCACTTTAAGACTTCAGAGACTTCTCATCCACGTTACAGTAGCTTTAAATCTAATGTTCTTTTGATTTTATTTTTATATTTATTTTAACATCTACAAGTCTACAACAAACCTCCATCTGATGATGAAGATAATGCGATATGATGGAAGCTTCCAGACCTCAAGCTACTAAAAAGACCCTGCAGTGACATTGATTTAATAACCACATCACTGATGTATATATTTTACTCGTGGAAGCACAATAATATGAATTGTAAATGCAGAGTTGGAGGATGTGCTGGGCCTGAAGAAGAAGTAGAACCATCACAAATAAAGCTTGTGGTGAGGTTGTTTTCTCATCCGCTGTTTTCAAGTTCAGCAGTGAGGAACGTACACACATTAATGATAGTCATTATATACTGTGCAGACCTGTCTCATGATTTTATTTTCATCTGAAGCTTTAACAAAATGTCAAAATCTTCTGTCATACTGTGCCCGCTCTCTACAGTAAGAAAAACATCCTCGTGTACCACATTTAAGACTTCTTTTGGTCTGTTGTAAAGAAAGATGGGTTGTATTTCCATTTGTGTTTCCAAAATTTTATTTTGTCTCTTTGTTAATAATATGAAGTTTAATATTTTGTAATAAAAAAGCTGAAGAGTGGGTCTGGACTCTTGATAAAAGCCTGCCATTGGCTGTTTTTCTTCCCTTTACGCTATCTACACCTTCGCTACATGAAACAACAACCTACTGTACGAGCCGCCATCCTACACGCTAAAAATGTCAAGTTTTATAGAAGATGTGGAGCGTGCAATAATGAAGGCCTGCGTGGTACTTTTGCCAAAGATTGAGGATTTAGCCAATTTATTGCCAGAGCTCACCTCCTCACTTCCAAATCTTCCACCAACACAAGTTCCCCCGTCACTATTTTGCAATGGCAACATTGCTGCATCTTAGACATTGCTAACATGTTCTCATCCCATGTCGTCAGACACCACCGCTTTGTCACATGCCGCCGGCATCGCATAAGATACTATTTAGCATCAATGCACAAAGGCTTCCAGCCAAAAAGCCTTTACAACACAGGGTTAACATGGAATAGCACTTATGGTTAGGCACAAAAACTATGTGGTTAGGTGCAGGAAAAATTATGTATTCACACAGGACACCAACTCTGGACTACCGGGTGAGAGTTGTGTGTCTGACGTACAGGAGGCTCCATCTGCCTTCTGCGTTTATTCCGGGCGTAATCGGACAGGACGTTTTTGGAGAGCTTACGGATAGGGCAGTGTAGCTACAATTCAAGCAAGGCACGACAAATATATACAGAAACAACGAAGAAGAAAAAAGTGAAGCGATAAAGTGTAAAGACTCTCTGTCCTCAGGTCTCGATGTATTTAATGACCTCACAGACCACCTCAAGGCCATTAAATGCCACATCGTTACCTCCGCTTTTGCCAGTTCTACTACAGCCATTGCCATATTTGTTGTTGTCGAAACTATTGAAACTTCACTGTCCCACTGCGGTTGTATCAATGTCGACGTAGAGGATGTATGGAAGTATGTACAGGTCAACGGATAGACCGTTTGTGGATGTACATAATTGGGCCTATGAGAAACTACAGTAGGTCTGGACTTATTTTTACCATGTTTCTCAGTCTGTCTGGGTCTAACTTCTGTTATATTCTACTTAATTCTATTCTTTGCCTAGTCTTCTTTCATGTCTGCACATCTAAATGTATCAGTGTATTGACATTTTCTGTAAAATGAATTTAACTGAGAGTCAAAAGGCTTTTTTGAAACCTGAAACACTCTGGCACTCTGGCACTCTGCGTAATTTTTATTAGAGGGATCTTTGTTCTTTGTTCAAGTTTGTCACGTGGAAATTTGTCACAGCACTTAACTGCAATGCTATTATCCACACAAATGACAACACCTGGCATGGGCAGTGTCTCATCTTCTGGACGGAGAGCGACTGCTGTTGAGTCTACAACAGGATGACTCATGATGGAAACCAAAAATCACTGCATCAAAGTCTGATGATTTAAAGACAGCAAGCCTGGATGAAGCCTTATCAAATCGTGCATAACATGAACACGTAGAGCCGATTCTGAATTTCTGTGGATCTGAGGCTCCTAATGAATGTGAGCAGAGTTCATGTGGGACCAGTAAATGGTTCTCCAAACATGATGAAACACCAATTGCGCAGAGGAAAATGGTCAGTCCATCTCAATAGAAATGTCACAATATAATAAGTATGCAATGACTCGCCATCTAATGTAATGAGCCCAGACTGTGAGGTTTTCTCTGGAGAGACCGATACCATCTGAATGCCATCTGTTCTATCTACTTGACACAGTGTGTACATGAAAAAATACTATGTGTGCAATTTATTGAGGGATTCTGAATCATCTATCATGTGGGTTAAACCAAAAAAATATATAAGTGAACGTGTGAGACACAGTGAGAGCAGTCACTCCATATGCAAACCAACTGGAAAGCCTGAGGGACTCAATTTAACGGGTAACCTGTCTCTCCCCCGGGGCTTTGGATTCCACTGATAGGCAACCACTGGCACTGTGTGTACTGAATGCACGCGCTCATGCACACATTTAAGTGACATGTGACAATATATATTTTATAACCGTATGACAATTTAATACCAGTCCACAAGCTCAGAGTTAAAGCCACATGGAAGTCCCTGCAAACTCACTGTCCATATTACCTGTGGTTAATTATTTTGCAGCTTAAAAGTCATTTATAAGAGACAGCAGGGCCTGATGTCCAAACCGCAGCACTCCCAGTGTTAGAGCAGCATGCCTGTCACCTTTTAATGGGAAATGCATACAAGGTGACCCATAATAGGCTCCACTTTCTCTGTGCATGCTCTCCGCAGACATCCAAGTCAGCGGGCTATAGCAGTTCTGTCGCTGACAGGAAATTGGTGCAGAATGTCAAATTAATGCAGATGGAAGTCAGAAAGAGGCACAAAACATCTGACTGCATGGTGTCAAATTGAATGACTATTTTGTTTCCCTGCCTTCTGTGAAAACATCTGAAGTCCCTGTTGCACTGTTGTTATTCTAGAAATAAATTCTGTGGTGAAAGTGAGTGGCATATTGCTCGATAAACCACGAGACAAATTTGTTTTGAGGCTGAAGGAGATGCAGAGAACTTGTGGGTTGGTGTAAAAACATAATAAAAAAAAACTTGACAATTTAAAATGTTTTGAGAATTAACAGTGCTCAGGGAGAGCTTCAGATAAGAAAGACGTCAACGCATGAGGATATTTTTTCTTTTAACAAGACCACTTTCTATGCAAAGATGTGCTCTAAGTTTACACTTGATTGCACATGCTTGCTAGCGAATGGAGTCAAAATGATTTGAAGCAAAGAAAACGAGCAATTGTTGCTCTGAAACCCCCCCCCCCAAAAAAACCCACAAACATAGAAATTCATGAAATATGGCTGGTGTTTTTGACAGTGTGTCACACACAGGCCATAGATTGGTCCTGTGCAGAGGGCCAAAGATGGGTGATGGGTTATTGAAATGCAGAATGACGGCAACACAGTGCAGAGCTGGCTTTGCTTGAAGATCCGTGAAAACTGCATGGAACAGAGGAAGCAGCGAGTAATAGGGAACGAGTTTTGCATTTGCATGCGAGCCTCAAAGCCTGTCGTCTTTGTTGTCACACACAACACAAGCCCAGTACACTGCAAGACTGGTCCTGATCAAGGCCATTAAATGCTACAGACCCACACATGAAAAAAATGCATGTGGTTATTTGGTTTTTATGACAGAGATGTGAGGCTTTTTAAGCATGACAGTGACTGTACAATAACAATCACACAGTTTTCATATCCATTAAACACATACAAAGAAACTCTTATCGATGTTTTCCTCTTCTAGCACACGTTAAATTCTTCTTTTTTTTTTAAATAGGCAAACAAAATGTAACCTAAAAACGCTTCTCCTGTCAGTGAGATGTCATTCATTTTTAAATGTCAAGCTCTGTCTGTCATTTTAGGCTCTTTTTCCCAACTGGCAAATGTCCAGAACTGGTTTTTCATATTTTTAGACCGTCTGCTCTGATGAAAGAGTTATATTCAGGGAGAAGAAAAGGGAACAGAGATAAAGTCGAGTCAGAGAGCCTTTAGATAACAGCAGCTTGTCTCTGATGTGACTGCCTGCCCTCTCACTGCCAGCCTGATAATCTACACAGTCTGCCTGCAATATGTAAACTGTGTAATAATGCATAATACAAAGGCAAAATGACCTTTCATGCTGTATGACATGTACTCTGAAGGTACTCTGAAGGGGCGGTTGTGGTTATTATGCACCACCTGCAAGCTGAAATTGGCAGAAACGGTTCCCATTCAGCAGATTGCGTCACATGATCAGTGTTCTATGAAGGAAGGTACAGAACATGTGTCGCTGTATAGAGACATATTTTCTGCACCTATACAACATGTATTAAAGTAGAAATTGTATGATATTTTACTGACTTTTAGGGAATAGTAATCGGAACAGCTTTTAATTATTATAATATTGAATTCCATAGTGGACATCAAATGCTTCAATCCTTCCATCATGGTGTTTATAGAGGAGAAAATGTATCTTCCCTCTTTTGCTCCCACCCCTCCCATTTTCACATATACACACAGTCTCTCCAGAAAAAGGTTATTTTGTTTGTCGTGTAAAAATGCCAGAAGACATACGGCACACCAAGGAAATATTAGAGCAGGAAAAAAAGAAAAGAAATTTGCAATCAAGCCTGCTTGTAAGCCCGGTATTAATTACTTTGCTTATTTCTCATACGACCCTCCCCATTGGAACCAATTAGTAAGTTGAGATGCTTCTTTTCAGTTTAATGAGGTCTAAGTAATGATAATGAATTTTATATTCCTGCCAAACATTTAAAATAGGCTGGATAGACTGGAAACACAAAGGCATATGAAAAGATCTCTCAAGGATAATTCTCATTTCTGTCAGTGATAAAATCAAAAATGAGGAAATTAGGTCACATTTTCGCCACTAAAAATGCAGACAGTGAATTAATAGATGTAATTCTTCTTCACGCTGATGCCATTTGGGGATGGCAAGGTGTTAGTCACATAAATCCATACAGACCCACTTTTAACAAAAAGAACAATGTGTCTCGCAACTGGGTCACCAAATCTTCAAAATCACAGCTAAATTCCACAACAATCGGCCTACAGGTGAAGTGACAAATTCCCACTTCATCCTCTAAAATTCTCCACAATATAAAGGGCCGGACAGGGACAAAAGCAACCACACACATACATGTAATGGCGGTTAAAAGGAAAACTAAGCAGCTGGGTAGCTTTTACTTCGGTAGGGAGCTTATCAATCCTCAGAACACTTAATAAGACAATAACTTTGTGTCCCCATGTAGACAGTGGGGACACAAGGCTATCATTAGTTTAACAGTAGTTTCTGTTTTATGAGGATAATATTGGATGAAAGAGGAGCACTGCACACACATGAACCCACACAGGCTTGTGTAACCTGGCCCCAGCCATTACTGTGAAGTATGGTGGGATCCTTTCCATTGTGAGGGCTTGTTTCGATTCTCTGTTGTGGAAAAAAAAAGATAGACGTTGGATTGATTTTTTTTTTCATGGTCTTATTCAAGAGACATTTGAAGTGCTGCCACTGTTTCAGGCACAACATTTACTGTAGATTGTTATCCTGTAATAGTAGCGAGTTTAGAGCAACTCAAGGCTAGAAATGTGCAAGAGTCCAGTCATGGTGCTGCCTAATGGTTCAGATTACAGGTGTCCACTTTCCTGTCACTGTCCTGTCCATAGGCAGGGCCAAAGTGGTGGAGGTGCTCCCTCCAGTCAGAGTCAGAGGGTAGCAGACATGTTGGTATCATGGATGTATTACCAGAGATAATCTAATAGTAGTAGAGATATGCCACTCTCAGAACTTCCGGGTATGTCAGGAGCGCTCATGAGGTAGTCCTAAACGAATAGGACTCTATGGAGCTGAAGCCTCAAAATTAAACATTTATGGGGCAAGAAGATTATTTTTCTGGGTTTATGGGTTGATATAATAAATATCAGTCCATTAGTTCTTTTTTGCTTCAATTGTTGTGAAATACCGTAATTTTAGTAGTAGCATTGGTAACAGTCTCTTGTAGCACAAGCCACTTTACGGCACTTTACTTTACGGCATTAATAGTCGCTGGAATATAACATTAACCAGATCTACATTTGGCTGTTAAAAACGAAGGTCCTCCTGGTCCTCCTTTAGATATTCATTCAATTTCATTTCCTCTGTAGACTCCTGGAAACTTTGAGGAAGGATGTTGGGTCGCAATCAGTCGTAAATCCTGAACTGACCAATCAGCATTCATTAGAAGAATGCTAGCGGTTTGTGGTCAAAATTGACTTCCTTGTGAGAAAAACAAAAGAACATTGGTGTGTTTTCATTTCACTTCTGATATATAATCGATACTATATTTGGACAAACTAAAATAAAATTCGGTCTTTTTTGTCTAGAAGAAGGTGAAAATAATTTTTTTAAGCGATTAGCTCCATTCACTCCCATTCATTTAGGACTCCTTTGCGAGCGCCCTCTAGGTGAATTGCAGCTGATTTTGGTACAACAGAGTTAATAGGGAGTAAATAAGGAGAATGGCTGCGGTATTACTAAAGCAGCCAACTGGGTACACTGTGTGGACAACTCAGTGGTGTGACTGTTAACATTTTGTGAGAGATGTAAAGTGATCACACAGAAAAACACAGACAAAAAATGAAACATGAAACAAGACTTGAAATGACTGAAGAGAAACACACTCAAAACAATGAGAAGAGACACAAAATGTCCACAAATAGAAATGACTACAAATGAAATGCAACATGACCACAAAGAGACACAAATTAAATGCAAAAAGACACAAAAAGTTGAAAGATCAATAAAAGTCCACAAAATGACCAGAAAGAGATACAAACTGCCTGGACTCGTTGTCTCATAATCTGTCTATGGCTGTGGGCTATTTATAGGTACAAATAGTAGATATTTATTGACATTAAAATATTTAAAAGTCGTTTATTAAAATGAATAAACAACCTAACTATTAATAATGTACAGCTTATAATTGCCAAGAACAGGGGCTTTACATGTGAGCCACAACACATTGTGTTTTAAACTGTGCCCCAGTCTGGCCCCTAAACCTGCTAATTCAAATGCATAATTCAAAGTAATAAAAATTTAACACTGATTACACCAAACATCATCATTACATATTAATTAATATGAAACATTAATGTAATCCATAAACTCTTTTAAGTAGCCTCTAATTCATTTTTATCTGTGTATGCTGGTTGCACACAACACAACAGTTTCTAATAGCTGAGCATTGTTTGGACTATTTCTGGATTAAAGCAAACGTAACATTTTTATCAGGACTCAGAGTTTCAGAGTTAACTATCCCTCAGCTATGCCGCCTGTCACAACAACAAATTTAGAAAACTGCTGCTAACTACAAAACAAAACAAAATAGACAAAAACAGTAACAGAACAAGGACTTAAAATCTTGGTAATGACCCCAAGAGGATGCTCTGCTTCATATGCACCACAAAGGCAAAGTGGTTTAAAACGATCAACTAATAATACCAATCTGAGGGAAAATGTGTTCCACTATTCACAGCAGTTATTTTTGAGAAACAATTGGCCATGGGCTGCAATTCACGGTGTCAGTTCCCTAACCTTATTAGCTCCGCCAAGGAGGTAATGATTATGCTGCCATTGGTTTGTTTGTCTGTTTGTTAGCGAGAAAGTTATGAATGGATTTTGATTATTTTTTAGAGTATGGCACAAGGAACAATCCATTAGATTTTGGTGGTGGTCCGGATCATCGTCTGGATCCTGGATTCTTTACCATTTGGGTAAAAATTACATGGTGACATCTCCATAAGATTTATCACACATCAAAATATGATCTGGATCCAAGTCCCAGATCTGGTGATCCAGAACGTTTACATTTATAAGGCTCACGGAAAATTCACTGCTGTGATATAATTAATAATAATGCTACAGACTCGCAACAAATATCAAATCGTGGTTGAAACTGTGCTGAATCAGTTTTGGTCAAATTTGATCCTGATCCTGAAGGAAACTACCATTAGTGAAACATTGTCAAACCAATATTCATACCAATGCAATTAAAAACCCTAACCCTTTACAACCCAGTCATTCAGGATGCATATCGTGATATGTGATCTCGAGTCGTACGCTCATGTCTGCCTACCATGCTTTTCACTCCACCTCTTAGAGATCAGTATTGCCACTCACGATATCTTGCTTTCACAATTAGCTCTAGAGTGTCAACATAGCACAATGTCAAAACATCTTTTACTTTATTTATTTATTTTTTATTTATTTTACTTTACATGCTATTACTCTCACTACCCATTGTTGTTCCTGCTGGCACTCGCTATCGTTTACATATTGTTGACCTCAGCAATGGTGGCCGGAAGTGAAAATCATGCGACGTCATTAAAAATGGTCTATTGCTGTTAGGTGCAATGCCAAAGTAGGGGAACTGAGCTGCCTGGGTTTGCACTTTCTTAAGTGCTATATAGTTACATATACTGCATAACTCATGAGTTCATATTATAGGACATCTGGCTTAGTACACACAATTGTTTCAGTTCACTCCATCCTGTGATCCAAGTGATTAACGATATCAGTATGACATACCCTTCTTAGAGTTTACATTGTGCAAATTGCAGACCATTAATCAAGAATTCTCATAAATCCCATCCATAAAAGTCTGGCAGCGTGTCAGACGCTGACTGTGATGAACTGTGATTGTCATGGAGCTGATGCTCTTGATAACTTATTTGATAAACTGGTGTGGGGTTCTGATGACAGTAAATCTAAAACCGAAGACATGCCTGATGAAGGGTATTATATTTGTAATGGCTGAGAGGTCATTGACTGACTGCAAAACAGTGATCATTTTACAGTCTTTAATAGAATTCTGAAAAGGCAATGACATTTTTATATGTAGCCAATTTGTGTTAAATAGAATAGTAGCAGGTAAGTAGCCTGGGAACGTTTGTAAAACAACAAATACACCTTGGGGTTAAAATAGATAGAAAGAAATCACATTTTTCATTTTCACCAGTGCACCATAAAGCAAACCCCATGGCCTCAACACTGAGATGCATGTTGAGCTGTGAACTTTGTCTGCACATGGCTTTTATTAATGCTTGGGGATTCTGGCTAAGACTAGAAACAGCTGGCGCAGTCTTGAGAGAGAAAGCTTGCTAATTAATTAAGCTGTGGGCCACAGAAATTCATTTTGCATATAAGCGTTGTGACCACAAACCATAGCCCCTGCACAGAATTGGCTGAAAGACTTCAATTAAACACGCTGTTTAAACAAATATCCACAAGCTAGAGGAGCTCTCTCTTGTGAATAATTCATAACCTGGAAGAGGAAATATAAGGGAAATATTGAAATATGAAAATTCAGTTTGAAGATATGAGCATACAGGAAGAACAGGGATAATAATAATAATAATAATAATAATAATAATAATAATATTAATAATAATATTAATAATAATATAAAGTAATAATAATAATAATAATAATAATAATAATAAAGAACAAGAATGATAAGGAGGAGGACGAGAAGCTGGAGGAGAAGAGGAGAATGAGGAGAAGGAGAATGAGAGGAAGCAAGAAGAGGAATTAGGACAAGAAGAAGACAACCTAGGAAATTAAGCAAATTGCAAATATCTGGTAAAATATGATACAGTACTGGCTGAACAAGATTTGCCTCTCAGAGCTACAAGAGCAAATAAAGCACAGTAAATCCACTTTGAAGGCTATTGAGGAAGTTTCTGCTGTTTTACAGCGCGGTCAGAGGTGCTTCGACATAACAGTGGCATGTATAACAACGTCAGAACAAAGTGGGTTCGCTGAGCTCCAGATGGGGAGAGGCCTTGGGCTGAGGCTGCACGCCACTTCCCATTGGCACTGCAGCGGAGCAGCGATGACACTCGTGAGAGCATGGTTGAGGGGAGGTCTAGAAGAGGGGGGGAGGAAGATGTATGTCAAAATAATGTGCCCCCAGGATGCATTATATAAGGCTATTAAATTGTCAGTGTCTAAAACAGTGCAGAGAGGATACAGCCTTTGTTTGTGACAGACTAAAATCCATTTTTCATGTTTGTTTCATTGTGAGCCTTACTGGTGAGTGCTTTCTTTTGTTGGAGTGCAAGAGAGAAAAAGTCCTGATCCTCTCCTCTTCAATGAGCTCACAAAAAGAAGACAAGAGGGATTTTAATGGTCTTTTCCCTCTGAAATGAAACGTATATTAAATGAAAACTGATATTAAAGTTGTCTAGCATTTAAAATACACCCACGTGTGCTCATGCTTACATCATTATATTTACTTTGTTTATGTTTTGTGCTCTCATTTTTTATTTTTGTGAGCCCTTATATAAAAAGCAGATTGAGAAATGAAATCTGCTACGTAGTAAAAAAAAATGTCATTGCCATTGCAATTAAAGCTGAAAAGGAACATCTTGAGGGACTGACAGGACTGAGGAGTGGGGGCAACAATAGCTGCTATAAGACATTCATAGTCTGTAACAGTGTGAGGGGAGGGGAAGACAGTGGAATGGATATCATACAGAGTAAAGAATTTATGACATGAGTCTAAATAAATAATACACAGTAGATACAAGTAGGTTACTTCTCCTTATGTCCTCACTTCTGCCACTCTGCATATGTCATGCATGTTCGCTCACAGCTATACATTTTACAGCAACCACAAGGTAAGATATTATCTGCACTGTGTTGAGAATCGATGGCCTTTCTGTTATGAACAGTTTTGACCCTGCAAAGTAGACTGTTGGTGGGAGTGAGTTCACAAGGGAGCAAGGCCACCTCAGGCAGCCACAATCTACTCTTTGTCATACTCTCTGCTAACACCTCCACAACATGCCCTGCATCATCAATGGCACGATTTCTTCCACTGGAAATAAACTGCGGCTGAAAACCTTTGTTCCTTCTGCAGTGAGCATATATTTCAGTCTTTACCAAATGTCATGCAAGAGCTGAAAAAAATATAATGTGACTCACCTGAAAAACATATTTTCATGTTTCCAGTAGTTTGATTATGTCTTTAAAATCAATGCAAGGCTGTTTCTCAAGAGACAGGAAAATGAAAATTTCCTATGGACATACAGGGTCAAGAAAGCTTGACCCTCTCCCTCTCTTTCCCCCCACATTATGGATGCACAGCCAACACAATCTGGTCTGTTTTATGCACAGTTCATGCACTTTGCACCAAATAAATACAGCGCCTTATGAATCATGCCGCAGAGAGCAACAGTGCTCATACCAGGAAGCCAAAAAAACAGCCCTGAGCGTATCAGAGAGAGTGGCAAACAGCAATCTGCAAGTAGAGCTGTACGCGCTGGAAAGCAGGCTGCCTCGTCCGAATCACTGAGCACACACAGCACCTACTCAAGGGTCATCCTGCTAATGGACTCCTGGACACACATTCTTTGCAATGAGGCTGCCAATATCTTGTTGCATGAGTGGAACGGTTGCTTATCTGCCAAAAGAAATTATTGGTGAGAACACATTTTGGAGAGAGCAGCACAATGCTGCCGATAAAGCTGTAATCTTCCTATCTTGTATTTCTTTTCACACTACAGGTGTTTTTATTCAGAACCAATAATTTATCTAGAGTTTGTGCGTGTCGAAAGGATATGAAGATCAGGGTGCAATTTAGTTTTTCCCAAAGTTGCTGCACATGATTGACTAGGTTTCCTGAACAACATCCTCCCATAAATATAAATTTCTATTGGCAAGGACACAACTGATCTTCTGCCCTCTGTAATCTCGATTTCCTCCAGTAATACCAGTCACCCTGAACTTGTGGCATTTCACTGCCTTTAATGATTGGCCCAGTGGTCTGCAGCCAATGGCCTTCTTGCCACCAATTCATGACCCGTCAACCCCAATCCTCCCACCAATCCAACAGGCCCACAACACACAGCACGGAACAAATGTCCCAGTGTCAGAATCAATCCAGACAGGCATCCCATCCTCCTCTCATAAAACTGGCATCTCATTTATCCACAAGTGAGAGCTAGCCATGCTATAGTAAATGGAATGACAGGGCATTTACAATTTTGGCGGCAGAGGGTCCTGGAGGACTCAAATTGTTTGCTTTGAGCTTGTTTTCTCCGAAAAGGTATCTGAAAGCACATTTGAAATATTAATTCCATTTCCCTTTTGTTGACAAGAGACCCGTTTGTAGAAGAGATCCTATTTGTGAGCTTTTCTTTTCATTAACATTTTTCTTCTCCAATACACATGTGCAGACATGAGTAATGAAATGAAGGTGCTGGAACAAGAGGTCTTCCCACTCGCAATACTGAAAGACCCCTTGCTGATATGCTTGAAGTGCACCAGAGCAGAGAGGAAATAAAAGACACCGAGGACCTGAACGCTCATGCAGCTATTTCCCCTTTAAAGTTTTGACAGCGTTCAACTTCCTCTCCTCCGTCGAGTCCTGAGATCATAATTATTTACCATGACCGTGGCTTAGAACGGCCTCACGAAAAACAAAAGTTTGACCGCAATGTCACGGTCATATTCTATTCAGTGCAATTTCACGGGGACCACAGTCACACAGATCAAATCGAGAAGGAGCAGTGTAGCATGAATATCAACTTTAATAGCTCAACAAGAACAGTGCAAAGGCATTCATTTTTTATCTTTGTGATTTGGAGTACAGAAGTTCTCATGCTATCAATGCCAAGTCTTAATGAATAACAGCCACTGCACAAAATGCTTGCTTAACACCTGGTTGCAAGGCCAGGTAATATATCAATGAATGCGATGATTTACTGCAACAGAATCATCATGCAAAGAAAATAAAATGCATAAAGCCAGAGCAAGTTTTGTTATTTTAGTTCGTAAAAAGGTTAATTAAACACATAATAAACCAAACCCAGCATGCAGCAGTGAACTGAGCCTCTCACTTGCATGCTTTTAAGTAATCTGTGGTGCCCATACCAGGAGAGAAACCTCCAAAGGACTCACCGATCATGTGGATGGTGGTTCGCCCAGGCCTTGTCCCATGTTGCTGCTGGATGGTGTCGGAGAAAGTGGCCTGACACAGCTGAATGGCAGTCACACCGACCCAAAGGCACAGGCAGAACAGCCAGGACATGACAAGACACATCTGCTGAGGACTGGCAGAGGTGGAGTCAGAAAAATACATCATGTTAACAACCTATGACCTCATCCCATCAACCCCCCCCCAATCCCCAAACACACACAGGCACACACACACACATCCTGAGTCATGGGTGGAAAAAAATTCATACATACAAATAAATAAATTTCAAGATCTTGTACAAGCACTCTAGTCTATAATTGGCCTCCTTGGTGAAGTCTTTTAGTCATCGGAATTTATCATTAGCATGATTATATAAGTATGACTTCTTCACTGTTTTCTAGTTTGCCCGGTCTTGTCCCTGAGCCACAATGCTGCAAATGTGGTGTGATCCCCGGGGAGTTTTTCCCATGCAGCAGAGATTTCCCCTGACAGGCTGACTCCCTTCAACTCCTGAGCCGTGCTTCTGCCTCAAAACCAAAATCAAACTTAAAGAAAGATAAGATTTTGAAAGCAGCTGGCTGCCGAGGCTTTTCTGTATCTGTCAGAATAATATGACAGTGACACAGCAGTAATAGGAATCAAAAGCCTGTAATGTTTCACCATCCTGTTTAGATAAGGAGAAAAAAGAGACAGAAGTACAGCGAAGAATGCTGCTGGTCAAACACTCAGGGTGGCAGTGAAGGGAATCTATGGAGAAATTAAATGTTTTAACCCTGACATCTTTCACAACAGCATTAAATCGACAGTCATCTTCTTTTTTTTTTTATAATTTACTTATCTCGTATTCTATTCATAGCATTATGAAATTATAATCATAGCATTATTTAACTTCTTTATGATATGATTTTAACATTATATCAAATTAAGTTAAGTCAAATTTAAGTGCGTAAAAACTTTTATCCAACCTTCAAAAGGAAATTAGATGTTGCATTAATTAGTGCTATTAAGGTTATAACTGAAGTGTACTCTCCACATTCTACACATCGTATTCAGAGAGCAGAACGCTTTCCATTCATTCGACATGTTCATTTCTGTATATAAAGTAGTACTAAATAGTTCAGATAAGATAAATAACTTGATAAACATTTGAAAAGAAATTGCAATTCTCAGTATAATAAATGTGACATCATATCATGGAAACAAGAGGAAAATGCAAATTATTTATCTCGCAGTGAGACACAGAGTTCAGTTCTGTGTGCAGATTTCACAAGTCTCATTTCAATCCAAACTGATTTTTTTTTACTTTGGTAAATGTATGATTTGCCAGTTTTATGCAAAAGAATAAATCTCTTGACAGTGACATGATTTATTTTTTGCCCACAGTAGAAAGAGGAAATCTTACCTAAGCAACCCAACAAAGAGTATATGAATATCTCAACAGAATGACATAAATCCATCCATATTGCTGCTCACGTTGATGCCATCCAATAACTCTGAATTTAGCTCGAGGAGGGAACTCTGCCTCCCTTCTCCACACTTTGATAGCAACAGTCCAGTGATTCAGAAATGACCGTCAAGCCGGAGTCAGGAAAAAGATTTACAGCTCTTTCAATTCCACCTTTGAAATATCACTGCTTCCCCTTGAGGAGCTGCTCCCACTGACACTGAATTCATTTGCCCCTTCGCATTTATAGGCACGTGCGGAGTGCTCCTTAATTAACTGTAGTGGAATCTCTTCTTTCCCCGTCTGCATCCTTCCGGTGAGAGGCAGCCTCTGAGCAGCGGCTCTCGCTGAGTCCCTCCTCAGCGAGCAGTAAGAAACAAATGTTCTCGTGCAGCCTCGCTGAGTGTAAAGACTGTATCACATGTCTTAAAGCCAGACTGCCTCTGGATCAGATGGCATGGTGAAGCTCCACCTGATCATATGCTTCTGACAAATGCAAATCAGGGAATATTGCACCTCTCATATCACTGTGACTACATGATTAATATATATTTACATTGAGCAGGGATTTCTTTTTCACCTGAAGCAACATCTCCTTTTATTCGCTTCCTCGTTTTGTTCGTCAGTCTCTTCTGCGACCTACGTAAAGAGAACGAAGAACCATACTCAATCTTTTTAAGGGTCTAAAAGTTAGTCCAAGAAAGTGAGGATGTTCCATTAGCAGGTAGGAGCACATAAGGAGGGAAAGAAATGAACCCTCAGTCCTCACCTTACCTTGGTGTTGCATTAAAGGTTAGAAAAGAACATGTTTTTACAAGAGCAGAAAAGAAAATTGAAGAGGATTGTACTGAGAAATAATAATGCCCCTTTAGCGAAAGGTAAAGGTAAAGGTAATCTGCACTTACAGTGGGGAATTCTTCAGTCTGGGATGGAGACGCAATGGCAATCATAGGAAAGGGGAGGGGAGTGAGTGCCGTTATTTGGTGTAAATCAGCACCGATCTGTATGTGTGGGAAACTGTTCTCCGCCACCTTCTGAGCTGTACGTTTGCATTGTGTCTGTATTTTTTATCACCGCCATCCAGCACATGCCCAAGGCCTGCATCTCACAATGCCATCTCGATGGCATAAAGACTTTCCGTTTTATTTTGATGGTCGCTCAGGAAAGACAGGGTGCATTCCCAGTCCAGGAAGGAGAGAAAAACACCCAGTAAAGGCAAGAAAGGTGCTTGAGATGTAGGCACACAACAACACAGCATTAATGTCTGAGACTTTGGCAGAATCAACCCCGTGCAGAGGGGATTTGGGGCATATAGGAGGAAGCCAAATACCATAAATTGCTGAGTTGTTCTGAGCAGAACAATAGCTTCTGAAGACCGGGTAGTCATTAATTGTTCATAGAGTTTTTCCAATGCTGACACTGTGCTTTGACACAATAGGACTGAACTTTGAGCCGTCTGTTTCACTGGGAGTTTATTAAGATACATGTATTCTCGTGTAATTCTTGGAATACACAGGAGGAGGTGCATCCAAAACAAAGAGCCCTGAAATCATTAATATCGTTGACCTTTATTCCTGTGGCACACACAGACAATCATCAGTGGAGAACAATTGGAAAGTAGTGCTCATACAGTCAAACTTGTGCAGTAGGTGTGGGTGGAATAGGATAATAACAGAAAATGTAGCTTCAGTCTGATACCACATAATATCAGGGCCAGAATCACCAGTTGATAATTTTCATTATTAAAAGCAGGAAGCTAATATAGAGCTACTGTCATATAGGGGGAAAACCACGAGTCATGATTTATGAAGTAAATCCATTATTAATTGATCTTCTTCTCGATACATTTTCATTAACCTACAGCCAAATAATTTGTCAATCATCAACTATTAAAACATAGAGCCCTTTCTTGTCTTTTCTGGTGAGGCAGGGGATCTTTAGATTAATTGTATGCCACATAGAAGAGGTTTACATTATCTCAAATGTTGGAGATTAATTTGAGATGCAGCTCAGCTGAAGTTCTGCTTCTCTAGTTTGTTTTCCTTGGTTTGACACCTATTCAAGGCATGTTAAGCCTAGTATACTGAGGTATACTAAGCCTAGAACATTATGATGGAAGTCAATGATGGCCATTCCCATGCTCTAAGAGTTTTGTATAATTTGTCACACCAATTTTTGGGTTGATGCCATTTGCTACGCAGATATTGTGCAAAATTCTGCAATTTTTTGGACACTCAAGAATTGATAAAAAATTCTCAAAAATCCCCTGAAAATACCACATTATGTCAAGACAAGGCAACTTTAGCACATTTCATGCAAAAAGGCAGTTCAATATGCTAGGATCATTAAAATACAACAAAAGTGAAGAGATTATGATTTAAAATGACACATACAGGCATACAATACAAGAAAAAGAAATAATTAGTTCATAATTAGTGCAGTGTAAAACAGATGATACCAAGACCTTAGGTAATGCCATAAAAAAAAAAATTAAAAAGAAATCCATGTTGTGATTTGCTATCAAAAACCTTTGATATTTTGACATTCCTGAAAGAAAAACCGGACGCCTCCCTGGGGAGGTATTCAGCATATGTCCCACTGGGAAGAGACCCCGAGGTCTTCCCAGATACGCGGAAGAAATGGATGGATGGAAGAATTTCATTTTTTTTTGGTGATTGGAGAGTATTCCTGGAAATGGCTCTGAAAACTCTGAAAACAGAAGCAGTGTTTCCAGAACTGCTTGTTTGCATTGGTCCTATTGAAGCTAGTGGTGAAAAGTAAAACAACCCTTAGTGATGCATTGGTAATTTTACTATCAATTCACCAAATGCTAACCTGCAACAGCTATAATCTTTATGAATACCTAGCTGATGGTTGGGTTAAAGTGGAATTAGACAATGTTTTGCTTCAAATTATCATTATCAAATAAATATTGGTTGCACAGTGTAAAGGCAATAGAAGTCAACACTATCCCTGTTTATTCTGGTTCCCAATAAGCCTTGCCATCACTAAGCTATACAGTCTACCAGCAGGCAGGATTTTTCCTGGAAAAATTATCGGTTGAATTATGGAACAAAGAAAGTCTGCCATCGTGCAACCAAAACAGGAACAGGATTTGTTTTAGTAGTAGCCCCCAGTAGCCCCAAGTAATGGAGGAACAAATGGAGAATCTGTTGACTCTAACTTGTAAAAGAAAAAGAATCCAGTTGATGAATGAGGCAACAAAGGTAAAGAGGGAGACTAGAATCAGACATAAAACAAAATTGAATTAAGTTGTATCAAAGTCTGTTACCTCATTGATATGTGTTACGCTTTTTGAGATGGTTTAAAACACAGACATTGAATTGGCATTAATTTCATTTCCTGCTTAACTACAGAAGGTGTTTTACTCTGTCTTGATCATAATAATGAAATAAGTTCAAATTGAAATTCTTATGGTTGTTTCTTACTACTGTATTGTCAGCAGCCAGTCTGCTAGCCGTAATGACACTGATAAAGAGATCTCTAATGCTGGGAGGGATAAAACATGTCACAAAGAAATTGAATTTTTTTTTTTTTTGGACTTTATGAATTTCATGGGCTTAATGTGGCCACATCATCCCTGCAAGTTTAAATTCTGTCCTGTAATGTTAAATTAATGATATCCGGTTCATGCCAACTGGTCAAAATCATTTTTGAAGGTCTTTAAATATTAAGTTTGATGTATTTTATTTTATTTTTTCATGTTGTAAATAAATCCCAGGTTCTCGAGTCTATAGTGAACAGTGTTTGCTGGATTGACATAAAATAAGCTACATTGCCTTGACACATTCAGTGCAACTGTGCGGCTCAAAGTGTGTCTGCAAAGTGTCATATACAATTGAGCTCTATAGCACAGAGGAATAAGCTATATTAGCCTTTGGCTACATAACCAGTGCATGCTGGAATGATTAATTCGATGTTGGGTTTCAATCTTTTCATGGAATTCGAAAATAATAAGAGAATTATCGAATATACAGGCTTATCCTTTAAAGTCATGACAGGGGGACAAAAACCATGTAGATTAATTAAATGAAATTTTGCTCCTTTTTTCCTTTTTTGTTTTATATTCGTTGAAGTTAAAATATTTCTAATACAGATAAATCTTACAGGAGCAACAAAGGGAAACAAACTCTACCCTTGCAAATAGTAAAGTATGTTGAACTGTGAAAAATTTAGTTAACAATTTATGGGTTTTTTTACAGATGTAAGTTTCAATGACTGACAATCTCTTAGCTTATAACAAAGCTAAAATACAAAAGAAATACAAACGCCACTGGATATATGTCTGTCATCTTTGCAGAACAATAAACAAATCAAAAGGGTTTTGTCCTGACCTGCAGAACACCAGTTTCTGTCTGATGAAGGTTTATGGTCTGTTGATTCAATCGACTCCTCCCTGAAAGGTTCTGACGGCTGCTCTCTGAAAATTAACCCTGAAAAGAGGACTATTTCTGTAAGAATGTTCACATGGGCTGTCTCCTAAATCTAAAATAGTCGGAACAGATATGACCAAGGAGCAGACAGACCAGAAGCTCCCACGGGCTTTTGGTCTGAATGTTACATACATATAGTGATGAGATTCTCACGGACACATCCAAAGCAACCTGCCTCTACTTAGATCTGCAGAAAGACAACTTGAAGTCATATATTTTACAAATAATGGCAGCAGCATGGGTCTACTCTTAACGCCTGTCTGATTCCACGTCAAATTCCATTTCCAAATGGCATGCCCACAAGATAAGGTGTTGGTTGCTACTTTATGCCGAGGGTGGCTAAGCAGAGTAAAAATGTCAATAAATCGTGCTTTGCTCGGGGTGGGAGAGCCGGAGATGTCTCAGGAAGAACTATGGAGCCGTTTTCTCTGTCGTTTCCCCTTCAGCTGTGCCCACTCTTGTCATAACAGGGATCATTAAAAGTTTAGCTGCCCTAAAAAAAGCATGTGACATTTTAAGATATTACTGTTGATTACATTGACATTAATCCCAGGAAGCTGATTTCTATTAGACATGGAGAACATGTCATATCATCATGTCACGCATCACCGCGCAATGCCTTTTGAACTATAAAAAAGGAGAAAAGGGAGTTTCTTGTAGATAAAAGTCAAACATTTCTGCAGGCATTCCTGCTATAATCGCATGAAAACCCCCTCATTCACACATGCTGTTTGGATGCAGAACTGTGCAAAAAGTGGTGTGAAAACAGTTTCAAAGCGTCAACAATAGAAGGAGATATTATCCTGCTGTTGGTGTAACAACTCAAATATATGTGAGCGATCTGAGATCAATAAATCACTGTCAGACATTACTCACAATGAAAAAGTGAGGGGTGCCTTTCAAGTGAATAATTTGCATTTTCATTGAGTGTTTTTGTTTTCTGAAGCATTCTCCGCTCCTTTCTGGAAAGGTCAATGGGAAACGGTCGGTGTCTACTTTATCTGCATGAGCCAACTCTCAAGTTCAGCCAAGTAAGAAATGAGATTATCTTTATAGAAGGCGGTGTGAGGATCTGGCCTTTGAATCTTATTCAGTAGAGTATTAATATCTTAGTGGGTAGAATCGGCCCAAACTGCAATTAAAATAGCTGAAGTCTTGAGAGGTGTGTTTTTCAATTCGCTGAGCCCCCCGTGTTTGATGGAAATTGAGAGTCTCACCTTTTTACATCAGTTGATCTTAACATTTAATAGATTCTTTTAAGGATATTAATCTTTTCCATTATATCTTTGTTGTGGATAAGAGTGACATATATTTCTCTCAGGCGAAACAAGTCATTAACTTCCTAGACACAAACCTTTCCACGCCTGAGCTGTGTGATATGAGAGAGCTCAGGTGAAAATCAGTGACAAAAAAAGAAAAAAAAAAGATTCTAGTTCTGCAAATGCAATGCTCAGTTCGGTTATATTTAAAGCATATAATTAAAATCTAGAAATGCCTTTTTCCTCCATTATTACCTGACCACGATTGACATTTACTGAGAGGTACAGTATTTGATCCCACCATTAAGTCAAATGTCATTGCATGCACATTATGAAATTTTCAAATCAACAAAGACAACATTGGTATTGAAATGTAAGGGGGGAAAAAATAGAGGCAGCACATTTCAACATAAGTAGCCATTCTTTTAGCCCAAACTGCTGATGACAGTCTCCAGAGAGAGCAGATGTTGTTACCTTCTGGCTGGGCTTCACCGTTCCATTCCAGTAACTGCCTCTGTGCCTCCTGAGATTTGCTACTGTAAAGCTCCCCCCCTCTCTCTCTCTCTCTCTCAAGGCTTCCAGGTGAAGAAAAACACTAATACAATGGGTGGCTTTTATTCCCACTGTTAGAAATGTCACCAGCCATCAGTGGTTATCTGGGTTAAATGTGCAGGACTGTGTTTTTAACTCAGATTGAAGGTACATTATATGCCATAATATGTTCCCTACATTTGTGATTATAGAGTCAGATACGAAAACATTAAATGGTTTTGAAAGGGGAGGAAATCTTGTAAGATAACATTTTCTCCTTGAAGTCATACAGCTGACATTGCACATTGAAGTCTTGTCAGATCGATCACATTGCATGACAACCCAAAAGCTGTGGTTGCTCATATAATATGCCAGTCTCCTCTGATGCATCAACAATGCAGCATGTATATATATATATATATATATATATATATATATATATATATGTATCTCCTGAGATGAAACCACATTTGCTGTTCAGATGTTTACATTCCCACCTGAATGGCATGAACACAACAATCTGGTCATGTTCCTGTAACAGCGATGTATCATGTCAGGTTTGCACATTAAAGATCAGACTTGTGGAGGAGATCTGTCTATGCTGAAGCTTTAGTGGATGCTGGAATGTATAAGCACATCTTCCAAACTGGTTTAATGCAGAGCAAAACCTTCCAAAGTGACATTCATCCAAGGACAGAAAATGGTTATGCGCTATATCAAGTGGCTGTTACAGCAACGTAAATATGCATAATTCAGGTAGGAATCGGTGAGAGATATGTCGAATCTCCTCTACACTCTTAAAGTGATTCTGCAGAAATCTCAGTGTAACCTGCCCGACAAGGTCGGAGTGTCTCATGCTACCTTTTGCGCAAAGCACTCAGAGCAACAAATGGACCCTAAACAGTTTGATACCTGCTATTTGCACTCTAAAAGGCAACTTGCTAGAGTTGATTATGGACACCCACCCGGCACTCTCCGTTCCAGGGCATTTGTTCTGGGCCACTGCCGACTGAATATGACTTGAACAGCTGGAGGAACCTCACTGGCAGTGGTCAAAAATTTATAAATGGTATAAGAGGACTACTGATGAGAGGGACATCCTGTTTTTATTCATTTTAAAGACAATATGTTGCTTTATTGCCCCCCCTAAAATGAAGGAGCAACCTATAATTAATATCAAACTTGAATCTAAATGTGTTTATTCAAATATCTAGCGAGGAATCCATATGCAGTATTTATCCAGTTTGTTTTGACTCGTGCACTTGATCACCACAGAGAACAAAATTAACTTTTATATGTTTTTCTTCAGTGAAAGCACCTCAGGGGGAGATGATGGATGGTTTGATTTACCCATATGCAGTTGGTGTCTGAGACACAATTCATTCATATTTCTGTTTTCAAACTTTTCAGTCTTGTAGAATTAATGTAATCTTGAGGGATGTAAAGTCCTCTGGTCTAAATCACGTTGAGATGAGATGAAATAAGTTTTCTTTCATTCAAAATGGAAAACCTCGCCTCCAGAGAACAGGCTCAACAACAGCCAAAGATAGTTGCACACTTTGTCTCTCATGCGACTCAGAGATGTCTCTTAAGATGAGCTATTTTCACTAAGCTCTTATCCAGCCAGTAAACAACCTGAGCTGTTATTTTAAATGTCAGCTACCACAAAGATTCTCTGTAACAAAGATGATGCATTACATGCTGCACCAATGGTATGAAATGGCGTACACTTTGTGTCTCCTAAATGGGTGTGGTCACCTATACTTCCATTAACACATTACCGAAGGCTACTGCTTGTGTTGCTATATTTTGAGGTATATAATAAGGGGTGTGTGTTGAATGCTGTAATCAGGAGACACGTTTCACCGGTACAGTTTGAAATGTACAGAAATAGCCCTCTCAAAAATATACTTATATGAATTTATAGCCAGCAGCCAGTCGGATTAAGGTGGCAAAAAGATTTGAGGCAAACACGCTGGCATTTTCTGATATGACAACTTATTTTTTTATGTATTTTTTTTCTATTCTTTATACATTTACAGAGACAGAAAAACATGTAAATTACATCAACATCAACAACAAAAAGTGCAGAATGAAACAATGCCTCATTAAACAACATACAAGATGCTGTTAGGCTAATTAGCCAGGCTACCTGTTATCCCACTTCCCAGTCTCTATGCCAAGCTAAGAGAGCTGTCTTCTGGTTCCATCTTCAAAAATATGAGAGTGGTATTGATTTTCTAATGCTACTCTAAAAACCTTCCTTTCCCTCTCTCCAGCCAACATTCCAATTTTAGTTTGTGGTCTTACTTTCTGTACTCTGTAAAGCGGCCTTAGGTACCTTGAAAGGTGCTATATAAATTTAAGTTGTTATTATTATTATTATTATTATTATTATTATTATTATTATTATTATTATACTGACATTGTGTTGACAGCACACTGTCTGGTATTTGAAATCATAATAAAAAATACTGTATGTTGTAAAAAAGAAGTCCACTACACCACACATATACACATGCTGCTCAAGCGGATTAGAAGAAATAAAATAATAATTGGAAATCCTTTTCAAATATTTTCAAAACCTGTTCAAGTGAATTTCATCTCTCTATTACCGTGCTCACTCCCCACCACCACAGACATAATAGGAAAATAGCTAATATAAAAACGGAAATTGTATTCTTTCCTCTGTAAAGGGAGATGATTGCATATCAAGTTGGCTGGTTGAAGTACCTCCCGTGTATGACTCCTGTGTGGTGGGAGAGGAAGCATTTTTCTTCCAACCAATGGAAGAGTGAGTCAGGTTTATGACTATGGGGAGCAGAGGGTGGCCTTTATTTCCCTGAGAAGAGTCATTATTATCGCCCTGCAAATTTATGGCTTGCTTCCAGAGAGAACCTACCAGCAGAGTGCCTGTCATTTCTCTTACTATCTTATGCATTATTGATAAGTCTACGGTCCTATCATCCATTGTGTGCTGTTGCCATAACTCAAAAGCAGAATCTAACATACACAGAATACTGTAGATGTGTGGAGTGAGTCTCTCCTTTGTTCTCTCCACTGTATTTTATTCCACTATTTTACGGTGGCTTTCACCTGTTAAACAGAAGTTATGACGATACCAAGCACAACATCAACAAGTTTGACCTGCTTTCAGTTTCAGTTCAGTAAAGTCAGTGTCAGTTTGAACAGACTAGATGTGGGCTATAATGAGCATGCTAATTTACAGAAAGACGCTCTGGATCAGGCACAGTGGTAAAGAGTGTCTTTTTTTCTTCATTTATGTAAGTGAAAAAAATAACATTTAACTATGTCTTTGAATTAGACAAACAAAAATGAGATTTTCCAGGACCTCCTAGACCTCCAAGATGGCAGCACAGCTCTGAGCGCTGACAACTCCCCCTCTCTTTTCGTAGTAATTACGGTTCATGGTCACTTTGAATTGGATAAACATTCAACTGAAGACATGGTCTCAAAAAAGAAATACGACTCCAGCAGACGGAAACAGCTAATCAAGCAAACAATGGCAACAAAGATGGAATCTCTGTACATATTCTCTATACCTAGTCACTTTACACCTTCAGTCACTTTATAACCTCCATTGTTTATGGTGCAATTTCTGTATATGTACACGCATATGTTTATTGTCTATTATTATTATTATTATTATTATTATTATTATTGTCTATGTATGTATCTATGTATCTATCTATCTATCTATCTATCTATCTATCCATCTATCTATCTATCGATCTATCACTGCAGGAGATGTTAGCCCACATGCTAAAGAGTTCACCTGAAAAAGCTCTCGACCCCATACAGAAGGACATGATAGATAATGGGGACATTCTCCAGTCACTAAAAGAACAGAAGGACACTGACGTTAAAAAATTCAGCACGGTCTTCAACAAAATAGACAATAGCCTGCATAAAAACGAGAAAGAAATGAGATTTTCCATTATGATAACCACCGACTATCATATAGCTACAATGCTTTTTGGAAGGGAAAAGCTGCTTTAGTGGGTCACATAAAAGAAAGGCACCACATGTCAGTTGCCAGAACAACTGTTTTTTTTTTTTGTGGGAGTCTGCATCCATTACTAAGCCATAAATGGTTGCTATTGGATATTCAGCAGTTATGTGGGGAGATGATTAGATCATGTTGTTAAAGAGTAATACCGACCAGCCTCTTACAACAAAGGATGACCTGCTTTGACTCTGTCCTTCACCTGGCCATGACCACCGCCACTGCTCAAAGAGAAGGCAAGAAAAAAAAAAACAGCATCCAGGCTCAGACATGTTCCATTTTCCTTTCTCTAAAGTTTTAGTAAATCTGCCATATTTTTTACATGTGGATGCACGGAAATTGTAGTTGCATGACTAGAGTACAAGTGCAACCACGCACACTCATGCATTAGAATCACTACACAGAACTAAACAAGTTAATCAGTGATGTATTTGGCACCTCCCACATATTCTAGCCTACCTCTGTCTCTTTCCTCCAAAGCTCCTCTCACTGAAGGACCCTTCAGACCAGCAGCAATCATCCTATTTAGACAGCCGAGAGGGCTGCTTTTTGAAACACGGGGATTGTATAATGCTGCCTGAGCTTGCAATCATGCTCTTCACTCTGGTATGATGAGGTTAATTTCAGTCTTTTGTGTATATTTTGCTTATTTGTTTATACAAGCAGTTTACAAGCTCGTGTTCAATTTTAAACCATCTGCCTCCAACATGCTTCCTATTTTGTCTGAAAATTTACAAATTGATTACATTAGCCTTGCTTTTGATTTTGTTGCAAAGATGTGCTGTAAGAACCTTTCAACAGATTTGCATAGCGTTCATATCAGATATTTTATTTGCTTTCTTGATTCAATTGCAGAAATATGTCTGAGTGACATATTTAAAGCTCTACCTGTGGTGATGCATCCTGAGCTACAACAGTGAAGGAAGATAAAGACTTAACAAATTTGTTTGTATGGTTTCCACTTTCTGAAGCTCAGCCAATCCATCAACAATGAACAACCTTATGAATATATTACAATACATTAAAGCTGATTGGCTGCACTGGAGTCAGTTTGTGAGTAATGTGGTTTGTCATTCTGTTGAATTAGCTCTAACTCTTCTACATTACAAAGATAGACACTGCTGCAATTACTAAAATCTCTGAAAATTTATGCCCTGTAATTCTTTGAGGAGTAATTTTCTACACGGACAAAAAGTTTCTCATTCTTACTTTAGGTTCCAGTGGAACCTACACACACATTGCATAAACAACAAATACTTGATAACTAAATGCACTTAGGCATTTTTAGGCTGATCTGTCATTCCTGACAGGAACAGGAATCACTGGACTGATTTAAGAGGGAAAAACACAAAAACAGTACCATTAAAGTGATGAAGACAGAAAGTTACCTAAACAGCTTATAATCTCCCTTAATAATTATCATATAAATGAACCAAAGCATGAAAAAGCAAGCACGTTGAGCACCACAATAATAATAATAAAAATAATAATAATAATAATAATGAAATTATTAGTTGGTTTTGGTCTGTGAAAATGGAAACAGAAACAAACATATATTTAGTTTGTCTCTGGCCTTCTTGCAGCTCATGGTTTGTTTTTCAGGTTTTTAGTGTTATTTAGTGGTACTGGTTGCTAACATGGTTACTGTTAGCAACCATCCAAAGCAAAACAGATTTGATAGAAAACTCTTATCTCAGTACTATGATAAAGGCAGAGTAACCACCCAGTAAAGTCGACAGGTTGTGTTCCTCACTGATTTAGCAGAAAATAAGCCAATCAATGTCGGTCTGGAACCCTCTCAAGTCCCAGTGCTAAGGGAAAACACATCACTGGGGTAACAGAATTTGGCATAACACAGGAGCTCTCTTTATTGCGCCTGTCCTTTCAATCTTGTTTTACTTGAGTTTCTATTAGTCTCCCCTCTTTTTCTTTTCCAGGGTGGAGTTTTTTTCATCTGGGGATGGCAATCAGAGAAAACAAGTTCTCGTTCTTGTTTTGGTTGTTCAATGGATGAGTTTCTTCCTTTGCGCCATAAATCGAACCTTAATTTTCCTGGGGAAAATCCTGCCTCGTGTTAGAGGGTATAGGATAGTGAACGCCAGGCTTATAGCGAAACGATGTACATATGGTTGGTGTCATTTTCCACTGTGCAATCAATATTATTTGATAATAATAAGTTTGAGTCTTTTTCCTGTTTAATCTAACCATAAGCTAGCCATTCATAAAGGATGGTGCAGGTTAGCATAGGATGAATTGATATTAAAATGACTAATGATACTGATTTGTTTTGTTTGTCAGCATTCCTATTTGCTGTTAAAAAATAATTGTTTTATCATGCATCTGATTAAATGGCAGATATAACGAACTTATTATTGTTCTCTGTACTCTGTTACTAACTTCCAGATGTCTGACATGTAAGGGAAGGCCTGATTTAATAAATAATAAATGGACAATAATCTCTGTATATTTCTCTTTACTAAATGAGAAACCATTTATTCCTTTATTTGATTAGAAGTTCAAGCAAAAAAAGGTTTATTATAACTTTAGCAAAAATGTGGAATATCAACAGATTTATCCTCTAAGAGCCATTTTACTGGTTTAATTGTGCTAGACCTACTTTTTTAAAATGACTAAATGATACTTCTAAAACCTACACACCAGAAAATGGGGTTTTGAATGACTTTCTTTGTGGAGCTATTGAAAACTTTAACTACATGAAATAAAAAACACTGTTTTCATACATAATATGTGCTGCACACAAAGGCATTCCATATCTGTTGTCATTCTCTTCTGAGAGAACGAATAGGACTCTCTTAAATGACAGTTTATTGACTTGTCCATATGGTTTATAGGTTTCTAAATGGCTCCACTTCTCTTTAGGAAAGGAATGGGAATTTAATCACACACCTTTGGCGGGCTTAGCGAGGCAGCTGTGACAGTCGACAACCTCGTCATGTCAGCCTGAGACTCGGGAGAGACTGTCCTTGAAACACAAAGAACCGCTGATGACATTGATTCAATTCGGTCACTGCAGTTCTTTTTTTTTTTTTTCAGTACAAAGGCCAGTCTAGTCAAAACCTTCTCACCATATATAGGCAATAAAACAACTTATTGTGCTCTGGGTATCAAAATAAGATACATTAGTAATAAGTCATTACTGCCTCCCACATTTCCAGACAGAACTAGCGTCATCATATCCTCCCTGCTCATAAACCGTTTTAGTTCAGGGTAATGATAAACTCAATTATTCTGAGTCCTGGCCAGAAATCTGCAGATGACACAGTTTGATAACAGAATCCAAGTATTACAAGGTTCCTGATATGTAATTACACAGATGTTTGGAGTGGATCAGGTACTGTACTGTACATGGACTTACAGTTGATTTATGCCATCATGTTTCATCCTGCTTTTCATTTTGAGGCAAGGACAAGCTGATACGCCTCAGTTGCTCTTGTAATTATTTCTGCTCCTCTCCCCTTTCCATGCCCAGTCTCTCTGTCATGCTTTCAAACCCAGTCCAGGCCTGGGTGTCGATCCCTGAAGACATGATGCTGGAATGCTTATCTCAGGTGTCTGCACACTGGGAAATATCTTAGATGCAATTTTCCTAATCAGTCTGAGAAATTAAATTCAATCTTACCATATTAGCTCTGAGGTAGAATTGGTCATTCAAGTGTGCTTCCCTGATAGATTGATCACACAACCCACTTACACTGAAAAATAATGGTTTGTTGAATTTACTCAATTTGATCATGTCAAGTGGTTGCACAAAACAAATATATCTATCCAGATAATTTCTTTAAATTGAGTTTACTTATGTTTTTAAGTTGAATGGCCTAATTACTTATTAGTACTTTTAGAATTAATAATTGAACATATTTTTTTAATTTATTTGTACTGGAGTGAAATTAATTCGTTTAAATCAAAGATTAATTGACAAATAAATAATAAGCACATTCGACTGAAAAACATACGTAAACTCAATTTTAAAAATGAATGGATCTAGATAAAATTATTTCGTGCAACCACTTGGCAATCAAATTCAGTAAATTCAACAAACCATTGTTTTCAGTGTAGGTAGGATTCATAAACCCATTAAAATCTTTTAGAATAAACCAGATTAAAGCATGCATCATCAGAACCCGTTTTTGCATAGTGTTTAGAATCCGCATGCAAACAGCTGAACCTGACTGCATGTGTCCAGAACGTATAGATGCTTGTAGGGTGCTTGCAGGAAGTTTATGTCATCCAGTCTTTGAGCTCTTCAATAACAATTATTCATACATTGGTTTAATTCAGTGTGGTATTCAACAGATAGATTATAATCCACAAAACAATCCTTGTATTCTGTCTGTAATATGCACACAACAACGCCATCATCCCCAGACATGCAAGCTTCAGTGGTTGTCTGCGTCTGCCAGATAAAGAGGAACAATGGGTCTAATAGGCAGCAGAGAGTCTCCAGAAGCAGCGTTTCAGCTGTGCACATTTGTTCTCACAAAGGCTAAATGTATTTTGAGTGGCAGATTAAGGATGTTGGTCAGGGGCTCTGCATTGTCAATTGTGAAAAGTGGGGTAAATGTGTGTTTGGATGATAATTCACACATTCTTAGGCAAGACGGCGGACAATGACATGGACTGTTCCCGGTTTTGGGAAATGTGTTTCACAGATTGTTAATTATGGGTAACGTAATCTCATTAAATCCTTTTGCTTTGCGACTCGATTTCTTTCACAAGCATTAGTCGTGATTGAGAAGTAAAAGGGTTTAACTTCCCCTTTTTGTCCGAGTTCAAAAAATGGCCGTCTTCATATGGTCTCTGCTTTGCCTCTTGTATTCCACAAGGAAGCCTGATGTGCAGAGGCAGCAACAGAACTGTAAGTCCTCCTAAACTGGCCCGAAAATGTTTTTGCAGGCCTCAGTAAAAGTGCGGTTCTGAGGGGTTTTTTTTCTTTTTTGTTATTGCAATACTAATTTCAGTCACAAGAGGCTGATGGCCATCACTACCCGATATATTGCGTGTTTTCCTCCAGGTGAGTTTCAGCTTCTCAAGTTAAATAATTTGCTGCTTTTCTCTGCTTTATAATGATTGTCAACTGAATATTTTTGGGTTTTCGACGGTCAGACAGAGACATGATGAAACCATAATAACTGAATATGACCCCATGGACTGTGGCACGTGGAAGAAATCAATTATGAGACGCACACCTTTAGTGATCCTTCAGAGCATGTGTGAAATGTCATTGAATTCTGTTCAGCAGAGGAAACGTGGATAGACCTTAACCCTGTTACATATGGCATTAAAACATGAAATGTTCAAATACACATTCATATTTATCAGTTTCACTTTAACATTAACATCAGAGGGCTAGAAGTGTAAAATAGTAGCACACTGAAATACTGCGGTAACGTACCTCACTTCACAATTATCTCACAATTGTACAACTCTGCCCCACTGCAACATGCAGCTAACTTAAAGTTTATCTGCGTGCAAATGCCCCTTCAAGAAGAACATTAAGTATAATCTGGTATCTGAGCATTTTGAGAACAGATATATTTTTATCTGATTCAGGCTGCCCCACAGGGAAGTGAAATAAAATCTGCACTCCTGATTTTTTCTTTCTTCATATTCAGATATTGGCTGCTTGTGGTGCAGAAAATCTCATTTTCAAAGTATCTGAGAGACACGGATGATTTTACTCTATGGCAAAGTGACCTTCGTTAATGTTAAAGTAACTGTGGGTAAATATTAGTGATTTTTAGAGTTGGGTATACTCTGCAGCTTGTTTTCACCAAATGATCTCACCAAATCTTGCGTTTCATCAAGGACAACAGTCTGTTTAGTAGACACACTGCAGGACATGGTGTCTCTAGTCTCTGGAAGGTGTGATGGGAGTCCTTGAGAGCTCCTTGGATAGACTGACATGGAAATTGCTCCTCTGTCCTCTAGAACATGTCAAGATGCCTCATGTATCCATGTTAACCGCCCAGGCTATCAGTGTTTATTTTGAACCAGTGATCTGTCATTAATAGCTCCATCCACAGGGCTGATGAAAAAGCTCCTAAGTCTCTGCTATTCACATGATGTTGGCCTCCCTCCGAGTGTAAACATTCTGAAAACAGATTAGTTCTGCTGCAGTGGGTAAAGGAGATTAACAGAGATTATTAACA